>CM042684.1:275919997-276519997 GCA_023614405.1 Avena insularis | reverse complement strand
GATGCATCTTATTTTGCGTTGATTTGACCATCTTGGTAGTATTTGATTGCCTCGGTAGCATTATAAGATGATCCCTCACACTAAATATTAAGATAATAATATGTTCTTCCTTAGTATGCACCATTAAGAAAGTTTGTCGTCTCGAAGAACCATGTGATGATCGGGTGTGATGGATTCTATGTTTGCATACAACGGGTGTAAGACAGTTTTACGCACGCGAGTACTAAGGTTCTTACTTGACGAGCCTAGAATGTATAGACATGGCCTCAGAACATGAACCGAAAGGTAAAGCACGAGTTATATGGATGATATGATGCCCATACGATGCTCGCCATTGGATTTGCGCCACCACTCGTGATGATCGGTCGTGATGTAGTGAATTTGGTTCGTGTAATCACTAAAATGACTAGAGGGATGTCATTTTGAGTGGGATTTCTTATATGTAATTTTTGGATTTACTTGAACTCTATCTGTTTTACACCCAGTCTAAATAGTCTTTTCAAATATATTGTAGATCATGGCACCCACTGCATTCAATTCTAATGCATTCCTTGAGAAAGAAAAACTACAAAACAATGGGCCTAACTTCACCAACTGGCACCGCAACGTGAGGATTATCCTCACGGGCATGAAGAAGTAATATGTGCTAGATGGTGCATTAGGAGACGCCCCTGCAGCTAGCGCGACTCAAGAAGAGCGCGACACGTATGACTTGAAATTTGATGACTACATTCTTGTGCGGTGTGCGATCCTCTAGTCGCTGGAGCCTGAACTCCAAAAGTGCTCTGAACTTACCGATGATGATATCATGGTAGAGGAACTCAAAACTATGTTTGGGGACCAAATCCGTGCTGAGAGATATGAGATCTCCGATAAGTTCTTTAGCGCTAAGATGGCGGAGTACAACTCTGCGAATGATCATGTCATTAAGATGACGAGCATGACATTCACTTTAAATAAGGCACCATCAAAATCCATTGAAACGACACCGTATGAATTATGGTTTGGAAACAAACCTAAGCTGTCATTTCTAAAAGTTTGGCGCTGCGATTCTTATGTCAAGAAACTTCAGCCTGATAAGCTCGAACCCAAAGCGGAAAAATGTGTCTTCATAGGATACCCAAAAGAAAAAAATTGGTACACCTTCTATCATCGGTCCGAAGGTAAAGGTTTTGTTGCCAAAAATGGATCCTTTCTAGAAAAAGAGTTTCTCTCGAAAGGTGTGAGTAGTAGGAAGGTAGAACTCGATGAGGTTATTGAAATTTATCTTCTTGAAGTGGCGAGTAGCATAGCACCGGAATTTGTTCTAGTGTTAACTCCACCAATGGAAGAAGGAAATGATGATGGGGTACCAACCCCTCCTCATGAAACTCCGATAAAGAGTACTACCAAACCTTGAAGGTCAGGAAGGATACGTACAACTCCAGAACTGTACGGTGATCTAGTCCTCAATTTCATGGTAGATGGAAATGATGACCCTGTGATGTATGATGAAGCGATGATGAGCCTAGATTCCAAAAAATGGCTTGAGGCCATGCAATCCGAGATGGAATCCATGTATGAAAACAAAGTTTAGACATTGGTAGACTTACCTCACGACCGAAAGGCCGTTGAGAACAAGTGGATTTTCAAAAAGAAAATGGACGTTGACAGTAATGTGACCATCTATAAAGCACGACTTGTCGCGAAGGGGTTCTGAAAAATTCACGCAGTTGACTACGATGATACTTTCTCACCGGTAGCAATGCTAAAGTATGTTATGATTATGTTAGCAATTGCTACATTTTTCGATTATGAAATCTAGCAGATGGATGTCAAGACATCGTTCCTTAATGGAAACATTGAGGAAGAGTTGTATATGATGCAACCTAAAAGTTTTGTCGATCCTAAGGATGCTAACAAGGTATGTAACTTCAGCTGTCCATTTATGAATTGAAGCAAGCATCCCGAAGTTGGAATCTTTGATTTGATGAAGTAATCAAAGGTTTTGGATTTGTCCAAACCGTCGGAGAAGCTTGCATTTACAAGAAAGTGAGAGGGAGCTCTATTGCATTTCTAATATGATATGTGGATGACATATTGTTGATTGAAAATGACATAGAACTTTTGAAAAGCGCAAAGGATTACTTAAATAGTAAGTTTTTGATGAAAGATCTTCGTGAAGCTACATACATATTAGGCATCAAGACCTATAGAGATAGATCAAGACGCTTAATAGGATTGTCACAAAGTACATACATTGACAATATTTTGAAGAAGTTCAGAATGGACGAAAGTAAGGGGTTCTTAACTATGTTACAAGGCACTATTTTGAGTAAGACTCAATGTCCGGCTACAACAATAGATAGAGAATTGATGGACCTTGTCCCGTATGCCTCAGCCATAGGTTCTCTTATGTATTCTATGCTATGTATAAGACTAGACGTGGCACATGCTATTATTTTGACTAGCAGGTACCAATCTGATCCAGGTTTGTCACAAAGTACTTGAGAAGAACTAAAGACATGTTTCTCATATATGGCAGTGAAGAAGAGATCGTCCCAAGGTGTTACATCGATGCTAGCTTCGACACCGATCCGGATGACTCTAAGGCACAATCCGGATATGTGTTTTTATGAATGGTGAAGCGGTGAGTTGGTGGATCTCCAAGCAACCAGTAATTGCGAGATCTACAGTGGAGGTGGAATATATCTCTGCTTCGGAAGAAATGGCGGAAGTAGTTTGGATGAAGGACTTCCTTTCTAAACTGGGTGTGGTTCCAAGTGCTTTGGATCCAATGGTGATCTATTGTGACAACAATGGTGCCATATGCAATGCTAAGGAACCAAGGTCTCACAATAATTCCAAGCTTATAAAGTGCCGGTTTAACTCCACCCAGGAACATGTTCAAGATGGCGATATAGATATTTGCAAAGTAGACACATATCTGAATGTGGCAGACCCATTGACTAAAGCTCTCCCGAGGGCAAAACTTGATCAGCACCAGAACTCAATGGGTGTTAGATTTATGAATATGTAAACTAGATTATTGACTCTAGTGCAAGTGGGAGACTGAAAGGAATATGCCCGAGAGGCAATAATAAAGTGGTCCATTTATGTTCATGCTATAATTGTGTTAATAGGAAACATTAATAAATGTGTGATTTATAAACAAAAAAGGTTCCCAGTAAAGCCTCTCTTAATACTAGCTTGTTGATTAACTGATGATCACAGGTTTCCTGATCATGAACACTGTATGTTGTTAATAACAGGGTCATATCATTGGAGAATGATATGATGAACAGTCACCCGAAGTAGATGTAATAATATGATCATGTTCTCAAGTTTATATTGTTATCACATTCGCAGTAACTCAATGTCCTTAGACCATGAGATCACGTCAATCACTTTCACCGCAAAGGTACTTTGATTACATCAAACGTCACTTCGTAACTGGGTGATTATCATGGTTTCATCGGGTACTTGGAAGTGTTAGTTGATGCTCGGTGGATCAAGAGTGGGATTTGTCCATCCAGATGATGGAGAGATATGCTCAGGGCCCTCTCGGTGATATCACATTGACATAGCTTGCAAGCAAGTGATTTGATCACTAGAATGTTATATCATAGGAACAAGAAAAAGAGTACTTGTCAAAAACAAGATTAAACAAGGTATGGATGATACCGAGTGATCGAATCTCAGACAAATAAAATATCATGTGACAAAAGGAATTTGATTACAGCGAAAAAGGTTCAGACAATCAATTGGATTTTCGTGGAACTAGTGGGAGTCATTATGGATATCTAGGTTCCACTAATGATTATTGATTGGAGAGAATCTCGATCATGTCTACACACTTAAGGTTAGTCGACACAATTGAGCGGATAGGGAACACAGGGAAAGACACTGGACATCACAGTAATTTGTTCTGTCAAATCTGCCGAAATGGTTTCAGGGTATCGAAACAAAGCAAGGGATTGAATTGTTAGTGTGTTCATTAAATGAAGTGTTCACTAAATGAAGTACTAATTAAATGAAGTGTTCACTAAATGAAGTACTCATTAAATGAAGTGTTCATTAAATGAGTCACTTTAAATTAAGTGAATTAAAAGTGATTTTAATGAAAAGACTCTTGATTTTTGAGTGGAAAATGAATGAGAGAAAGTGGAGAGAGTTTTTATGTGAGTGGAGAGTCCACCACATAATTGGGGAAGTGGTGGGGCAGACATATGGCTGTGCGCCTAGCCTCCTTGGGCTGCCCCCCATCACCTATATATAGCCCCCCTCCTCTCCTCTCTCTCTCTCACACACACACATTCACCCCTCTCTCATATGCCCTTTGGTTGGCATCTTCTCCCTCTTGCTAGCCTTGTCCATTGTCACTAGAAAGCTTCTTAGGCGAATCCCTGCTCAAGATCTTCCCCTCCACCACCTCTACCATGGCATATCGCTATTGGAGTTCCCGGGGATCCGCTACTTCCGCTGCCCGGCTAGAGCAAGGGACCGGGAGTCATCGGCTCACCGTACGTGTGACCTATTACGGAGGCGCTGCCTCTTGTGGTGTTGATCGTCTACGTGTCCTTGAGGACAGTCGAATACATTCTACACCATCCACATTTGTTTGTAGGAACATTATCCCGCATTATGATCTTCGAGGGTGAGTCCATCTAAAATTGTTACATGTCTCTCCGAGATATGATCTTGGTGGTTGCAATCGTAGGAATTTTTTGTTTTCTATGCAACGAACCCCATTAGGAACCTCGCCAAATAACGAAGAGCGCTCTTCACCTCTCCTCAGACAATGACCTATGTATCCGCAAGGGTATTGATGATGGCACTTGGAAAGGTGGATGGGTGCACCTCCGTGGCACTACCAGTCGCGCACCTTGTGAAGTAAGAAGTCATGTGTAGGAATATGGGAGAAGCAACCACCCAAGGGAAACTGAACACGAAACCACTAAAGGTCAGCAATGACAAAAACACCGCTACATCGGCGACCACCATGCGGAGTATGGGAAACAACCATCTCACAAAGTATGCAACATCATCCGAAGAACAAGACACCACTCAGAGACATCTACTCCTGCCAGCAAAGAAGACCCCAAGACATTGCCAGGCAAGTCACCATGAGTGGATCAAAAAAGATGTGCGGCCCAACACCTCCGGCTCAGGGTCTTGGCACCAAAGAGACACCTCTAGTGGGCTCGAAGGCTACCAACGCCCCCACTTAGCCAAGAGGAAAGTCCCACCAAGGAGGCAGTATCACCAAGATCAAATCGAGAAGCCCCCACACGCCGCTAGAATCCTGCACTTGGCCCTGAGCATTCTTGTACTCAACATCCCCGTGCAAGATAATAAAGCAACTTCGTTCAGTAAGAACCTATTCATGTTGTATACGTTCATGGTACCTCTACTATACATCACGCGAGAGGAGGCTGGTTATGGTGCCTATGCGTAGGTCTGTCCTGCCAGAACAAGGCAAAGTGACTAGAGTTTGACTCACAGGACTGATCATCTTGCATGCATCACCTCGCCAAGGTCCTTGGCGCTTGAAACTCCTCATGCAACAAACAATATGAGAACCACAACAATGCATACCAGCATCCCACATGTAACCTGATGGCGTGATGATGCCTCCAAAAGCAAGGTGGGAAGGCGGTTCTACTCTGTAAGGATGTAGACGGGGGCCTTGTGAGATGTCCCCTTTCGAGGCCCAGAAGGTGTCCTCATCGGTGACCTGTCTATGTTAGCAAACCATAGCAGAAGCAGGTTCTCTAGGGGCATCACAAGATGACTCTCGTGAGGCCTCACGAGGAGTCCTCGTCGAGGTGCTGCTGAGCATTCTTGCCTAATCCTTGCACAAAGTTGCAAAAGGATTCACTCTAGGGGGCCGTCACGAGACACATGTCACAAGGCGCCACAAGGTTGCCTTGCTGAGGACCCCACGGTGCCCTCTCTGAGGCCCATATTGGTAACCTCACCTAGGTCTCGCAAGAGACTTGTATCTTTAACCTCGCATGCAGATAAATTGAGGCCCGCAAGGTGCCCTCAATGAGGGAGGCCTCTATTAGACAAATAGAACATGAGGCATCCCTTAGGAAGGCTGTCACAAGATGAGCTTCGCGAGGTGTCACGGGGCATCCTTGCTGAGGCCCACAAAGTGTCCTTGCCTAGGTCTCTTCGAGACTTTTTTTTCTAGGGCCATCGTTAGATGCGCCCCATGTGGCCCTCACGTGCCCATGCCCTAACTCGCCTAAGAAGCTCCGTGTCACACACATGACACTTGCTGAGGTTTGTAGGGACTCCACGTCATTCCTCACAGAGAAAGCTAACAAGGGCTGGGACTTCGTCTCTCACTAGCTAAGTAAATCGATCACTCTCCGCCTCTATACTACAGCTCACGAAGGGCGAGGGGCTTGAAGCATGGAAGACACATAATACATAAAATCCTCTTAAGATAAACATATTTGCGTTACACTAACCCCTCACAGGAGTAGAGTTTGACAATTAGACGCCCATTACATGGGAGGATAAAAATTACATCACCACAAAGGCCATGCAGGGAGAAGCTATCTGGGGGAGGAGCCATTTTGTGAGCCGGCATTGTCAACATCGATGAGGGCATCGCTCAATGTTCCATCCAAGACCTCATGCTCTTATTCTTCAACCTCCCTCTCCTAGATAGAAACCAAGTCCTTCACGTGATCTTGGATCTCGGTAGCTAGCTTCGCAGCCTCACCATCCTCCAAGGGCTTGGTCACCACTATGAGGTGGAGGTGTGGGTTCATCTTGAAGACGTTGCCAAAGATGCGGGTCTCCGTGGTGCTTCGGAGGTCACGGCACTCCTCCTTGATTGCAGTGGCATTGATGAGGTGTAACCTCGGCAATGCCCATGATGATGGACTTGGGGTTTTGTGGAAAAGAGAACGCTGGGGATTTCATCGGATGTCAGGAGAACAATGAATACCAAGTCGGCTGAATATTGAGTAAACACGCTATTACAAGTTTCCCTCTAGATTTCTCTGTCCCCTCGCTTGGGCTTCTCCCGTCCTATATATAATAGGCTAGGTCTCAAAGCCGTATGCGGCTAGGTTTCATACACGCGTGATTTAAAATACCAACACGATGTCGGTTTATAGTCTCTTTCCTAATACAATCAGAGCCTTTGTCGTTGCTTCCTTGGGCCGCCGTCTAGAACCTTCATGGGCCATAGGCCTTTTACCCAATGTAGGGTAGTCAATTATAAGCATCCGAGTAATCATACCTATGTCAGTGGCCCCCGAGACTCTACCTGAACCACAGTTTTAGGTTGAGTGTCAAAGTTTCGTTTTCCTTTATCTTTATCGCTTTTAACATTTTGTAGGGATTTGGTACAACGAGTCTGATGCTTCCAATGGATGGGGAATCAGTTAATTGCTCCTGGGAAAAAACAAGGTTGACCTACATCAAATTCAAGTCCCTAGGCTCGAATCCAGAATTTGTAACTGGCGTAATTCAGTTCAAGCCGCTGAGGTCCTACTGAATACTGAATTCCAGTTTTCTATTTTTATCGGGTACCCAACGCTCCATCGGGATTTTTCATCGTATCATTGATACAAATTTTTTAATGGCAGAGTGCATTCTTGTACGATTACCATGCCACACAGGACGAAACCTAGGGTCTTACCTTCATGTTTCTGAATACGACATTCGGATTTTTGTCGTGTCAGGTGCGATCCGAGAGTTTATTGCTTTATAGTGGCTGAAGAAATTTTTGCTTTTTGTAACCTGCTCCCGATAGGAGTATCTATCGTCGAATGTTTCCTTTGTTTTTCTTTATCGGGTGCGCGCCAGAGCTCCTAATAGGAGTAGCCCCCGAGGCTATGTTTGGATATATGTATCAGAACATAGGCTCGAAGACTTAATTTTATGATGCCAGTGCTTCTATATTTTTATCGGGTGCATGACCCGTGCTCCCGATAGGAGTATCCCCCGAGGCTACAATCGTAATATTGTATATTCGAGTGTAGTCTCGAATCTTCTCCTGAAGGAATTTATTTCGTCTCCAATATAATTTCTTCGGGTCATATTTAAAAGCAAGCCGCAACTCCTGCAATGTTTTCCATGGTGACGTCAGTGATGACATACCTGATGCTGTTGATTTTTAGAGAAAACATCCTGACAGGACATGTCGAACATGGGCCCATGCGGCAGTAATGATGACGCGTGATAGCGTATTCAGCGGAGATTCTTGACTGCACGTCCCCTCTCTGCGTGAAAATCGAGGCATCACGCGCTGTTCTCTGTTTTTACCGCAGCCATAACTTCTTTAACTTTTTCCTTTACGAATCCTTTGTAACACGTGTCATCATTATACGATCTTCTGTCGGTTCGATTTTGCACCGAACGGTTCAGTCCTTGCATCATTACTCTTTATAAGGGAAGGGATATATGTTTTACTGTTTCACCTTACTCCCCCTGCTCCATCTTTCTTCTTGCGCTCTTGCACCCTTTGCGAAATCCTAGCCTTGCTCCCTTGCGAAATTTGATTTTCATGCTCTTTCTCCCCTTTTCACTGCCATGGGCAAATGCAAGGCTGCTGGGACTTCCTGTAATACCCCAAAGTTTGATAATGTTTGTTTGTGGCTATTTATATTTACAAAAGAGTAAACAAGACCATGATACTGTGTACGTATGATCTAGGAATTTGAATTTTACAAATAGAAGGCAGGAAAAGAAAAAACATTTGTGGAAGAGCTAGTACTTGAATGCTCGACCTTTGGTTTCAACAATTATCACCTGAAAGTTGTTGTATGTACTTTATTAGTAGGTTTGCCGTGGCCATCCTTCTGTGCTTACACGTGAGAAACATAAAATATGTGGGCTGGGCTCAAGGCTTTATCGGACTGGGCACCCTACACAGCTACGCCGCTTTGTTAAGTTTTAGGTCAGCATCGATTGCTCCTATTACAGCCCTACCTATTGTCCTCCCATTCACCGCCGCTGCCGCCGACTTGTCTTTGCCGCCGCCGCGCGGGGTTACAAGGCTGCGACACTGCTCTCTAGGACCATCTCTGTGAAACTAAAGTCTAAAGCTGTTCCATCGCCACCATCGATGGCAAGTCACTCTTTTCCTATTGGTTAGTTCCTTTTTGATTTCTGCAGCTTCATAGAAAGATTCGGATAAGTTCTCGTGACTAGAGTTGTTGAGGAACAAGTACAGGTCGTGTGTGACAAGTGAGGTTCAGTAGTAACTAGTGATAGATGAGGTTCAGAATTTATAGTGTAATGATAGACTTAGTTCGGTTGTTTGCTCTAGTATCGTACTGTTGTAGCATGTTGGTTTAATTAGCAACGAGAGCTACATTTGACTAGGAGTGTGCTCTAATATGATTGTTTAATATAACCCATTGCTGGCCCACTTCAAGAATTTAAATAGCACTTTCTTAATGACCATCAGTTTGCACTGTCAGTCTGTCACTAGTGTATTTCGAATGGTCTAATATCTATAGTGCTTGGACGGCTTGTAGCATCCTGGATATGAACTGTGTGTCCTACCGTTCCTTCCAAATTTGCTTAATGGATCTGAGCTTGGTCGTGTACCCTTGGCAGTAGGCTTCAGCTAAGCATGACAAATAAAGGGGTTACGACTTATATAGGAATTATTATCGGACATCTTTTTCAGAATCAAGACACTAGGTGGAAGTAGGATGTATGGGTCTTTTCTTGAAAAAAATAAAGAAACAAAAAATATTTGTTCTAGTTATGGTGTAACCATAAGCTAGTTCTTTTCGGTTCAGTTTTATCATTTTGTAGTATTCAGCTTTATCCCATGATTAAATGTGTGAAGGCTAGCCACCAAGTATTACACCTAGGAGCGGTGATATATTTTGCTTTTATGCTTTTGAGGTGATGATGTGTTTTGAGTCTGGTATATGTTCTAATAACAGGTGTTATTACCTCCAGTTCGGAATCCCATTGTTTATAGTTCGTGCTCCACGGTTGAGGCAAGTGCATAATGGGATAATACTTTACATGATTCCCTTCACTCGACTTTTATTTTCTAGCACTTGTTTTTTATTTTGTGCTATTATATATTGGTTATATGTATGGAGATGAAAAGGATATAAGAAATGATACAGTTTAGCGAATGTTACAGTTGCACTTGCATTCTTGCATAGCATCTTAAAGATAAAGCACAATGTTGTGTTCTACTGAGGTAGACACCTTAAGACCATCGATGTTGGGACGAGTCCCATATTGTCGGCAACCTCCACAAGTTGGAGCGGGTGGATGCCGACGGGTGTCCACTTGAGCGATACCGGTATACGCAAAAGAAAAGTGACAGCAAAGAGCATGTAGGCATTCAAGGCAACCATTGCACTATTACATGTGTTACAAGATAATCGCGGTGTCGTGTTTTATATAATGTTTATTATTTCTTTATGTACTTGCTGAGTATTTTATACTCACCCTTGTTGCTTAAATATTTTTAGGTAAACTTTGAGGACGACATGCATGGGGAATATGGGCATAGAACCATCACCTATATCACACCACGACCTCACATTTAACACCACTGTCTTGAACTACACCTTTGTAAATTAGTATATGTCATCTTGACGGTTATGGAGTAATTGGAATACTTCAGATGGTATTGGTTAATATTGGTTATTTGTTGATAGTTTTTATATCCTTGCAGTATTATAGTTTTTGTATATGGATGAGTGTTTACGCTTGTTGAATCTTGTGTTATATTCATGTGCTTTTGAATACTTATATTTTGTATTTCGTGGTTGTCATTAAAACAAAGGAGACTTTGCCGAATTTTCATAAACCACCTCGGTTAATGTATATATGTAATAAAAGTGGTAACACTCCAAGAGCCGGTGGGTTATGGGGTGTTACAGTTGGTATCAGAGCCTAGGCTTTAGGTCTCTGGAGTAGGTTAGTAAGAAAGAGGTTATTTTGTTAGTTTCTTTAAACAACAACATCTTGCCTTCACTTTCCCAAATTAAACTAAAAATTGACACACTGGTGCATAATAGGAAGGGTTTGGGTCATATATTACATTACGTTTCTGCTATATTTTGTTGTTGATCTCTTTTACTCATATGGTGTGCATGATGGCAATTATATTTTTGTGGGAGGCTTGCAAGCCTTGCTTTAAGTACCATTGTTCTTCTATTGGTAGTTGACTAGTGTGAGAGACGGAGAGAACCTTAATGATTGATGAATTCCACACTAAAAGTGAAATATTTGATCTTTTATGCTAGTTCAGTAAAGCATGCGATGAAGGTATTGGACCGATAATTTAGATATCTATGTTGCCTTGTTGTACTCAAGATTAGATAGTATGGGAGTTTATTTTTTGTGTCAAGGTTTGATTTTAATATATGGTTAGCATGGAATATAAGGTTTTGTTTTCTCGAAGTTGCTTGAAGTTTTGTTATGTGTGTTAGGTTATTGCAAAGGAATTTGAGAGAATAGTTTGCTAATATTGAAGATTAGGTGGATAAGTTTTATTGGTTTTCAAGGGTATAAAGCTAGATCTAATAACTTGGATGGTATGGTAGTGGAATAGACAAAATAAGGTTATGAAGACTTATCCAGACCCAAATTTATATGAGAATCTCTTTCCTCTATCCATGCCCCCCCAAATGTTTCCACTTGACTTCCTTATTCTCATTCTTTGTAGTGCATTGCCTACACTAGCCTTCGTTTTATGACAACCATCTAGCAGTGGATTTATTGGTATTGGGTTATTCTTTGAGATTAATGAAGTATTTTGAACCATGTGCTTTGAATGTACTTATTTGTACCGTTCTAGAGTTAACATCATCTGTTTGACCCATCCTTTGCATGTTTTGTTCTTCCTTAACGTTCATTAGTGCCCCTCCTCCCATACTTGAGTATAAGTAATGTTGAATGTGTTATAATCCTTGGGCGAACCTACTGGTTCCTACCAAAAACAAAAGGGTTCATTTGTTTCTAAAGCCTTCCCCTCGGTTGCCATTCTGGGTGAGAAGATTGTCCTTCCTTTATCCTCAACAAGTGTTAATTTTATAAGTCAAGGCTTTAGCTATTCATAAAGGGACTCATTGTTCTTTTATAAGTGTGTTTTATACACACAATCCTGAGGGTTCTTGGGAGATTGTCATATTGTTTTTATAGAGGCTTTTTAAGAACGACTGATGGGAATCGACCTTGAACCTTGGTTCATGCCCATGATATATGTTTGCAATGCGAGTAAGGATACCCCTAGTGTTAGCATGGCGTGATTCACTGGTTCACTTATGGAGTTAACAATTTGGGTGCGGGGTGGATTGGCCCCCATACCAACTACCCTTATTACTCACTCTTGTATGTTGGACCGGTGAATCTTGTGTGTATTTTTCCTTTATTTTGTTCAGAGATGGCTTTGTGTAGCCTAGAACATAGAATGGAACACTGTTCCACTTACAGTATAGGCAATCTTTGCCAAGCATAGGAGATGCGGTGTGGTTAAACCTTTGATCCTTTATGGAAACATATCAATTATACACCTGCTGGACCCACATGAGAGTTTCAAATAGGTTTGGTAGTTTTCTCTAGTTGTGTTCCAAAGTTTAAGAATGGGAGTATTCAATGGTCATGTAACATCCACATTTTTTCATAAGGTTTCATGATTTATCGAGGGACAAGGACAATAGTTTATGACCAAGAGGCCATCCTTGTTTCCGAGTTCTTTGAGATAGGGGCATAAAGTTTTACTTTGATCTCATTCCTGGCACTAGACCTAACTTTGTCTCTCCTTATCATTTGTTATGACCATTTCGTAAGTCGACAGTATGTTATCCAAAGGTTTCATCGACAATGTGTAATATAGGGGAGCACATGTTATGTTTACATCAAAGATGGACAGTTGTCAATGAAATGTTGTGGATCATCATAATCTTAAAGTGGTAACCATCAAGAACAAATATCATTTGCCTTCATGTGTGGGACGTCATGAAGATTGCCTTCTCCACTAGGTATGGGTAATATGAATATAGAGTATCTTTAGGACTAACCAATTCCCTTGCGTCTTCGGGAGGCCAATATATAGTATGTTACATACATTCCTTGATAACTCTGTGGTAGTGCTGATTGATGATATCCTCATATATATGAAGACAAAAGAAGAGCATGAAGTGCCATTTGAGGCTTATGCTTGAGACTTTGAGAAAGAATACATTTTACGTAAAACTAAACAAATAATAGTCTCACTTTCAAATGTTGCTTTTCAAGGTCTTGTGTGTGCTCATGAAAGATGGAAACATTATTGCTTATGCTGCTAGGCATTTCAGAAGAAAATTATCGAGCAAGACCGGCCTACTCATGATCTAGAACTTGCACCTATTGTATTTGCACTCGAGATTTGGAGACATTGTCTTTGTGTAGAATGTTGTGATATTTTTTTTTCATATTAACAGTATCCAATACCTCTTCTTTCTTAAGGATATGAACTTGAGGCAAGGACAGGGCTAGAATTGATGAACTATGACCTTTCTATCTAGTACAACCTAGGCTATTGGTCGCAATTTTGTTTCTCCCACTTTAGGTTGTCTCATTACTAATTTTGAATGGATATTCTTTCACATTGTTCTAGTGATTTAGCACATGAGGAGACACAGTTGATCCTCTAGTCAATTAGAGAGAGGTGTAACTAGATGGTTTACTATCACAACAACTATGAGAGCTTATTATCGATGGTAGAACTAGATAGTCACTTTAGACTGAACCATGGTAGTTGGCTTTGTGCTCATGTTTGTGGTCCACATGGTCTTAGGTGAAGGATGACATTCTGAGAGAGGCAGATCGTACCACATACATCGTTCATCCAAGATAGTCGAAGATTTATCAAGACCTAGAAAAAAAACTTATCGGAGGAAAAAAAATCAAAGTTGAGGTGGCTAGGTATTTTTCCTCTTCTGGGGTTTGTTAGCTAGTAACGACTAAGCATCAGAGGCCATCGGGACTATTGCAATCCTTGGAGGTTCTAGCATGGCTATGGGATGGCATTGTCAAGGATTTTTTGGCTATCCTACCTCGTACTCGAAGAGGCAAGGATGTAGTTTGGATGTTAGTGAATCGACAATGCAAAATTGCTCAATTTTATTCCTATCTGCCATAATGAATCTGCATGTGACTTTGAACCAGTATATGTGGGTGAGACATTGGGGTTCTTGCGGTTCCTACATTTGATAGGATTGCTAAGTTGGTACCAAAGTTTTTTAGAGCTTGTAGAGTACTTTGGGGACGTAATTGATACTTAGTCTGTCATTTATATCTAGACAGTTGAAGCATACCATCCAAATGCTTCAAGATATGTGTGATGTTGTGTCCTCTTTTTGCAAAGAAGTTGGGAGCATCACTTGCCATTTGTGGAGTTTGCTTATGGAAACACTTATTAGGCTAACATACGGATGTCCCTTATAAGTCTCTATATGGAAGCAAGTGTAGATCACCACTATGTTGGAATGTCACTGGAGAAAAGGTAGTGCATGGTTTATACTAGGTTCAGGAAACTACAAAGAGGGTAGCTAAGATTAGGCAACATATTTTTAGCACGCAAAGCAGGCAAAACAGTTATGCTGGTTCAAAGAGGTCCAATGTGAAATTTGAAGTTAGTGAAGAGGTGATATAAAGCGTGTCACCCATCAAAGGTGTTATAAGATGTAACATCAAGGAAATCTTGAGTACGCGGTACAATGGGCCATTCATGAAAGTGGCACGAGCCAGAAAGCTAGCCTACCTACTTGAGTTGCCCGAGTCAATGAAATGTGTGCATAATTTGTTCCATGTCTCTACGTTGCGGAATCAGTTTCATGATATGATCCAGAAAAGGAAATGACAATGAAGCTAACTACAACCTATGGGGATTTTGGAAGAGCCTAAGAGAGTGTTGATGCATAGAGTAAAGGTATATACTTGCAGCAATCCTAGTTAGTCGTTAGGTGACCTGGGAAAACTTGAGTCGTACATGCGCATTTTTTTTAATTGTACATAGCCGGGTTGTGATACAGGTTTGTGTTTTCACTTATTATGTTTAGTTTATTTGAGTAGTAAAGTGAGGAAGAATTCAAGGTCGAATTCTGCTTAAGTGGGTAAGAATGTAATACCCAAAGTTTGATAATGTTTGTTTGTGGCTATTTATATTTACAAAAGAGTAAATAAGACCATGATACTGTGTACTATGATCTAGGAATTTGAATTTAACAAATAGAAGGCAGGAAAAGAAAAAAAATTATGGAAGAGCTAGTACTTGAATGCTCGACCTTTGGTTTCAACAATTATCACCTGAAAGCTGTCGTATGTACTTTATTAGTAGGTTTGCCGTGGCCATCCTTTTGTGCTTACACGTGAGAAACATAAAATATGTGGGCTAGGCTCAAGGCTTTATCGGACTAGGCACCCTACACAGCTGCGCCGCTTTGTTAAGTTTTAGGTCAGCATCGATTGCTCCTATTACAACCCTACCTGTTGTCCTCCCATTCACCGCCGCCGCCGCCGCCGACCTGTCTTTGCCGCCGCCGTGCGGGGTTACAAGGCTGTGACACTGCTCTCTAGGACCATCTCTGTGAAACTAAAGTCTGAAGTTGTTCCATCGCCACCATCGATGGCAAGTCACTCTTTTCCTATTGGTTAGTTCCTTTTTGATTTCTGCAGCTTCATAGAAAGATTCGGATCAGTTCTCGTGACTAGAGTTGTTGAGGAACAGGTACAGGTCGTGTGTGACAATTGAGGTTCAGTAGTAACTAGTGATAGATGAGGTTCAGAATTTATAGTATAATGATAGACTTAGTTCGGTTCTTTGCTCTAGTACCATACTGTTGTAGCATGTTGGTTTAATTAGCAACGAGAGCTACATTTGACTAGGAGTGTGCTCTAATCTGATTGTTTAATATAACCCATTGCTGGCCCACTTCAAGAATTTAAATAACACTTTCTTAATGATCATGAGTTTGCATTGTCAGTCTGTCACTAGTGTATTTCGAATGGTCTACTACCTATAGTGCTTGGACGGCTTGTAGCATCCTGGATATGAACTGTGTGTCCTACCATTCCTTTCAAATTTGCTTAATGGATCTGAGCTTGGTCGTGTACCCTTGGTAGTAGGATGCAGCTAAGCATGACAAATAAAGGGGTTACGACTTATATAGGAATTATTATCGGACATCTTTTTTAGAATCAAGACACTAGGTGGAAGTAGGATGTATGGGTCTTTTCTTGAAAGAAATAAAGAAACAGAAAATGTTTGTTCTAGTTATGGTGTAACCATAAGCTAGTTCTTTTTGGTTCAGTTTTATCATTTTGTAGTATTCAGCTTTATCCCATGATTAAATGTGTGAAGGCTAGCCACCAAGTATTACACCTAGGAGCGATGATATATTTTGCTTGTATGCTTTTGAGGTGATGATGTGTTTTGAGTCTGGTATATGTTCTAATAACAGGTGTTATTACCTCTAGTTCGGAATCCCATTGTTTATAGTTCGTGCTCCACGGTTGAGGCAAGTGCATAATGGGATAATACTTTACATGATTCCCTTCGCTCGACTTTTATTTTCTAGCACTTGTTTTTTATTTTGTGCTATTATATATTGGTTATATGTATGGAGATGAAAAGGATACAAGAAATGATACAGTTTAGCGAATGTTACAGTTGCACTTGCATTCTTGCATAGCATCTTAAAGATAAAGCATAGTGTTGTGTTCTACTGAGGTAGACACCTTGAGACCGTCGATGTTGGGACCCCACATTGTCGGCAACCTTCACAAGTTGGAGCGGGTGGATGCCGACGGGTGTCCACTCGAGCGATACTGGTATACACAAAAGAAAAGTGACAGCAAAGAGCATGTAGGCATTCAAGGCAACCATTGCACTATTACATGTGTTACAAGATAATTGTGGTGTCGTGTTTTATGTAATGTTTATTATTTCTTTATGTACTTGCTGAGTATTTTATACTCACCCTTGTTGCTTAAATGTTTTTAGGTAAACTTTGAGGACGACATGCATGGGGAATATGGGCGTAGAACCTTCACCTACATCACACCACGACCTCACATTTAACACCACTATCTTTAACTACACCTTTATAAATTAGTATATGTCATCTTGACGGTTATGGAGTAATTGGAATACTTCAGATGGTATCGGTTATTGGTTAATGTTGGTTATTTGTTGATAGTTTTTATATCCTTGCAGTATTATAGATTTTGTATATGGATGAGTGTTTGTGCTTGTTGAATCTTGTGTTATATTCATGTGCTTTTGAATACTTATATTTTGTATTTCGTGGTTGTCGTTAAAACAAAGGGGACTTTGCCGAATTTTCATAAACCACCTCGGTTAATGTATATATGTAATAAAAGTGGTAACACTCCAAGAGCCGGTGGGTTATGGGGTGTTATACTTCCGCTGCCGCTGCGAAGGCCGCCAGGAAGAGGGTCGTCGGGTGGGCTCCCACCAAGTACACGACACAGGAGCTCCGTGAGGCGCGGAACTCCGGCCTTCTGACGGAGGTCTCCTTCAAGCTCCACGGAGACAAAGCTGCTCCCATCGCCGAGCCTGGCTGGAGGATAATGTTCCTTCCTTTCCTCTTCCGCGGTCTTTCTCTTCCTATCCACGAGTTCCTTCGCGGCCTTTTGTTTGTCTATGGCATGTATCTTTATCAACTCACGCCCAATTCTATTCTCCATGTTGCTTGTTTCGTCACTCTTCGTGAGTGTTTCCTTGGGATTCATCCCCATTGGGGCCTTTGGAAATACTTCTTCTATGTTCACCGTAACGCCACTAACACCATTGTCCATGATGTTGGTGGCGCCATTTTTCTGTCCGATCCGACGTTGATTACTTGGACTTCAAACTTACTGACTCTGTCCAAGGTTGGAAGTCCAAGTGGTTTTATGTCAAGGATCAGCCACTCGAAGGCCAATCTTTTGGGTTAGTCCCCTTTGAACCTAAGAAAATCTGTCGTAAACTTGACTCCTAGGATCAACATCATTTTGCCGAGGAAATGGTGGAAATCCAGCCCTATGTCAATCGTATTTCGAAGCTGCGGCATGAGGTTGGCAAGGAATTGTCAGGTCTTCAGGTCCTGGCATACTTTTTGCGGATTCGTGTCCAGCCGCTGCAATCCCGGCTTTCCGGCATGTGGGCGTACACAGGGAGGAAGGACCCGATGAGAATTTCTTTGGAAGACCTTGCCCTCAACGTGTACGATAAAAGAGTCCGGAGCTTCACCACTTTGACCGCAAAAAAGTTGGTTCCTTCAACTTGTCTTGTGGAGCCATTTGGCAAGCAAAACCGGCTTCTCGAGGTAAATTTCCATTGCCTTCACCTATTCCATTCTCCTTTTTATAGATGCACTTGCACTTTTTTTTGATGACACGTGTTTTCCCGCGTCTTTTGCTTGTGTAGGATTTTGATCATCTTAACCCGCTTCCTCCTCTTCCTGGAAGATGTGAGCCCCCTGCCCATTCTTCCGCATCCGACAATCTCCCTATGACTGGGACTGCCGCAGATGAGGAAGGGGAGTTCTCTGCATCTAAATCTTCTTCGAAGACGCCATCTCTTCCTTCGGCTAGCTCCGGAGATTTCTGTGTGGAGTGTGATGGCGAAAAGAGGAAATGCCCTTATGCTGTGGAAAGGGTCGAGGACTGAGATGACTCGACTGCTTCCAAGCCTTTTGGTTCTTCTCCGATTGCGGCTCCTCCTGCCTAGGTGAATTTGTTCCGCCTTGTGCAGGATGTGTGTTCGTAAGTATTTGCTTGCTTCTTTTTCCATTTTACCGGGGTGGTTTTGCTGCTGATGCTTGTTCCACTTGTGTTGTTATTTTGCAGTGATGACGAAGATTCTCCCGCATCTCCTCTTCGCACATCTGTGGGTTGCTTTGCAAAGAGATCTCCCCTGCCATCGGTGGAGCCGAAAGAAAAGCTCCTGTCTCCTCTGGAGAAGGTCAACCAGAAAGATGCTGCCACTTCATCCAGGCCGCCACCGCAAAAAAGAAAGGGGTGGTGATATCAGAAAACCCTATTGATGTGGATATGCAAGATGTAAGCTACTCTATAATTTGTAACTTCTTCTGCCTGTAGCCTCTTTTATATTTGCCCTGATATCTTTTGCTGGGATGTTCTTCTCCAGCCTTTGATGCGTGAGATGGTCGACATGGCCTCTCGATTTATAAAGATTCGTGATGAAGCCGAAGAAATGAAAGGTATGCCCTTGTTTTGTTTTCGGGATTTACTTGTGAGGTTTTCTTCCTTGGTTTTCATGATCCTGTTATGCAGCAAACCACTAGAGAATCCGAAGTTATTCGGGACCAGACGATGAAGCATGCTGATGACCTTGAGGCCAAGTTGCGGGTTGCTGAGGAGGATTTGGAGGTTGTCAGGCAAAAAGCAAAGGCTAATGCCGAAGAGCTGGCCAAGAAAGCCGCTATTCGAGATGAAAATCTTCAGAGGCACTTGGAGGCCCTTAATGCTTCTTTGGCCAGTAAGTTTTCTTCTCTTGCGTGTCTTTATTTCATTTCTTCCCTTTGGTAATCAATCCTTTCTTTCTTATTTTATTTTCAGAATTGACTGTCCAAGACCTGACACTGCATGAAGACAAGAAGGTTGTAACACCCTAGTTTTAGTTAATCCTAATTAGGGTTTTGTTTGTGCATTCATGATCATCATCTCTTAAAAATGCATGCAAAAGAAATAATGCCAAACCATAAACCCTAGTTTCCTCTCTCTCAAATACATTCAAACGGTTTTTGAATTTTGAAAAAATACCAAAAATGTAGGAGCCCAAATGGTCTTAAGGGCCCTTGCAAATATTTTCATACTTTTTACAAAGCCTCTTGTATTTTTGAAATTGTACAAAACAGATCCGTTTTGAAAATACAAAAGAGAGAAAGAAAAACTAATTTGCAAAATGTTTGGAAATAAAAAATGGAGCAGAGCAGCTCCAGGCCGCAGCCCATCCGTTCCTCTCCCTTATCTGCCGCCCACGTGTAGCAGCCCGCAGCAAGCCACAGCCCAGTTGGCCCATCTTCGACCCAACCCGGCCCACGTACCTCTTCGCGTCTTTTACCTTTCTTCCTCCTTCGACCAGAAGGACGACGCAAGCTGATGTGTGTCCCGCCGCTCGCCGTTGATCCCATGCACGCTGCGATGCCCGTCGCCGCCCTGGAGCCGAGGATAAGAACACCGACGCTCCCCTCTCTCTCCCCATACCCTTATCCCCTCTCCTCTTGCTCTCCATCGCGAGTGCCTACGAGATCCCGAACCCTAGCCCCAGCCTCCGTGTCACGCTACCGTACCCCGCCTCCCCTCGCCGTTCTGAGGCCACCTCGGTGACCGCCATGATCTCCTCTATCATTTTCCCCGAAGCGCGCGTGCAGGCAAGGATTCCGTCGCCACAATCGAGGCCTCCATCCCGAGCTCCGAATGCCGCCTTCACCGTCGATTCCGACCGCTGTTCGCCTCGCCGACCCATCCAACACGATCATGGTGAGCTTATCATCCTCCTGGACCTCCCCTCTATCTCCGTCTCGCGCCGTAGCCACCTCCCGCCGTGAGTCCGATAGCACCGTCGCCGCCGCTCGCCGTAGCCGCGTCTCCGATGACCCAAATCGAGCGGAACAACCACCATAAGGTTCGCCCTGCTCTTTCGGTTAGAACACGCTAAGGCGTGCTTGCTGGCTCGTGTTGTGGCATCGCCGACTACCACCGTCTGGTGGTGGACGCGTTGCTGACGTCATGCTTACGTTGTGCTGGCGTCGTCTAGTGGGTCCCTTTGACCCGTTTGACTTCTCCAGCATGGCAAGGTGACGTGGCCCCGGGCCCAGCGGTCAGTGACTCTGGCTAGCTTAGGATCGGGTGAGAAAAGAATAGATGCTCGTGGTGACGTCAGCCTCCATCTGTGCTGACGCAATAAACCCATTTAATTGTTTTAATAAATCCAGAAAATGGTTTAATATGGTAAAATCAATATCATTTATTCTGTAAATCAGAAAAATATGTATAATATATCAAAATGTTCAGAAAAATGAGATCTATCTGTTTAAACTATAATCATGCATTGTTAACCAACTTAAATGACAAGTTTAATTAGAGAACTAAATCAACCCCTCACAGGTGTTCCGGGGTTTCCCCTGTCTTAGGGTTTGTACCCTTCGGACCCAGTTTAAAATGATCAAGCATGCCCTATGGTTTCATTTAAGATCTATTTAACTTGTCATATCATCATCCTTGCTTGAGCATTGCATCGATGCCATGTGTTGATTGTTTCCCTTTCTTTCTGGTGTTTGCTTCTTCCCGATAGAATACGATATCGATATCGAGATCGAAGACCGAGATCAACACCATCGAAGATCGATGAACAATACTTGACCAACTATAATCAAGTCAAGCACAAGGCTTCGGAAGATCTATATCTTGGTATCAACAAACAAGGAAAGCATAGCCCCACACATAAAAGAATCCTATACTTTCAAAGTATTTCATTCTTGCCATGATGCATACGATTCTACTGTGGTCTTTTGTCGATAGATAGAGTATCCTATCTATTGCATTACTCCCTTTGAGCTTATATTACCCGATCCACTGCTCCTAGCATAACTAGGTTTGGCTTGTGTGCACTTCTAGAGCTTATGTTTGTGTCTTGCTTTGCCATGCTTAGCAGTCAGTGCTGGTTCATCTAGAAGATGTACCAAATGCAGAGAATCTAGTATGATAGGAGATCGAGGTATACTGATAAGGTAAGATCAGTGGTAAAGGTTAAACATGCTAAGTCTTGTATGGGAGGCCATAGTAGGATGTGGTTTTTGTAGTCCCATGCTCGCCACCACTAGGACCCGAGTTCTAGCCTCTTGAATCAAGATGAGCATACAATCACACGGGGCCTAGAAAACCTCACGGGTAACTAACTTGCCTAGTAGATTCCATGAGTCACATAGTTAGGGCGTTCCATTCGACATATGCATTCTGGTTGTTCCCGAAGGCGGTGAAGGAGGTGCATTCGTACAGGTAGGTAAGCGTGGCCGTGGTTGCTTGGGGTCGATGGAGCCCCTGGTAAACCAACCTCGCCCACATCTCTAGGGACCGACTTCGGGATTTGACCCGTTACGAAGGAACCATCCTTAGGGCGTGACTCATGGTCTCGGCAAAAGCAAGGTAAAGGTCGTGTCCAACCACCCTCTGCCGGCCTTCCAAGGAAGAGGGCTAATCATGTGGCATTAAGAGCCGGTTGGTACGTGTGGGTAAAGTTGTACACCCCTGCAGGTATTAATCTTTTCGAAAAGCCATGTCCATGGTTATTGACGACTTGGGAATGAACGTGAAGATCATAGAGAACATGAACCTAATCGTAAAACTTGGCAGTTCAACGTGTGCTTAAGGATGCTTCCTCTTGGGTATGAGGGGGTGATCCTAGTTGTGAGATGAGGATTACTTTGGTGGATATCAAGATGATGATCAATTCTTCGGAGATGTCGCTCTCTTATCTCCTTTTAAAATATTCTTATTAGACGAGCTTCTTCTCCCTCTTATTTTATAAACAAAGATGGCTTTATGCAAAATAACCCCACCAGCCATAAGTCTTGCAGAGTACACCATGTACTCACCCTTGCTTTGTTGATACTTTTCTAGCAGAGTAAGTGTTCCCCTAAAGACGAGTTTGGTACAACATCGACACCGACGAGTAGCTTGGGGTTCCCGGCTAGCAGACTGGAATCTATGGGCTAGGACGTCATCGTTATGCTTCAGGCCTCTTAGGCCATTTGTTAAGGTTGCTATACTTAATAGCATAATTTGTCTTATGTTGTTTGATGTTTGTGGCCAGTGATCTCTGCTTGTAATATTTTTGTTCTTCGCTCAGTTATGAGCTTGCTATAATAATTTTTGTGTCGCGGGGTTACTGTTGTGTTACCGATTTCTCACTGGATATCCTCGAGTTCTAGGTTAAGCTTATGTCAGGCTAAGGTCTGGATTTTTTAACCCTGATCCCGGGGGTGTTATAGTTCTTGGTATCATAGCAGTACCGACCGTAGGAAAACCTTGCTATTGGTCGATGTTGAGTATAGTGCTTGTGAAAACTATTTCAAAGATGAAAAGTATTTGCGGAAAGTCAAGTATGCTTCTTTTCTCCTTATCTAGTTTCGCTCTAACTCTGGGTCATCTTATCTTGTGTTGACTTTGGAAAAGATTTTACTATCTCTTCTAGTCTTTCAAAACTTAGGTGCATTCTGGGCAGGTCGTTTCTCTACCAGTTGACCTAGTGTTGAGTTCTCTAGAGTTGTGTGTGTTGTGAATACCTTGCACCCTTTTCTCTATTTCAGCTGTGAGATTCCTTTCCATCATGATCTCTCTACCTTATGGGCCCACAATATTATATTCTAGGTTCCAAAGTGTTCTGTTCTAGTCTTCGAGGTTTCCTTTTGCCTCGTATGCCTCCTTTTTACTTGTTTGGGTACTTCAGAAGTTCTTTCTTCTCCTGGAAGGTACCTCGTGATTACTATCTTGAAGTGTACGTTGTGTCACTGAAGTAGTAGTTACTTCTTTCTCGGGTTTTAACCCTTGGACTTGAACCGAAGATCCCGGATTGTTCTGGATTCTAGTGTTACCATCCTTGTACATGAAGCTGATCTTTAACCCAAGGTCCATTCTATTGACCCCTATCATAATGTTCACACATCACCTCACGATGGCTGGTATTACAATTCTAGCCTTCAAGCTTGTGGTTATTGCCGCGATTGAATTGGGACAATTAAGGACTTCCCCTACCACTAGCCATGGCAGATGTTCTTTAATGGAACCAAATAGATCACGACAAGAGTACTCCCCATAAATCTCGCGTTAATACTCGTGACTCTACCCACCTTCCTCCCTTCTATGCGTTGGTTCTCAGAAGAATGATAATCTATGCATCCACATCTCAGGATTCCATCCCGAGCATGTTCCTTTTCCCCTTGTTGTTTCCGACCTTTGTCTATCAGTTGGTAGCCAAGTTGTAATTTGCATTGGTGCCTCCCGATGCAATATACTCTTGTGGTCCGTCATGATAAACCCTTTTGGGATGTCAGGAGAAACAAACTCCCGTACCTCGTCATATCTAGGACTAGGTCAAAGTGTTGTAGTCGCAGATTAAGAGGCATGATTAGCTTCTATCTATTTCACCTTAGAGTATAACACTCTTATACACTAAGAGTTTGTGTTGAGTTTCATGACCCCTTAATGAAGTGGTGCTCTTACATATTATTACCCACCCTTCCTCCGAGCTTTTGCGCCCATGAATGATGCGTGTGCGTAATAATGTGGCCATCTGAGATTCCTAGCAACTTTTATTGCTTCGAACTCCAAGGACATTTGTGTCATTCTTAGTGTGATTGGTTAACCCTATCACTAAGCAAAGGATGATTGTGCTATCAAGTCCGTTACTCTAGTACACTCTCCTCGGTCAAAGAGTTAAGCTCGTGCTGAAGCTCTGAGACTATGTCTTCTTGCCTTACCAAGAAAGTTTCCTCTCGAACTAAGTGACATATCGGTGGCTCGTGATATTCTGGATGTCTACTAGAAGTATAGCCATGTCGCCACATGATCGTGTTGTCAAGTTCTTGAGTATGCAAGTTCTTTGAACTGCTCCTGTCTCCAAGGATTCGTACTGGATACCCTTGAACTAGTTGGTTGAGCTTAAACGACAACTTGGAGAGTTGTAAGACCAAAGTTCTATCTAACTTAGTTCATCTTAAAGGGATGTCTAGTTCTATTCGTGCTGAAGAAAGATAGTGTGTTATCTTCCCTTCTTTGATTTGATATGGGTTGTCATCAAATCAAACTCAGTTCCAAGGACTATCTTGACGATGTTGCTATTCATGATGTTTCACTTGAGCATGTCCTCATGACCGTTGGTCTGACCAGTATTTCTGCCTTAATTATACAACATATGAGTTCATCTTCTTGGAGTATGTCGATAAGTTTGTTATTGAACCCATCGATAACATCCTTATCCTCTTCAAGCCAAAATAGATTCATATGAAACATTTGGCATTAATGTTGGGAACTTTTGAGAACCATGTTCGGGTTATCTTGAAGTATGTGTTTTGGATGTTAGAAGTAACCTTCTCTGATTCATAGGCAAATATTGAAAGATGTCGCTGTGGATTTGAGTAGAGTTATCTTTGTTCCCTTTAAGGATACAGTTGTGTTTCGTTGCAAATACTTCATGTAGGTGCAGTTGTCTTTTGACAAGTTGCTAATACATGGGTATAGCAATTCAGCTCAGTCTATTGGAGCTTAACACTATAGTCCATGTCTTAAGAATCTAGTAACTTTACCTTTGTGGTAAATGTTGCAAGCTTTCTATTCGGACATGCTGAGTCTGAAGTATTGATCCACCTAACCAAATCTAAATCTCAAGCAGATACGATGGTTGGTGTTCTTCAAGGTTTTAACATAGGTTTATTTGTAAATCTGGCAAGATTGATGTAATGGTTGACACAATTAGTCGGAAGACCTATTGCCACATTCTCTTGATTCAGCAATAACAACCACTCTTCATGAGGCTTCCTCTATGATTTATTATAGAAGTTGTGCTTATGTTTCCTTTCTATCCGAAGTCTGACCTTTACTTGATGTCTGTTGTCTCGAACATCAAAGAGAACATTTAAAGTAGTGCTCTTAAATGTTTCTCGGTCAATCCTCCAGACCCTTTATGTTGGCAAGCATCTTGTTATGCCAAGTAATGGAAGTCTGAGAATGAAGTTCCTTCTTCCTCGTGTCATCAGGAATCTTCTTATATATATTCATCTTAGTGGTGTATAGTGATATCATGATCTTTGGCAAATATTTTGATAAACCTAGATGAATACAGAGTTTCCTTCATTTTTCAATCATGTTCGAAGAGTGACTATGATTTTGGTAATTAGAAGTTTCTCTTGATACATGTTCCTTGTGACTCTTACGAGTCCTCGCCACAAAACACCTTTCTATCTTGGCCTTATGTTGAATGAAAGAGTGATCTTTCTGTATCAAAAGTAGTTCAACAACTTGGCTATCTGTATCTCAGTATCCCTGGAAGCTCTACTTAAGCCACCAAGTAGAGTTTCGTATCTCAAGGTCTGTGGTCATGCTCTTTCTGTTGGAAGCTCTCCTTTCAGAAGCTTAAACTCTTATGTGAGCTCCATGGTCTCAATCCTTATGAAGACCAGCTATCTAACAATTTGAAGTTATCTCCTTTTGTTTCCTCTATTATCTTGACGTGTTTTATGTCGTCATCTCAGAGTTGTTTCTGAACACTCCATCATGAGTTGACCATGGGATACCCTGTGTTGTTTAGTGTGTTTCCCTCTTATCTTTAGAGTAACCCTATTTCTTTCTCCCTCTGTCTCTCTTCTTACCTTTGGAATCTCGGGTCGAGATTCTCGTAAGGGGGATAGAGCTGTAACACCCTAGTTTTAGTTAATCCTAATTAGGGTTTTGTTTGTGCATTCATGATCATCATCTCTTAAAAATGCATGCAAGAGAAATAATGCCAAACCCTAAACCCTAGTTTCCTCTCTCTCAAATACATTCAAACGGTTTTTGAATTTTGAAAAAATACCAAAAATGTAGGAGCCCAAATGGTGTTAAGGGCCCTTGCAAATATTTTCATACTTTTTACAAAGCCTCTTGTATTTTTGAAATTGTACAAAACAGATCCGTTTTGAAAATACAAAAGCGAGAAATAAAAACTAATTTGCAAAATGTTTTGGAAATAAAAAAATGGAGCAGAGCAGCTCCAGGCCGCAGCCCATCCCTTTCTCTCCCTTATCTGCCGCCCCCGTGCAGCAGCCCGTAGCAAGCCGCAGCCCAGCTGGCCCATCTGCGACCCACCCCGGTCCACGTACCTCTTTGCGTCTTTTCCCTTTCTTCCTCTTTCGGCTAGAAGGACGACACAAGCTGCTGTGTGTCCCGCCGCTCGCTGTCGATCCCGTGCGCGCTGTGATGCCCGTTGCCGCCCTAGAGACGAGGATAAGAATGCCGACGCTCCCCTGTCTCTCCCCATACCCTTATCCCCTCTCCTCTTTCTCTCCATCGCGAGTGCATGCGAGCTCCCGAACCCTAGCCCCGGCCTCCGTGTCGCGCCGCCATACCCCGCCTCCCCTCGCCGTTCTGAGGCCACCCGGTGACCGCCATGATCTCCTCCGTCGTTTCCCCGAAGCGCGTTTGCAGGCAAGGATTCCATTGCCACAATCAAGGCCTCCGTCCCGAGCTCCGGCCGCCGCCTCCACCATCGATTCCGGCCGCTGTTCGCCTCGCCGCCCCTCCAACTTGCTCATGGTGAGATTATCGTCCTCCTGGACCTCCCCTCTGCCTCCGTCTCGTGCCGTAGCCATCTCCCGCCGTGAGTCCGATAGCACCATCGCCGCCGCTCGCCATAGCCGCCTCTTCGATGACCCAAATCGAGCGGCACAACCACCATAAGGTTCGCCCTGCTCTCCCGGTTAGAACGCGCTAAGGCACGCTTGCTGGCTCGTGTTGTGGCATCACCGGCGACCACCGTCTGGTGGTGGACGCATTGCTGACGTAATGCTGGCGTCGTCTAGTGGGTCCCTTTGACCCGTTTGACTTCTTCAGCGTGGCAAGGTGATGTGGCCCCGGGTCCAGCGGTCAGTGACTCTGGCTAGCTCAGGCTCGGGTGAGAAAAGAATAGATGCTTGTGGTGACGTCAGCCTCCATCTGTGCTGATGCAGTAAACCCATTTAATTGTTTTAATAAATCCACAAAATGGTTTAATATGGTAAAATCAATATCTTTTATTCTGTAAATCATAAAAATATGTATAATATATCAAAATGTTCAGAAAAATGAGATCTGTCTGTTTAAACTATAATCATGCATTGTTAAGCAACTTAAATGACAAGTTTAATTAGATAACTAAATCAACCCCTCACAGGTGTTTCGGGGTTTCCCCTGTCTTAGGGTTTGTACCCTTCAGACCCTGTTTAAAATGACCAATCATGCCCTAGGGTTTCATTTAAGATCTATTTAACTTGTCATATCATCATCCTTGCTTGAGCATTGCATCGATGTCATGTGTTGATTGTTTCCCTTTCTTTCCGTTGTTTTCTTCTTCCCGGTACAATACTATATCGATATCGAGATCGAAGACCGAGATCAACACCATCGAAGACCAACGAACAATACTTGACCAACTATAATCAAGTCAAGCACAAGGTTGCAAGCATAGCCCCACACATAAAAGAATCCTATACTTTAAAAGTATTTCATTCTTGCCATGATGCATACGATTCTACTGTGGTCTTTTGTTGATAGATAGAGTATCCTATGTGTTGCATTACTCCCTTTGAGCTTATATTACCTGATCCATTGCTCCTAGCATAACTAGGTTTGGCTTGTGTGCACTGCCAGAGCTTATGTTTGTGTCTTGCTTAGCCATGCTTAGCTGTCAGTGCTGGTTCATCTAGAAGATGTATCAAATGCAGATAATCTAGTATGATAGGAGATAGAGGTATACTGATAAGGTAAGATTAGTGATAATGGTTAAACATGCTAAGTCTTGTATGGGAGGCCATAGTGGGATGTGGTTTTTGTAGTCCCATGCTCGCCACCACTAGGACCCGAGTTCTAGCCTCTTGAACTAAGACGAGCGTACAACCACACGTGGCCTGGAAAATCTCATGAGTAACTTACTTGCCTAGTAGATTCCATGAGTCACATAGTTAGGGCGTTCCATTCAGCATATGCATTCTGGTTGTTCCCGAAGGCAGTGAAGGAGGTGCATTCATACAGGTAGGTAAGTGTGGCCGGGGTTGCTTGGGGTTGATGGAGCCCCTGGTAAACCAACCTCGCCCACATCTTTGACCCGTTATGGCGGAACCATCCTTAGGGCGTGACTCATGGTCTCGGTAAAAGCAAGGTAAAGGTCGTATCCAACCACCCTCTGCCGGCCTTCCAAGGAAGAGGGCTAATCATGTGGCATTAAGAGTCGGTTGGTACGTGTGGGTAAAGTTGTACACCCCTGCAGGGTATTAATCTTTTCGAAAAGCCGTGTCCACGGTTATGGACGACTTGGGAACGAATGTGAAGATCATAGAGAACATGAACCTAATCGTAAAACTTGGCAGTTTAATGTGTGCTTAGGATGCTTCCTCTTGGGTATGAGGGGGTGATCCTAGTTGTGGGATGAGGATTACTTTGGTGGATATCAAGATGATGATCAATTCTTCGGAGATGTCGCTCTCATATCCCCTTTTAAAATATTCTGAATAGACGAGCTTCTTCTCCCTCTTGTTTTTTAAACAAAGATGGCTTTATGCAAAATAACCCCACCAGCCATAAGTCTTGCGGAGTACACCCTGTACTCACCCTTGCTTTGTTAATACTTTTCTAGAAGAGTAAGTGTTCCCCCGAAGACGAGTTTGGTACGACATCGACACCGACGAGTAGCTTGGGGTTCCCGGCTGGCAGCCTGGAATCTATAGGCTGGGACATCATCGTTATGCTTCAGGCCTCTTAGGCCATTTGTTAAGTTTGCTATACTTAATAGCATAATTTGCCTTCCGTTGTTTGATGTTTGTGATCAGTGACCTCTGCTTGTAATATTTTGGTTCTTCGCTTAGTTATGAGCTTGCTGTAATAATTTTTGTGTCACAGTGTTACTGTTGTGTTACCGATTTCTCACTAGATATCCTCGAGTTCTAGGTTATGCTTATGTCAGGCTAAGGTCTGGATTTTGTTTAACCCTGATCCCGGGGGTGTTACACAGGTTGACCCTTTATCGGATGTTGTTAACACCTTGGAGGCCAAGAGTGTTCATGGGCGCAACCTTCTTGTCCACTCCCGTTGTGCCTTTAAGAATCTTCACGCCGAAATATTTCCAACCAAGGACGTGATGAACAACCTGCATGATCTTGTCGCTGTTTTCGGTGCTGATCCCGGCCCCCTTGTTAGTTATAGTTTGACGCAGTCAAGGAGCGGCGCTGAAACTTCAATGGACCTGGCGATGGAGCACGGCAAGAAGGTTGACTGGGAGAAGGTTAGCTCCTCTGTTCTAGTCACCCCCGATGGCCAAGCAGTTGACCTGAAGCCTTATATTAAGAGGGCCAGAAAATATTCTCGGCTGCTCCTAGGTCTGGGCTGGGGTTCAGAGAACCTTGTTGTTGCTTCTTCAGCTGCCCCTGCTACTATGGGCGCCCCTTCTTCGGCTACTCCTGTATCTAGTGCTCCTTCCACTAGTGCCACCCTGTCTTTGAAGGATACGGTGTTGTAGGCTATGTTTTGTAACCTTTATCATGTCTCCCTTCATTGTAATGAACCTTGAACTAATCCAGCCTCCCTTTGCTTCTTTTTACAAGAAAGCAACTTTTGAATATATGCGTGTGAGCTTGCTTTTGTATGCTGAGTGTTTCATATAATTTTTGTTTTGTCAGATCTTGAATGACTCTTCGGCTCCTTCTGGTTCTGTGCAACTATCGGGTGTTGTTCCGTCCTCCGCTGTAGTAGGTGCGACCAGTTCCGCCATCGTGCGTACGGTGGACCCGCCATTGTATGCTGAAAAGATAGAACATGTGAAAAAACTTGAAGGAAAACTGCGGGTTGTTCAATCAATGGTGGATGTTTCCCAATCGAAAACATGCCAGGCCCTCAACCGCGAGGCTTTTTTCTTGGAGGAAATCTCTAGGGCAAGCGAAAAGCTGTTGTGTAAGTTGTCTTTTTCTTCGGTTGCTTTTCCCGTCTTGCTAGAAATTAATTTCTCCCCGATTTGTAGGCATTCGATTATGCAAGAGGGTGGAAACCCAGCGTCTGCGCGACCGGATGCATGCTCTTGTGTCTGCCTCTCAAAGTTCTGAAACGGATTTTTGGACTGATCACCGTCGTTCCTACGCTGTGGCGCTGCTACAGGATCGCATATCGGAGCTGGAGCAATTTGTCGAGTGCTGCCGCAGATCTCTGGCTGTTGTTTACAATGCCATGTTTCCTCGGGATCCTCAGCCTCAGACCTTGGTAGATTTAATTACGAAGTTCCAGCAAGGTGAGAGGATCCACCATTATGTGAAGCTTCAGCTTGTGGCGGGTGCCAAGATCGCCCTCTCTTGGGTGCACGCGCATCACCCGACATTGGATCTGGACGTTATATCTTCGGGTTTGCCTGCCCTTCTAATGCCGACCTTGTTTATATGGTGCCTCATTATGCCGCCACTCGTAGACCTGCCATTAGGATTGTGCGTAGGTGCTTAGAAGCAGACGAAGAATTTTTTGTTAACTTCGAGATCTGACTGCCTGTTTGTGCAGCCTTGTACTATATAACCGAAATATTGTATAGACATTTATCAAAAAGGTCATATGTTTTATACGAGATTTTGATTGCATGTTGTATTATTTTAATCTAAGGATCCGACGAACCAATGTTCGTGTGCCATAGAAGTTTGTATTTCACGGAATACTTTCCTTATTTATTGATAATAATGGGTAAGAGTACATTGTGAGGGCGTGATCACCTGGCCGTTTGCCTTTATTGAATATAAAGTGCGTATAAATGGAGGTTTTCTGAAGGAACTTCGTGTTCTTGGGGATCTTCATCATCTTTCGCGTCATGGTGCTCATGTCTTGTCAATCAGTGGGTCTTCTTATGCGGGACCGTTATTGGAGGCTGCATATGCTGCTTTTGCGAGACTGTTGCGTATTTGATCTTCCGCCGTTTTGTTTTTGCGAGTGTGTGCTTCATGTATCGGTTCTTCGTCCACTATTTTCAGCTGTCCAAGTCCTACCTTCAGCCCGAAAGATTCCGAGATTTTGTTGAATTCCCGATCGCAGCTATCCGCATGGCTAAAACTTCCTTTGACTATTATGACCCCATTGGGGGCTAGCATTTTTAGAACTAGATATGCGTAGTGAGGTACTGCCATGAATCTGGAGAAAGTTGGTCGTCCTAGGATCGCGTGGTATTGAGATGGCCAATTCATGACTTCAAATTCCAGCTTTTCTCGTCTGAAGTTATTTTTTGACCCGAAGACTACGTCGAGGTGGAGTTTGCCCAATGGAATTTCGGCTTTCCCTGGAACTAACCCATGGAAAGTTATGTCTGTTGGTGCTAGATTCATCATGGACCAGTTCATGGCCCACAGAGTTTTGGCGTAAATCAGATTGATCCTGCTTCCTACATCTAAGAAGACCTTGCTCATGTCGAACCCGCCGATTTGCGCTTCCACTATTAGTGCTAACTAGTCTGGCTAAGGGACCCGTAATGGATGGTAAGCTCTGCTGAATGTAATTTCTTGTTCTGACTAATGGAGATACTCCGGTGTAGGAGGTGGCTTTTTTACTGCCAAATTTACTTGTCTAGTGATCAATTTATGTGTTCTGTTAGAGGGTGGCCCTTCTAGATCATCGACATTGCTCCCTTTGACCTGGGGTATTTGTCGTCTTGGTGTATTGTACTTTGCGGCTGCCCTACTGATGTCTTCCCTTGCAGCGGCGGTGGCGCGCGGATGGCTAAAGCGCTAGGTGCGGTAGCGTAGCCTCGGTTTGCTGTTTCAGCTGCCCTTGCGTTGCATAGTTCTTGCATCTTTAAGAATGTTCGACAGTCTTTTAGGAGATGATTTGACTGCCTCTTCCCTATTGAGTCGACGTAGTAGTGCATATTCCAGGGTCCTTCCAACATTTGCCCTGTTGACATGGGTGGGTCTCGATTTGTCGTCTTGTATCGTTGTTGTGATTGGCTTCCACTGATGTTGTCCCCATTGCTACGGTATCCGCTATTGTAATCGTAACTTCGTCGATTGTCCCCATACGGAGAAACTTGCAGCAACGTAACTTGGTGTATGGTGTCCATCATTGGTTCATCGTCTCCGATCATTATTGTGCCTGCCTTTGTCGTCTTCGGGTTAACAGGCTCTTTTGTTGTGTATTGCGTCCTCTCAATCAGCCCATCGATTGGCAATGTCTATCAGCTATGAAATTGTCTTTGGTTTTATCCGTCCTATTTCTTCTATGAGCTCCTACCGACGAAGTCCGTCGTTGAAGGCGTCGATTGCTCTTTCATCGAATATGGCTTCAGCCGAATTTTTTATGATGTTCCACCATTGGACGAAGGCCCGGATTGATTCTCCCTTTGCTTGCAGGCCCGTAATTGCTCCAAAGACGCGGGTCGCTTGAACGTGGAATGGAAATTCCTGATAAACTTGTCCTCAAGATCGTTCCAGCTGCTGATAGACTCTTCAGGGTAATTGTTTTTGCTAGGAGCGTGCCGCACCAGTTAGGTGCAGTTGCAAGCTTTGCATTGCTATTGCTTTGGATCTGCCTTGTAGTCTGACGGTTGCCAGGTAATCTGTCAGCCAAGCTTTGGGTTCTTGAAGACCGTTGTACTTTTGGCGATCTTGGGGAAACTTAAAATATTTTGGCACCGGAGTTTTGCGAACCCGTCGAGTAAAGCAACTGGCTCCGCATAATTCTTGTTCTTCTTCGCTTTCGACGTCATGGTATCTTCAGGTGCTGCATTCTTCTCTAGGTCGGTCGGTCCATCGCTGAGTGATGTCGCTTCTTGCATTGTTTCGCGGTTCTGATTCTAAAAAGTGGACCCAATGTAGCGATCGTGATCGTCGGGTATGACCTCTGTTCCGAGGGTTGTTGCGATGGCGTGGGATCTGTCGGGTTGTCGCGTGGTTTCTTTGTCTACTTGCGCGAGAGATTCTCCTACCATACCGAGGTTCATTAGGGCAGAACGGTGACGGGCCACGCGAGGATCGTCGGGTGCGGGCTGCATTGTAATTAGATATGTTTGCACGGCTACGATGGCTGCCTGAGCTGTTTTTGCCTTGATATTTCCAACTTGGTCTATGGACATGAATGACAGATCAAGGTCTCAGATTATTCCGCTCCTCTCTTCTTCGCGGATATCTCGTAATCTAGACATTCCTCTCCTTGGCGATGTCCTCCTGTTACGCTCCTTGATCCTCAGGTGGAGCTTAACTGCGCTTGCCGTAGGCTAGATTCATCGGCTACCCGCTTCCTTTCGTCAAGTTGCCTCTGCATCCGGAGGAGGTCTCTCTTTTTGCGATGAAGAAGATACTAGTATGCCAATAGATCTTCGTGGGTGGCATCCGTTGTCATTGGGACCACACCCGAAATTGCTGACCTTGCCTTTTCCCATGCGCTAGCTGGTAAGCTAAGAGTTTGCCTTTCACCCTCACGCGGGTGTTCTTCTTCTCGATTTACACGGTTGGTTGTTGGGTGTCCCTCGTTACCTCGACTTCCTTTGTTGTCTTCACTTTCTGCATTATGGCTTGAAAGAATATCATCGGGATTAAGAATTGGGTTACCATTGGAGTCTTGCTGGGTTGTGGCATCTCCGATGATCACGCATACTTGGTGCTGCGTGTCATATGGACTGGTAACATCGTCGTTTTCACCGATGGAGACACTATCGGATGAGCCAGTGAAGTCCATCAGTTTCTGTTCTGGATAGATTTCCGCCATCCGAATTCTGAATTCAATGCTTTCTCTGCTTTCTTCGGGTTCCGATTTAACTAGGCTTTCTTCGTGTGGTGGTGTTAACTGTGGGTCCGATCTGAAGGAGAGATTGTCATAAAGACCATCAAGATCCCCCAGATTCATCTCGATCTGCTCGCTTTTGTTGCCTGCTTTGATCTGTGCTTCAACTTCCATTGAGGATCCAATGGAAAGTGTCGGTTTTTCTTTGGGCGTAGCTTTATGGGTGGGTGGGCATGGATCTTCTTTCGTCGAATTGATGCTTGGTGGAGAGTGTTCTGCCAAATCCGTGTTTCTAGTGTTTAGGTTTCCCACAGACGGTGCCAATTGACGAGGGGTAACCTCGACAATGCCCATGGTTATGGACTTGTGTTTCGTGGAAAGAGAGAGCGCTAGGATTTCGTCGGCTTAACAGACAAACAAGGGAGGCGATTTACCTAGGTTCAGGCCATCATGGAGGAAACCCTACTTCCTGCTTGTCTGCTCGTATTATCATTGGAGAGTACAAACTCGTTCAGTCGTCTTGATGCGATCTCGTCGAGGGAGAGAGGTGTGTGTACTGTAAGATTGGATGCAATCTTCGTTGGCCCCTCCTAGCCTTTATATATGGGTAGGATAGGTCTCGGGTACCAATACACCACCTCCAGCTTTGCATTGATCTCCTCGAAGAAATGTAGGAATGCTGCCGGTTCATCCTTCAGGTACGTGGGGGAACCTTGCATGCTTCCAGCACCGAGTCTCAACAACTTCCGCCGCCCATATGGCAAGTGGACAAATAATCTTCCACCGCTCATGCTTCATCATTGTCTCACGCCGCTTCTCGTCAAGGGCTTCCCCCACAATTTGAGACAAAGGGGCCTACCTACTGCTGCAGTGACTCCATGTCTGCGGTGCGCGCCTGTAGTCGAGCAGCCAGATCGGTGCATGATTGCTCCACCTGCATGAGGACTGCGTGTACACCCTCCATCTGGGTCTTCAAGTACTTCTGCTTTCGGTCATGGAGCTTCTCCTGAGAGTCAATCTTAATCAGGTACTCCTTGTGGGCCTTATCAAGTTTTGCCTCGTATTCGGTGGCAAACTTGCTGGTGATCTTCTCAGAGACCTTCTGTGCAATCTTCTCCTGCATCTCCTGGTCCTTCTAGGCGAGCTTAGCGTTAGGCTACTCAACCCAGGCCTTCTACTTGGATTTTCCCATCCTGAACTCCTGTTGGTCCTCCGCGAGCTGCACCTCCATATGCTCAATATGAGCCCTCTCCAAGATTAGTGCATTCTCGTAGAGCGCAATGTCTGATTCGCCAATTCGTTGCCAAGTTGGGAATTCTCATCATGATGGGCCTCCACTTCTCGCTCCCGCTTGGCAAGAGCTTCCTCGCGGGCATCCGTGGCCGCCACTTGCCGAGCCAGCGCCTCCTCGTCTGCCGCTATGTCTCTCTCATGAATGGTGAGGGATTCCTCGCGGTCACTTGTGGAGGCCTCACGCTCTGCCAAGGCCGCTTCTCGAGCGGCCAGGCCTCTCTCCCATGAAGATAACTCCTCGCTTCCCACTTCTTCGGCCACCCGCTCCCTAGCATTGCACAAGATCTCCTCTGCCTCGTGAAATACATACGTGCAGGTCTACTCCAGCTCCCTGGGACCGCATTGTGGTGCCCACGTTTGTACGCTACTACTTTGCGAAGCCTCTGCTCAGTTGCCGGTAGGCAGCCGCGCTCTGCTGCTATCTAGGACTAATCTTTCACCAATGAGACACTGAGTCAGTCCAAGACCTTGGGCAGGGCTTGAATGGCAGAGGCGATGTATTTTCGGCAGCCACCTTCGCCCCCGGACACCATTAGTGCCCAGTGAAGCAGGGGGTCCAGGAGCAAACCTCCGGGGGCCCTCGGGGTCATGGCCATTTTCGGTGGCGCCTAGAGAACTTACCTCTCCCGCTGCGTAGTGTTGGGGGCTCGTAGAGGCATCCTTAGCATTTGGCCCTGGCTCTTCGGATAGGTCTATGACAAAGGGATGTTCGGGGGTTGCCACCTGTTTCTCTTCTGCCATGCTCTCCCTTAGCCACCTGGTGCTCTTCCTTGTAGTGTGACTCCTTCGCGAGTCGCTCCGCCTCCTCAAGTCGGTTAGAGTGATCCATGGCAAGACACTCCACTACACCCTCCTCCTCCGTAGGGAAGGAAGCCTCCACGAGCCGCTCCACTTCCCTCGGGTCCTGCATGTCCTCCGAAGCCACCATGGAAGCCTGAGGGACAAAGCCTTCACCTTCGGAGGCAGGTGTCTCCTGAGCCTCCACATTCGTCTTGGTGGAACCACGGGAACCCAGCGCATTGCCACCCGAGCATGCTCCGATGGACACCTTGCCCTCAGCATGGCCAGAGCCATCTGGCTCCACCTTGAATTTCTTCGCTCCTGGAAGACTTCTACAAGACCACAAGAATTGGGCCAGTGCCAAGAGGTAGAATGAGGAAGCACTAGCCTGGGGAGCATTGAAGGAGATATTACTCATCATTGGCGTTCCAGCGACCATGCTTGACCCTCCTAACACTATGGGTGTTTCTCCCGCTCCAAGTTTCCCTCGAGTCAGTAGCTTTCTGCTTGAGAGAGGGCCTGGGCGTGACTTCTACATCCAGCACCACCACGTCAGCATCGACTGACCCCCTCGTGAGGGGTGTAGTCACGTGCACGCTCCCACTTGGTCCTAGAGGAATCGCGCATGACCCTTCGTCCCTCGCAGTAGCACTTCTCAAGGTAGTGGACTCTTTGGCAGGCCCGCCCGCTCGAGTGTCCATTGAAGAGCTTGTTGCCAGCCTCTCCTCAAATGCTACCAGCATGCCCCATTCGTTGAAGGAGCGCATCTCCGCTAGAATCTCAGCCCTCCGAGCCTCCAACCGACATTATAGAGGCAACACTGTCTCTGGAGGGACAAGTCCTGAGTACTCGCTGAGGTGGATCTTAAGCATTAAGTTGACAATGTCAGAGGCGAGAGGCTCCAGATGAAACTTCATCTTATTGTCGGGGCCAGAGAAAGTCCACATCCCAAAGAGATGGTCTTGGAGCAGAGTGATGCGGTGATGAGTGCATATTTGCACCATGTTTTATATTATTATTTTGCATTGTAAATGTAGGATTTTGGTATTTTACGGTGCTTGCGCGCATATTTTATGTCTGTTTTCACTAGGATCAGGACAAACAATAGATCCAATGGATACAATTATTGAAGCAGTTGTACTAAGGAGAAAAGGAGTCAAAAACAACATAAATCGCTTATTTGGGAAATATTAATAATACCAGAAGAAAACTCGAAGCGAATAGAGGAGACAGAGAGCATAACGACCAACTATACGGGCGAAAGAAATATTCCTACCGTATAGCTCCGGCCGTATAGTTGGCGCCGCCTCTGCCTCATCAAATAGTTTCACCCCGTGCAATTGGTTCGAAGGGATGACATACGGAACACCCATAAATCGCAGAAACCTCACCTCCGGAAGGCATCTAGAGGGGGAATTCATTCGCCAGGGATCCATCTTCACCCTTCGCAGATCCGGGAGGCTAAGGCATTGATCTTCATCATCCACCGCTGCATCACCACCATCTCCATCCATCCCATCTACATCCTATCTAGATCTTGTTGTAATTCCTATACTCGTTGTGGATTTATACAAGTACTATTCATCTATGATTGTTTCCATTATCATTGCCATGATGTTGATTTCCTCCATGTCTGAGTAGATCATTAGTTCTTGGGGAGATGGAGCAACCCTAGTATGAGATTGAAATAATATAAAGTCTATTATGATATTCATCGCTATGACCATGTGTTAGATTCTCTACATCTTGATGTTGAGAGAAGTCGACCTCTCAATATTTGCCTCTCATGGGGACTTGATGGAGGGAACCACTTGTTGGTAGACGGAGGCTTGCTAGCACTTATAGTGACTATAAAGCTGTTAGCAATCCTTACGTATTGATACGTTGCAAACATATCTATAATTTTTGATGTTCCATGCTTGTTTTATATCTACTTTCTTATGTTTTGTCCACACTTTCGAGTAATTTTATACACTTTCTAGGACTAACCTATTAACAAGATGCCAAAGTGCCAGTTGCCTGTTTTCTGCTGTTTTTGGTTCCAGAAAAGCCATAAAATGAATATTCTCGGAATTGGACGGGACAAAAGCCAAAGTCAATATTTCACCGAGGGGAACACAGAGCCAGAAGATGAGACGGAGAAGGGCCTCGAGAGGGACACCCCCACAGCTCAGCCTAGCCCTAGGCACCCTCAAGATGGGGCACAAATGCACCCCTCGGCCTCCCCTTTCGCCTATAAGAAGCCTCCAATGTAGAAACCCTAAGTACCTGATCAAAATTCCACGAAAGAGTCTGTAGCCGCTGCCATCTCCATCCCTAGATCGGGAGGGATCTGAAGCTCTTCCCGGCACCCTGCCAGAGGGTAGAGATCACCCTGGAGGCCTTCCTCATCACCATGCCTACCTCCGGTGTGATGCGTGAGTAGTTCATCCCTGGAATACGGGTCCATGTAGTAGCTAGATGGTTGGTTCTTCTCCTTTGTGCCACCATGTTTAGATCTTTTGAGCTCCATTCATGATCAAGATCATCTATTTGTAATTCTACATGTTGTGTTTGCGGGGATCCGATGGATATTGAAATGCTATTTCAGGTTGATTATTGATTCTATCATGTCTTTGTTATTTGTGATCTTGCATGCTTTCTGTTGTTAGTAGCTATCTTGGCCGGGTAGATGCTAGCAACTCCAAGAGGGACTATTTATGTTCGATAGTGGGTTCATGCCTCTAGGAATCAGGGGAAGTGACAGAAATCTCTAAGGTACTAGATGTGCTATTGCTACTAGGGAGAAAACATCAATCCTTTGTTCATAGAACAATCATATTGATTACTTTACACACTTTGCTTAATGCAATTATCTGTTGCTTGCAACTTAATACTGGAGGGGGTTCGGATGATAACCTGAAGGTGGATTATTAGTCATAGATGTAGTTGGATTACAGTCTATTTATAATGTTGTAATGCCCAATCAAATCTCATAGGAGTCAATATGATTAGTATATGCAGGTATGCTTTCTCGATGTTTGTCAATTGCCCCGCTGTAATTTGTTCACCCAACATGTCATCTATCTTAAGGAGAATCACCACTAGTGAACTATGGACCCCGGTCCATTCTTTTATCATCAATCTACAACTATTTACTGTTTTCTATTTACTTTCTGAAAGCAATTACTATCTTCCACACAATACGTTTAATTCTTTGTTTTCAGCAAAACCGGTGAGATTGACAACCTCACTGTAAGTTGGGGGCAAAGTTCTATGGTTGTGTTGTGCAGGATTCCAAGTTGGAAACAACACCTTGGAGGTGTTTCCTTGCTCCTACTGGTTCAATAACCATGGTTTCATAACTGAGGGAAAACTTGTTTCTGTGCTCATCATACCTTCCTCTTGGGGTTCCCCAACAAGCTCTACATATTGAGCAAGCAAGACTTTTTCTGGCGCCGTTGCTGGGGAGTCAAGGACGTCTTCACAAGGGGAGTCCCTCATAACCAATCTCTTTACTTTGTTTTATTTGTTTTGCTTAATTTATTTTTGCTTTCTTTGCTTGTTTCTTTATCAAAAACACACACAAAATTAGTTGTACTAGTTTGCTTTCTATATTAAAAACACACAAAAAATTATTATTAGTTCCTACCTTAAGTTGCCATTATGTCTAGCATTGCTCCAATCACTATGTCACCTGAGGAAATGATTTTTACTTTCAAACAAGGAATTGAAGAGAGTTTCAAAGAAGCTTGGTCTAGAATCTCTGATTTACATGAAAAAACTGAACCTAAAATGACTCAAAGCTTGTTTCTTAGAATTTTTTACTTTGGAACTGCTCTTTGCTATAGATATGCTTTGGATGCTGTAGTAGGAGGAGATTTCCTCCAATGCAATGAGGATGAATCTTTTAAATCCATAAATAAGTTGGTCTTAACATATAACCTTCATAGCAAATCTGATTCTTCCTTTATAAACATATTTGCTAGATTGAACACTCTTTAGACCCACACTGCTAGTTTAAAAGAATGATGTAACATGCTTAGAGAGCATCATGATTATGTTCCAATAAATTCTGAACCCTCAAAATGGCTTCCTATAGTAAAAGTTGTTATAAATAATGAAACTTTTCATGCGCGTTGTGATGTCATGTCTGAATTCTGTCTTATGCCTAAAGATATCTATGAATCTTTGAATCTTTGGGGACTTTCTAAAGGGGTAGAAGAAATATCTCTTGCTAATAATGCCACAATATTACCCATTGGAATAGCTAAAGGAGTGTTTACAAAGATTCTAGGGAAAGTGGTATCTACTGATTATCTTGTTATTGAATGTGTAGGAAAAGGACAAATTATACTTGGAAGATCCCTACTAAAACACCTTGGAGCAATAATAGATGTGGAAAAGGGTATCATGCACTTTGCTTCTCCACCAAACAATCATACGTTCCCCAAGGATAATAACAAAGGTAAGAAAGGTAGGGGCAAGAAATCTGGGTTTAATGCTTCTTCATTTGAGAATACTTGATTCTTTTCTTGCTTCTTATGCCTAACTTAAAGGCGTTAAAAAATACTTATTGGGAGATAACCCAAAAGTTTTAGTTGAGTCTTGGAAGTTATTGCTTCATTAATAACCTCTCCTTATCATTTTTGTGTGGTTTTTGTGCCAAGAGTAACCTCTAATGTGAGAGAAGTAATGCTTGGGAAAGTTGCTGTCCCGAAACAGATTTTTGTGCTTCGCTGTAAAAATTCGTGAAAAATCTCTGTACGTCGATTTGAGCTGTAATTGTTTGTTCTTCTGCCCCAGGTAGTTATATAACTTTAGTTAGTTCAACACTTTTCGATTTGAGCAACATAAGGTCTTCGAAAAAATTGGTTTTCACCTGCTGGTTTGTTTTGACAGATTTCTGCCATTATTTGCAATTGCCTCTTTATCAATTTCTTTTTGGGTTCTTTTTGGTGAATTGAGCTTTTTGAGGGAATTGCTCCAGTAGCTTGTGTTTTTAATGAAAGTTTTGCTGTTTTAAAACTAAAACCCAAAGGTTTATTATCTTTTGAATGCACTAATGTTGCTAATGAAGATTGTGTGAAGTTTTGTATGAAGGAAATTTTAAAGTGTAGGGAAGAGTAATGGAATAAGATGAAGAATGGACAAAAGATCAAGGTTGGGGATGCCACCCCATGTCACCCCCAAGAAATATTCAAGAGGTACAAGCGTCAAAGCTTGGGGATGCCCAAGGCATCCCCTTCATCAATAAAAAATTCAGGTTTCTTCCAAACACTTCATTTTTATTGTTTCATGTACAGTTATGTTGTTCTTGGAGCGTCTTCGTTTTGTTCTTAGTTTTCGTTTGCTTAGTTTGCTTAGTTTGATTGAATAAATTGGTTGGACCCCCTCATTCATACATTAGTTTTCAAATAAGATTGGTTTGGATTGGAAAAGAGTAGGAAAAGTTCATGCTTAAGTGGTATAAAAGGAGTTTGATTTTGACTATGACTTAGAATTTATCATGTCATGCTTGATATTGTTTTGGCTTTATGCTTAGGGATTTTTACTGTAACATGACATGTTATAAACAATTGATATTGCTTAATGTGCCTTGAAAGAATCATACGTTGTTTTAGGATATTAAAGCATAGTATTGTGGTATTCTCCTTTGAGGCCTTATTTGGGTTGACTTGGCGCATGCTCACACCATGTTAAGACTATACCAAGTCACCATAGCCTCTATGATAATTTAGTTTTTGACTTGTAATATCACTTTATGCTTTAATTAATAATGTTTTGTCGCTTTGCATGGTTATGGCCATTATTGCTCTCTTAGTTGGTCGCTCCCAGTCTTTTTCTAGCCTCCATACCAAGTATGAGTTCCACTCATGCATCCAACTCCAAATAAAACCAAGTTATTCCAAACAGTCCACCATACCTACCTATTAGCATTTTCTATTCCAAGTATATTCATGTTTTTATCTACCTTCCGAATTAAACATGTTATGTGAAAATTAGTGATTAAAGCTCTCACGAACTTGATGACACACTTTACTTTTCTTGCCCCTAATAAACTTGAACCATTGTGTCATCTATGTTGTATATGCTTGCACTTATACGTTGGGGATTAGCAGAACCATGCTGTCATGGGGAACGCTTTCAACATTGCACTTGTACATTGTACCCAGTTGATATCATGCTCTTTTGTTTATGGATGTTGTCGGTGTGAAATGAAAGGAGAGCTTGTAAGTCCATGGAGTTATGTATGTGTGTTAGAGAAACGCTTGGGCCGCTAGCCTAAGCCATGCCTAATCATGGTGGAAACTTGCAGCATCACCATAGTGATCAATCTATGAATCATTCTTCTTATAAAAAAAGAGATAGAGATTGAGAAAAAGAAAAAAAGAGATGAGAAAAGAGGAAAGAGAGAAAAAAGCACAATTTTCCCATGGTAAATAAGAAGATTGTTGAGATGCTCATTGTCTACTTGCCTTGTCATTTTGATTATGGGATAGCTCCTGTATCATGTGCAAGGGGTAACCGTTGGCGGTTCTCTATGATACACATGTACTTACTATGACAAGAACTTACCGGTAACTATAACTTGAGTAGCATGAGGAGCGACCCTCGTATTCAAGGGACATTAGATTTCCAACTTATACTTTGTCAAGCATATACTCCATAGTTTGTTCACTTTAACCTTAATCACTTCAAGATGCTTATGATAGGGGCAATGAGAGTCGAAAGCTAATAAGTACCATAATTTTTGGAAGCTCTTTATGAGACTTGAATCCCTGCTTCCTTCTATGAAGGCCTTTCTTTTACTTTTATGTTTAGTCTCCATCTTCTATCTTTATGCACCTATTGAGAGAGCATAGTGGCCATTCTTATTTTAATGTGCATTGTCCCAAGACTTGTTGGTTGATTCATAACTTTGATATTGCTTGTTCTTAAACTATTTGTATCTAGTCACCCTTATGAACTTTGAAGGTGTCCTATTCATTTATGTTTTGCTACACCCTGAGGGACAAGTTGAATACCATTTTTATTATGTTTTCAATATGTGAAACAAACAAATGTCTTGCAAAGCATTGTTATTCATGAATCTTTTGTTTGTACCTTTTCATGTTACAACATAGTTGCTATGTCTTATTGTTAGAACTATATATTTCATGCTATGTTAAAGTACTATGATCCCAGCTATCAATGTTCTACAAATACTTTGATCAAGATTATGATGGTACATGTCACCTCAAAAATTATTCTTTTCTTTTTTATCAATTACCTACTCGAGGAGAGCAGGAGTTAAGCTTGGGAATGTTGATACGTTGCAAACGTATCTATAATTTTTGATGTTCCATGCTTGTTTTATATCTACTTTCTTATGTTTTGTCCACACTTTGGAGTATTTTTATACACTTTCTGGGACTAACCTATTAACAACATGCCACAGTGCTAGTTGCCTGTTTTCTGCTGTGTTTGGTTCCAGAAAAGCCAGAAAATGAATATTCTCGAAATCGGAGGGACAAAAGACGAAGTCAATATTTCGCCGAGGGGAACACGGAGCCAGAAGATGAGATGGAGAAGGGCCTCGAGGGGGCCACACCCCCTGGCCACGTGGCCTGGCCTGGCCCGCGCCTAGGGTGGTGCATCCGCCTCGAGCACCCCCTCGGCCTCCCCTTGCGCCTCTAAGAAGCCTCCGATGTAGAAACCCTAAGTACCCGATCAAAATTCCATGAAAGAGTCTGTAGCCGCCGCCATCTCCATCCCTAGATCGAGAGGGATCTGAAGCTCTTCCCCACACCCTACCGGAGGGGAGAGATCACCCTGGAGGCCTTCTTCATCACCATGCCTGCCTCCGGTGTGATGCGTGATAGTTCATCCCTAGACTATGGGTCCATGTAGTAGCTAGATGGTTGGTTCTTCTCCTTTGTGCCACCATGTTTAGATCTTGTGAGCTCCGTTCATGATCAAGATCATCTATTTGTAATTCTACATGTTGTGTTTGTGGGGATCCGATGGATATTGAGATGCTATTTTAGATTGATTATTGATTCTATCATGTGTTTTTTATTTGTGATCTTGCATGCTTTCCGTTGTTAGTATCTATCTTGGCCGAGTAGATGCTAGCAACTCCAAGAGGGACTATTTATGCTCGATAGTGGGTTCATGCCTCTAGGAATCTAGGGAAGTGACATAAATCTCTAAGGTACTAGATGTGATGTTGCTACTAGGGAGAAAACAACAATCCTTTGTTCATATAACAATCGTATTGTTTACTTTACACACTTTGCTTAATGCAATTATCTGTTGCTTGCAACTTAATACTGGAGGGGGTTCGGATGATAACCTGAAGGTGGATTATTAGTCATAGATGCAGTTGGATTACGGTCTATGTATAATGTTGTAATGCCCAATAAAATCTCATAGGAGTAAAGATGATTAGTATATGCATGTATGCTTTCTCGATGTTTGTCAATTGCCCCGCTGTAATTTGTTCACCCAACATGTCATATATCTTAAGGAGAATCACCACTAGTGAACTATGGACCCTGATCCATTCCTTTACCATCAATCTACAGCTATTCACTATTTTCTATTTACTTTCTGCAAGCAATTACTATCTTCCACACAACACAGTTAATTCTTTGTTTTCAGCAAAACCGGTGAGATTGACAACCTCACTGTAAGTTGGGGGCAAAGTTTTGTGGTTTTGTTGTGCAGGATTCCAAGTTGGAAATAACACCTTGGAGGTGTTTCCTTGCTCCTACTGGTTCGATAACCTTGGTTTCATAACTGAGGGAAAACTTGTTGATGTGCTCATCATACCTTCCTCTTGGGGTTCCCCAACGAGCTCTACATATTTAGCAAGCACGTATCAACTTGGGAAGCCGAGGAAACTCACGGAACACTATCCATGCCATGGGATACGTCCTACGGGATTATGTCCCTTAATAGCGCAGTAATTCGATTGATGTTGATTGTTTTCTGCTGTGGTTATGAGGATGAGGTGCACAACGGTTGCTGGCAAATCATCCATATACGGAGTTCCTCCCACACATACACAGTTGAGAATGTTCATGATGATAATCTTTATCTTAGATCTTTACAATACTAGTGGTGTATCCGCTACTCCCTGAGAACGCTTTTTCCCTATTGCAGTTCCAATCTTTCTTTACATACGGGATACTTACTTTCTATATTTAGTTACTTTGCTTTACCTTATTATTGCTCTTATACCCAAAACCAAAAACACCTTTTACACATTACTCGTATTTTATCTTGTTACTTAGAACTATATCTAGCATTTCTATTGCAATATTTATTTTAAGGATTACTAGACTTCAGACTCCTGCTGCCTATGGGATCGATGTCTTTATTTCAAAACTAGCTACAAACGATCTGTGCTCTTGCAGTCATCATGCGGCGTGTGATGAATTCCTTGAAGATGATCCCTCCTTTTATGCCCCTGTTGCAAGGAACCCTAAGGCGCCTCGCCACCACGTGAGCGTTCATGCTCGGGAAGGTAATATGCTCCCATGAGACAGACTCCACCGTAGGCACCGCTGGTGTTGGGGGGATACCCCAGGGTAGGGTCACTCCGGGGTATAAGGGCCGAGTTAGCAGAGGGTCGGCAAGGTCAAAGCGGATGCTGGCCGAGTCACCTCAAGGCAGGCCGGATCAAGGAGTAACCTAGGCCAGGAGGGGACGCCTAACGTTGTCTCGTCCGACTTAAGGAGTAAGTCGGAAATGCTTGTTTAACCTATATGCAGGAATAGGTGTGGCCGGATCTACTGTGATCCGGATCCTCGCTTGGCTTCCAGGAGAAGGAAGGAGTCTCTCTGGTCAAAAAAGAAGGTCCGATGCGTACAGGATGAGCGAATAAAGCAAGGGCAGGACCACCGGATCGTGGCCGACAAGGGTGATGGCGCTCACGTCGGCTGACGCGGGCGCCGCCGAGGCTACGTTGCTAAAGCAAGTGTGACGCGGGGGAAAAGCACCCCTGTCGGGTTACTACTTTGGGAGGGGGCATATTCTTAGGAATATGCCTCCACGTATGCCCTAGTCCAAGACCGAACCACCACTATATAAGGGGGGTTAGGGTTTTGGTAGAGGGGATGGGTTTTTTCTGGATACAGAGTTGGGATAATTCTAGTTGGTTGAGCACTAGTGGATCTAGTGTTCTTGGGCTAGTTAGTAGGCAAGAGTAAGAGAGTTTCTTCTTCCTCCTCTTGTCAATACAGCTCAAGGAGCACTTGTAATCTTGGAGATAGAACATCAATACCAAGCTTCTATGTAGAGAATCACTCTACTATCCCTCCCTGGATTCCCCTAGCGCATATTAGTCCCCACCTTTAGCCTATCCATGGCATCTGCTGTGACACCGCCACGATAGTTGGCGCCCACCGTGGGGCTAGCGATGCTAGCAGGGGTGAAGATCCGGACGGGAAACCTCATCGGCACCGGCGAACGCATCGTCTCCGGGCTCGTTCAGCGCTTTGGAGCGCTGGACTTCGTCAGCGACAATGCTGGCTACTTCCGCATGCGCCCCCTTCCGTGCAACGGCATCTTCATCAAGCTCGGTGTGCACAAGGTCTACGTTGCTGTGGACGTGTCTTGCGTTCATCTGCGTCGCATTGTCGATGCAGGAGAACCACCCCTCACTGTGGCTTCATGGGCGCAGACGCCGCCCCGGACCATGCAGAGGTGATGATGACTGCGCCAGGCGCGGGCATGAGCAAGGATCCAGCGCCAGACCCGGAGGTAACGCCTAAGGCACTGAGGAAAGCTAGGGGTCCTCCGCTAGAGAGGCCTAAGAACGTGCTGAGGGAAGCTATGGATAGCTTGGCAAACCCGGTGGCAGCAGTGGTAGATCCGGCTCAGGCACAGGCCGAGCTAGAGGAGACCCGGCAAAAGATACTGGAGGGCGCAAAGAAAATAGCAGCGGCTCAGCAGTCGTTGAACATGACGCTGCGTGAGTACGCGAAGGCAAACAAGGTTGATGCAGTAAGGGTAAAAGGGAAAAATCTCATGAGTGAGATGAACAGAGAAGGTGATGATGGACCAGAAGGGTCGGAAAACTATCTGTCTGTGGGGTTGCCGAGGTACAGCACACCGGCGAAGAACCTCAGGGCAGCAGACGCCGCTGCATCCGAGCTAGAGGGTCTGACGGGTGAGGCCCGTCAGAGGCAGCAAGACCGGGTTAACGAGCTGGTTCGGATCGCGAACAGGCAGAACGAAGAACTGCTGAGAGGTAACCCGGAGAGAGTTGGAGCTTCAAAGATCGTCCATTCGGCGATGGGTAACCCGGAGAAATCCGCTGGAGCCGCATCGTCGCCTCATGGTGGCCCAAGGAGAGAAGAGGTAGTAACCTCGGCCAGACGGAACAAGCAGATCGTTCCGTACGACCCAACGCGTGCGGGAAAAGAAAAAGAGATGCGGAAAAACGATGATCGACGAAGTGTGAGCCGAGGTGAAGCTGGCCGAGGTAATCACGACCAAGGCAATGCCGGCCAAGGGAATGCTACCAATGGCAATGCCGGACAGCGAAACTCGGCAGGAGCAGGTCAACCGCAGCAGCGGAATATACCAAGGCAAGAGCAAAGTGCCGGCCGAGGTATACAACAGAGAGGAGCACAACGAGAGCAAGACCAATACAATGACAGAGACTCGGAGATGATGAATGCGGGATACGCAAGACCGGACTATCATGTGATAGGGTCGAGATTGGGAAGCGGGGATTTGATGCCGGATGACGCCAGGTTAAAGCTGGATCGCCTGTATAGGTCAGAACAGATCGAATGTCAAGGTCCTCCGGGTCCAGCGTGCTTTGGACCCCGGATCATGAAGGAACCGCCAGTACCCAACTTCCAATTGCCCAGGGGCACGAAGGCGATGTGGCGGTGGATGGCCGGAATTGGCTGATAAACTATGCTACAGCTGTGAAAATTGCAACTGGCAACTTGAGATGGGCTATACGATACGTACCCCAGATGTTGGAAGGTCCGGCTAGGGTATGGCTGAATAATTTGCCACCCGGAAGCATCAATTGCTGGATAGATTTTGAAGAAATGTTTATCAGCAATTTCTCAAGTACATATCAGAGACCGAATAGACCGCAGACCCTAGCGATGTGCAAGCAGAGATCTAACGAAACGGATCATGAATTCTTGACCCGGTGGTGTACCGTGAGAAACTCGTGTGAGGGAGTCATAGAGTCACAGGCTATAGCATGGTTCGCACAAGGGTGCAGATATGGCAGCGAGTTGTGGATGAAATTGCAAAGGAAAATGCCAGTCACGTTGGCAGAGATGATCCAGATCGCGGATTCATATGCTTTGGGTGACCCGACTCAACCCAGGATCGCGTCAAACGAGTCAAATGAGGTGTACTATCAGAGGGACGGAGCCGGGTCATCCCGAAGGAACGATTACAGGGGGAAAAAGAAGAGACGATAGACCGGATCATCGGTATAGTTCGCAACAAGTTGCAGCACTGAATCAAGATCAACCCGGAGCAGGGAGCAACCAACGCCAGAAAACGGGAGGGCAATGGACTCCCCGAAACGATGGCAAGAAAACGTGGACTCCGGAGCAGAAGAAGCAATGGCAAGAAAAGAAAGACCGTCCGAGGTATACCTATGAGTCAATGTTGGACCAGCCGTGTAAGTTTCACACGCCAAATCCGAACAGCCCGGCGGGTCACTAGCGAGGCAATGTGAGTGGATCGCAAGATAGAACAAGGTGGTTCGGGAATGCTCAGCACCGGAATGATCAACCTCGGCAGGAGTTACCCCGGCAGCAATTGCTCTCCGGAGCAAACACGCAACAACTAATGTTGCCTCCCCCTCCGCCGAGGTATGACAATAATGAGAGAAGGGATGCGGCATCGGTGGAAAACCAGCAACAACCGGATCGAGGTACTCAAAGCGAGGGAAGGAATGAGTACAGGGAACATCACCAGAGCTATTGTGTGTTCACAACAGAGGAAACATATAGGAAGAGCTTGCAGCACCGACATATGGAGGTTAACGCGGTTATGCCTACAGTGACGAGGTACATGTCTTGGTCGGACCAGGAAATCACCTAGAGCGTCAAAGATTATCCCAAGCTTATGCCAAGTCCGGGCTCGTATGCGCTAGTGTTAGATCCGACGTTCATTGGACCAAACATTAATGTGAGGTTCTCCAAGGTACTGATCGATAATGGCAGTAGCATTAACATCATGTATGCGGATACGATGCGCAAGTTGGGCATCTTGGAGAACATGCTCCAGGCTACAAGAACAACTTTCCATGGCATCGTACCAGGCATCTCCTGTGAACCCATAGTCAAAGTCCGGGTCGACGTGCTATTCGGCACGAGGGATAACTGCCGAACTGAGAATCTGGAGTTTGAGGTGGTGAACTTGGAAAGCGCGTATCATGCGTTACTCGGGAGACCAGCACTGAGCAAGTTCATGGAAAGTTGCCACGTTAGTTATCTGAAGATGAAGTTGCTCGGGCCAAATGGAGCAATTAATATCGCTGGGGATTTCCGACGTTCTATTGAGTGCGCCTCAGCCGGGTCCAACCTAGCCGAGTCACTCGTAATTGCCCAAGAGAAAAGAAAAATCCAAGAGGTGGCGGCATTAGCTCAGTCCGCGCAGCAGTATATGCCGGCGTTAAGTAACCCGCATGGAAGCGTTTCGTTTCAAGCCGCAAAGGACACCAAGAAGATTCCAGTGGATAATATGTTTCTGGAGCATACCGTAACAATTGGTGCCGGGTTAACTGACAAATAGGAAAGCAAGCTCGTCAACTTCCTCCGTGAGAATCGGGATATTTTTGCTTGGTCCACATAGGACTTGCAAGGTGTTCCGAGGGAGTTGGCCGAGCACTCTTTGAACGTAAGACCCAGAGCAAGGCCGGTGAAGCAACCTCTCCGACGCTTCGCCGAGGATAGGAGAAAGGTCATTGGTGACGAGATAGCTCGGTTGCTAGCAGCTAGATTTATCATGGAAGTGCTGTATCCGGATTGGCTTTCTAATCCGGTGTTGGTAGAAAAGAAGAAGGATGATCCGAACATGGCAGTGGTTTGGCGTATGTGTATCGATTACACGAACCTGAACAAGGCGTGTCCAAAAGATCCATTTCCACTGCCGAGGATACATCAGGTCATCGACTCTACCGCGGGATGTGAACTGTTGTCATTCATTGACGCCTATTCTGGTTTCCACCAGATACCTCTAAACCCGGATGATCAAATAAAAACTGCCTTTATTACCCCGTACGGGGCTTATTGCTATCGCACTATGCCGTTTGGTTTACGAAATGCAGGTGCAACGTACCAAAGATGTATGCAAAAATGTTTGCACGATCAAATAGGTCAAAACGTACAAGTCTACGTGGATGATGTGGTTATTAAGACCAAGGAAAGCGCAATGCTCCTTGACGACATAAGGCAAACATTCGCGAACTTGAGGAGATTCCGGATGAAGCTTAACCCGGAGAAATGTACCTTCGGTGTCCTGGCTGGGAAATTACTCAGATTTCTTGTCTCCAGCCGAGGTATCGAGGTTAATCCAACTAAGATCCGAGCCATCGAACGAATGGAGATGCCGAAGTGTCTCACCTATGTCTAGAAGTTCACTGGATGCCTGGCGTCGTTGAGTCGGTTTGTATGTCGGTTAGGGGAAAAGGCACTGCCTCTCTACCAACTCATGAAAAAGTCAGATAAATTCATTTGGACGCCGCAGGCCGATGAAGCTTTTGCCCATTTAAAAAAGATGTTGGCCACTGCACCAGTGTTAGCTTCTCCACTATCAAAGGAGCCAATGTTTCTCTACATAGCCGCAACCAACCGAGTTGTAAGTGCAGTGATTGTAGTGGAGCGTGATGAAGAGGGTAAGTCGGTGCAGAGGCCAGTGTATTACTTGAGCGAGGTATTGTCTGCCTCAAAACAGAACTACCCACATTTTCAAAAGGTGGCATACGGTGTTTATATGGCGGCAAAGAAGTTAAAGCACTACTTTGAGGAGCATCCCATCAAAGTGATATGCGAATCCCCCATATCCGAGATAATGGGTAACAAAGATGCGAATGGCAGAATTGCGAAATGGGCAATTGAGCTAGCACCTTACGCACCCCAGTACATACAATCCGGAGATCAGTTGACCACTAGCAATCGTGTACATACAACACCAGAAAGCCATAGGTGTTGAATACACAAAGGTTTGAAACTAGATTATTGACTCTAGTGCAAGTGGGAGACTATTGAAGATATGCCCAAGAGGCAATAATAAAGTGGTTATTATCATATCTTCATACTTATGATAAATGTTTACATACCATGATATAATTGTATTAACCGGAAACATTAATACTTGTGTGATTTGTAAACATAAAAGAGTCCCTAGTAAAGCCTCTTGTTAAACTAGCTTGTTGGTTAATATATGATCATGGTTTCCTGATCATGAACATAGAGATGTTATTAACAACAGGGTCATATCATTAGGAGAATGATGTGATGGACATACTCCTATAGTTAAGCGTAGCATAAAGATCAAGTCATTTAATATAGTTCATTTGCTATAAGCTTTTTGATACATAGTAACCTAATTCCTTCGACCATGAGATCATGCATATCACCTTTACTGGAAGGATGCTTTGATGACATCAAACACCACACCATAACAGGGTGGCTATAAAGGTGGCATTGAGTGTTCGGAAAGTATTGGTTGAGACACATGGATCAAAAGTGGGATTTGTCCATCCATATGACGGATAGATATACTCTGGGCCCTCTCGGTGGAATGTCATCCAATTAGCTTGCAAGCATGTGACTGGCTCACAAGGGATCACATATCAGGGCGAGAAAGAGTACTTATCGATGCGAGGTTGAACTAGGTATGCAGAGATACTGACGATCATAACCTCGGATAAGTAAAATATCGTGAGACAAAGGGAAATTGGTATCGTATGTAAGTGGTTCATTCCATCGCAAAGTAATCATAGAAATATGTGGGAGCCATATGAATTTCCAAATTCCTCTATTGGTTATTGATCGGAGAAGTGTCTCGATCATGTCCGCATAATTCACGAACCGTAGGGAGACACACTTAAGGATTCGATGTTGTTGAGTAGTTATGGAATGATGAGTAAGAGACCGAATGTTGTTCGGAGTCTCGGATGTGATCCGGGATATCACGAGGAGATCCGGAATGGTCCGGAGAATAAGATTCATATAAGGAAAGTCCCGTTTCGGAGTTAGGAAATAGTTCCGGTGTTTTCATCGGGAACATTCTAGAAGGTTCCGGAATGTCCGGCACTCCAGGGGGAAGGGTACATGAATATGTCATTGTAAGTTGGAATGATTGCATCATGTACTAGGTGTCTTTGCTGTCCAAAATAAAGGGTTTATTCAAATCCTAATTTGAAAAGTCAAACGGCTAGTTTGAAAGTCAAACGGCAAGTTTTGGAAAGAGGAGAAGAGGTGGAAACCGAGTTGGGGAAGGAGTCCTCCTCCCCAAGCTGGCGCACCACCCAAGATGAGTTGGGGAGGGACTCCACTCCCTCCCCTTGTCCGCCGGCCCCTCCACCTATATAAGGAGGGGCAGGGCTCCCTCCTAGTACACACAAGTCCCTCTCCTCTAAACCTAAACCCTAGCCACAGCCTAGGGATTTCTCCCAAGCCGTCAAGTTAGAGCTTCTAATTGCCCTAGCCTCCGGTTTAGAGCCTTCTAATTGGTGTGTCTAAACCCTAGATCACCAAAGCTCTCTCATACTCCACCATACTCGCTCCGGCTTAAGGCGAAGCCCTGCGAGATCTCCCCTCTACTTCCGGTACCACGCCGTTGTGCTGCCGGAATCGCGAGGAGAGTGCTACAACCTCCGCTGCCTGCTGGAACAAGGGAGAGGAAGGTCTTCATCGAGTATCGAACGTGTGACCGACTGCGGAAGCGCTGCCGGAACACAGAGCCGGAAGGATCGTCTACGCGATCTTGAGATCGGCAAGTGTACGACTACATCACCCACGAGAATCTGCTCTCGTTAACCGCTTTGGAAGATTCGAGGGTGAGTTCCTCTATCGACTCGTTGCTACAATCTAGTAGATAGATCTTGGCTTGATCATAGATTAGATCTTGATTGTGTGTTCATGCGGTAGAAATTTTTTGTTTTCCATGCTACGAACCCCTACAGTGGTATCAGAGCCGTGTCTATATGTAGATCTGTTGCACGAGTAGAACACAATGGTCATTGTGGGCGTTGATGCTTTTATTGTCGATTGCTTCTTGTGTACTTTGCATCTTGCGGTATGTTGGGATGAAGCGGCCCGGGCTAACCTTACATGACATCGTTCATGAGACTTGCTCCACGCTTGACATGCAACTTGTATTGCATAAGTGGCTTTGCGGGTGCCTGTTTCTCCTAGCATAGTTAAGATCCAATTTACAACGGGTGATTAACAATACTAGTATCAATGTTGTGGTTCATGTTCGTAAGTTAGAACGACACTTATTAACAGCCCCAAACCACGTAAAATATGCAAAGAAAGTAGAGGCGTCTAACTTTGTTTTGCGGGGTGTCTTGATGATGTGATATGGCCATGATTGTGATTATATATGATGTATGCAATGTTCCTTATTGTAAGTCGGCAACCGGCAGGAGCCATATGGTTGTCTTTAATTTCTGTTAAGACCCGTGTGTCTATTCAAAGTAGTTGTAATAGTTGAAGCTGGTGGACGACAACCATGAAGAAGCGTCATTGACCTTGATGCTATGCCGGTGATGATGGAGATCATGTTCGTGCTTGAAGATGGAGATCGGAAGCACAAAGAAGAAAGGCCATATCATATCACATATTATGAATTGCATGTGATGTTAATCCTTTATGCATCTTGTATTGCTTAGTAGACGACGGTAGCATTATAAGATGATCCCTCATGCACATAAATTTCAAGTTTTAAATTGTTCACCCTTAGTATGCACCGTTGCTAAAGCTTGTTGTTTCGAAGCACCACGTGATGATCGGGTGTGTTAGATTACGCAAGTGTATACAACGTAAGCAAGCCAGATTTGCTTATGCGGAAGCTAAGGTTTGATCTTGACGAGCCTAGCATGTACAGACATGGTCTCAGGAACACGGATCACCGAAAGGTAAAGCATGAATCATATAGTAGATATGATGAACATGTCGATTGTTCGCCATTGAAACTATATCAACTCTCGTGATGATCGGTTTTGATATGGTGGATTTGGTTCGTGTGATCACTAAAACAATGTGAGGGATGTTGTTTTGAGTGGGAGTTCACCTAGATTAATTTAATTATTAATTAGAACTCAATTTATCATAAATTAAATCAAAGTGAATTTGCATAGTTGTTATAGTCATTGGCATCCGTTTACCACCTTGCGCTTAGTTATAATTGAGATGATAGAACTATAGTATTCTGGTTAGTTACTTTACGAACTGGTATCGTATTGTTTTGAAGTGTTAATCTAAAGTTTAAAAGTCCTATTGCAAACTTTCAGTAAGTTCCGGTTACTCCATGAAGTTTAATAATTGGTATTAAATCAAGAGTGACAATTCCAAGTGTTAGTGTATGAGTATCGTGTTTGTCTCCATGATTCTTGATATTCAAAGGATTGTCTTAATATCAAGGTTATCTAGGATCTGAAAGAGTTGTTTCAGAAACCATGATGTGTGGAAGATATTGTGATATCTGAAACGAAGTTTGGTTGCAACATGATAGAGTATAATATGGCAAAAGTCATGTTCTCACATTTGATGAGAGTTTGCAAAAGGTTGGAGACACTAGTTGTCCTAATCCTCCAAAAGGTTTTGGAGAGCAACATTATACTCGCGATTCACCGTTACAAGCTAAAAGTAGCTTGATCATGGATAATTCCATGATAAGGGTGAACATTTGATGTAGGTAAAGTGTTTACTACACCAATGGATTACTAAAGAAAGGAATTTGAAAGAACACCAAACATTTGATGATGGTGATCTACTTCAAAGTGAAAGTCCAAAGACATTGGTATTTGATTATACGCTTTGGACTATGTGTCATATGAATGACTCCTTGATGTTGATAGATTCTTTCAAACAGAAAAGGAAATACTGAAAGAGAATCTCATAAATATATGGCAGAAAAGAAAAGACTAGAATTGTTCAGTTTAAGTATATAGATGATATACATGTTATGGCTATATTCTTTGCTTATTAGACAATGTGGTTCTTAAGTATTTGATACTGAATTTGTTGGTGTGAATCGTCATACGAAACAACACAATTCATGAACTACAATGGCCTAAATAACTAGCAAAAGAATATGTGATGATATTTATCGAGAACAAATAAAGGGTTATTGTGTTGCTCGTTAAACATCAAAGCTTGCCTTCAAGATTTGTTTTATCAGGTATTATGAGAACAAAAGGGTTGTTCAAATAATTGTCGTAATCCATAAAAGATGGATGATTCACAAATCTCGTTGGAGAAATCACATCCATAAAACTAGTGCTAAAAATGTCAAAAGACAAATTGATTGAAAGATCACTTAGGAAGTGACATCGCCGTTTAAATTATATTGGAAAGAAAACATGAAGAAACTCCATGTGGATGGAATTTTGGAGTCTTTTGATTTTTGATCACATGATGCTTGTGAAACTTTCCTAGAGATAATTAAAACTTCGTTCATAGGCCAAAAGGAAACGAATGACTAGCTTATTGGAACTTGTACATATTGTTGTACGAAGTCCATTATGTGTAGTTAAGAGCGATGGATTTCAACTTCATTTGCTTTCTCCGAAAATTTGAGTGAATATATGAATATTTACTTAATAAGGATGAAGTATGAAACATTTGAAAAGTTCAAAGACTTTCAAGATGAAGTGCAAAATCATTGTAACAACAATATAAACAGTTTATGATAAAGATCATAAAGGAAGATATTTGAGTTACAAGTTTAGCATAATACCTTAAGATTTAAGGAATCGTTCCGTGGATTTGCATTTCCCGAAACACCATAAGAGTATGGAGCGTTCGAGATATGTAATTAAACCTTGTTTGACATGGTAAGATCAAAGGTATAAATCATAAAACTGTCATCATATTTTAAAGATTAAAAGCTTTAGAGAATACCGTTTTTCCACTGAAAAGAGCTTCATCATAATCCGTTGAAATGACACCATATAAGGTTATGGTTTGGGATAAAACCCAAGTAGTCCTTTCTTAAAACATAGGTATGCTATGCATAAGAAAGATGTGTGCAACCAAAGTCGGATGAACCTGTCTTTGTATAAACAATTAAAGTATTCCTCCATAAACACCGGAGACAAAAGTGTTTGTTGCTTGGAACGTCAAGTTTCTTTAAGAAGGAATTTTTCGTGAAAAGTTAAGTGGGAGGACAATAGAACTTTGATAAGGTTAAAAGAACCTTAGCTATATGATCAAAGTTGTGATGCGAAAAAGTGTTCCGGAGGCAGCAACAATGCTCATGGATCACGTACCTCAAAGGTTGTTGTCATTGAGATCTAAGTTCCTATTGAAACAAGTAGGTCGGATGAACAATCGAATACCAAGATTTGAGAGTTAAATCATTATTTGACAATAATGATCCGACTACATGCAAAGAAGCGATGATGATCCCTGACTCCGTCAAATGGCTTGAAGCCATAAAATCCGTGATAGTTCCATACACGAGAAATCAAGTTTTGAACTTGAAGGACCCTTGAGAAAGGTGTAAGACCTTACAGTTGTGTTTGGATCTATAATAGACATGGATGTTTTCACATCTATGAAATAGTCAACATGTTGGGAAAGAGTTCACAAAATGTTCAAAGGTTGACTATGACAAGATTTGATCTTTCATAGTGATATTTAGTCTAAACGGATTAATGTAGCAACCACTACATATAATTTTGTTATATGGTAGTTGAATAAACAAATCAAGTTATTCTAATAGAATTATTACCTAGGACATGTGCATAACACGGTCCATAGGGTTTTGTTAATTCAAAGGATGCTAAAAGCATATGTAAACTTCAATAGTTGAAGTGAGCATCGCGGAGTTGGAATCTTCCTTTGATGAAACTGTTAAAGGAGTTTAAAAGTTCATTAGAGACGATGAAGATGCTTGCGTTTGCAAGAAATTAAGTGGGAGCGCTAAGACATGTTTCTAATACATTATGTGGAAGACATATTGTTGATTGGAAATAATGTGTCTTTTATTAACACATATTAAGAATTTCATCCCGATGAAAGGCTTAGGCAAAAACCCAAATATTTGGCATCAATTGACGCTAATATGGTTGTGCCAGAAGTACATAGACGAGATATTGAATGAGTTCAATATAGAAACTACAAGAAAGGTTGTTGTACGAGAAAGGATCGAAAGAGTTCGATGTTGATGATATATTCAAGTGCATTGACATTTGGTAAAGTGAAACATAGATTCAAGTATAGATTGATACTTGATGTATGAAATCACAAAGAGTATTTATATCAATCATACTGTGATATGTACAAATCCAGATATGTCCTATGCTCTAAATGTTATGAGCATATACCAGAATGATTCATAAGATGATCATTGGACGATAGTAAGGATATTCTTATGATCTTTTGGAAGAACTAAGAATATTTTTTTTGTAGAAGTGGCAAATAGATGGTTAGTTCATTGTAAAAGTACTACATTGATACTAGTTTTGTCACAGTACAAATTAAGTTTATCTCAATCTAAACTAAGGGTGGCACAATATAATGGAAAGTAAGTTCCATAATAGATTTGGATGAGTTCCAAAGTTAAGACATTGTGACAGATACTACAACAAAAGGCTAAGTATATGACTGCTGTTATAGCAGCTAAAGAGGCATTTGTGTCAAGTAGTTTGTTATCAAACTAGGTGTAGTTCACAATGGGATAAAACTATGAAGATAAATTGTGCGACAATATTAAAAAAATGATTTAACCCCAAATAACAAAAGCTCTCACCCAAGGACAAAATTTAAACAAAGCCATCTCATTAAAGAATGAGTGATGCGTGAGGCATAAAGACATGCAATTACACACGGACTGGAGGTGTCGGATCCGAGAATCGATTGACCACTAGCAATCGTGTACATACGACACCAGAAAGCCATAGGTGTTGAATACACAAAGGTTTGAAACTAGATTTTTGACTCTAGTGCAAGTGGGAGACTGTTGGAGATATGCCCAAGAGGCAATAATAAAGTGGTTATTATCATATCTTCATACTTATGATAAATGTTTACATACCATGCTATAATTGTATTAACAGGAAACATTAATACTTGTGTGATTTGTAAACATAAAAGAGTCCCTAGTAAAGCCTCTTGTTAAACTAGCTTGTTGGTTAATATATGATCATGGTTTCCTGATCATGAACATAGAGATGTTATTAACAACAGGGTCATATCATTAGGAGAATGATGTGATGGACATACTCCTATAGTTAAGCGTAGCATAAAGATCAAGTCATTTAATATAGTTCATTTGATATAAGCTTTCTGATACATAGTAACCTAATTCCTTCGACCATGAGATCATGCATATCACCTTCTTTGGAAGGATTCTTTGATGACATCAAACACCACACCGTAACAGGGTGGCTATAAAGGTGGCATTGAGTGTTCGGAAAGTATTGGTTGAGACACATGGATCAAGAGTGGGATTTGTCCATCCATATGACGGATAGATATACTCTGGGCCCTCTCGGTGGAATGTCATCCAATTAGCTTGCAAGCATGTGACTGGCTCACAAGGGATCACATATCACAGGAACGAGAAAAGAGTACTTATCAGTAACAAGGTTGAACTAGGTATGCAGAGATACCGACGATCATAACCTCGGATAAGTAAAATATCGTGAGACAAAGGGAAATTGGTATCGTATGTAAGTGGTTCATTCGATCGCAAAGTACTCGAAGAAATATGTGGGAGCCATATGAATTTCCAGATTCCTCTATTGGTTATTGATCGGAGAAGTGTCTCGATCATGTCCGCATAATTCACGAACCGTAGGGAGACACACTTAAGGATTCGATGTTGTTGAGTAGTTATGGAATGATGAGTAAGAGACCGAATGTTGTTCGGAGTCTCGGATGGGATCCGGGATATCACGAGGAGATTCGGATTGGTCCGGAGAATAAGATTCATATAAGGAAAGTCCCGTTTCGGAGTTGGGGAATGGTTCCGGTGTTTTTCATCGGAAACATTCTAGAAGGTTCCGAAATGTCCGACACTCCGGGGGGGGAAGGGTACATGAATGTGTCATTGTAAGTTGGAATGATTGCATCATGTACGAGGTGTCTTTGCTGTCCAAAATAAAGGGTTTATTCAAATCCTAATCTGAAAAGTCAAACGGCTAGTTTGAAAGTCAAACGGCAACTTTTGGAAAGAGGAGAAGAGGTGGAAATCGAGTTGGGGAAGGAGTCCTCCTCCCCAAGCGGCCACCACCAAGCCGAGTTGGGGAGGACTCACTCCTCCCCTTGGCCGCCGGCCCCTCCACCTATATAAGGAGGGGAAGGGCTCCCTCCTAGTACACACAAGTCCCTCTCCTCTAAACCTAAACCCTAGCCACAACCTAGGGATTTCTCCCAAGCCGTCAAGTTAGAGCTTCTAATTGCCCTAGCCTCCGGTTTAGAGCCTTCTAATTGGTGTATCTAAACCCTAGATCACCAAAGCTCTCTCATACTCCACCATACTCGCTCCGGCTTAAGGCGAAGCCTCTGAGATCTCCCTCTACTTCGGTACCACGCCGTTGTCTGCCGGAATCGCGAGGAGAGTGCTACAACCTCTGCTTTCTTTGGAACAAGGGAGAGGAAGGTCTTCATCGAGTACGAGTGTGACCGATCATGAAGGCGCTGCCGAACGCAGCGCGGAAGGATCGTCTCAGCGATGCAGGATCGGCAAGTGTACGACTACATCACCCACGAGAATCTGCTCTCGTTAACCGCTTTGGAATCTTCGAGGGTGAGTTCCTCTATCGACTCGTTGCTACAATCTAGTAGATAGATCTTGGCTTGATCATAGATTAGATCTTGATTGTGTGTTCATGCGGTAGAATTTTTTTGTTTTCCATGCTACGAACCCCTACACTTTGACGGATCAAAAACCAAAACCGGGTTAGGTGCCGGGGTTGTGCTTACCTCGCCAAAGAAGGATCAGCTCAAGTACGTATTACAGATCCATTTCGTGGCATCGAACAATGTCGCTGAGTACGAGGCTCTTGTGCATGGTCTCAAAGTGGCAAAGGAGATTGGCATACGTCAGATAATATGCTTTGGCGACTCGGATCTAGTAATACAGCAAGTGTCCGGAGTGTGGGACGCCCTGGATCCAAACATGGCACTATACAGATTTCATGTGCAGAAGATCTCGGGTTACTTTGAGGGATGCAAATTTCACCATGTACCTCGCGTGGAAAATGAAGCTGCCGACATGCTGTCAAAGCTCGGATCGACCCGACAGGCAATTCCACCAGGCGTAGCATTGGAGCACCTCAGAAAACTATCTATCAGACCGTCCCCAGGAACAGACTCAATCTATGTCCCGGAAAGCACGGAATCCGGAGCTGAGCCCATGGACATTGACATGGGAGGTAGCATGCCGAACCCGGGGACTACCTCGGCAAACCCGGGGACTGCCTCAGTAGACCCGGGGACTACCTCAGTAGACCCGGGGGCTGTTTAGCGTGATCCGGCTGAAGTTATGCCGGTGGATCGGATGGAAATTGATGAGGAGATGTTCCCTACCCGAGCGATACCAGCTTGGGCACTGCCTATATACCAATTCTTGAAAGATGGAACCTTACCCACTGAGGAAGTGCTAGCTAGGCAAACTCAGAGGAGAGTCAAAGCTTACACAATCATCAATTCCGAGCTGTACAAACGGAGTGTAACCAATGTCCTCCAGCGGTGTGTTGACCCGGAAGAAGGACTTAACATCCTCTGAGATATACACCAAGGAGAATGCGGGCATCATGCCTCATCCCGGGCCTTAGTGGCAAAGGCGTTCCGGCATGGATTCTACTGGCCAAGTGCCTTGGAGCAAGCAGAAGATCTGGTGAGAAAATGCAATGGTTGTCAAAGGTACGCCACCAAGACACATATGCCTATGTCGGAACTCAAAACCATACCAATTACATGGCCATTTGCTGTGTGGTGCTTGGATATGGTTGGCCCGTTCAAACCAGCAAGAGGAAACATGACACACATCTTGGTCATGGTGGACAAGTTTACAAAATGGATCGAAGTGAAGCCGATAAGAAAATGTGATGGAGCTACGGCCGTGACGTTTCTCAAAGACATCATCTTGAGATATGGTTATCCACACAGCATTATAACTGACAATGGAACGAATTTCGCGGAAGGAGCATTTGCGTGCTTTTGCCGAGACAAGAAAATCCGACTCGACGTAGCCTCGATAGCACACCCCGCATCGAACGGACAAGTGGAAAGATCCAACAGATTAGTGCTATCCGGGATAAAACCCCGGCTCATTGAGCCGCTGCAAAGATCAGCGGGGTGCTAGATAGAAGAACTACCAGCGGTATTGTGGAGTTTAAGAACAACTCCGAATCGATCAACAGGCTACACGCCGTTCTTTCTGGTATATGGGGCAGAAGCTGTATTACCAGCCGACATAGAGCATGATTCGCCTAGGGTCACCCAATACACAGAAGCCAAAGTGCAAGAAGCTCGGCAAAATGATGTTGATCTGCTGGAAGAAGCGAGAGAACTGGCACTGTCCAGATCCGCCATATGTCAGCAAAATCTCCGACGCTATCATAGCTGGAAAGTGTGCCCCCGAGTCTTCCGGGAAGGCGATCTGGTGCTCCGGTTGGTACAGCGTACCACTGGCATGCATAAATTATCCCCCCATGGGAAGGACCATTTATTGTGAGCAAAGCATTGCACAATGATTCCTACTATCTTATAGATGTGAAGCCACAGGAAAAGAACAAGGCGGACAGGTCCGGAGAGGAATCGAAGCGACCATGGAATGTAGCACTACTTCGTCCCTTCTACACTTAGATAAGAAGTGTATGTATCCGAGTCATCTCATATGTCGGTATGTATGTCGGCAATGAGCTTATCAATGAAATAGCGGAGCCTCGAGCAGTAACTCGGGGACTGCCTTAATAAATAGTTGTTGTTACTTTTTATGCGCTAGCTGGAATGACTCGTTTCGCTTAACCCGGATTAGTAATGTGTGAGCACCAGAAACCCAACCCTTCGACTTGCTGCTGTCCAACAAGAATTGGCTTCATGGCAAGCAAGGGAACAAGTTTGGAATTGCGTAGCACATGAAAAACCACTAAGGAAACGAACTTATTCCAGATAATGTTTGTTCTTTTTCGGACTAACCCCGTATTTACTTTCAAGTTATTATGTTGAATTATTTTGAGCCAAGACTCAAAGTTTCTCAGTATTGTTAAAACGATTCTTGAAGCTCGGATTCCTAAGTCGTAAAACCGAATCAAGGTAGATACGGATCGAGCCAGAGAATTGGACGAACAAGAAAATGAAACTCGAGGACTACACCCAAGTTAATCCGGCATACAAGCATAGCAGCAAAATATCATGTATTCAGCATACAATTGCACCCGGCATACCGGGGATCTGATAAATTTTCAAGTTTTTTCCACTAAGGAGCGGCAGGAGGAGGAAGTTCGGCGTCATTATCACTATCTTCAATATCTGAAGCATCATCTTCTCCATCCTCGCTCGACCCATCCTCCATGTTCTCCATCTGCTCCTCCTCGCCGGACTCCAGAAAGCTCGGCCCCTCAACCCAGTCATGGATGGGAGAATATTCGACAAGGCTGTAGGCGCAAGCCTAGCACCGAGCTACCCACTCCGGATCATCGGTCCATTTGGATCCAGTGCGCCGGCGTGTGAGGAGGCTCAGGTCGATCTTCTTGTACCACGTAAGGATATGATGGAGGAGGGTATCTGCTGCGGCACGCCCAGCGGATTCTCTCCAGAGATCAAGCTGTGTCTCGATTTCCAATAGCTTCTCAGCAAGGAGTGTGATCCTTTTCGGAGCGCTCTCGCTTGTCCAGAAAGTGTTGTAGATCCAAACCGCAACATCAAGGAGATCTTTCCCATAGTTCTTGATGGTTTCCACCTGAGCTGACACGCTGACCAACAGGTCCTCCATGTCTAAGGGGACGCTCTCACCATCAGGAGCGACGGGAGTACCCCTCTCTCGGTGGAATTTGGCAACGGCAGCACTGGCGATGGGAGTACCCTCCGGAAAGTGATCTGAAAATAAGGAAAGGGGAGATGCTGAAGCAAAGGCATGTGAGATAATCCGGAAAACTATGTCAGATAAGGGGAAGAAACTTACGTGAGATATGGCGATGGATCCGGGTCAACTCCTTGATACAACTGTCGCGTCTCTGGCGAAGTTGTTCAAGCTCAGCGAGCGCCGACCCAAGCTGGACCTCGGATTCCTTGAGCAGGTCCTGGTCCTTGGAGATCTGGAGGGTAAAACGCTCACGTTCTTCGGTGAAGTTCTGGCCAACTTTTTGGAGCTCGGTTCTGTGTTGGGCCTTCATCTTCTCCATCTCGACCTTGATTTTGGCTATTTCGTCGTCCTTGGTCCGGAATAGGGCAAGCTCATCATTCTTCTTCTTCAGCTCGGCTTGATGCTGTCCTGCTTGTTCGAGAAAATGCAGCATCATATCAGGCACGAGCACACTATCCTCAAGCGGTGCTGAAATAGTATGTTGACCCGGCAAAGCCGACGAGTGAATGTTTGCCGAGCCAAGGAGAAGAAGAAATGGAAAACACAACAAGGTTGGGTGAAAGAGGACATACCTCGGATTTCCTCCAAGTTCTTCCGCATAATTTTGTTTTCAGCCTCCACCCCAGCCGCAAAAAACGAATGAGGAGGTTAGTCCAGAGGAAACAAGTGAAACAGAGAGGTGTTGAGGGAGGAAATTACCCCTCTTTTCATGCTCCGCGCCAAATGCAACATGTACGCAAGATCTTGTGGGTATCAAGCAGGCGCTAAAATTCGGCGCTCCAGCGATTGGTAGTTACCTGACAAAGGTACAGAAGTGTAAAATTAGTTTGTTGCATATTTGAAGTGTACAAGATCCGGGCCAAGCGGAACTTAACCCGGTTCTAGGTGTGTGCATATTTGAAGTGTAAAAGATCCGGGCCAAGCAGAACTTAACCCGGCTCTAGGTGTGTGCATATTCGAAGTGTGCAAGATCCGGGCCAAGCGGAACTTAACCCGGCTCTAGGTGTGTGCAATTCGAAGTGTACAAGATCCGGGCCAAGTGGAACTTAACCCGGATCTAGGTGTGTGCATATTCGAAGTGTGCAAGATCCGGGTCAAGCGGAACTTAACCCGGCTCTAGGTGTGTGCATATTCAAAGTGTGCAAGATCCGGGCCAAGCGGAACTTAACCCGGCTCTAGGTGTGTGCATATTCGGAGTGTGCAAGATCCGGGCCAAGTGGATCTTAACCCGGCTCTAAATGTGTGCATATTTGAAGTTTACATGCAGCTACGTTGATCTTCTAATGAGCATCCGGCCGAGTAACAAGTTACTCCGCCAGAGGCTCGGGGACTAATGGTTATTATCTACAGCATGTAAAGAAGAAACGACGTACCTCCATCATTCGCCCAGCGAGGTTAATGGCCTTGGCGGCGGTATTCATCTGAGCGGAAAATTCAGTGGGGCCGAACTTTTCCGGGAGATCGTCGTTGTAGACAAACTCCGCCTTATTCCAGTTCATGACGAATTCGATAAGGCTCGGAGGGTACCGTTCGCCAGTGGGCATGAGGGGTGCCACCAAGCCCTTTGCGTGAGCTTCCTTCCTCTCAATCAGGAGAAGAGCTGGGCTGGTGTGAAGAACCATCTACTGTGAATCGGCTGGCTCGGCAGGAGGATCCGTCGCTGCTGGTGACTTCTTCGGAAGCATTGACGACAAGGTTCGCTGCCCGGCCTCGACGGAGGTAGACTTGCCTTTGGCTTGCTGGGAGGATGTGACCACAGTGGATTTGCCCTTGGAAGCCGCTGGAGTGGTTCCTCGCCGAGCTTGGGATGACTCGGACGAGGCAGACAAACTTGGCACGGGAGCTTTGGTAGCAGGACTGGGAGCTGCTGTTGGTTTCTTCGGAGCCGGGAGAGTCGCTGGTTTGGTGGCTGGTGCTGGAGCTGCTGCTGGTGCTGGAGTTGCGGTAGACTTGGTGGTTGCTGGTTGTGGCAATGCCAAAGTGGCGGACGCCGTTGCCTCGGCCGATCCGACCCCTCCCGATCCGAGGTCGCGTTCCTCTGGAGGAGGTACTGTGGAACCCGGAGCGGCCGCAGAGCCCTCCGGAATAGGGCTCAGTGGGCATGACTCGTCGTCACGAGGAGGGGAAGGACCGGAGCGAAGGGGAGAAGAGATGCTCGATCCGCTCTGAGGGACCTCCACAGGAGCCCTGCAAAAGAAAATGATGTCAGGAGTGAAATTACCCCGATGCAGGAGGAAGTGTGTTGCATGATGAAAATGACTTACGCATCCGAGGTCTCGGCCTCCTTAGGTTTCCGGGCCCTCCGTGTCGGGGCTTTGCCTGCCCGCTTGGAGGCAGTCTTGTCTCCGGCCTTCTTTTGCCTTTTGGTAGGCTGAGAAGGTTCGGAAGAAGAACTTGACGCGGATCGGTGCTTCTTCTTCGACGCCACCGGAACAGGCTCGCCCGTGGCAAGTGGAGGATCCTCATGGATATGCCCACCGGGGTTAGCTGATGCCGGGAAGGCAAAAGAAAGAGGGACAACCTCAATGGGTTCAATCATGTCGATATCCGAGTCATCCTCATCGTCGGGCCAATCTCTAAGAGAAGAGAATTTACCGCTGGGTCGTTTGGTGGCGTCGGTCGTGGGGAGGAACATCTCCTGGTCCGGCTCCTCCTCATCCGGGATTTCTCGGTCCGGGGCCCACTTAAGGGTCGGATCTGTACCATCCTCGAGGGTTTGCTGGAGAAACAGCTGAGAAAAAAGCACAAAGAGCAGAGTCAAAAATATGATAAGAACCGACACGTAATTGATCCGAAATAAGTTTACCCCGCGAAGCTTACCGCGGGAGGGAGCCTGTCACGGCAGTAATGCTCGATTCCCCACGTCCATTCGGCGGAGAAATCCTTATGGGTGGTGAAAAGAGCCTTGACCCGACGGAAGATCTCCGTATTGCTCAACTCGAACGAGGAGGTTCGGTTGGGGTCACGGCTGAAGCTCATGCGGCACAACTTGTGAGTACGCCGCTGGAGGGGAGAAATTCGGTTGCGCACGAATGTGATCATGGCATCTTCGTTGCGCAATCCGAGCTTCTTCAGCTCCGCGAACCTTTTGTGGACTTGGTTGGCCAGAGCTGTAGGTTTTTTGGCGACCTCCTCCCAGAAATCCGTGTCCGGGGGACCCGGAGCGTAGGGCAGCAACCGAATCAATTCTTCGGTACCCTCGTTCCGGATGTAGAAGAATGTCCGGGCGCATCCTTTGCAGGAGTCAAGCCCGGTGACCCGGGGAAAGATTGAAAATCTCTGGGGCGAGATCGAGGCAGCTCCGAACTGAGTGAGCTACTTGTCCTCCGACTCGACGTGGATGTTGGGGACGACGTTGCGACGAAGGCCGAAGAACCGGATCCACAGCTCCTTCATGGGCCATAATCCGGTGTAGCCCTCGATCGAAGAGACGAAAGCGGACAGAGAGGTGATGGCGTTCGCCAGGAGATGATGTGGTTGCAGGTGATAGGTCCGGACCCAGTCCCGGAAGAAATCACTCACCGGAAGACCAAATCCCCGTTGGAAATGGGATAGGAAAACAACAAACTCACCCGGATTGGGTGAGGGGGCCAATTCCGAGGAGGGGAGACGAGCGGCGACGCTAGCGGGAATACGCCGGGTCCGGTAGAGCTAGTCGATGTCGTCCTGGAAGACCCATGAACCGGCCCACATGCCGCGGTCCGCCGCGCCGGCGTCCTCTTCCATCTCATGCTCGACGATGATGAGCTCCTCCTCCGTCATCTCGAATCCGCTGTCCTCGCTGGAGCTGGCGGCGGCGGGGCTCTGCGGTCTAGATTGACGAGGACCCGTGGCTAAGCAGTTGTGCAGCGGTGGCTGCGTTGCGGAGGCACGGAGAAGGTGCGGCGGCGGCACTACTGCAACAGGCACGGTCGCGAGGAAGAAGAAGAGGAACGGGCGAAGAGGAACGGGCGAAGGGGCGCGGAGATGGAAAAGTGCTAAGGGGCGTGCCCCTCCCCTATTTAACTGCCCCCATTAATCGATAAGTGGGATCGTGCTGCGCCGGAGAGCCACACGCTGTGGCCGTGTATCACCGGCATTAGCCAATCAGAGAGAAGCCACAGCGGAGGCCATAGAGTAAATATGATCCCATGACACGACGCGCAGTTGCGGTACATGAGGAGACAGGCGTGACGTAACCCACACACAGTAATCACTGACAGTTACTGCGACAGTTACTGTGCAGGCCCTTAAAATGAGGCAACGTAATGATTAACCTTTACGTGGGTTGGCGTATGAGAGAAGGAAGCAAGGCCCGGATCCGAGCCTCCATGGTAACCCGACTGACAAGTGAAAACTTGAAATGTGCAGAGGGAAAGTAAAACCATAGGATCCAAGCTACAATGGTAACCCGGCCGGCAAGTGAAAACTTGGAACGTGCGAAGGGAACGTAAATCCATATAATCCGAGACAAGAAGTTAACCCGGAACTAAACGTCCGAGGCTCGAATACGAATGAACCTGATGTGGCCTTAGCGACCAAGGCCGCTAAGGCCGCACCAGCTTCGGGGACTAGTGTTGGGGGGATACCCCCGGGTAGGGTCACTCTGGGGTATAAGGGCCGAGTTAGCCGAGGGTCGGCAAGGTCAAAGTGGATGCTGGCCGAGTCACCTCAAGGCAGGCCAGATCACGGAGTAACCCGGGCCAGGAGGGGACGCCTAACGTTGTCTCGTCCGACTTAAGGAGTAAGTCGGAAATGCTTGTTTAATCTATATGCAGGAACAGGTCTGGCCGGATCTACTGTGATCCGGATCCTCACTTGGCTTCCAGGAGAAGGAAGGAATCTCTCTGGTCAAAAAAGAAGGTCCGGTGCGTACAGGATGAGCGAATAAAGCAAGGGCAGGACCACCGGATCATGACCGACAAGGGTGACGGCGCTCACGTCGGCTGGCGCGGGCGCCGCAGAGGCTACGTTGCTAAAGCAAGTGTGACGCGGGGGAAAAGCACCCCTGTCGGGTTACTACTTTGGGAGGGGGCATATTCTTAGGAATATGCCTCCACGTATGCCCTAGGCCAAGACCGAACCACCACTATATAAGGGGGGTTAGGGTTACAGTAGAGGTTGGGTTTTTTCTGGATACAGAGTTGGGAGAATTCTAGTTGGTTGAGCACTAGTGGATCTAGGGTTCTTGGGCTAGTTAGTAGGCAAGAGTAAGAGAGTTTCTTCTTCCTCCTCTTGTCAATACAGCTCAAGGAGCACTTGTAATCTTGGAGATAGAACATCAATACCAAGCTTCTGTGTAGAGAATCACTCTACTATCCCTCCCTGGATTCCCCTAGCGCATATTAGTCCCCACCTTTAGCCTATCCATGGCATCTGTCGTGACACCACCACGACAGCTGGGACCTTGAATCGGAAGTTAATTGCATGGATGTCCATCTAGACCCAGCGGGAGCAGAAGTCGCCCGTTGGTTCCCTCCAGCCCATGGGAAGGTACATCGCCTCCATCCTACGACAGGGTAGAAAGAGGTGCATCCTGAATAGTGCTGAAACATCACCACGGAAGTCTTAACCCCGAGAAACGCCTCACCCAATGAAGCAAAGATTGCGGCGATGGAAATGGAGCTAGACTCAGGTGAAGTGCAAGAATCTAGTAATGCTTGAGAAGGACCAAGAAGACGAGGGAGAAGGGCGAGACGAGCACAGCCTGGATAAAGTGAAGAGGGAAAGGATAAGAAGAAGAAGGGCGGCTGGCAGGCTTCGTCGCCCCTTGCCAGACACAAGTAGGCCCCCACTCGTTCTGCTCGCTAGCCACCAGGTGTCAGAACTTGTCGATGCCTTCCCTATTGATGATTTTAGAGCTCTTTAGAGTAAGGATCGGACCCACGGGCTTGGTTGACCTCATCGCGGTGTACTTGCCCTACATGGAGGCCATCCTTGGCGAGAGAGCAAAGGAGCAAGAGGACTCAAGCTGTGCGAAGGGGGATGAGGAAGCAAGAAAGTAGAGGGGACAGTGGTGGACTAATGAAGAGTGAAAATCCCAATTACAATGGTGCACCTTTTGTAGCAACGCACACAGTTCCCAAGGAAACTTCGGTGTGGTGGGAGTTCCCAGATCCAATGGTACAATGTTCGTTTGTGTTTCGGCTTCTATGGCTGAGCTGAGGCGTCTGGGTCCCATACTACCACATGCAAGTCCATGGGGCTGGCAGTTATTTAGGGCCCTTGGCCCTTCACCTATAGCATGTGCGGGGCCCAGTCGCTTGGGGGATACTGTCGGGCTAGTGGGCACTAGGGTATCATGGCCCACCAACTGCCGCGCCTCTCGACTAGACAAACCTCTTCAAGAGAAAAAGACGTCAAGATGTTTGTCCAAGTACTATTGAGGAGAGTGCCCTTGGAGAGGGAGAGTACCTCACGAAGCTACGCACGAAGAACACTTAGGCAATGGCGTCGCTGTGGAGGAAGTGGAAGCATGAGGGGACCATAGTTGTGCCATACCTGCCCTCGCCTGGATCATCATGTGGAAACCCTTCCCGCCCAAGGGAAGGAAGAGGACCAGGGCATCCATATAAAGGGTAGGAGGGCACCCTAGGAGGAGACCATCTTACACCTCCAAAAAACCCTAGATCTGAGTGCACGCTCAACACCTTGTACTATAAACCTCGAAAAGTAGTGTGAACAATCAATAAAAGAAGGAGTAGGGTTTTACACCGCACATTGGCCAGAACCTGGGTAACTCTCTATGTCCATTTGTCGTGCTTTCTCTGCAGTTTCCTCACCAAGATTCGGGAAGGTTGGAGGAGATCGTGTTCAGCCACTGTAATACCCTGGACTTTCCTTGCCTAGGCTGCCACTCTTGGCATCTTAATAGGATATCTAGACTGGCCCCACAGAGCAACACTAGTCTTTTCTACATACATTGTCCTCACTCGTGCGCACCCGGTACCCACTTCCTGGTCGGTCACCCATCCTCATTACTCTAGGCCAAACACATTTAACCTCAGAGTTATTTTTAGATGAACTTCCGGAAAAGAAGTTGTGACTTGTTGGTATGGGTATCCTATTAATCCTATTAAGCTATGCGCCAGGGTCTCACATACACCCACCCTTAGAAGATCAACGCCCTCTTTGATCAACCACAAGCCAGGAACATCCCCTCTTGGCACGCGTCTGTGCGTCCAGTGCCACCACATGTGCCATGCCATGTCCACTCTAGGCCACACATGCCATGCTCCACATGTCCACCACTAACCAACACACCCCCGTGTAACCGTGAGGATCGGCTATGATACCACTTGTAACACCCTCGAATCAGCCCAATGCAGATTTTAGCAATCCCTGTCAAACCCACATAGAAACGATTCGATGATGCCCACCAAGCACTTGCGTGTGGGTGGAAAACAAAGTAATACCATTACACAATAGTCCATGATGGAACCCACAAGAACACACACATATATATATACGGCAACGACTCAACGAGTCAAAAATGCAGATATACATTACAAGATCCAAATCACATTGAAAACGGTACAACATCTAAGTATGGATAAGATGCAAATTGGACTAAGAGTACTGAGGAATAACCAATGGCATCCATAACCCTACCCAGGCTAAGCCAGAAGCATAAACTTTCCAACATCGTTGAACTCATACATGTCAAAGAAAAAGGGGTGCCGACAAAGGGTGAAGGAAAAAGGGAGCGGTCAGTACTGAGGCCAGTACACATCGAGTCTTAGAATTCAGCGGCTCTCGCCGAATTGGGTATAATGGACTGATGGGGCAACAAATCATGCACTAAACAATCTATAGATACTCGATACAACTATCGGCTATCAGATAATGGTAAGAGAGACCTATTTGGAACCAACCTAATACTCACACCACTCATAACCCATCCTGGAGTTTCCCCTCGAGATCGGACGAGGAAGTCATTCCGAGCAACTCATACAGTGGGTAGTTTTATTAATCATCCCATTATAGTGGCAATACTTACTAGTCAGATATAGATAGCATAAGACATTCCAATATCACAATTTGTTTGAACTTTTAATTACCCATTCTGTTGTAGTTGAGCTTATTACTAGTCATGCAAAAGTAAAACTTATAACACTACTTTAGTTTGAGTTATCTATGGTCGAGACACTATGCTGCAAGTAGTCCATAACCGTGGACATGAATTTTTGAAAAGACTTACCCTGCAGGGGTGCACAAATAGCAACACATGCACGATCAACCTTGGGAAAAACCAAATAAAGAGTAACGAGGCATCATGACAAAGCATTCACAAGATTCAAAAATGATTTCATGGGCCCACGCTACTAAGCTACCCGTTGCGAAGTTGGACAGCTCCAAGGCGGACCAAGGGGTTTGCGACGATGGCTGAGAAAGCCTAGGAACTAGAAAGTGTGATTGGGCTTGTCCAAACAGCGTAAACATTGTGTAGGGTTCCAAAACAATACAGTGGTAAATCGGTCCCTAAGCAACAATAGTAAATAAAGCAGTAAAGCATGGCATAAGTACAGGATAGCAATAAAAGCCCCAAACTAGTTTGTGACCCAAGAAATAAGATGTGAATCAAGCTCGAGCGAAGGAGGATCCATAAAGTATCCCACATGTGGATAGTGCGATATTCAAGGAAGTATTTGAGTCCTAGGATGAAACAAGTGGGCGGGATAAAAGCCAAATCTCAAATATTGCCCATCAGTGCCACTTTATTAGTTATATATATTCCACGATGTTTATATTATCAAGTTGGAATTATAAACATGATTATCTCCAATATTAAGCATGTGACAACCTCCCAAAAACTATAGAACTCGACGACTCGAACAAACACCTAATCAAGCAACTAGGACTTGCAAGTACAACTATATACCGAAGCAAAGGGAAATAGGAAGTGACCAAGGCAATATAGGTTGAAGGGAATATAACTAGTACATAACTAAAGCATTGCACACGGGTAGAAATAGAGAGAAGTAAATCTATATAGCGAAAATAGGTAGAAGGGGGAGAATGCTCGCCTAGGAACCATTGCTGATGATACTTTATCCAAAGAACTATTCGAAACTCTCATCAACTCATCGTCCTAAGCACTAGCAAGAAACACCGGATGCAATATTTACTACTAAAGCAAAAGATCCAGCATGTTCGTGATATGTATGCATGATATGCAAGATGTGATGCAACTTCGCCATATTAAGTGGAATCGGGATCCTAACAATTAGTTAGATGGTTCAAATTATTTAGGTACCCTGTAGTTTAAATGTTGAATTAACAAGGGAAATCATGTCATTAGTGAGTTATACAATTTAAATGGAGCCGGAACAAGACAAGAATAGCCCACATATACACTCCATATTTAATTATTACATGAATCAGCAAAAATACCCCAAACAACTATATATGTATACGAGCATGAATGATTTAATATGCACAAGTTAAAATGTGATCTTATGAAAGTAGGGATCTCGGTTAGGGGTCACACATTTAGGGTCGATGATCTTGGGTTTGGAGGGGTTCGATATCTTTGCGTCTGTGAAGGAGAACTCGAGGTCTTGGGGTTCCATGGAGAAGGTCTTCGAGTTCTGGGAAGGAGAATTTGGAATCTGTCGTGAAGCACTTCCCTTCTGGGTTCGAGTGTCGGTGGCGGACTTGGTTCGGACACCGATGGTCTTCGGGATTAGGAAGGAGATCTTGTATTTCCATGACAAAAACCCTTGGGTTCCCTCGTGATGATCCTTCGGGTTTTCGCAGCGGTGGACTAGCTGTCTTCGGCGTCATGGGTCCCTCGGAAGATCTTGGACTTGGTGGCTTCTAGGTCACACCTATCAGTTGATATTGATGCCACGGACATAGATCTTGTTGTCACACTCCGATTATATTTGGGTGGCTTCACACGTGTTGATCATGGCCACCTGACCACATCGTCACCACATGTTGATGGATGGGTAGCACGAGGCGCACGCATGGAGGCAGTAGCAGCATGCCTCCTTGGGTACACACAAATGTGGGCATAACTTGCAGTGAGGCTCGATGATGAAGACATGTTGAGAACGTGCTTCACACAAATAGCATGATCATGGGGTGGTTCACATGGACAGGAAGAGGAACCCATAGCACCCCGTGGCACAGGACTAAGGCACCGTCGATCTCGGAAGAGGAGGCATATGAGCAGGGGCTTGCTGGCAGCGACTCCATGGAGCACAAGGTGGAGGACAGAAACCACTATGGGGTCAGGGATGAGCCGCCTAGGCATACACGTGAGGCTGAGCATGTGGAAGAGGACTGACGAGGTGCATGGAGGACGGCAAAGGCATCAGGGGCACGCAGTTGAGTAGGGAGTCAGCATGGAGGGAGACGCAATGTGTAGGGAGGTGCTTAGATAGAGAGAGGCTACACGGAGGAGGTGGTGGAGGCGGGGCTCACTGGTGGTGGAACCCGAGTGAGGCTACATCCGACGGCCTAGGATCGAGCAAGGACGGGAGGTCAGCCGGAGGAGCTCCACGATAGGGAGAGGCACTCAAGGATCGGAGATCATGGCGGTGGCACTTGAAGTAGAGGAGGGAGGCGAGCTAGGCGCAGGCCGGTGGCGGTACAACCTGTAGAGCGGGTGGCACGTGATGCAGAGAGAGGGAGACATCGATAGGGTAGGTGGTGATGCGTTTGTGTGTGTCGGGTGGCCATGTCGGGTGCGTTTGTGTGTGTCGCATGCGTCGAGTGCATGGGGTTAGGTGGGGCCGACGGAGGGTGGTGTGGTGTGTGTGTTAGGGTTTGGTTCGGTCAGGTCTGGGTCGTAGGTGGCCTACTGTCTAGGCCTTTGGGCCTAGATGGTGGTTGCCTCCCAATTGTTTTTATTTTTTTTATTATCTATTTTATTTTAAAAGTATTTTGTAAATACTTTTTAAACAAACAAAATATCCACAAAAACCTAGGTATTAATTTGGAATTAAAAGAGGGGAAATAATGTAGAAAACAAAAATAGGATTTCATAAAAATACTTTTATAAGAAACCATGCATGATGATGTCATGATGATGCACAAAATAAAAACAACATGTGATTTTTAGTAGGGTTTTCTCGGGGTGATACACTATGAGGGTTCCTTCCCGTCGCAAAGCCTAACGCGCGAAGGCGACCAGGCACTTATAGCTTGCTACCGCTCCCTCAAGAAGCCCACAGAAGTCACTAGGTGTAACACCCTATCCACTGGGCTCGGAGGGTGTCACTCCTTGCAGCTTAATAGGATATCTAGACTGGCCCCAGAGACCAACACTAGTCTTTTTTGCGCACTTTGTCCTCACTCGTGTGCACCCGATACCCACTTCCCAGTCGGTCACCCATCCTAGAATTGCTCTAGGCCAAGCACGCTTAACCTTAGAGTTCTTTTCGAATGAGCTTCCGAAAAAGAAGTTGCAACTTGTTGGTATGAGTATTCTATCAATCCTATTAAGCCATGTGCATGGACTCACATACACCCACCCGTTAGAAGATCGATGCCTTCATCGATCAAGCACACCCCAGGATCGTTCCCTCTTGGCACGCGTTTGTGCGTCTAGTGCCGGTACATGTGCCATGTCGTGTCCACTCCGGGCCACACGCGGCATGCTCCATATGTCCCACCACTAACTTGCACACACCCGTTTAACCGTGAGGATCGGCTCTGATACAACTTTTAACACCCCGTCCACTTGGCCTGAGGGGTGTCAATCCTCGCAGCTTAATAGGATCTCTAGACTAGCCCCACAGACCAACACTTATCTTTTCTGCGCACTTTGTCCTCACTCGTGCGCACCCGGTACCCACTTCCTGATCGGTCATCCATCCTAGAATTGCTCTAGGCCAAGTAGGTATGCAGGAGTGGGACAAGTGGAACAAGTGGGATACCATTTTTAAACCACTAGGCCAACTCTAAATTAAGTGGGACACATGGGATAAGTCAGATTTATCAAATTCCACTTGTCCCACTTAGTTTAGAGTTAGACTAGGGGTCTACAAGTGACATCCCACCTATCCCACTTGTCCCACCTCTGCATCCCTAAGGCCAAGCACGCTTAACCTTAGAGTTCTTTTTGAATGAGCTTCTGAAAAAGAAGTTACAACTTGTTGGTATGAGTATTATATCAATCCTATTAAGCCATGTGTCTGGTCTCACACTAGGTCCTGCCAAGGCTACTCATCTCAAGGCAATAGAGTCTCCTATCCTTACATCCAAAAACAAAATAAGCAGCGGCCTCAAGGGCCCATTTCCTCTAGATGGTTCCACTGTGACCACCATATCCCCATATTATCTAAAGACGAGGAGGTTGTTGACGCACACGTTGTTCGCACAAGCGAATGCCCTCCATCCGTGGACAAGAGACAACTAGCCAAATCGGATGTAATGCACTCCCATAGGCCACACGTCGGTTGCCCCACCAGGCACCTGCAACTTCCCCTGCTCGGGCATGACGCCAACCGCCGCCCGCCAAAAATTCACACGGAAGGAGCAGGAGAACAGAACGCCGATATACATGGGTGCTGAAATCACCCCCTGAAGGGGTAGACAGTGTTGCCACTCCTCGAGGGATCGCCTCTCCACGAGGCCATGGAAGATCCTCCTCCGCGAGGATACCCGCCACAAAGCTAAGTTCCAACATTTTTAGTAACATTACCTCTTCACGCTCTCTCCTTTATTTTGTGCTCTCTACGAGGGTTTTTCTTCTTCATGATCTCACTGACACGCTAACGCGGGTCTCGAGAAACAACCTCACAACCATACCAACCACCTTGTCCAGATCGTGGCACTCGCTGGTTCTGATCAAGACAATGTTTTGCATCACTTTGCCCGGGGGATAGCCCTAATAGCATGTCACGATAGAGTGCACGAACGAAAACAAGCTCCACGAGAAACTAAGAACATAGCAGCGAGGAGATTCACTGAATTATATTTGTTACAAACACACCATGAGGCAAAGTGTACATAATTACTACGAATTAATGTTCATAAAATCAGGGTCAAGGAGGACTAGAGCAACAATAGGCTTGCACCATCTTTCGAGGCACGATGCTAGTGACATCGGGGAAATTGCTTACCCGCTCCAGAGGTAGCGCGAATAGTCGACACAGAATAGGGACATGTCGAACATGGATATGGAGAAATTTCCCCCGCAGTAGTAGTCGAACCGCAGCAGGAACTCGTGTCAGATATTGTGCTCCCGAACAAAGTGCTACTAGCTGATGGTAAAGAACATGTCCCCCGGTGCCAGGGCCTCGATGTTCATGCTCCATCCATCATGGCCATTGGAGTGCGGCAGCCTGGCGTCCCCCAACATGGTTCTCGCTTCCCTGAGCGCAAAAAGCTTAGAAAGCTTCACTCTCGTAGCGCAGTCCGTCTCGTGGAGGATGATGATGAAGTTGATGCCCATCTTGGGCTTGTCCTCGACCTTCACCAAGGCAGACAGTGGCACCAGGGTGGTGATGGCGCCAGCTCCGTCTGCCTCCTCGGCCACCGTTGTGGCCCCTGCAACACGCTCATCCTCTCTCGCGAGGGCGACTGTGGCCGCACTTTACTGGCGCTCCTCCCTCGACCACTATGATAGTCATGGAAGTCGATACACACCATGGTTTCTACTGAGCAGCCGCCCCTAGCCACGCTTCACCAATGGACCATCCTCCGTCTCCATGGATGTGTCATTACCCTTGTCGGCGGCAGAAGCCTGTTTCGGTGCCACAGGAAGGAGTTAAGCACTTAAATGCAACATTGGGAAGAAGGGAGAAGGAGTAGAGTGAATAGCATTGAAAGGTAAAGCATCGAGGAAGAAGGGCATGTCGGCATCTCGATTATCGAGTATTACAAACGGACCATCCCATGTGCCAGCAACCGTAGCGGAACAACTTTCGAGACTTGACTGACTCCGCGGTGGTTCCTGATATGATGGCCAGTGACATGTGGTGGCTTTGTGTGCATGGCTAGGATATTCACGGTCGTGACCGCGTGTTGACTCATGTGGCTGACGTGGTGGCGTCAACCATTTGGGTCCATGCCCCTTCGCATCCTAGGGGCAAGCACCTAGGGGCTACTATTGGGTCACTGGCACTTGGGGTACCCAGAACCACTGGTTGTTGGTCCCACTACCGAAATAGTGGTGGGCTCACAAGGCCGCATCCCCTCGACATGCCTGATCGGGTACCAGTGGCGGGACGAGTAGCCCTTCGTGAGGCTCATTCGGTTGGAAATATGCCCTAGAGACAAATAGTAATAAGGACTATTATCATATTTCATAAAGTTTATGATTAAGTTTTATATCATGCTATAACTGTATTGAGTGGAAACATCAATACACGTGTGATATATAAACAACCAGGGGTTCCCAATGAAACTCTAGTCACTGGTTCATTGGTCAACAGATGATCAAGTTTCCTGATCATGTGGCATTTATGCCAGTTGGAAATGGAGTCAACTCATTCTGTGAATGAGATGATGAACCAATACCCAACCTAAACATCGTGACCCAATCATGTCACGAATTTCAAGTTACAATGATTAGAGATGGATCCTCGTAGACTATTCCTTATACCGTGAGGCTATATGAATCACTGTCTCCTGAGAGTGCTTAGATAGTATCAAGCATAAAGGTGTGTTCAGGTACTCGAAGGAACCATAGAGGCAAAATATGTCAAGAGCGGGATTTGTCCGTCCACATGATGGAAAGATACTTAAGGTCCCACTCGGAGAAGTTATATCCAATAGCTGCGCATCGTGTGATTTGATCATAGGGATATCACTTGTCGGAACGAGTCAAGTAGAATTATTCAGTAACGATATTGAACATGACATGGTGATTTCATTGATCAGATATCGGAAAATGCAAGAATCGAGAGACAAAGGAATAAGATACAACTGTCCCGGTTCAAACGATGAAAGATCTTCGTGGAACACACAGGGGTCACATGGCCATCCAGGTCCCTCTGTTGATCATTGGTCCGGGAGTGTCCCGACCATGTTTGGAGTGTTCCCGAACCATAGGGTATCACGCTTAAGGGTTTGATGATGCTTAGAGAGTGTTTATAGGATCGGTAGAATCACCAAAGAATAGTACAGAGAAAACTGGAAGGGTTTCGGTAAGTCCGGAGCATGTCTGGAGTGGAAGTGGAAGGTGTTCCATAACCACGGAGATTGAATAATATGTGAATGAATGTTAAATATTGATTTAATCATTTATTCATAATTATTTAATAAAAGAGAAAATCAATTTAAAGGTCAAAAGGCCCATTAGGGAAAGGCAAGAGGGCCCATTAGGGAAAGGCAAGAGGGGAGAAGGGGCAAGGGGTGGCTGGCTGTGCCAATCCCCCCCCCCTTGCACGGGGCCCACTAGGGCCGGGCGGCGGCTCCCCCCCCCCCGCGCCCTCTCCCTCTCCTTTAGTACCACTCTGGGACTTTGAGGGAGGTAGTACCTCCCCCCCCCTATATATAGTGGGTGTATTTGGCCAGATAAATACACACAATATTAAATAAAGGCTTCCTCACTTTTGGGGAGACCTCCAATTGATATTCTCTCTCTCTCGTGACCATGGTCCCAAGTTCGGACTGCACGAATGAGAGAAATCTTCACCGCGGAGCGCCATCGCGCTGTGGGATTCGGATCCAGGAGCTCTACTTTCGCAACTGCTACTGGATCAAGGAAGAGGGAGTCATCATTAGGCACTGGACGTGTGTAACTCCCCGCGAGGTGTCACACTTGAGGCACTGAAGTCGTTTGAGCCGCAGTAGCGCAGGGACTTCATCTCGATGTTGGGGCCGGCTTCGGCTCGTCTACATCAACCACGCTCTCCTGAGCATTGACAACGCTTTTCGGTCTTCAAGGGTCAGTTCGTGAAAAGCCCCTCCCGTTACTGCATTACTAATAGATAGGTCCTGGCAACATCAGGGGTTCAGGGGCATAGGGTAAAAATTTATTGTTTTCATACGCAGAACCCCTACAGTGGTATCAGAGCTAGATCTATGCGTAGTAATGCTAGTACGGGTAGAACACACAAGATGTAGCGTGTGGGTGTTGATCTTTTAGTTGTTACCCTCCCACGTGTACTTTTGTATACCAAAGTAATGCTTGATGAAGCGCCCCCAACCGACTTTACGCGTTCATTCGTGAGACTGGTCCATGCTTGACATACGGCTTGTATCGTATAAAGTGGCTTTGGGGGGTGTCTGTCTCTCTCGCATTAGTTGGTATGCCATTTACAGTGGAGGGCCCCGAAAGGGGTGTAGTATAGAGAACTACTTGATCAGCGTTGTAGGTAAGAACAGTCCTTGTGCGAAAGCCCATTCAGCCACGTAAAACATTCAAAGATAAAATAGAGGCGTCTAACTTTGTTTTGCAGGGGGCGTTGCTTTGTGATATGGTTGTGGCAAAGGTAAAGTGATTACCTTATGTTATGTACTAGTAGATAGTCACGGAGGTGACGAACTACCACGCCGGAAAGACACCGGTACCCGGGTGTCAACGGCGCCGGAACCCTGGCGCCGGAATCCGGTGACGACGGATGGAGATCACGACGTGAAGGACCATATCACATCACATTTACATTCAATGTTATTGTTTTTATAATTTATTGTGTGCTAGTATTAGATACACGACGATAGCGTAATAAGATGATCCCTGTTAAAATTACCAATGATTGTGTTCCCCCATAGTGCGCACCACCAAGAAAGTTCTTCGGTATGAGGCAGGCCATGATGATCGAGTGTCAGACATATCTATGTTTCAATACAGTGGGTGTAAGCCATGTTGCACAGTGAATACACTAAGGTTGAGTTGGCGGGCCTAGCACATTACAAAGATGTGGCCTCGGAACGCGGATGGTCGAAAGATCGAGCACAAGTCACAAGAATGATGTAACCGATGTTTAGCGTCCACCCTTGAACCCACATTGATGGCCGTGATGATCGAGGGAGATATGGGGAAAAGGGGTCATGTTATCACTAGGAACCCTTCAGGGGATAGGTGTTTCTGAGTGGAGTTATTATTAGCTCATTTAATTATAAACTTAGACTAAATTCCTTTTGCAATTATAAATGTAGAAAAGGTTCTCCCCGATGCCACCTTTCCTGTTGACGATTGATTGGTTAGAAGGAGAGAAGCTCAGGCTAGACGGATCAAACTTCTCTATGTGGGTTGCACGTCTCCACGTTCTCCTTAGCGAGAATAACGTGGTCACCTATATACTCAACAAGATGGATTTGGATCAGCCCATTGACCTAGAGACCCTAGAGCAGCGGGAAGACCGCTATCACCATCGGGCGATGGCCTCCTTCATTTCAGTTACAATGTGTTTCGGAATGGTGGACGAGATGTGGCCAGTCGTGGGTAATGTCGACCCTCGTACGGTAATGTTATAGCTTAGGACACATTTTGTGGAACAAGAACGCATATGGGAGCATGAGCTAATGGGAGACTTCCTCTCCATTAATATGGAGGAGAACTCATCACTTGACGACCACTTGGAGCGCATGCAAGATGGGTACATGAGGAATGCATACTTCCTGGATAGTTGGATGACAGGCTATTTTGAAAATGGTGTCGGGGGGATGACCTCCGGATACCCCAACCAGACAAGAATCATGATAGTAGGATCGCGTCTGGCTGGCTGAGCACAGCCGGACAAGAGCAAGTCAAGTCGGCTACCTCATGGTAGCCAGAACCGCGAGGAGCAGCAAGGCACGGGGCCGGCTACATCAGCGTAGCCGGACTCAATCAAGAGGACAGTGCGACGTGTTGTATAGTGCACAGTACACCCTGGTACAATGATAAGACGTGTAACTACCCGACCATACCGAAGACTTTGTAGGGTGACGTGGGAACAGTGGCCAGATGCTGACGACGGGCTCGCACAGCGTTCACTATAACCACGATGACCTTACTGCTTGTACTCTGATGGGATGTAAGTGTACCGAGTACTATAGAGGACCAGCCGGCTGGGACCCACCTATGGGGCCCGCTAGCAGGACTAGCCAGTAAGACCGTTGTCTCTCTGCATATATAAGGAGAGGCAAGGTTCTAGTACAAGGGGTTAGTCTCAGGGCATTTAAGGCAGTATCTAGAGAATACAGCTCGAGGAGCGATTGTAGCCCGTATACCACTCATAGTCAGATCAACAAGAGTAGGAGCTTTACCTTACCACGAGGGCTCCGAACCTGGGTACTTCTTCTATCTCGCTACACTTTCTCGTATCCAATCCCGCCTACGGACGCCGTCGAGAGCTTCCCTGCTAGTCCCCACACCTCTATCTAACCTGTTTAGGTACTATCGTTCCCAATACAATGACAAATGGCATTATGTTGTGGTCACTGCCACCAAGCTACCAAACACAACTCATGACTTGTATTATGAGAGGCGACGCGAAAACACAAGATTTCCACAGGTTCATATCACATCTCAGGAATGTGATGGTTGAACCGTTGTTGTTGAGGTCATCAATGACAAAGGTATATATTGGATATATAATTTTATAAATGTTATAATCTTGCAAACACATTTTAAGTGTTAAGTATATTTGATACTTGTTCTGTTTTACTGAAAACAGGTCCTTCTACATGAGAGGTGCTTGCTGGGGAGGAGGTGACATTGCGTGTTGATGGCGAGCATGATGATGATGGACAACGACACTCTCCCTCGACATTTATCATTTAGTTTATGTTTTAGGATGATTATTGTAATCAAAAAGGTTGTGAACTTCTTTAGTGTGTCTCCCACTTTGTGAGACGGTTATTCATATGAGCTTGTAACAAATAGTTTTTCCACTTTTATGAATGATTTCTATTTGTGTTCATATCTTGTTTGATTATATGTGAATTATCCTTGTTTTGAAACTAATTGATAATACATGAACATTTGTAAAATATAGACGCCTTAAAATACCCAACTTAATGATATGTTCATTAATGAATGAAACCATTGTTTAAATTCAAAAGTTATGTGATAATATGTGAAAGGCATTCGATTTCTTGTCACATATAAATCATGCCTAAGTTCGGCAAAATAACTTGAACACGGTGTATTACTTGAATACAAAGTGTTTTAATGAATTGTTGAAAGTAAAATTCGATGTATTGTGTTTTGACAAAATGGTAATTATCATTATATGATTGTTTAAATGTGTAAACCAGTTTACCAAAGGAAACATGAATATGAAACTATTTGATATGATCAAAGTGTTTCATCAACAAAGGGTATAAAGATAAATGAGAATCTAATTACTACGATTTGATCAATAGTAATGAAATTCGACTTTATAAGAATGGCATAAAGAGAATTGTGGAATGCAAAGTGTTTTGAAACGTCAAAATGCAAAGCATCACAATGTGATATTAGATATAAAAATGGGTGAATAGATGGCGCCAAATAAATCGTTGTAGTGTAGATGTAGAGACCATTAGTTAGAAATAGTTAGCACTCAATTAGAATATATAGTGCACCATCTAGATTCGTGAGATCGGCGCCATATCTAGTATGGATCGTCGTGAAAGTTTTGGGGTTATTCGATATAACCAAAATAATAGCGAATAAGTCCTTGTAGAGTATTCATTGGAAACTTTGAATACGAAATCCATAGCTGAAACCAAAAGAGAAGCAAAACAAGTATTGCTTGGATTTTGGTGCATTCTTGAGAAAGTTCGCATTCAGTGATATTTCTCGATTATGGAGAAAATGGAAGATAGTGAAAAACACGATGAGGATTCAAAACCCTGCATCAGAGTGTTGAGAAGCGCAACGGAAAATGTTCATGAACGATTCACTTCACAAAGGAAAGAATCAATGATATTAATCATTGTGTTTTCCCCACTAGTGTTTTCACTACATAAAGTAGGATTCAAAATGTAACACATATATTGTATGGAGACATTTGTGAATAATTTGTCATGATTACCGGAATATGACATACCTACGAACTACTAAGGAAATAATGGTAAACTAAAATTATGAGAAATCCCAAAGCAAAATTCCCTAGAGATTAGAAAGCACTTCGTTGCTGAATCTTACAAGTAAAGGGGTTACTTTAATTTTCCCAAATGACTGCAAAGCCATAGTGGAAAAGGGGGTGAATGACAAAAGCGCAATTTGTCAAGTATTGGACAAATGCAAATGAATTTGATTCAATTGTGATGAATGTCTAGTGGATTTAAAACTGGTAAAGTACTAGTATCTCATAGTGAATCTCCAAGTTTGATATTTGATCAAAGGATTTTGAAGTTGTTCAAAATAGTGACTGGATATGAAATTTGCATGAAATTGAGTGGGATCTATAAAAGTCTTCCTAAAACAATATGTGAATGACATATTTTTGAGTGGGAGCAATATAAGTCTCAAATTCAAATATGTAGGAACATAGTTTGAGTAAGAGTAGTGACTCATACCCAAATATGTTAGGAACATATTTTGAGTGGGAGCTTATAGGAGTGATTCTTAAGTGTGTTAAGAAGAAAAGCGCAAGTACCGATAAATAATGATTTATAAGGGGTAGAAGTTGATAATAAGTGTATTATGATATTATGTAGTATTCCTTAAGGGATTCTAAAAAGGGTTTCAGAATAGAAGTTAATTAAGGAACTAGTCCTTAATAACTCAAGTTAGGAATAGTATTAAGTTTAACATTAATGGTTGAAAGAAAGAAAAAGATGATCATCATCAACTACGTTGAGACATAGGTTCTATCTTAGAAAACCATGATGATAACTTAACATAATATATGATCCAATAAGGAACGTTTAAAAGTGATTAAGTTTGAATCACGGAACGTTGAGCTAAGTTTATCCGCAGTGTCTAATAGAGAATTGTAGACATGTTTTCCAAATCCATAAAGGATGACATATCTTAAAGCATAAAGGGTTATGTTATAAGGGAATATGTTGGAAACTCATGTAAATACCGATTAAAGACAAGTAGGAAGCAAGGTGAACAAAACATCGAAAATTGCACAGGGTGCACTCGTGTTTCGATGTGAATACATTTATAATAATAGATAAGGGTGCCATATAAAGTGTTGTATAATGTCATGATGGGGCTAGTTCGCTTTTAACGTAGAATGATGTGTCCCAGGGCACAGTGCCCATGAGAAAGCCCTCGAGGTTGATCTAAAGTCATTATAGGCTCCTGGAATCAGGCCTCGTTCTGCTGCCATAGCGACGATGCATACACACATATGTTATCATGTGATGATAAAGTATTAATGTCAATCAAGGTGACATTAGTAAGTTGAAAAGGATTTGGGACCATAAAGTATAGACCCAAGACTCAACCTCTTCCATGATCAAGCATGTCCAGGGTACCGGATATATGGTGCCAATGATTAAGAACAAATGCAGCTAGTTTATTTGTACTCTAGTGCAAGTGGGAGACTGTTGCAAATATGCCCTAGAGACAAATAGTAATAAGGACTATTATCATATTTCATAATGTTTATGATTAAGTTTTATATCATGCTATAACTGTATTGAGTGGAAACATCAATACACATGTGATATATAAATAACCAGGGGTTCCTAGTGAAACTCTAGTCACTGGTTCATTGGTTAACAGATGATCAAGTTTCTTGATCATGTGGCATTTATGCCAGTTGGAAATGGAGTCAACTCATTTTGAGAATGAGATGATGAACCAATACCAAACCCAAACATCGTGACTCGATCATGTCACGAATTTCAAGTTATGATGATTAGAATGGATCCTCGTAGACTATTCCATAGACCATGAGGCTATATCAATCACTATCTCCTGAGAGTGCTTAGATAGCATCAAGCATCACTTCGTAATATAGTTAATATAAATGTGTTGTAAGGTACTTGGAGGAACCGTAGAGGCAATATATGTCAAGAGCGGGATTTTTCCATCCACGTGACGGAAAGATACTTAAGGGCCCATTCGGAGAAGTTATATCCAATAGTTGGGCATCATGTTATTTGATCATAGGGATATCACTTGTCAGAACGAGTCAAGTAGCATTGTTCCGTAACGATATTGAACATGACATGGCGATGTCATTGATCAGATCTCGGGAAATGCAAGTATCGAGAGACAAAGGGAATAAGACACGACCGTCCTGGTTTAAACGACAAAAGATCTTCGTGGAACACACAGGAGTCACATGGCGATCCAGGTCCCTCTGTTGATCATTGGTCTGGGAGTGTCCCGACCATTTCTGGAGTGTTCCCGAACCATAGGGTATCACGCTTAAGGGTTTTATGATTCTTAGAGAGTGTTTATAGGATTGGTAGAATCACCAAAGAATAGTAGAGAGAAAACCGGAAGGGTTTTGGTAAGTCCGGAGGATGTCCGGAGCGGAGGTGGAAGGTTTTCCATAACCACGGAGATTGAATAGTATGTGAATGAATGTTAAATATGGATTTAATCATTTAGTCATAATTATTTAATAAAAGAGAAAATCAATTTAAAGGTCAAAAGGCTTAATGGGCCAATTCCGGAGGGAAGAGGGCTCATTAGGGAAAGGCAAGAGGGGAGAAGGGGCAAGGGGGTGGCCGGCTGGGCCAAGCCACCCCCCCACACACACGTGGGGACCAGTAGGGCCGGCCGGCGGCTGCCCCCCTCTCCCTCTCCTTTAGTCCCACCCCGGGACTTTGCGGGAGGTAGTACCTCTCCTCCCCTATATATAGTGGGGGTATTTTGCCAGATAAATACACACAATATTCAATAAAGGTTTCCTTACTTTTGGGGATACCTCCAATTGATATTCTCTCTCTCTCTCTCTTGACCGTGGTCCCAAGTTCGGACTGCACGAACGAGAGACATCTTCACCGTGGAGCGCCCTCGCGCAGCGGGATTCGGATCCAGCAGCTCTACTTCCGCAACTTCTGCTGGATCAGGGAAGCAGGAGTCATCGTCAGGCACCGGATGTGTGTAACTCCTCGCGAGGTGTCACACTTGAGGCACTCAAGTTGTTGGAGCCGTAGGAGCGCAAGGACTTCATCTCGACCTTGAGGTCGGCTTCGGCTCGTCTACATCAACCACGCTCTCCTGAGCATTGACAATGCTTTTCGGTCTTCAAGGGTAAGTTCGTGAAAAGCCCCTCTCCTTACTGCATTACTAATAGATAGGTCCTGGCAACATTAGGGGTTCAGGGGCGTAGGGTAAAATTTATGGTTTTCATACGCGGAACCCCTACACATTCTACGAGAGGGGGGACCACGCCTAGGTTGCCTCTAGGAGGAAAGCTAAAGGGGGGAAGTGGCCCCCTCCACGAGAGCCTTGGATTCTCTCTCAATGTACCCCCGGGGGCACGTTCATATTCCCACCACAATGGGTAAGACGACAAGCCCAACGGGTTGCTACCATGCTGCATGGACCATGTGGTCTACCTTGGTAAAGAGGAGACACCACCTAGCCTTTTCGATGTTAAAGTAGGGCTGATGGCACCAGCGTCAGCCCCTCTCCTTCTTTGCCACATTAGTGCAAGGAGGCGGTGGATGGCACCATGCTGCAGGGGAGACGTCAGCGACAACTACAACTTTATGATGGACCGACACCCACCGAAGATCCAAGAAATAGTCCATGTAAAGTAGCCTTGTACACCAGTCCCCCTTGGGAGGAAATGTGGTAGCCCTTCTCGCCTAAAGGATTGGGGGAAGAGGTCCAAAGCCACTATAAAAGGGGGATGCCCCAACCTTAGAAGGGGTGGATCCTTACGATCAGAAACCCTAGGCTTTCACTTTCCATTACACCCTCGAGAAGCACCATGAGCAATACAACCAAGAGTGAGTAGGGGCTTTACCTCCTCGCAAGGGTCCCTAACCTAGGTAAAAATCACCATGTCATCTCTCTGTTGGGCATGAGTTCAGTTGCATCCATCATTGTCGAGAAGATCTAAATGTGTGTTTAGTCCCCCCATGAATCTAGGGCTTGTTGGTACCCCAATTCCTTCGTGGGACTTCAATCTCTGACAAGTGGTTACCAGGGCACCACAACCCATCTACTATGGGGCCTAGCTCAAAGGGCCTGCCACTTTAGGAGGAATAACGCCTTGAGTGCCTCGGCATGAATCCTCCGCGAGGCTTCCCTTCAAGGAGGTGCCCCTGCGAGCCTCACGAAGAATAGATTCCCCTCACCAAGGGAGCACGTGAAGCACACTTGGGCATTGGCAAATCAGTGCTGAAGGCTAGAAGGGACCATTGGTCCACACGTTCCACCAGGAAAGCATTTTCCTCTTCACCAAGCCAGGAGTGGCCAGTGACACCTATGCTAGAGGGGACCACCTCCTCTCTCTAGCTTAGGAAGAACACGCAGGAGGCAGAGGAGAAAACACCCATGGCTTCCGCCATGGACCGGGTCCATAGAACAAAATGATCGTAATGTACCTTCCCTCTTCCTTGTCGCTACGTGGTAACCCTTCTTTCCATGATCGCGGGAAGAGGATCGGCGTGCCTATAAAAGGGGTAGGGTAGTGCTGTAGAGGGGGATCCAACCTTCTCCTACCTTTGGAAACCCTAGATTTCTCCTAGCTAGGAACCCTAGATATGATCGCCTGATCAGCTACCTGTAAGGTAAACCTTGCCAGGCAGTGCTGATGCAGCCCGTCCTACAGATGTCACTACATCTTCACCCCCCAGGTCCCCCAAGTGGACCAATGACTCGTGCCCAAGCCAAACTCCTACAAGATAAGATTAACTCGCTCCTCTCCTCGTGTGACTACCATAAACTCTCAAATGGCTAGCTACTTCATGCCTCTACGATGTGCATCCTCAGGTACGAAGCACAAGATCATCGCCAAGATACAAAGGAATATGTAGCATAAGGAGGCCGAAGTCTTCGATGTGCGAACCTCGGAGACTCTTCCCAAATACTCCGGCCTAGACTACGACCTCAATACTAGTAGCTACAGCAAGCACACTAGAGTCTACACTGGAGACTACACCGGAGTCTCTGACATGCGAACCCTGGAGTCAATACCTAAGGTCTCCAGCCATGACTCTGGTCCAAGTACCAGAAGCTACAACAAGTCTCCTAGAGTCCACCGCGGAGACCACACCAGATTCTCTGGCCCTCGCTCCTCGGAGTCTTCAGGCCAAGTGTCTATAGGCATGTTAAGGCCTTTTGGTCCTGGTCTATGTAATCCCCTATTTCGTCCCACACTTCATGTTTAATGCCTAAAGTACCCCTGCTTAGTTTTTGGCCTAGACTTGTATAATAGAACTAGAAGAAACCCCTTGTGCATCTCTAGTTCAAGTCTCATTCTCCTCGACAAGGACCACCTATTATCAAACACCTCTTGGATTTCCCCAAGTGCATTCAAGTTGTACAAGGCCTTGGAGTCAGTGTTCCTTCTCCAAGTTGTCAAGATCTCACCAACTTCCCGTCTCGCTGTGTCGGTTAGAGAGAGAATCCTTGCCGCCACCGATCCTAGGGATTGTGTCAGACCAATAGCCGCCGACGTGAGCTATAGGTTATTTTGTGTATCTCGTGTGTGTTGCATACATCATGTTCTTCGTGTGTGAGTTCGCTTGGATTTCATCCTCCCTCTCCCTCCCTCAAAATTCCACTGCGATTCCCAAAGATTCGTGAAAGATCGGGAAACTCTAAGGGGTACCCCTAACATATTACTATCAAGAGCCTCCTTTATCACGAATTTCTCCAAAAACAATTCTTCTATCAACCACAAATTCGAAAATCCCAAAAAAGGAGCCCAAATTTTCCTTTGGATCGATCTCTCGTTTTGAGTGTTATTTTTTTGTTTTGATCGGACCAAATCTTATCTAAGCTATTGGTCTAGCTTTTGCCCATGTTTCTTTTCCCGACTTTAGCCTTTTTCTGCGGATTTGCGGCCAAAAGGCATGGATTTCTGCTCAAGGACATGCAAGTTCGTGTAGCAAACCCCAACACTAGACTCTTTAGACCCAAACACCAGAGTATCTAGCCCTAAACCCTGGAGCCTCCGGCCTGATGACTAATTTTGACAGTTTTTCCTCTTTTCCTTTTTGGCTAATTTCCCTTTTTGTTCATGTTTTGTGCGCATGTCCAAATACCAACTCAAGGATTCCACAAATCGTCAACTCCGATAATGCTCTTTGACACGGTGGGAATCGATCATCAACCTCACCACCGACACGAAGTACATCATCAATATACCCAAAGGTATAACTTGCATCACCTTGTTAACCCCACATCTTCCTTTGTGTGTTCCTAACCCACCGAGAGTGGCTCATCTTGTGTTTTCTTGAGCATTGTGCACTTGTGGTTGCATAGTGAGAGTGTGAGAGCAAAATAAAGAGTGGATTGGTATCATCAAAGGGAGAACAAAAATCTAAAAAGAGATAAACAGAAAAGAGACAAACAAAAATATACATAGTCTCCCATAGCATAAGAGAGTCTCAATCTTGTAAGAAAGAGAGATATAAGAGCTCCCAAGTCACGAATACGTTCCCTATTTCCTCTTTGCAAATGAGCCATCATATCTCCCTGCATTGGCACGACAACCGAGATATGACATTTTGTTTGCTCATTTTCATAGTCATGCTAATCCCAATAGTATAGTCTTAGGTTCCCTTCACCTTTTGAGTTGACCTTCTCCTTTGACTTGAGTTTTGTTGGGTTTTCTGCACTTTTGACTATCCTTTTCGTTTGGTTATTTCTTTGGCAATACATCATCCTAACCTTACACCATAAGCTTTTGAGAGTCTTAGTTGTTCTTTAGTGTGAGATTTCTTTGCGATTTCACATTGCATGTTCATAGTTCTCAAGTGTGGCTACTAGTTTGATACAATCCTAACGATAAGGTGAAAGGCCACCCCACCACATATTACAATTCCATATACAATCCTTGTTTGTGTTGCATCATGGATAGGCACGGTGAGACAAGCCTACCACTTCCCTAGAATAAGAAGGACCATAGATATCAAGAGCAAGCCACTTCATCATTCGAGAAGAATTTTGTGGATGTTGCAATGCCCTTGAGACTTGCCAAGACGAGCAATTTGGAGAAACTCGAGCGGAGTTCAAGAGGATGGACAATCGTTTCAAGAGCCTTTCTCAAGAGATGAGGGTCATTCACCACAACTTTTCCTATCAAAACAAAGTGCTACAACGTTCAATGGTCAATGTGGGCCGCCGGATTAATCCTCCGAGAATCCCTATTATGCATACACCACGATCCCATGATCAGTTAGTCGTGGCACATAACCGAGAAGTATCAAAGTAAACATCCATTACCTAAGTGGATACATGTCATACCTTACATGCCATTATGGCTACATCAATAATCATCAGTGGAACTTCATCAAGCGTAGACTCCGAGCCATGCCTTAACCTATAGGCAACTGACTGGGAGAAACGTCCTAGCTCGCATAGTCATCGACTTCACCTTCTTCGTGATATCTGACCAAGTTAATAGCCAGGGACAATGCTAGTGAGTACTTTGAATGTACTCTCAAACCACCTTAAGAGAATAATAATACAAGAGGATATGCAATATGGCTGTGGTAGTAGGAGGGCTCCAAGAGAGGTTCTTTTCTCAAATAGTTTCTCTTGTAGATATAGCATCTACATGTCTTTGTTGAAAGCTTTTGTAAAACTTTTTGGAAACCTTTTTGAAAAGTTTTTACAAAACACTAGGACTGGGTCACCCATTTGTTTCTTCTTTCCGGTCATCTCGCGACCAAAACTCCTTTCCTTCCTTTCTGACCATACCATGGTGAAATCATTTCCAAAGCCTTTGCTTTTCCGAAGTCCTTTTTTAAATCAAAACCATCACCGCTCTACAACAACCTTCCCAACCGTCCATGACCGTGGACACGGCTATTCGAATAGATTTACACCTGTAGAGGTTGTACACTTTACCCACGAGATTCGATCCATCCGCTATGGTTCACCGTGAATCGTCATACACTAGTATGCGGGGTTCGGATAATCAAAAATAACCCTCGGAAAGTCCACTCCGACACGGGCCCTACCCTATGAGTTGTTCCCCTTAAGACCGGGATGTCTGGATCCACGGACCAACCAGAGCACCCTACTCAGACCTGGAGGGGGCACTTTCAATAAAGGGCTCATAGTTCGCCCGGTCACTCGCATGGGTGAATCTGCTTCCTCCAGGTGACTACATAACAGTTGACCCTTTATGTAAAGGTAAGCCCGGATTTTGAGGGAGATGATCCCTCATACGTAGCAGTGAGAACTCCCATATCAGAGTGAACTACTTTAAGTTAAGCCCCATTCCACTCCGGGGTAATGTGGTTGCACGGGTTAATTGTTCTGGCAAAACTGCAAAGAACCGGGTGCGTTTTTCTAAACCTTTTTCCTCCATCCTTCAGCATTTTGTAAAACAAAAATCTTTTTATTCTCTCAAACTTCTCTTGGTAGGTCAAACCTCACCAAGGTTTTGACATAAACATTTTGTAAGACTTTTTCGGGGGTCTTCCCATCCTCTAGTTTTGCTCGGCTAAAACGGGTCACCAGAGGGGTATGGTGTTATACACCAACAATTATACTAGGGACCAGTAGGTGTCATCAAGGGGGTGTATTTAATAGTACAAAAGTGTAATGGTTTGGAGGAGCCAAGGCACCACCAGGTATAAATCACCATATAATAAAACAATGCAGTTTTCATAAACAGTAAGTAAAGCATGCATAAGTAAAGCAATAGGGCAAGTCTTATGAGCAAGAAGGTGGCTTTCCTACTAATCTGCAAACTGGAAATATATGTCCCTGGACTTCTTCTTAGAATACCATAATAACCAATAATAGTAACCATCATCTTGTCACCGATTTAATCGCATCTATCATCGATAGGGAACACATGCAAACAAACAAAGGGCACAATCAATACAAGGCATACAATCAGCAATACCATACATCAAACAAACATAACACACATTATTCAATTCAATAGGTTTTGATAGATTGAGATCATAGCATTTGGAATTACTTAATTTGCCTTTGTGGACTTTCCTTTAGGATTAATTTGTCAAAACCACCTAATAAAGGGGTTTGGAACTAAGGGTTGGACCTATATTATATCAATGTGCAAAAATGATATCTACAGATAGGTATTGGAATAACAAGGCCACCAAAAGTGGTTTCATGATTTTATCACTTTTATATATTTAGTTATGATTTTTCTAGTGAAATAACCTCTAGTTTAGGTGAAAACTTCACCAGAAAAGTTCTGTAAGTCAAATAAATTTTTACTCATAGTATGTTGTACATATTTGAGTTTGTGATTTTTGTGAATTGGAATCACCACAAAATATTTAACAGATTGCTATTGGGAAATTCCCAAAGTCTGTTTTGTAGTATATTTTTCATTTTAACCAGATTTATTCTACAAGGAATTTTAATATGAATTCAAAGGTACATGTTAGGTATTTGGAATACCTTTCTGTATAAATTGGAATCACCCTTTTTGGAGTTACAAAGCTACTGGAGTGATTTATCTAGTGATAATACCATATACAGAAATGTTTAATTCATTACAAATCCTCAAAGGCTCAATAATTCTTGAGCACTTGGATTTTGACATATCCTGATGTATCACTTCTCTCAGAATTGGAATCAGGTCAAAACAGGTTATGGTTTAGCCTAGGCAATACTTAATGGTTTTTGTTAAATGAATACCATGAAGTAGAAATGCATGTGGCCAGGGTAGAAAGTAGGGTAACACTGATACTTTTCAGGGGAAAAAGGTTTCACACTACTTGGAGTTGTAAATCTCACAAAAAGAATTTATTAGTGAAAATGGTACCTCTGGGTTACTCATTTATTATTATTAAGATGGGCAGTAGTTAGGGCATCCAAGTGTACTGCATGTTAGAGTAAACCCTTAGTAACCCTAGGAAATTCAGATCTGGGAAATTGGAGTTGGTTTCCATTTTCAAAATGATTTAAATCGATGGACAAATTCTGGATCTAGACAAATTAAATAAAAGAAAAGGTTTAGCGGGCTGGAATCTAGGGCAAACTAGGTCGCAGGGGGAGGACTCAGCCCATCTGGGCGTAGCCAGGCACGGGAGGATGTTTTCAAAGGGCCGCGGTGGGGCCCATCGGTCAGCCGGAGCGGGGCGTCGAAGGGGTATCAGAGGACGACCGTCGTTCGATTAAAAGAGGACAGACGTCTGACGCTCTTCTTCCTCAATGAGACAGAGAAGGCAGGGCAGGAACCCTAGGTCGAGATGGAGGGGTCTGGGAGCTCACCTGCGGTCCCTAGGAGGCGATGAGGATGGCGCAGGGTGACGCAGCGGTCGGTGACGAGCCCAAAGAGGGGCGGGAGTCACTACTTCGGCTCCAGATGAGGACTCACGCATCAGCGTCGGTGGAGCACCTTTGGGAGCGTGCTAGGGACGCTTCCAGAGGCCGTCCTAGGTCACGAAGCGAGCCGGGGTAGCTAGATCTTAGCAGGAGGAAAACATGCATGTAGAGAGGAGGGACAAAGGAGTAAGGGAACAGCAGCGGGACCTCCTTCTTCTTTTCCACCTGAGGCGTGTAGATCTCCTCCTCCATAGTGAGGGAGGGCCAGAGAAGGGCTGTGGAGCTCGAGGATGGGTAGGTGGAGGTGTGAGGATGCAAATGAGGGCATGGGAGGCCCTGGGGTGGCGTTTGTCTTATTTATCCGAGGGGTTTCGGTCTATGGTGGACCGAGCTCAATGAGCCATGGGAGGAGGGTGTTGGGCGTTGGTTGGTCGAGATGGATGGTAGAAAGGGTAGGTGGTGTCACAGAGAGGACAAGGAGTGCCAAGAGAATTAGTGTCAAGAAAGGTTCATGCCCCCACATGAATTTGGCCCTACCAAGAAAAATGGAGAGGGAGAGGGGTGGGGCTAGCTAGGGTTGTTGTCTCAGAGTGCAGAGGGGTTGTGTGGGTTCTCTGTTCATGCAGATGAATAAAGGAGGGAAGTAGGGTGGCTACAGCAGCAATTTGAAGAGATCTTGGCATGATTTAGTTGACTACCTCTTAAAGCCTTGCTTCCAAGCACTATGAGACAAGGGAGAGGGTTTGGGCACTGTAGATATACAGTGCTACGACCAAGGAGGTTGTGGTCTGCTGTGGTGGTTAATGGTAGTGAGGGAGTGGGGCTGATTTAGTTGTTAGTTCAAGTTTTGACAAACATCTCAAATTGCCATATTCAGTGATCATGGAGATAGTTCTTGGAATTTGATCTTGGAAAGATAATGTGAGGGTTCTGGTAGATAGATGTGACCAATATACACCTCCAGGAATTATTTGATCAGTTTAGATCCCTTTTAAATCCATTGTTCAAATATTGCTGAAGTGGTTTTCAGGGTAGGATTTGAGATTTTTGAATTGCTCAGAGAAGGTTTTTGGTATGGAATGATTCTAATCATCAAACCACACCTTCGGGAATTTTCCCATTATTTATTGAGGCACAGAAGTATTTAAATTATTTCTTTTCTTGTTTGTGCGATTTAAAAAAAAGGGAAAAAAGAAATAACAAAGCATCTAAAAAATATTATTTTTGAGGTGGAAAGATTGGGTATGATAATTAGGCCTCAAATGTGCTTAAAGTTGGGCAAGTGATTTGGATAGATGCAAACTTTCCTTTGTAGATGGAGCATTTGAGATTTTGTTAAAAGAAAGGATCTAATTGTTTTTGGGCCAAAACAATTAGTGATATTATTTTAGAAATCTTTAGATCCAAGTTATATGATGTCCACATGTTGTATCTACCATTTTCAACATTGGGTTATAGAAATCCAACTTGATTTTGGATGAGAGTAGGGAATAGATGATCTAGGGACAGGTTAATATTATGCCAACAAAACCTTGTTGGATCATGGAGCTCAGAGTTCACCTTGGGTCATGGGATAGATGGATAGATAGACCAAGTTGAGTAGATCACCATGGTACATAGGTTTTAGATTGATCATGGTTGAGCTCTCCATAGATTGATTCCAAACTTTGAATAAAATAAGGGTGCCAAAGCAGATTATCAAATAGCCTTCAAAACCTTGTGGGTTTTTGGAGCACAAGGATCCATTTGGATCAAGTGAAGTAGGTACTGATAGACCTTTATGGGTAGGACAAATTCATTCAAATATTTGGTCCAAAGAGTATAGGATGAAGGTGTGAGCTTCTGACCAAGTAGGCTAGTTGATAAGACTTGGAGAAAAAGTTATTTTTTGTGCCTAGAAAACCATCAAGAGCAAGTGGTTTAAAAAGATTATCTATCCAAGGGCAAGAGTGGGACTTGGTACTTGTCGTGATGGTGTCACGGCAGATGCCATGGATAGGCTAAAGGTGGGGACTAATACACGCTAGGGGAATCCAGGGAGGGATAGTGAAGTGATTCTCCACACAGAAGTTTATACTCGCTTTTCTTCCAAGATTACAAGTGCTCCTAGAGCTGTATTGGCGAGAGGAGGAAGAAGAAGATCTCTTACTCTCACACACAAATCACTCCTAAAACCCTCACCAAATCAGAATAGCGGAACCCCTTCTACAGAGGCCCTAGCCCTCCTTATATAGGGGGAGCTAGGTCTCCACTTAGGGCATACGTGGAGGCATATTCCTAAGAATATGCCTTCCCCCAAAGTAGTAAGCGGACCGGGGTGCTTTTCCCCCGCGTCACACATGCAAAGGCTACGTGAGCCTCTGCGGCGCTCGCGTCAGCCGACATGGGCGTCGTCACCCTTGTCGGCCACGCCTCGGTGGTCCTGCCCTTGTCTGCTTCACTCAGGCAGTGCGTACCGAGGCTTCTTTTGACCAGCGAGATTCCTTCCTTCTCCTAGAAGCTAGATGTGACCCGGATCATAGCTGATCCGGCCACACCCGTTCCTGCATACAAGTTAAATAGGCATTTCCGACTTAGTGCCTAAGTCGGTTGAGACTTAGTTAGGCGGACGCCCCCTGGTCCGGGTTACTCCGTGATTCAGCCTGCCTTGAGGTGACCCGGCCAGCATTCGCTTTGGCCTTGACGAACCTCGGCTAACTCGGCCTCTATACCCTGGCGTGACCCTACCCGGGGGTATCCCCCCAACATTAGTCCCCGAAGCTGATGCGGTCTTAGCTGCCTTGGCCGCTATGGCCACATCAGGTTCAATTATGTTTGAGCTTTGGACGCTAATTCCGAGTTACCTCCTTATCTCGGATCGTATGGTTTTACATTCCCTTGGCGCGTTTCAAGTTTTCACTTGCTAGCCGGGTTACCACCTTAACTCGGACCTCATGGTTTTACTTTCCCTTTGCCCATTCCAAGTTTTCACTTGCTGGCCGGATTACCACTTCAACTCGGATCTCATGGTTTTACTTTCCCTCTGCACATTTCAAGTTTTCACTTGCTGGCCGGGTTACCACGGTCCTATCCAGGTCTTGCTTCCTTCTCTCGTACGCCAACCCACGTGGAGGCTAATCATTATGTTGTCTCATTTTTAGGGCCAGCACAGTAACCGCCGCAGTAATCGTCAGTTATCACTGTGTGCGGGTCACGTCACACCTGCCTCCTCGTTTACCGCATCAACGCGTCACGTCATGGGATCATCCCCACCCTGTGGCCTTCCGTGTGGCTCCCTGCTGATTGGCTGACGTGGGCTATACACGGCCACACCGTGTGGCATATTCGCAGGACACGATCCCACTTTCCCCTTGAGGGAGTGGTTAAATAGGGGAGGGGCGCGTCCCTTAGGTTTTTTCCCTTCATCGCGCCTCGCCTTTGCTCTTCTTCTTCTTCGTCTTCCTCGCAACCGTGCCGCCGCCAGTTCTTCTAAGCAACAGCGCCGCCGCCGCACTGCTTCACCACATCTCTGCGTCGCTGCCACCGCTACGCACCTCTCTCACCACGGGTTGCTACCAGTCTAGGCCTCTGCCCCCCGCTGCCGCTAGCGCCAGCGAGGGAAGCGAGCACCAGATGACGGAGGAGGAGCTCATCGTCGCCGAGCAAGAGATGGAGGAGGACACCGGGGCGGCGGACCGTGGTGCATGGGACGGATCCTGGGTCTGCCAAGACAACCTAGATTGGCTCTACCGCACTAGACGCATCCCCGTCGGCGTCGCTGCTCGCCTCGCCTCCGCCGAACTGGCCTCCTCACCCAATCCGGGTGAGTACGTCGTGTTCTTGTCCCACTTCCAGCGGGGGTTCGGTTTGCCGATCAGCGACTTCTTCCGGGATTGGCTTAGCACTTATGAACTCCAGGTGCACCACCTTCCTGCCAACGCCATCACCTCTCTTTCCGCCTTCGCCTCCACGATCGAAGGCTACGCCGGACTATGGCCCACGAAGGAGTTGTGGATCCGGTTTTTTGGCCTTCGTCGCAATGTCATCCCGAACATCCAACTTGATTTGGAGGACAAGCAGCTCACTCAATTCGGAGCTGCGTCCATCTCACCCCAGAGGTTTTCCGTTTTCCCCCGGGTCACCGGGCTGGACTCCTGCAAAGGATGGGCCCAGACTTTCTTTTATGTCCAGAATACGAGCACCGAAGACTTAATCCGGCTGCTTCCCTATACTCCGGGTCCACCTAACCCAGAATTATGGGACGTCGTCCCCAAGAAGCCCACGGCCTTGGCCAACCAGGTCAACAAGAGGTTCGCGGAACTGAAGAAGCTCGGATTGCGCAACGAGGATGTTATGATCACGTTCGTGCGCAACCGAATCTCTCTCCTCCAGCAACACACTCACAAGGTGTGTCACATGAGCTTCGGCCGCGACCCCAACAGGACCTCATCCTTCAAACTGAGCAACACGGAGATCTATCGCCGGGTTAAGGCTCTCTTCACCATCCACAAGGATTTCTCCGCTAAGTGGACGTGGGGAATTGAGCATTATTGCCGTGATAGGCTTCCTCCCCTGGTAAGCTTTGTGGCGCAAACTTACTCCGGACTAATTATATGTCGGTCATTGTTGCATTTTTGACTCAGTTTGTTCATTCTTTTCCTCAGCAATTCCTTCAGCAGACCCTCGAGGACGGCACCGATCTGACCCTTAAGTGGGCTCCCGACCGGAATACCCCGGACGAGGAAGAGCCGGACCAGGAGATGTTCCTCCCAATGTCCGACGCAACCAAGCGACCCACCGGTAAACTCTCTTCTATTAGAGATTGGCCCGACGATGAGGATGACTCGGATATTGAGGTGATGGAAGCTGTTGACGCTGTCCCCCTTTCTTATGCTTTTCCGGCATCAGCTAACCCCGGTGGGCAGATCCACGAGGACCCTCCCCTTGCCACGGGTGAACCTATTCCGGCAGCACCGAAGAAGAGGCGCGGAGATGCATCAAGTTCCTCCTCCGGACATTCTCAGCCCTCCAAAAGGCGAAAGAAGTCCGGAGACAAAACTGCTTCCAAGCCAGCAGGCAAGGCCCCAACACGAAGGGCTCGGAAACCCAAGGAGCCCCTGACCTCGGATGCACAAGCCTCTTTTCCCTCTGCAACTTATTCTTCCTTGCATTGTTTTAGTCTCTCTTCTGACATTATTTGATTTGGCAGTGCTGCGGAGGATGTTCCCCAGAGCGGATCTAGCATCTCTTCACCGCTCCGACCTAGCCCTTCTCCCTCTCGTGACGACGAGTCACGCCCGCTGAGCCCTATTCCAGAGGGTTCTGCGGCTGCTCCGGGTTCCAGCCCACCTCGTCAAGACTTGGAATGGGCAAAGGGAAAGTAAAACCATGAGATCTGAGTTGAAGTGGTAATCCTCCCAGCAAGTGAAAACTTGGAATGGGCAAAGGGAAAGTAAAACCATGAGGTCCGAGTTAAGGTGGTAACCTGGCCAGCAAGTGAAAACTTGAAACGTGCCAAGGGAACGTAAAACCATACGATCCGATATAAGGAGGTAACTCGGAATTAGCGTCCAAAGATCAAACATAATTGAACCTGATGTGGCTAAGACCGCATCAGCTTCGGGGACTAATGTTGGGGGGATACCCCCGGGTAGGGTCACGCCGGGGTATAGAGGCTGAGTTAGCCGAGGTTCGGCAAGGCCAAAGCGAATGCTGGCCGGGTCACCTCAAGGCAGGCCGAATCACGGAGTAAACCGGACCAGGGGCGTCCGCCTAACTAAGTCTCAACCGACTTAGGCAGTAAGTCGGAAATGCCTATTTAACTTGTATGCAGGAACGGGTGTGGCCGGATCAGCTATGATCCGGGTCACATCTAGCTTCTAGGAGAAGGAAGGAATCTCGCTGGTCAAAAGAAGCCTCGGTACACACTGCCTGAGCGAAGCAGACAAGGGCAGGACCACCGAGGCGTGGCCGACAAGGGTGACAACGCCCATGTCGGCTAACGCGGGTGCCACAGAGGCTCACATAGCCTCTGCATGTGTGAGGCGGGGGAAAAGCACCCTGGTCGGCTTACTACTTTGGGAGAAGGCATATTCTTAGGAATATGCCTCCACGTATGCCCTAAGTGGAGACCTAGCTCCCCCTATATAAGGAGGGCTAGGGCCTCTGTAGAAGGGCTTCCGCTATTCTGATTTGGTGAGGGTTTTAGGAGTGATCTGTGTGTGAGAGTAAGAGAGCTTCTTCTTCCTCCTCTCGCCAATACAGCTCTAGGAGCACTTGTAATCTTGGAAGAAAAGCGAGTATAAACTTCTGTGTGGAGAATCACTTCACTATCCCTCCCTGGATTCCCCTAGCGTGTATTACTCCCCACCTTTAGCCTATCCATGGCATCTGCCGTGATACCACCACGACAGTAGTCCTTATGATGGTCTACAATATGGTTCAAGTGCATTTCCAAAAACGCACAAGGGTTGATAAGGATAAGTATTCAAAGAAGTGATGTTGAAATAGTTTCCATACATAGCCATATTTAGCAGGTTTAGGCTTTTTGACTAGAATATGAGTGGGGATGTTTTTGATGGGTTCAAGGTATCAAGGCATCATCAAGTGGATGATGTTGAAGTGTAGAGTGAGTAGAATAGATCCATGCTTGATATTAGTCTTCATTGACTTGAAAGCTTCTAGAAGGAATGAATTAAAAAGGTGATCTAGTTAAGGGATTAGATGATCAATTTAGTACCAGATGAAATGGTAAGCTTAGGGAATTTTCTTAGGGTTTATAAACTTACTTTAGTTTGATTCTAGGGAATTAGCTCCTAGGGTAGCTCATACTACTTCCTAGGCAAAAAAATCAGGCAGCAGATCAAGGTAATTCATCTTCCAAACAAATCAATCTACTAATACTAGGGTTACCATCAAGCTTAGCTTGAGGTAAGGATGGTATTTTGAAGGGGGTGGAGTTTGAACAAGGTAAGGTCCTTGGTACATCTACCAAGAGTAGAGTTCAAAAAGCTTTTTATAAAAAGGTTTTGAGAGAAACCTAGAGGTAAGAGTATTTTGAACGTTCTGCCTTGAAAACTAAGGAGATTGTATCTTATAGATCTCCATAATTTTGGCAATAGAAGCTACTAAAATAGTTTGGGTTGCAAAGGCACCTTGGCTCAGGTTATTGAAATGCCAGAACCTTTGAGAATATGTAAAATAAGCTAGGATAGTGTTGGTTAAATAGCTTTTGTAACTGGTCTTGAGGTAAGGAGTATATCATATGTTATACATTCAGATGCATAAGCACAAACAAACAACAAGCAAACACTGCAACACTTAACAAGAAAAAGTTTTTGTTCCCCCTGATTCTTGCATTCTGGACAACTAATCAGGGTTGCTGAAATTGGGATGTTACAGTCAAGATCGCGTGCAACACAAGGCCATGTTCTCGCGCATCAAGCTCCTAATGGCACCAGTCTCGTGCTTCAAGCTATTCATGGAACCATTCTCTGCATCGACAAGATCCTAATGCAAGTTCTCCAAGACGCAATCAAGACCCCATTGTTGAACATGGGAGTTCTTCGCACTATGTACCTTCTCCATGGAACGCTGCAACGTCAAGCTACAATGGCGATTTCTCATCAAGGCCACAAGCAAGACGAGAAGGACATAATCATCACGCAAGAGCACTAGTGATCCAAGATGAATAACCACGTGAATAACCTCGAGTGGAACCTCAAGTGCATCATTAACAACCACAAGACATTCACTCAACAACAAGTGATGACTCCAATTTGGAAGAACAAGCATGTCGTCTGTGTGAAGATCTTGAAGACCCTCCTCTCCATCACCGTTGTCATGATCGTCAATGCTGACATCATGGGCACTATGTGGAGCATCAACCGGAAAAACACATGGAGCATCATATTATACATGTCGAGCAACGGCAACCAATTCAAGAGGCTCGAGACCATGATCTTCATTGAGAGGCCCAAGTGCCTAACCCACATCATGAAGTGAGGAATGATCCTCATCCTACTCCACAACCGTGTCAAGAGGCTCCACATCCTCATCACCCTCGTGAGGCCCAAGTGCCTCAACCTCATCAACAACTTTGACATGATCCTCCTAAACTACCTCAACCGCGCGAAGAGGCCCAAGATCTTGAACAACGTCACGAGAACTAAGTTCCTCCTCCAAATGTGGCCTAACCACAACAAGAGAAACAAAACCTTCATCACCAAGTATGTCAAAATGATTCCTTGGATTATGAAGACCATCAACATCATGGCAACCGTCGCTACCGTGACTGCAACAAGGAAGAAAATTTTGGCAAGCTCAAGTTCACCATGCCCAAGTTCACCGGTTCGAGTGATCCCAAAGAATATATCTCATGGGCACTCAAAGTTGACAAAATCTTCTGTATGCACAATTATAGCAATGAGAAGATGGTAGGCATGGCTTCACTTGAGTTTGATGATTATGCCAACCTTTGGTGGGAGCAAGTCCAAGTTTCTTGAGAAACAAGAAGAGAGCTTCCAATCAACACTTGGCAAGATATGAAGGCTCGCATGCATACCCGTTTTGTCCCGTCACACTACACATGCGACCTCTTCAATAAGCTTCAAATTGTTAACCAAGGGACAAAATTCATGGAAGAGTACTTCAATACAATGGAGCTCAACATGATCTATGCAAACAATGAGGAGCGCGAGGAGCAAACCATGGAACGCTTCCTCATTGGCTTGAACCACCCAATAAAGCGAACCGCTGAGTTACAAAAGAACAACAACATGGTGGAGCTTGTGCATAATGCAACAAATGCCAAAAACCAAGTACAATAGGACCTCAAGTACAACAAATCGAAGACGTACTTCACCTACAAGCAAGCTCCAACAACACCACCAACAAACATCAAAGGAAGCTCCTCAAGTACTACCAAGACGCCTTTCAAGTCAACAACTCCTCAAGGAAAACCGCCCCCAGGTGGTAAGTAACTTATGAGTCCAAAACTGAAGCATATTTACCTTTCGTTTTTGCATAAGTAGAATAGGGATTTTTGCATTTTACTGTGTTTGCGTGCACCTTTTGTCCTTGTTTCTACAGGATCCTGAATTACTGAGTCTCTTATTAACATATCAATTGGAACTGTCATATTATGTTGTAATATGATATTTTTAAGTCATAAAAGTCATCTAATTGATTTACCTTCACACCTGGGATAATAGGAAACATGAGGAAGGCTACTGCAGCGTTAACGACTAGTGGTACGGGCGAAGTTCGACCGTAGTCCGCCCATACCACGCGGCAATGTGACCCCTCGTGAAATAATTTCTCCTGGCAAAAATGGTTCATACATCCGACATTCACAGTAACCTTGACCCACGAAAAACCAAACCAGAAGGGGATCTGAAGGAGGAACTTGGAGAAGGGAAAATCCCTGCTGCTTCACAGATCATTGGAGGACATCGCATCATCCCCTTCATCATCAACCGCTGTATCACCATCACCACTATTCTCCCCATCTTTCATTCATTAGATCTTGTTGTAATTCCAGATTCCATTGTGGTTTTCACTACATTTATCCTCGTACTTTTATCCATCCATTTGATTATGATGATGTCGTTGATTGCTTCCATGTGTGAGTAATTTCCCCTTGTTCTTGGGGAGGTGGTCAAACCCTAGCACTATTATGAAATTGAAATAAAGATGATCTATTCTTGTGTCCATATATGACTTACTAGTCTATGATAGATTTATGATGTGTGTTTGATCTCTCTCTTTAGATGGTATGTGTAGTCCGCAACATATCATTTGCCTTCGGGACTAAAGAAGAGGGAGAAATCCTTTGGACGTGTTTGGAAGTATGCCCCGGAGCTATCGTGACTATTAAGTACCGGCTAGCAACCTGCACGGACAAAGGAGGATTAAGAGGGACTTCCTAAGATAATTACGATATCCACGGGGAGACCCTTAATTGCGGTGGTCTGTATGGGTGATTGCTCTCAAAAATCTTGATGGTTATTTAGAGGTGACCTCATTCTTGGCTCAACAGAGTGACTGCCTATGAGCCTTGTAGTGAACATCTTATTATGGAGCTCTCTCCACACATATCATGACACAGGAAGAAGGTTATCCTAATTATTATTAATAATTTCATGCTACAGGTGTATCCTAGACATCCAAGAACGCTTTAGCTCTATTGAGTCCAACCACGCTTCCAAACACTTTTGTTACTTGCTTTCTTTTGCTTTTTTTAATTACTATTCTGCATTCAACCAAAAACCTTTCAAACACCCTTTACCTAAAATCAAAGGCGGCTTACAAGTATCCTTTGGTAGATAGTAACGAGGGGAATAAAGAGCTTAACCAAATAGCTATCTATGGGTTTGATACTCTAATTTCGAAGCTAGCTACAATTGATCTATGCACTTGCAATCATAGTTTTGGCGTTGTTGCCGGGGAGCTAAGGGATTTTGGTTTTTGTTCTTAGTTGCTTATTCTCCTAATTGTTTTACTAAAGTTGTTTACTAGTTTCAGGTAAGCACCATGGCTGCACTTGGACTGATGAATTAGCTCGATGCAACTAAACACCTTAGGAAGTTCAATAGATGACTCATCAAAGAATTCCTAAGTTGGAGCGAACCAGAATACAAGGTTAAGCCTAGCTTTATCACTATTATTAAAGAGAAAACTATTGCAGGACATGATCCCAATGAGGATCCTTACACTCATTTAATGCATTTTACCGAGTTATATTGGACACTTAAATTGAGAGGCTATTCTGATGACGAATTGAAACTTAAATTGTTTAGTCAATCTCTAACCAATACTTCTTTAGCTTGTCATAGAATTTGCCTGCATAGAAAACTGATACTTGGGAGGAACTCAAAGGAGAATTCATATTCCGATTCTTTCACAAGGTAAAGACTGCTAAAGTAAGAAGGGCAATCACAAATTTCAAAAATTGTCCAGGTGAAGGCCTGGTAAGGGCTTTCAAAAGGTAAACTCCTTACTTAATAAATGTCCTCATCATGATTTACCTGAATGGTATGTTTTACATATTTTCTATGGGAGACTTAATCAAGAACTTAAACATGAGCTTGACACAAATTCCGGAGGCTCTTTTATGGAGCTAACTGTAACTATAGGTTGGGAACTTTTAGAGCGTATTCACTGCAATAGAGAAACATGGGTATTTGATTTAGGCAGTGAAGGAGGTATAGAAATTGAATATGATTGTCTCAATGCTTAAAGGAATCCGGTAAGATAAGAGATACTACTGATGAACTTCAACTTGATGATCCCCCATCTGAGCTAGTCGAAGATGTTGATCCAATAATTGCAGCTCAAATAGAGCCATTAAGGGAGGTACCCCCATATGTTGAACCCCTTCATTTTCCTAGGACCGCGAGAAAACATATGATGGCTCAGTAACTCGAAGATCAACGCGAAAAAGAAAGGATCTTCCTCGAGATGCTAGAAGTGGAGGCACAAGCAATAAAGACTAACAAAGTAAGTATACAGGAGACCGGGGAACCAACGGAGGAGGATATTCTAACAATGTTTGCACATTGCAACATGTTAGAGCTAGACATCGAAGCTTCACAGTTTGTTGAAGTAAAGGTAAAGGCTAAACAAGTTGGTAAACCTATTCTTCCTTGTACTTTCGGTGGAACTTCTTATTATGGCCTCTACGACATTGGAATAGCTGTTAACGTAATCCCCTTTATTTTTTATTCGAAAATCCAAAATGAACTAACCCTAGCTGAATTAGAGGATACAAACATGACTATATTTCTTGGAGATAAGACACTCAAAGTTCCTATGGGAATAATTAGAGATGTTCCAATCTGTATTGGACCATATAAGTATCCCATTGATTTTTTACTTATCGATATGCCTACTGATGTTTATTGTCCAATTATTTTTGGAAAAACCTTCATGAACACCGCAGGAACAAACATTGATTGCAAGAGATAAACTGTATCTCGCAAGTTTGGTGAAGAGAAACTGGATTTTCTTTTTTTCTAAATTCGACCACAAGCCCGTAATCAAAGATTTGGACGATATGAGTATGGATAAGAGGAGGAAGGCAATATAATTAGTCTTGCTTTAGTAGTTATTGAGACTCCTGGTGATGATTTAGCAAGGAGTTTAGTCGATAATAATAACATCCCCCAAGACATAGAAAAAGGGAAATGGATGATTATCTTGACTCCACACCTAAGGTGGATCCTGAGATGAATCAAAAGTATAAAGAACCTATCAAAAAAGGAGATGAGGCACCTCCACCTCCTACTCTCAAAACCATACCAAACGAATTAAAATATAGGTCTCTTGATGGAACTAATAATTTCCCCGTTATTATAAGTTCTAACCTTGCAGAAAAAGAGGAGGAAAACTTAATGATGGTTCTCCGGATGCATTGGAATGCTCTTGGGTATTCGATGAGTGACTTGAAAGGGTTCAGTCCCTCAATAGCCATCCATAGGATATTCATGGAAGAGGGATCTTGGTCGGTTGCATACTTTCAGAGGTGACTTAAACCCCACATGAAAGACTAGGTGAGGAAGGAAGTAATACGTTTATTAGATGCAGGGATGATCTTTCATGTGGAGGAAACTGAATGGGTAAGTCATGTTCATTGTGTTCCTAAGAAAGGTGGATTTACCGTTGTTGAAAATGAACACAATGAGATGTTACCTACTAGAACCATTATTGGTCACAGGATGTGTATTGACTATAGAAAACTTAATAAGGAAACTAGAAAGGATCATTATCCTTTGCCATTTACAGATCAAACTTTAGAAAGGCTTGCTATGCATTCGCACTTCTGCTATCTAGACGGTTACTTTGGTTTTTCTCAAAGTACTGTTCACCTTGATGACCAACTAAAAAAACCTTTATTCGTCCTTTCAGTTTATATGCTTATCACCGTATGCCTTTTGGTCTTTGCAAGGCCCCTGCCACCTTCCAAAGGTGTATGACTGCTATATTTGCTGATTATGTTGAAAGTATTATGGACGTATTCAAGGATAATTTTTCTGTTTATGGAACTTCATTTAATCATTGTCAACATAACCTTCATAAAGTTTTGCAGAGATGTGAAGATACTAACCTAGTCTTGAATTTGGAAAATGTCATTTCATGGTTCAAGAAGGTATAGTGCTTGGTCACAAAATCTCAGGTAAGGGTATAGAAGTTGATAAAGCAAAGATTGAAGCAATAGAAAAGGTATTAGGACTTTCTTAGGCCATGCTGGATTTTATAAAAGATTCATTAAGAGCTTCTCAAAAACTGTGAAATTGCTTACTAATCTTCTTCAAAAGGATGTTTCTTTTAATTTTGTTGAAAACTGTCTTACTTCTTTCAACATATTAAAACTATCCCTTCTTGAAGCCCCTGTTATAAAACCACCTAACTGGAAGAAACCTTTTGATCTATTCTATGAGGCTAGCCACGAATCTGTTGGAGCAATTCTTTGCCAGTATGATCGTTATGAACTCAATATCATTTATCATGCTAGTCGTACCTTAAACGGTGCCCAAAAGAATTACCCCATGGAAGAAAAGGAATTTTTTTCCATGGTTTTCTCCTATGATAAGTTTAGATCTTATATTATTGACTCGAAGGTAAGAGTGCATACTGGTCGTGTTGGCTTAAAAGAGATTCTTGAAAGGACTGACATTAAGCCAAGAATGATCCATTGGACTTTACTTTTACAAGAATTTGATTTATAGATTCTGCAAAGAAGGAAGAACGGGAGGAAACATCCATGGACACTGAGGTGATCGATCCGCCCGGGGTAGTGTCATCCATCTTCATACCCTCAGGAAGTACAATTTCTAAAAGAAAATTTTCAATCACTCTTTGCAATGGTTTTAGCAATTTCGTACAACCAACCTTGTTCAAAAGGAAAAAGAAAAAGTTGATTTAAGAATTAAAAGGAGATAAAGGTACCTGAATAAACTCTTTCCCTCTCGATGAACAAGATATTTGAAATCTTGAAACATCTTTGTTTTGGTTGACTATTTGTTGTTTCTATTTGAATTTTAAATTTACCTTTGCTTTTCTGAATGTATTGCCGATTTGGCGAGGTCGGTACGGGCGGGCGGTACGACCGGACCCGCTGTTGGGGGGATACCCCCGGGTAGGGTCACTCCGGGGTATAAGGGCCGAGTTAGCCAAGGTACGACAAGGTCAAAGCGGATGCTGGCCGAGTCACCTCAAGGCAGGCCGGATCACAGAGTAACCTGGACCAGGGGGGTCGCCTAACGTTGTCTCATCCGACTTAAGGAGTAAGTCGGAAATGCTTGTCTAACTTATATGCAGGAACAGGTGTGGCCGGATCTACTATGATCCGGATCCTCGCTTGGCTTCTGGGACAAGGAAGGAATCTCTCCGTCAAAAATAAGGTCCGGTACGCACTGCATGAGCGAATAAAGCAAGGGCAGGACCACCGGGTCATGGCCGACAAGGGTGACGACGCTCACATCGGCTGACGCGGGCGCGGCAGAGGCTTACGTCGCTAAAGCATGTGTGACGCGGGGGAAAAGCACCCCGGTCGGGTTACCACTTTGGGAGGGGGCATATTCTTAGGAATATGCCTCCACGTATGCCCTAGGCCAGGACCGAACCTCCTCTATATAAGGGGGGTTAGGGTTCTGGTAGAGGGGGTGGGTTGAACACTAGTTGGTTTGGTGATTCCTTAGGGCTAGTAGATCTAGGCAAGAGTAAGAGAGCTCCTTCTTCCTCCTCTCGCCAATACAGCTCAAGGAGCACTTGTAATCTTGAAGATATAGCAATACAAACTTCTGTGTGGAGAATCACTCTACTATCCCTCCCTGGATTCCCCTAGCGCATATTAGTCCCCACCATTAGCCTATCCATGGCATTTGCCGTGACACCACCATGGCAGTTGGCGCCCACCATGGGGCTAGCGGCGCTAGCAGGGGTGAAGATCCGGACGGGAAACTTCATCGGCACCCAACGTGATCGCCTCGGGCTCGTTCAGCGCTTTGGAGCGTTGGATTTTGTCAGCGACAACGCTGGCTGCTTCGGCACGCGCCCGCTTCCGCGCAACGGCCTCTTCGTCAAGCTCGGCGCGCACAAGGTCTATGTTGCTGTGGACGTTTCGTGCGTTCATCCGCGTCGTGTCGTCGATGCGGGGGAACCACCCCTCACTGTGGCCTGCGGGGTGCGTATCGCTCGCTCCCCGGACCAAGCGGAGGTGATGATGACTGCGCCAGGTGCAGGCGCAAGCAAGGACCCAGCGCCAGACCCGGAGGTAACACCTAAGGCACCGAGGAAAGGTAGAGGACCTCCACTAGAGAGGCCTGAGAACGTACTGAGGGAAGCTATGGATAGCTTGGCTAACCCGGTAGCAGCAGTGGTAGATCTGGCTCAGGCACAGGCCGAGCTAGAGGAAACTCGGCAAAAGATACTGGAGGGCGCAAAGAAAATAGCCACGGCTCAGCAGTCGCTGAACATGATGCTGCGTGAGTACGCAAAGGCAAACAAGGTTGATGCAGTAAGGGTAAAAGGGAAAAATCTCATAAGTGAGATGAACAGAGAAGGTGATGATGGAGCAGAAGGGTCGGAAAACTATCTGTCTGTGGGGTTGCCGAAGTATAGTACCCCGGCGAAAAACCTCAGAGCAGCAGATGCGGCTGCATCCGAGCTAGAGGGTCTGACGGGTGAGGCCCGTCAAAGACAGCAAGACAGGGTTAACGAGCTGGTTCGGATCGCGAACAGGCAGAACGAGGAGCTGCTGAGAGCTAACCCGGAGAGAGCTGGGGCTTCCAAGATCGTCCACTCGGTGATGGGTAACCCGGAGAAATCCTTTGGAGCCGCATCATCGCCTCATGGCGGTCCAAGGAGAGAAGAGGTAGTAACCTCGGCCAGACGGAACAAACAGATCGTCCTGTATGACCCAACGCATGCGGGAAAAGAAAAAGAGATGCGGAAAGGTGATGATCGACGTAGTGTGAGCCGAGGTGAAGCTGGCCGAGGTAATCACGACCAAGGCAATGCCGGTCAAGGGAACGCTACCAACGGCAATGTCGGACAGCGCAACTCCGCAGCAGCAGGACAACCGCAGCAGTGGAATATACCGAGGCAATAGCAAAGCGCTGGCCGAGGTATGCAGCAGAAAGGTGCGCGACAAGAGCAAAACCGATACAACGACGGTGATTCGGAGATGGTGAACGCAGGGTACCCCAGACCAGACTATCATGTGATAGGGTCAAGATTGGGAAGCAGGGATTTAATGCCGAATGACGCCAGGTTAAAACTGGATCGCCTGTATAGGTCGGAACAGATCGAATGTCAAGTTCCTCCGGGTCCAGCGTGTTTTGGACCCCGGATCATGAAGGAACCGCCGGTACCCAACTTCCAATTTCCCAGAGGCACAAAGACGTATGACGGCAGTACCAAGCCAGAGGATTGGCTGATAAACTACGCTACGGCGGTGAAAATTGCAACTGACAACTTGAGATGGGATGTACGTTATGTGCCCCAGATGTTGGAGGGCCCGGCCAGAGTATGGCTGAATAATTTACCACCTGGAAGCATCAACTGCTGGATAGATTTTGAAGAAATGTTTATCAGCAACTTCTCAAGTACGTATCAGAGACCGAATAGACCGCAGACCCTGGCAATGTGCAAGCAAAGGCCTAATGAGACGGATCGTGAATTCTTGACCTGGTGGTGTACCGTGAGAAACTCGTGTGAAGGTGTCATAGAGTCGCAGGCCATAGCGTGGTTTGCGCAAGGGTGCAGATATGGCAGCAAGCTGTGGATGAAGTTGCATAGGAAAATGCCAGTTACGCTGGCAGAGATGATCCGGATTGCTGATTCGTATGCTTTGGGCGATCCGACTCAACCTAGGCTCGCGTCAAACGAGTCAAGCGAGGAATACTATCAGAGGGATGGAGCTGGGTCATCCCGGAGGAATGATTACAGAGGAAAGAGGAGAGATGATAGACCGGATCATTGTTATGGTCCACAACAAGTTGCAGCCGTGAATCAAGATCAACCCGGATCAGGGAGTAACCAACGCCAGAGAACTGGAGGGCAGTGGACTCCAAGAAATGATGGCAAGAAGACATGGACTCCGGAGCAGAAGAAACAGTGGCAGGAAAAGAAAGACCGTCCGAGGTATACCTATGAGTCGATGCTGGACCAGCCGTGTAAGTTTCACACGCCAAATCCGAATAGCCCAGCGGGTCACACGACAAGGCAATGTGAGTGGATGCGAAAGATAGAGCAAGGTGGTTCGGGGAATGCTCAGGCACCCCGGAATGATCAACCTCGGCAGGAGTTACCCCGGCAGCAATTGCTCTCCGGAGCGAACACGCATCAGCTAATGTTGCCTCCCCCTCCGCCGAGGTATGACAACAATGAGAGAAGGGACGCAGTGCATCAGGTGGAAAATCAGCAACAACCGGATCAGAGATACCCGGAAACGAGGGAAGGAATGAGTATAGGGAACATCACCAGAGTTATTGTGCGTTCACGACTGAGGAAACAGATAGAAAGAGCTTGCAGTGCTGACATATGGAGGTCAATGCGGTCATGCCAGCGGTGACGAGATACATGCCTTGGTCGGACTAGGAAATCACCTAGAACATCAAAGATCATCCTAAACTTATGCCGAGCCCAGCTTCGTATGCGCTAGTGCTGGATCCGACATTCATTGGACCGAACATCAATGTGAGGTTCTCAAAAGTTTTGATTGATAATGGCAGTAGCATTAACATCATGTATGCGGATACGATGCGCAAGTTGGGCATCTCGGAGAACATGCTCCAGGCTACGAGAACAACTTTCCATGGCATTGTACCAGGCATTTCTTGTGAGCCCATAGGCAAAGTCCGGGTCGACATGTTATTCGGCACAAGGGATAACTGCCGAACTGAAAATCTGGAGTTCGAGGTGGTGAACTTGGAAAGTCCATATCATGCGTTACTCGGAAGACCAGCATTAAACAAATTCATGGCAAGCTGTCACATCAGTTATCTGAAGATGAAATTGCTCGGGCCAAATGGAGTGATTACCATTGCTGGAGATTTCTGACGTTCCATGGAGTGTGCTTCAGCCGGGTCTAACCTAGCCGAGTCACTCGTGATTGCGCAAGAGAAAAGAAAAATCCAAGAGGTGGCGGCATTAGCTTAGTCCGCGCAGCAATATATGTCGGCATTAAGTAACCCGCATGGCAGCGTTTCATTTCAAGCCACAAAGGACACCAAGAAGATTCCAGTTGATAACATGTTTTCGGAGCGCACCGTAACAATTGGTGCAGGGTTAACTGACAAATAGGAAAGCGAGCTCGTCAACTTCCTCCGTGAGAATCGGGATATTTTTGCTTGGTCTACACAGGACTTGCAAGGTGTTCCGAGGGAGTTGGCCGAGCACTCTTTGAACGTAGGAGCAAGGCCGGTGAAGCAACCTCTCCGCCGCTTCGCTGAGGATAGGAGAAAAGTCATTGGAGACGAGATAGCTCGGTTACTGGCAGCAGGATTTATCATGGAGGTACTATATCCAGATTGGCTCTCTAATCCGGTGCTGGTAGAAAAGAAGAAGGACGATCCGAACGTGGCAGTGGTTTGGCGCATGTGTATCGATTACACGAACCTGAATAAGGCGTGTCCAAAAGATCCATTTCCACTGCCGAGGATAGATCAGGTCATAGACTCAACCGCAGGATGCGAACTGTTGTCATTCATTGATGCATATTCTGGCTTCCACCAGATACCTCTGAACCCGGATGATCAAATAAAAACGGCGTTTATTACCCCGTACGGGGCTTATTGCTATCGCACTATGCCGTTCGGTTTACGTAATGCAGGTGCAATGTACCAAAGATGTATGCAAAAATGTTTGCACGACCAAACAGGTCAAAACGTACAAGTATACGTGGATGATGTGGTTATCAAGACCAAGGAAAGCGCAACGCTCCTTGATGACATAAGGCAAACATTCGCGAACTTGAGAAGGTTCCGGATGAAGCTTAACCCGGAAAAATGTACCTTCGGTGTCCCGGCTGGAAAATTACTCAGATTTCTCGTCTCCAGCCGAGGTATCGAAGTTAATCCAACAAAGGTACGAGCCATCAAACGAATGGAGCTGCCGAAGTGTCTTAACGATGTCCAGAAGTTCACTGGATGCCTGGCGTCGTTGAGTCGGTTTGTATGTCGGTTGGGAGAAAAGGCACTGCCTCTCTCCCAACTCATGAAAAAGTCGGATAAGTTCGCTTGGACGCCACAGGCCGATGAAGCCTTTGCCCACTTAAAGAAGATGTTGGCCACCGTGCCAGTGTTAGCCTCTCCACTATCAAAGGAGCCAATGTTGCTCTACGTAGCCGCAACCAATCGAGTTGTAAGTGCAGTAATCATAGTGGAGCGCACTGAAGAGGGTAAGTCGGTGCAGAGGCCAGTATATTACCTGAGCGAGGTATTGTCTGCCTCAAAACAGAACTACCCACACTTTCAAAAGGTGGCATACGGTGTCTATATGGCGGCAAAGAAGTTAAAGCATTACTTTGAGGAGCACCCCATCAAAGTAATATGTGAGGCTCCCATATCCGAGATAATGGGTAACAAAGATGCGAGTGGCAGGATCGCAAAATGGGCAATTGAGTTAGCCCCTTATGCGCCCCAATACGACAGAAGAGAAGCAATCAAATCTCAGGCTGTGGCGGACTTTTTTGTGGATTGGGCCGAGGTACAATACGAACCACCGCCACCAGATCCGAATTACTGGAGGATGCACTTTGACGGGTCAAAAACCAAAACCGGATTAGGCGCCGGGGTGGTGCTTACCTCGCCAAAGAAGGACCAGCTAAAATACGTATTGCAGATCCATTTTGCGGCATCGAACAATGTCGCTGAGTATGAGGCTCTTGTGCATGGGCTCAAAGTGGCAAAGGAGATTGGCATACGTCGGATAATATGCTTTGGCGATTCGGACCTGGTGGTGCAGCAGGTATCCAGAATATGGGACGCCCTGGATCCAAACATGGCACTATACAAATTTCATGTACAAAAGATATCTGGTTACTTCGAGGGGTGCGAATTTCACCATGTACCCCGAGTGGAAAACAAGGCTGCCGACATGTTGTCGAAGCTCGGATCGACCAGACAGGCAATTCCACCAGGCGTAGCATTGGAACACCTCAGAAAACCATCTATCAGGCCGTCCCCAGGAACCGACTCGATCTATGTCCCGGAAAATACGGAATCCGGAGCTGAGCCCATGGACATTGACATGGGAGGTAGTACGAGACCTGTGGATTGCGTCGGCCAAGAAACCGAGGATCGCCTCGGCAAACCCGGGACTACCTCGCATGAGCCGGCTGAAGTTATGCCGGTGGTTCAGATGGAAATTGATGAGGAGATATTCCCTCTCACGAGCGACACCAGCTTGGGCACTGCCTATATTCCAATTCCTGAAAGACGGAACGTTGCCCGCTGAGGAGGTGTTAGCCAGGCAAACTCAGAGGAGAGCAAAAGCATACACAATCATCAATTCCGAGTTATACAAACGGAGTGTAACCAATGTTCTCCAAAGATGCGTTGACCCGGAAGAAGGGCTTGACATCCTCCGAGATATACACCAAGGAGAATGCGGGCATCATGCCTCATCCCGAGCCTTGGTGGCAAAGGCGTTCCGGCATGGATTCTACTGGCCAAGTGCCTTGGAACAAGCGAAGATCTGGTGAGAAAATGCAATGGTTGTCAGTCGCCACCAAGACACATATGCCTATGTCGGAACTCAAGACCATACCAATTACGTGGCCATTTGCTGTATGGTGCTTGGATATGGTTGGCCTATTCAAACCGGCGAGAGGAAACATGACACACATTTTGGTCATGGTGGACAAGTTTACAAAATGGATTGAAGTGAAACCTATAAGAAAATGTGATGGAGCTACGGCCATGACATTTCTCAGAGACATCATCTTGAGATACGGTTATCCACACAGTATTATAACTGATAATGGAACAAATTTTGCGGAAGGAGCATTTGCGCGCTTCTGCCGAGATAAGAAGATCCGACTCGATGTCGCCTCGGTAGCCCACCCCGCATCGAACGGACAAGTGGAAAGATCCAACGGATTAGTATTATCCGGGATAAAACCCCGGCTCATTGAGCCACTGCAAAGATCAGCGGGGTGCTGGATAGAAGAACTACCAGCGGTACTATGGAGCTTAAGAACAACTCCGAATCGATCAACAGGCTATACGCCATTTTTTCTGGTATATGGGGCAGAAGCTGTATTACCAGCCGACATAGAGCATGATTCGCCTAGGGTCACCCAATACCACGAAGCGAAGTGCAAGCCCGGCAAAATGATGTTGATCTGCTGGAAGAAGCGAGAGAAGCGCTTGTCGATCCGCCATATATCAGCAAAACCTCCGACGCTATCATAGCCGGAAAGTGTGCCCCCGAGTCTTCCGGGAAGGCGATCTGGTGCTCCGGTTGGTACAACGTACTACTGGCATGCATAAACTATCCCCCCCATGGGAAGGGTCATTCATTGTGAGCAAAGCATTGCACAATGATTCTTACTATCTTATAGATGCAAAGCCACAGAAAAAGAACAAGGCGGACAGGTCCGGAAAGGAATCCAAGCGACCGTGGAATGTAGCACTACTTCGTCCCTTCTACACTTAGCTAAGAAGTGTATGTATCCGAGTCTCTCATATGTCGGTATGTATGTCGGCAATGAGCTTGTCAATGAAATAGCAGCGCCTCGAGCAGTAACTCGGGGACTGCCTTAATAATATTTGTCATAATTTCTTATGCGGTAGCTGGAATAAGTCGTTCTACTTAACCCGGATTAGTAATGTGTGAGCACCAAAAACCCAACCCTTCGACTTGCTGCTGTCCAACAAGAATTGGCTTCATGGAAAGCAAGGGAACAAGTTTGGAATTGCGTAGCACATGAAAAACGACTAAGGAAACGAATTTATTCGAGCTAACGTTTGTTTTTTTTGGACTAACCCTGTATTTATTTTCAAGTTATTATGCTGAATTATTTTGAGCCAAGCCTCAAAGTTTCTAAGTATTGTTAAGACAATTTTTGAAGCTCGGATTCGTAAGTCGTAAAACCGAATCAAGGTAGACACGGACCGAGCCAGAGAATTGAACGAACAAGAAAATGAAACTCGGGGACTACGCCCAAGTTAATCCGGCATAAAAATATAGTAGCAAAATATCACATATCCGGCATACAATTGCACCCAGCATACCGGGGATCTGATAAATTTTCAAGTTTTTTTAGAACTAAGGAGCAGCAGGATGAGCAGGTTCGGCGTCATCGTCAATGTCTTCAATATCTGAAGCATCATCTTCCCCGTCCTCATCCGACCCATCTTTAACATTCTCTTTCTGCTCGTCCCCAGCGGATTCCAGGAAGCTCGGTCCTTCAACCCAGCCATGAATAGGAGAATATTCGACGAGGCTGTAGGCGCAAGCCTGGCGTCGAGCTACCCACTCCGGATCATCGGTCCATCTGGATCAAGTGCGCCAGCGTGTGAGGAGGCTGAGGTCAATCTTCTCGTACCATGTGAGAATATGATGAAGGATGGTGTCAGCTGCAGCACGACCAACAGATTCTCTCCAGAGGTCAAGCTGGGTCTCAACTTCCATTAATTTCTTGACGAGAGTTGCGATGGTCTCCGGGCTACTCTCTCCGGGCCAGAACGTATTGAAGATGCGCACTGCAACGTCGAGGATATCCTTGCCATAATTCTTGATGGTCTCCACGCAAGAGGACAAGCTGACCAATAGGTCCTCCATGTCCAAGGGAATGTTCTCACCATTAGGAGCAATGGGAGTACCCCTCTCTCAGCGAAATTTGGCAACAGCAGCGCTGGCAATCACAGTACCCTCTGGAAAGTGGTCTAGAAACAAGGCAAAAGAAGAATATAAAGAAAAGACATATGAGGTAACCCGGAGAGTTATGTCGGACAAGGGAAAGGAACTTACGAGAAATATGGCTATGGATCCGGGTCAACTCCTTGATGCAGGCATCGCGTCTTTTGCAAAGTTGCACAAGCTCAGCGTTTGCCGACCCGAGCTGGAGGTCGGATTCTCTGAGTAGGTCCTGGTCCTTGGAGATTTGGAGAGTAAGGCACTCACGCTCCTCTGTGAAGTCCTGGCCAACCTTTCGGAGCTCGGTTCGGTGCTGGGCCTTCATCTTCTCCATCTCGGCCTTGAGTTTGGCAATCTCGTCGTCCTTAGTCCGGAGGAGAGCAAGCTCATCATTCTTCTCCTTCAGCTTGGCCTGATGCTGCCCTGCTTGTTTGAGAAAATGCAGCATCATATCAGGCACGGGCACACTATCCTCAAGCGATGCTGAAATAGTATGTTGACCCGGCAAAGCCGAGGAGTGAATGTTTGACAAGCCAAGGAGAAGAAGAAATGGAAAACACAACAAGGTCGGACAAAAGAGGACATACCCCGGATTTCCTCCAAGTTCTTCCGCATAATTTTGTTCTCAACCTCCACCCCAGCTGCAAAACACGAATGAGGAGATTAGTCCGGCGGAAACAAGTAAAGAAAAACGGAGAGGTGCCGAGGGAGAAAATTACCTCTCTTTTCATGTTCTGCACCAAGTGCAACATGTTTTGCGCGCAGGATCTTGTGGGTATCAAGCAGGCGTTGAAATTCGGCGCTCCGGCGATTGGTGGTTACCTGAAATAAGTACAGAAGTGTAAAATTAGCTTGGTGCATATTCGAAGTGTGCAAGATCCGGGCCAAGTGGAACTTAACCCGGCTCTACGTGTGTGCATATTCGAAGTGTGCAAGATCCGGGCCAAGTGGAACTTAACCCGGCTCTAGGTGTGTGCATATTCGAAGTGTGCAAGATCCAGGCCAAGTGGAACTTAACCCGGCTCTAGGTGTGTGCATATTTGAAGTGTGCAAGATCTGGGCCAAGTGGAACTTAACCCGGCTCTAGGTGTGTGCATATTCGAAGTGTGCAAGATCCGGGCCAAGTGGAACTTAACCCGGCTCTAGGTGTGCATATTTGAAGTGTGCAAGATCTGGGCCAAGTGGAACTTAACCCGGCTCTAGGTGTGTGCATATTCGAAGTGTGCAAGATCCGGGCCAAGTGGAACTTAACCCGGCTCTAGGTGTGTGCATATTCGAAGTGTGCAAGATCCGGGCCAAGTGGAACTTAACCCGGCTCTAGGTGTGTGCATATTCGAAGTGTGCAAGATCCGGGCCAAGTGGAACTTAACCCGGCTCTAGGTGTGTGCATATTTGAAGTTTACATGCAGCTACGTCGGTTTTCTAATGAGCATCCAGCCGAGTAACAAGCTACTCCCCCGGAGGCTCGGAGACTAATGGTTATTATCTACAGCATGTAAAGGACTTTTCCCAAACCCGGCTATTATCTACGTTTGTTTTGAAGTTTACATACCTCCATCATTTGCCCCGCGAGGTTAATTGCCTTGGCGGCAGTATTCATCTGGGCAGAAAATTCTGCAGGGCCGAATTTTTCCGGGAGATCGTCGTTGTGGACGAACTCCGCCTTGTTCCAGTTCATAACGAACTCGATAAGGCTCGGAGGGTACCGTTCGCCAGTGGGAATGTGGGGTGCCACCAAGCCCTTCGCATGAGCTTCCTTCCTCTCAACTAGAGCAAGAGCTGGGCTGGTGTGCAGAACCATCTGCTGTGCATCTGTTGGCTCGGCAGGAACATCCATCGCTGCTGGTGATTTCTTCGGAAGCATCGACGACAGGGTTCGCTGCCCGGCCTCGACGGATGTAGACTTGGCAGTATCCGGAGCTCTCTTGCCTTTAGCTTGCTCGGAAGAAGTAACTGCGGTGGACTTCCCTTTATAAGCTGCTGGAATAGTTCCTCGCCGAGGCTGAGATGACTCGGACGGCGTAAGAACAACCTGGAGCTGCTATGGGTTTCCTTGGTACCGGGACAGGTGCTGGCTCGGTAGCTGGTACTGGAGCTGCTGCTGGTGTTGTTGTTGCGGTAGACTCGGTGGTTGCTGGTTGCGGCAATGCCGAAGTGGTGGACGCCGTCGCCTCGGCCGAACCGACCCCTCCCGCTCCGAGGTCGCGTTCCTCTCGATGAGGTACTGCGGAACCCGGAGCAGCCGCAGAGACCTCCGGAATAGGGCTCAGCGGGCGTGACTCGTCTTCACGAGGAGGAGAAGGGCCAGACCAAAGGGGAGAAGAGATGCTCGATCCGCTCTGAGGGACCTCCACAGGAGGCCTGCAAAAGAGAATGATGTCAGGAGTGAAATTACCCCGATGCAAGGAAAAGTGAGTTGCGCAGTGAAAAATGACTTACGCATCCGAGGTCTCGAACTCCTTGGATTTCCGGGCCCTCCGTGCCGGGGCTTTGCCTGCCCGCTTGGAGGCAGTCTTGTCTCCGGCCTTCTTTTGCCTTTTTGTGGGCTGAGAAGGTTCAGAGGAAGAACTTGATGCGGATCCGCACTTCTTCTTCGACGCCACCAGAACCGGCTCGCCCGCAAGTGGAGAATCCTCGTGGATATGCCCACCGAGGTTAGCTGATGCCGGAAAGGCAAAAGAAAGAGGGACAACCTCAATGGGTTCAATCACATCGATATCCGAGTCATCCTCATCATCGGGCCAATCTCTAATAGAAGAGAATTTACCGCTGGGTCGTTTGGTGGCGTCGGTCATAGGGAGGAACATCTCCTGGTCCGGCTCCTCCTCATCTGGGATTTCTCGGTCCGGCGCCCACTTAAGGGTCGGATCCGTACCATCCTCGAGAGTTTGCTGAAGGAACAGCTGAGAAAAAGCATGAAGAACAGAGTCAGAAATATAACAAAAACCGACACATACTTCATCCGAATTAAGTTTGCCCCGCGAAGCTTACCGCGGGAGGGAGCCTGTCACGACAGTAGTGCTCGATTCCCCACGTCCATTCGGCGGAGAAATCCTTGTGGGTGGTGAAAAGAGCCTTGACCCGGCGAAAGATCTCTGTGTTGCTCAATTCGAAGGAGGAGGTTCGGTTGGGGTCGCGGCCGAAACTCATATGGCACGACTTGTGGGTCCGCTTCTGGAGGGGAGAGATTCGGTTGCGCACGAACGTGATCATAGCATCCTCATTGCGCAATCCGAGCTTCTTCAGCTCTGCGAACCTCTTGTTAACTTGGTTGGCCAGAGCGGTAGGCTTCTTGGGGACCTCCTCCCAGAAATCCGTGTCAGGTAGGCCCGGAGAGTAGGGCAGCAACCGAATCAAGTCTTCGGTACCCTTGTTCCGGACGTAGAAGAAGGTCCGGGCCCATCCTTTGCAGGAGTAGAGCCCGGTAACCCGGGGAAAGACTGAAAATCTCTGGGGCAAGATGGAGGTAGCTCCGAACTTGGTGAGCTGCTTGTCCTCCGACTCAACATGGATATTGGGGACAACGTTGCGATGGAGGCCGACGAACCGGATCCACAGCTCCTTCGTGGGCCATAGTCCGGTGTAGCCTTCGATCGTAGAGGAAAAGGTGGAAAGGGAGGTGATAGCGTTTGCTGGGAGATGGTGCGGCTGCAGGTGGTATGTCCTAACCCAATCCCGGAAGAAATCGCTCACCGGCAGACCAAATCCCCGTTGGAAGTGGGACAGGAATACAACAAACTCACCCGGATTGGGTGAGGGGGCCAGTTCGGCGGAGGGGAGACGAGCGGCGACGCCGGCAGGAATACGTTTGGTCCGGTAGAGCCAGTCAATGTCGTCTTGACAGACCCATGACCCGGCCCACGCGCCGCGGTCCACCGCGCCAGCGTCCTCCTCCATCTCCTGCTCGGCGACAACGAGCTCCTCCTCCGTCATCTCGTATCCGCTATCCTCACTGGAGCTAGCGGCAGCGGGGATCTGAGGCCTAGATTGGCGTGGACCCGTGGCGAAGAAGCTGCGCAGCGGTGGCTGCGGTGCGGAGGCACGGGAAGGTGCGGCGGCGGCGTTGCTGCTGTAAAGCACCGGCGGCGGCGTGGTCACAGGGAAGACGAAGGAGAAAACGCAACGGGTAGAGGGGCGCAGAGGTGGAAAAACGCTAAGGGACGCGCCCCTCCCCTATTTAATCACCCCCAGTGATCGATGAGTGGGATCGCGCTGCGCCGACGAGCCACACGGTGTGGCCGTGTATCACCAGCATCAGCCAATCAGAGAAAAGCCACACAGGGGCCACAGAGTAGAAGTGATCCCATGACGCAATGCGCTGTTGCGGTAAACGAGGAGGCAGGCATGACGTGACCCACGCACAGTGAAACTGACAATTACTGCGGCGGTTACTGTGTAGGCCCTTAAAATAAGACAAGGTAATGATTAGCCTCCACGTGGGTTGGCGTATGAGAGAAGGAAACGGGGCCCGGATCAAACCATGATAACCATGGGATCCGAGCCAAAGTGGTGACCCAGCCGGCAAGTGAAAACTTGGAACGTGCGAAGGGAACGTAAATCCATATAATCCGAGATAAGGAGCTAACCCGGAATTAAACGTCTGAGGCTCGGACATAAATGAACCTGATGTGGCCTTAGCGGCCAAGGCAGCTAAGACCGCACCAGCTTCAGGGACTAATGTTGGGGGGATACCCCCGGGTAGGGTCACTCCGGGGTATAAGGGTCGAGTTAGCCAAGGTACGGCAAGGTCAAAGCGGATGCTGGCCGAGTCACCTCAAGGCAAGCCGGATCACGGAGTAACCTAGACCAGGGGGGTCGCCTAACATTGTCTCATCTGACTTAAGGAGTAAGTCGGAAATGCTTGTCTAACTTATATGCAGGAACAGGTGTGGCCGGATCTACTATGATCCGGATCCTTGCTTGGATTTTGGGAGAAGGAAGGAATCTCTCTGGTCAAAAAAGAAGGTCCGGTACGCACTGCATGAGCGAATAAAGCAAGGGCAGGACCACCGGGTCATGGCCGACAAGGGTGACGACGCTCACGTCGGCTGACGTGGCGCAGGAGGCTTACGTCGCTAAAGCATGTGTGTGGGGAAAAGCACCCCGGTCGGGTTACCACTTTGGGAGGGGGCATATTCTTAGGAATATGCCTCCACGTATGCCCTAGGCCAGGACCGAACCTCCTCTATATAAGGGGGGTTAGGGTTCTGGTAGAGGGGGTGGGTTGAGCACTAGTTGTTTTGGTGATTCCTTAGGGCTAGTACATCTAGGCAAGAGTAAGAGAGCTCCTTCTTCCTCCTCTCGCCAATACAGCTCAAGGAGCACTTGTAATCTTGAAGATATAGCAATACAAACTTCTATGTGGAGAATCACTCTACTATCCCTTCCTGGATTCCCCTAGCGCATATTAGTCCCCACCTTTAGCTTATCCATGGCATCTGCCGTGACACCACCACGACACTCGCCCGTCCAATGCTCGTTAAACAATCAGTACCCCTTGCTCGTTTTTCACATATCGGTACGACTGGGTCATACGGGCGCATTCGCCCGTACGGCTGGTCGTTACCAATTCTATGTTCCCCCGTTCGATTCTTGTGTTCAAAAAAAAGTCGATAATAAATTATTTCCGACCAACCGACCGACCGGAGGCTTACGGAAGACAAATACGGATTCGGTCGGATAGTTGACGGATACGGTCACGGATACGGCTAGTGATTAACGGATACAGAAAGGATGTGGTTTTACTAATATCCATCCGTATCCGAAAATATACCATATTTGACGGTAATATCCGGCCAATACCCGGCAAAATATCCGGCAACTAGTACCTCAAACCTCACACCCACTAATATATAAAATTGCAGCCCATCCCAAATTTAGTAACCCCTTTATCAATGGATCGTCGAGCATTAACTATTGCAATTATAATGAATTTCAACCTTACATATTTTGTTATGTTATATGATCAATGGATCATCGAGCATTAACCATTGCAATTATATGATTTCTCGAGCCTATTTTGAATCATCATCCGACAAAATGTCTATCTGCAACCGAACCTTATCCACCCTATATTCGATCCATATTCGTAACCGGCAGGTTCCGCTTCCATATTCGTATCCGCACATTATCCGTTCCGACTTCGTATCCGGAAAAAATATGGATACAAATATGGTTCCACTACTATTCGACTGTATCCTCTCCGTTTTCACCCCTAGTAATAATCAGTATGAATGGGTCCCGCTCGTACCACTTAGTCGGTTGATTATTCATCGCCGTAAAGGAATTTGCCCATACCAGTGGTCGATACGATTGCGATTTCTTCTCTTTCTGCTTATTTCTTTCCTTATTTGTTGGGATTCTTTTCTTGGCCGACCCTCTTTCTTCCCGTACGAAATTTTCATGCTCCTGACCCATAATAAGCCTCCCTATAGGTCTTCATCCCTCTTATATCTACAGATCCAATCTAGTTGATGCACTACCCAGTTCTAGGCAAAGGAAAACCTCTAAGCCTCATGGCCCTTCGTGGGATAGCTTCCATACTTCCTCCATTGAAGCAGATGAACGTGAAGCTCAAGGCCTAAGACCGAAGAACAAGAGGTATTCTTATGACTCTGATGATGCTGACGAGGAGGAATTTGAGACCTTCATGGAGCAAAGAAAGAGAAGATGGAAGAAGCCGGACTATTTGGCTATGGTGAAGCCTGAAGACAAAGAAGAAGCAAAGAAACCCCATTGGAAGGCGTGCACGGAGTCACTCAAGCTCATCGCCACCAACTACTCTTCACCAAAGCGTAAGAAAGCTAACCGACCTGATGCAGTAACTTACCAGGAGACTACGACACATACTTCTACAATAAAGAAGATTACCCTAAACGTGTAACACCTTCGAATCAGCCCTATGCAAGTTTTAGCGATTCCCGCCAAACCCGCATAGAAATGATTCAAAGATGCCCACCAGGCACTTTCATGCGGGTGGAAAGCGAAGTAATACCATTACAAAATAGTCCACGATGGAACCCACAGAACTTATATATACAACAACGACTCTATGAGTCAAGAATACAGATATACAATTGAAAGATCCAAATCACCTTGAAAACAATAAGATACAAATGGGGCTAAGAGCCCTGAAGAATAACCAATGGCGTCCATAACCCTGCCCAGGCCAAGCCAGAAGGGTAACCCTGCTAACGACGTCAAACTTATACCTATTAAACAAAAGGGGTGCCGACAAAGGGCAAATGAAAAAAAGGGAGCGGTCATTACTTAGGCCAGTACACGGCGAGTCTAGAATTCGGCGGCTCTCACCTACATAGGTATGGTGGGCTGAAGCGGTAGCGAAGCATGCAGTAAACAACCTACAGAGACTCGATTTAACTGTCGGCTATTAGAGAGAGATAATAAAGACCTATTCGGAACCACCTGATACTAACACCAAACATACCCATCCTAGTATTTCCCCCTCGAGAACAAACGAGGAAGTCATGCCGAGGAAACTCATACAGTTGGCAGTTTTATTCATACCATTATAGTTGCAGCACTTACTAGTGAGATATAGATAGCATGAGTCATCCTGATATCATAAGTAGTGGGCAGTTTTAGTTAACCATTCCATTGTAGTTACAATACTTACTAGTCAGATACAATTAGCACGAGACATCCCAAAACTAGCAGTTGTTGGCACTTTTATTTACTCATTCCATTATAGTGAAACTGTTTACTAGACATGTCAAAGTCAAATTTGTAGCACTACTTTAGTTATGGTTGTCTATCATCGAGATACTGTGCTCCAAGTCGTCCATAACCGCGGACACGACTTTCAGAAAGATTTATCCTGCAAGGGTGCACAAATAGCAACACACGCACGATCAAACTCGGGAAGAACCAAATAAAACACAACGAGGCCTCACGACAATGCGTTCACGGGATTCATAAATTATTTCAGGGGGGCACCCCACTAAGCTACCCGCAACGAAGTTGGCCGGCTCCAAGACGGGCCCAGGGTTTGTGTCAATGGATATAAAATGACCGGGAAACCGAAAGTGTGACTGGGCTTGTCGATTCCGCGAAAACATTCCACGTTCTAAAATAGTACAAGTGCGCCATGCACAATTATAAATAAAGCAGTAAAGCATGGCATAAGTACAGGATAGTAATAAAACCCAAAACTAGTTTATGGCCCCAAGAAATAAAGTGCAAATTAAGCGCAGGCGAAGAGGGATCCATAGAGTCTCCCATATGTGGATAGTGCGAATAGTCAAGCAATAGGTATCAAGTACTCGGGACCTACGGGACACAAGTGAGCGTCAAAGAACCAAATAACATCTATTGCCCACCGGTGCCTCTGCATTAGTTATATCTATTCCCAGCATTTTATTTAATAAGTTGTAATTAAAGTCATGATCATCTCCACCATTAAATATGTGGCAGCCTTTCAACAATGGTGGAACAACAACAACGTGAAGCAGCACCTGGGCAAGCAACTACGACTCGCAAGGCCGACTATCTATCAAACAACAGGCAATAGGATGTGTCTAAGGTAATATAGAGGCTGCAAGGAATATCAAGGATGCACGAAAACTAAAGCATCGCAACACGGATAGAAATAGATCAACATGAGGAAGTAAAAACTATAAACGTAAAATAGGTAGAAAGAGGGAGAATGCTCTCCTGAGAAACACTATCGGAGATACACCGGAGAACTTGTCGATACTCGCATCAACTCAACGGCCTAATCTACAAAGAAGCAAAGAGAAGACCGGGCATGTTCATGATATGATGCATGTCATGGCGAAGATGCGATGCAATTAGACAATATTAGGCGGAACCATGGTCCCAACAATTAATTAGATGATTTATATTGTTTAGATACCTCACATTTTAAATGTTGTATTAACAAGGCAAAACATGACATCGGTTGGCTACACAAATTTAAATGGAGACATTATTAGACTAGAATAGGCCGCATATGGTCTCCATATTAATTATGAGACGAATCGATAAAGTGTACCCAACCCACATGATGCCATGCGAGCATGAATAATTTAAGTGCAACAACATATATGTCATATTATAAAATAGGGGTCTCGAAAAAGGGATCAGGGCGAAGGTCTTGGCTCCGAGAGTTTTTGGTCTAATGGGATCGGTCTTCGACGGGATCGATCTCAATCTTCGGACTCCGGAAACGGGGCCTTCAGTACCCGGGAAGGAGAGCTCGAGGCCTCCGCGTCCATGAAGGAGATCGTTGCGTTCCATGGATCGGTCTTCTGAGATCGTGAAGTAGTTCTTGGAGATCCGTCATGGAATTCTTGTCGATGATTCTTCAGCACCTCCGGCTCGGTACGGTCTTCGGTTCCAAGACAAAGGCCTTGGGGTTAAGCTTCTCTCATCATTCATCAGAAGACCTTGGCAGCGGTTGTTGGTTCGAGTGGTGACCTAACGAGAAAGGGGCCTGCAGTGATGCTCGCAGTGGTACTGAAGGAGAGGACGAAGCCGGTCCACCATGCAACAGACAGAGTGGACGGATGCCACGGCGTCGGCGTCCAGGCGCGTGGCCTGAGCACATGGAGGGAACGAGGCGAGGTCGTCCCAAGACAGGCGCACGCACATGGGCGCTAGGGATGCGTCGGAGAAGAGGTCGGTGGGGTCCCTGTGGCTTCTGCAGGGCTGGGTCGGGCATACGGGGTGGTGGCGACCAAGCGCAGGGTGCAGGATGACGACGGGGACGAGCTCGGGAGCCAACATCACGGTGTCGCTACAGAGGAGGTCCTGCGGGGCAGAGGCGGGCCCCTCATCGGGGTCACGGGGCGGCGCTGCCGAGCTTGCTGGCGGCGGAGCTTACAAGGAGGGCGCGCTAGCGACGGAGGAAGGTGAGGCCGGCGTGGTCACGGAAGACCTATAGCAGGACCGGGAGAAGGCAGCTCGGGATCGAGTCGCACGGCCAGGAGGAGCACGGCTCGGCGGCGACACTGGCCCGCGGCCGATGACGCGCGGGAGGGCGCGAGCGATGGGGATCGGAACACGGGGATGGGGGTAGGTGATGGCGAGCGGGGGTTGGTGGGGATCGCACGCAAGGCAGGGGCGCCGGTCGCGGGGCATCATGACCTGTCCTGCACGATCGAAGGCGAGGTGGGGACAGAGCGAGGCCTTGGCGGCGGGGTTGGTGGCCCTGGGGAGTGGGGCAACTCGGGGTAGGTGCAAACAACTCGCGATAGGGAAGGAGACGGGGTCTCAGGGGGTATCGATCGGGGCAACCGAGGTTGGTGGCCCTGGTGCGTGTATCGTGTGCTGACCATGTCGGTCAGGTGCAGCACAGCGTGTGGGTCATGTTGCGTGCTAGGTGCGGTGCAACGCGTGGCTGAGGCGGTAGCGGTAGGTGGTGGCTGGCAGCAGGGTAGGTACTTTAGGGTTAGGGTTTAGATAGCCTACGGTTTGGTGTTAGATGGAGGGTTTGGTGTTAGATGGGTTTGATCTGGTTTGGGCCGGACCTGCCGGGTAGTAGGTGACCTGGCCTACGGCCTGAGCTGCCTCCCCTGGAACAAAACATTTTGATAAGTTTTATTTTCATAAAACCTTTCGTAATAGTTTTAGACAAACAAAAGATCCAAAAGATACCGAGGTTTTGGGTTTGAAATAAAAGAGAGGGGATTAATGTAGAAAACAAAATAGGGATTTTAGTAAATTAGTTTTAGACAAACATATGCATGATGACATAACGATGCTCAAATGCAATGTGGCATGATGACATGAGCATGCGGTTATGATGATGCACAAAACAGAAATAACAAGCGATTTTCTATTAGTGGTTTTATCAGGGTGCTACAATTCGACACCACTAACAAGGGATCTCGCCCTCGAGATCCGCCTCATGGTACGGGAAAGAAGGATGGTGGTTGGACTCTTCTCGCTTTGTGTAGATCCTCGCGACACCACTAACAAAGATTCTTACTCCATCTTGAAATCGGCGACACCACCAACAAGAGGTCGCTGCTCACGTTCGTTAAGAGAACACTCCGGAGAAACAAAGGCAAAGTTAAAGCTCTCAAAAGATAAGGATACCTCTAACTTCCGTGAGAGGAGAGAAAAAGGTGTAACATAATCCACTTCAATGTACACGAGCGAATAGAATGAGTAGTCGGCATGGGGGCCAATCCATCACGCACTCAAACTATTACTCCGCACATGCAGTAGAAAATCATGCAATCCATTCTCGGAATTTAGACTGAAGATCTTCCCAAGCGATGTTCGGAAATAAAGGAGTGATGCAGGCTCTTCATAGATGATGTCGTCGGTTTGGAAACCACCGAAAGATACAAAGAAAATCGTATGAAAATACACAATGATTAGGTTCCGCAATGGTTCCAATGGCATGAACAACACATGCTCAAGGTATACTCCAACTTCACCAAGGCTCACCCTTCTCATAATGTTTCCATCAAGGTGCAAATACAGATACAGAGTTAAAGGACAAAAAGATTGAATGAAGGGTACAACAAACGAGATGCAGATTGATGATTGTAGCGCCACGGTTATAAAAGGGAGGAACAGAAACCCGGAAGGTACGATGGAAACCCAACCACGAGAAATCCTGAACTCGAAGAAAAGGTAAGAGAACAGATTCAAAACACGCAGAGGTAAGAGGAGAATAGCATAGGGGTAAGGAGTAAAATCAGATCTAAACAAATCTATCCAACCGATTTTGGAAAATAGTTTTGACACTCTACGTCGTCCGTTAGCTAGGTTATCCGACAGGCTGGACCACTGGGGTACCGTAACTGCTAGGCTCTGATACCACTTTGTAACACCCTCGAATCAGCCCTATGCAAGTTTGAGCGATTCCTGCCAAACCCGCATATAAACGATTCAAAGATGCCCACCAGACACTTTCGTGCGGGTGGGAAAATGAAGTAATACCATTACACAATAGTCCATGATGGAACCCATGGAACTTATATATACAACAATGACTCTATGAGTCAAGAATACAGATATACAATACAAAGATCCAAATCACCTTGAAAACGATAAGATGCAAATGGGGCTAAGAGCCCTGAAGAATAACCAATGGCGTCCATAACCCTCCCAGGCCAAGCCAGAACGGTAACCCTGCTAATGACGTCGAACTTATACCTGTTAAACAAAAGGGGTGCCGACAAAGGGCAAAGGAAAAAGGGAGCGGTCAGTACTGAGGCCAGTACACGGCGAGTCTAGAATTCGGTGGCTCTCGCGTACATAGGTATGGTGGGCCGAAGCACAGCAGCGAAGCATGCACTAAACAACCTATAGAGACTCGATTCAACTGTTGGCTATTAGAGAGAGATAAGAAAGACCTATTCGGAACCACCTGATACTAACACCAAATATACCCATCCTGGTATTTCCCCCTCGAGACCAAACGAGGAAGTCATACAGAGGAAACTCACATATTTGGCAGTTTTATTCATTCCATTATAGTTGCAGCACTTACTAGTGAGATATAGATAGCATGAGTCATCCTGATATCATAAGCAACGGGCAGTTTTAGTTAACCATTCCATTGTAGTTACAATACTTACTAGTCAGATACAATTAGCATGAGACATCCCAAAACCAGCAGTTGTTGGCACTTTTATTTACTCATTCCATTATAGTGAAACTGATTACTAGACATGTTAATGTCAAATTTATAGCACTAATTTAACTATGGTTGTCTATGATCGAGATACTGTGCTCCAAGTCATCCATGTCCACGGACACGACTTTCGGAAAGATTTACCCTGCAGGGGTGCACAAATAGCAACACACACACGATCAACCTCGGGAAGAACCAAATAAAACGCAATGAGGCCTCATGACAATGCATTCACATGATTCATAAATTATTTCATGGGGCCACCCCACTAAGCTACCCGCAACGAAGTTGGCCGGCTCCGAGACGGACCCAGGGTTTGTGTCCATGGTTGTAAACGACTGGGAACCCGAAAGTGTGATTGGGATTGTCGATACCGCAAAAATATTCCATGTTCCAAAATAGTATAGGTGCGCCACGCACAATTGTAAATAAAGTAGTAAAGCATGGTATAAGTACAGGATAGTAATAAATCCCCAAACTAGTTTGTGGCCCTAAGAAATAAAGTGTGAATCAAGCTCAGGTGAAGAGGGATCTATAGAGTCTCCCATATGTGGATAGTGCGAATAGTTAAGGAACAGGTATCAAGTACTCGGGGCCTACGGGACACAAGTGAGCATGGAAGAACCAAATAATATCTATTACCCACCGGTGCCTCTGCATTAGTTATATCTATTCCTAGTATTTTATTTAATAAGTTGTAATTAAATCCATGATCATCTCCACCATTAAACATGTGCCAACCTTTCAACAACGGTGGAACGACAACAACGTGAAGCAGCACCTGAGGAAGCAATTACGACTCGCAAGGACGACTATCTATCAAACCGGATAGCAATAGATCAACAGGAGGAAGTAAAGACTATAAACACAAAAATAGGTAGAAAAAGGGAGAATGCTCGCCTGGGAAACACTCCTAGAGATACACCGGAGAACTTGTCGATACTCGCATCAACTCAACGGCCTAATCCGCAAAGAAGCAAAGCACTATAGAAAACACCGGATGCACTATTTAATACTACGGCAGAAGATCGGGCATGTTCATGATATGATGCATAACATGGCGAAGATGTGATGCAAGGAATATTAAGCGGAACCGTGGTCCCGACAATTAATTAGATGATTTATATTATTTAGATACCCCGCAATTTAAATGTTGTATTAACAAGGCAAAACATGGTATTGGTTGGCTACACAAATTTAAATGGAGGCATTATTAGACTAGAATAGCCCACATATGGTCTCCATATTAATTATGAGATGAATCGACAAAGTGTACCCAACCCACATGATGCGATGCGAGCATGAATAATTTAATGCAACGACATATATGTCATATTATAAAATAGGGGTCTCGGAAAGGGGATCACATTAGGGGCGAAGGTCTTGGCTCCGAGAGTTTCTGGTCCGGCGGGATCGGTCTTCGACGGGTTCGATCTCGATCTTCGGACTCCGGGAACAGGGCCTTCGGTTCCCGGGAAGGAGAGCTCGAGGCCTTCGGGCCCATGAAGGAGATTGTTGCATTCCATGGATCGGTCTTCTGAGATCATGAAGTAGTTCTTGGAGATCCGTCATGGAATTCTTGTCGATGATTCTTCGGCACCTCCGGCTCGGTACGGTCTTCGGTTCCAAGACAAATGCCTTGGGGTTAAGCTTCTCTCATCATTCATTAGAAGACCTTGGCGGCGGTTGTTGGTTCGAGTGGTGACCTAACGAGAAAGGGGCATGCGGTGATGCTCACAGTGGTACTAAAGGAGAGGACGAAGCCGGTCCACCATGCAACAGACAGAGTGGACGGAGGCCGCGGTGTCGGTGTCCAGGCGCGCGGCCTGAGCATAGGCAGGGAACGAGGCGAGGTCGACCCAAGACAGGGCGCACGCACGTGGGCGCCAGGGACGCGTCGGAGAAGAGGCCGACATGGTCCCTATGGCCTCTACAGGGTTGGGTCGGGCATACGGGGTGGTGGCGACCAAGCGCGGGGTGCAGGACGATGATGGGGACGAGCTCAGGAGCCAACATCACGACGCGGCTACAGAGGAGGGCCTGCGGGGCAGAGGCGGGCCCCTCATCAGGGTCGTGGGGTGGCGCTGCTGAGCTTGCTAGCGGCAGAGCTTGCGAGGAGGACGCGCTGGCGACGGAGGAAGGCGAGGCCAGCGTGGTCGCGGTAGATGCGTCAAATGGGCCCGCCTGCGGCACGTCACGCACGCGGCCCGTCACTATTTTTCCACAGGCCCGTCAAGGGAATCCTTTAACTAGGGCTGATTTCGTATTACAACACCAAAGTTCCGGTGCTCTGTTGGTAGAGCGGACGGCAGGAACCTAGTAGGTTGTTGGTTTGACTCCCGGTCGGGGATATTTTTGCGCATATCGCTCCTTTTCTGCTAGTAGGAGGCTAAACGGGCCGTGTCGGGCCATCCTGCATGCTCGAGACCGTGGCCCCAGCACGGCACCGCTCCTTCACGGGCCAGCACGGGCCCAGCATGCCATGGGCCGAGCCGGGCCGGTGCCGTGCCATTTTCGTGTGTTGTGGGTTGGCCCACCCAAAGCCCGGCCCGTTGGCCAGGTTTGATCCGGGCAACCGAGGTTGGTGGCCCTGGTGCGTGTATCGTGTGCTGACCGTGTCGGTCAGGTGCAGCACAGCATGTGGGTCGTGTTGCGTGCTAGGTGCGGTGCAACGTGGGGCTGGGGCGGTAGCGGTAGGTGGTGGCTAGCGGCGGGGTAGGTAGTTTAGGGTTAGGGTTTAGATAGCCTAGGGTTTGGTGTTAGATGGGTTTGATCTGGTTTGGGCCGGACATGCCGGGTAGTAGGTGATCTGTCCTATGGCCTGAGCTGCCTCCCCAGGAACAAAACATTTTGATAAGTTTTATTTTCATAAAACCTTTCGTAATAGTTTTAGACAAACAAAAGATCCAAAAGAGACTGAGGTTTTGGGTTTGAAATAAAAGAGAGGGGATTAATGTAGAAAACAAAATAGGACTTTTAGTAAATTAGTTTTAGACAAACATATGCATGATGACATAACGATGCTCAAATGCAATGTGGCATGATGACATGAGCATGCGGTTATGATGATGCACAAAACAGAAATAACAAGCGATTTTCTAGTAGTGGTTTTATTGGGGTGCTACAAACGCGTGCATGAGCGTGAATCCACAATAGGATTGGGTTTCAACCTTCTGGACGTTCCCATCAGCCCGCACATTCTAGAAATCGAAATGTGTCTTCCCAAGGTAGAGAAGTATCAGAAGGAAGAGCTCATTTATCGAGAGATCATGTGCAAGTAGCTCTTAGATCTTCGAAGCAAGAAGGAACTTAACAACGCACTAAATAGAGTTGTTTAAGGAATGTTCCTCTTGTGTTCGGATCTGTAGGAGTGTCTTTGTTGCATATCCGCTTGTAGGAGACGAACAAGAAACTTCACGCAGCTGTTTCCAACAAAAGACATTCACCTTGAACTGTGTCGTGGTATCGTATAATCGCAAGGGGTTATTTGATCCCACTGGCTTGATCCAAGCTTTGGGGAGATCTATAAAACCTTCAAAAAATTTCATTAGTTGCATCATCTTCAGGCTCCCTTCTGTTCGAGAAAAGAATTGTATCCGTTGAGTTTTGAGACTTTATGATATTTGAAGTTATCTTTTGATTCATGATTATTATATTAGATGATTGAATTAGGTTGAGCGTTATGATACTTGTACAACTGTCATGATTTTAGGGACTTCCAAACCAATACAAGTATTGATTAAACTATGATAAGAAGCATTTTGGTAGCATATTATAGTCACGGGATTTAAAATCCATTAACATTAATGAGAATGATCAACTGGCTATACTAAAAAATGGTGGAGACATAAAAGAACATCTATAATTCCAAGGCAAAAGAAAGGTATAAGCTTGGAAAGAGAAAAGAAAAAGAATGATCATGAATCTTCATTATTGAAATTAAGTGCTCAACTAATTTGACTTTAGGATTATATAATATGTTGAATAACTAAAAGTTTCCTATAATTTCATTGATACCAAAAAGGCGTGGAAGAATCTAAGTCATGTGCTGTGTAAGGGTGTGATAATACCCCCAAAAGTAACTTTATATCTGATATTGTATTCTTGTTTCAATTTCTGACTCATTTACTGTAATGACTCGTGCCTCATGAACATAATGATCTTGTCCATAAGCCACCATCTTTCTCGGGAACAAGCAAGAGTCTAGCTTGGGGGAGTTGATGAGTCCAAAATTAAAGCATATTTTTCTTTCATTTTTGCATAAGTAGAATAGGGATTTTTGTATTTTCCTACATTTGCACGCACATTTAGTCCTTGTTTCAACAGGACCCCGAATAACTAAGTCTCTTATGAACATATCAATTGGAATTATCATATTATGTTGTAATATGATATTTTTAAGTGATAAAAGTCATCTAACTGATTTACCTTTGCACCTGGGAGAATAGCAAATGTGAGGAAGGCTACTGCAGCGTTAACGAGAAGTGGTACCCGGTGTAGCCCGCCCGTACCACACGCCAGCACGACCGCCTTGTAATATACTTTATCCTGGCGAAGACGGGTCACAAACCTACATCCACAACAACCTTGAGCCAAGAAAATCCACACCAGAAAGGGATCTGAATGTAGAACTTGGAGAAGGGAAAATCCCTGCTGCTTCACGGATCATTGGAGGATATTGTATCATCCCCTTCATCATCAACCTCTACATGACCAACACCATTATTATCCCCATCTTTCATTCATTAGATTGTAACATACCACATGTATGTGTAATAATCTATGAGCATTGCATACATGCATTACATTTGCACTTAGTTCTAATCAAGAGACAAAATAAAACCCTAATGCACTATTTTTTCCTCTCTTTTACCTCTCTCAAAAAATTGGTTCTATTTCAAAAATCCAAAATGTTTTGGACTTTGACTTGAACCAGGGCTCAATTATAACCTTGGAAAATGAATTCAATTTTTGGTTATATTTTTCAAATGCTCAAAACAGAGTTTTGTTTACAGAGAAAAAGAAAAGGAATTTCAGAGAAAAAAATAAGAGAAAACCTAGCCTGGGTCGTTTCTTCTCTTCCCCAGGCCTTCCTGCAGTAGCCAGAGCCGACACGCCTGGGGCCCAAGCCAGCCCAGCTGCAGCGCGTACCACTTAGGCCAGCGTCGTCTTCGTCGATGATGAAGCGGTGACCCGCTGTCACCGGTGATGCCGTCCGCCACCACGACCGTGCCAAGATCCGTGCCGCCTCCCCTTGGAGCCTACAAGAACCCCGCCGATGCCGCAAGGAGAACCCTTGCACGCCACTTCCCCCTCTCCCTTATCCTTCCCGCCATGGCTGCCGAACCCTAACTTCGGTCGCCGCCATCCTCGCTGTTTCCGACCACCCTAGCTCAAACCGAGGTCACCGCTGGCTCTGCCGTGGTCGACTCGTTCTCCGTAGCCCCTTCTCACTCGCATGTGCGCTCTCCATCGCCCGAATCGACATCTCCGGCCGCCACCAGTCACTGTCGATCCCCATCATTCCGGTGCTCGCCTCACCTCGCCGTCAAGTTTTACGCGATCACGGTGAGCTCCTCGTTCTCGTGGTGCTCTCAGTTTGGTGCATGCTTGCCGTAGCCTCGCCGTCGCGTCCACCTGCAAGCTCCGCCGACGCTCATCGTCGGGGAGGTCGCTCTGGTGGCCAATCCAGGATGGTGCTACCATAGTTCGAACCAGCGTAGCAGCGCGGTTCCAGCGCACCCAGCCGCATCCAGGGGCGCCCTAGTGGCTCCGCCGTGGGTGACGTGGCGCCTGCATGTCCACCATGTGGCTACAACATGGCAGTGATGCGGCCAGGGCCACGATTATGTCATAGTGATGTCACGCTAACGTCATAACCCTTTTTATTTTCTGTTTTTATTTAAATCATATATGACAGGTGGATCCCACTTGTTAGATATTTAATAATTTCAGAAATAGTTTTAAATTGGGAATTTGAATTAAATCTTTGGCAATTCATAAGTAATTCATTTAAAATCAGAAAAATATGTATAATATATCAAAATGTTTAGAAAAATGAACTCAACCATTTAAAAATGAAGGATTCACATTCATACAACTTTGAACTACATTTTACATAGAGGAATACCGACACCCCCTAAGTACCATGGGTTCAATGGTTTGTATACCCAGGGCATTCTGAACCCATTTAAATCGATGTGGCACCTAGGACTATTCTATACATGAAATCCGTCATATCATCCATATAGTATGAGCATTGCACATGCCATGTGTTGATTGTTGCTTCTTCTTTCGGGTGTTGGTTCTTCGCAAATAGGAACCGAGCCCGAACCTGAAGTCAACGCCACTGATGAGCAGTACCATTCCAATGAAGGACAAGGTAAGCATAGCCCCATCATTCTGAACATATGCTTTCAAAGTATTTCATTCTCGCTATATGCATACATGTGGTCTTTTGTTTAAGATAGAGTAGCCCATCCGCTGCATGTTTTCCTTTGTATACCAAGATACCGATCCACTGCTCCCAGCATAACTAGGGTTGAGCTTATAAGCGTTGCTAGTGCCATATACCAGTCAAGCTTAGCCATTCTTACTGGTACAAGACCGATCCATCCAGATGATGCATCAGAGATGTGATGAACCTAGTTTGATAAGATGTTGAGATACGATCGGAGATGGTTAATAAACATGCTAAGGCAGGTATGGGTGGCCACGTTGGGCATGGTTTTTGTATTCCCATGATAGCCACCCTTAGGACCTGAGTTCTCGCCTCTTGAACCAAGATGGGCGTACAACCACACGGGGGCCTGGAAACCCCCTCGACTCACTAACTTGCCTAGTAGATTCCATGAGTCACATAGTTCAGGTGTTCCATTTGACATATGCATTCTGGTTGTTCTCGAAGGCGGTGTAGAAGGTGCATCATACAGGTAGGTAAGCATGGCCGGGAACAAGAGAGGCACGGCCTCCGTAATCTTGAACCCTGCACACATCTCTAGGGACCGGCTTCGGGACTTGATCCATTATGGTGGCATCTCATTAGGGCGTGACTCATGGTCTTGATGAAAGCAAGGTAAAGGTCATGGTCAACCACCCTCTACCGGGCTTCCAAGGAAGAGGGCTAATAATTTGGCATTAAGAGTTGTTTGGTACGTGTGGGTAAGGTTGGGCACCCCTGCAGGGTAATAATCTTTTTGAAAATCCATGTCCATGGTTATGGACGACTTGGGAATGGATTATGTGATCATAGAGAACTATAACCTAATGTTAAAACTTGGCAACTAATGGGTGTTCTGGAATTACTCCCTCTGGGTCCTTTGAGGGGGTGTTCTGAGCTGAAAGGTTTAGATGATGATGAAGGCGATCTGAAGGATCTAGAGTGTAGTCTTCTTACCCCTTTTGGAAATGATCTGATTAGATGAGACTCTTCTCTCACTTGTTTTCAAACAAAGCTAGCTTTTGCAAAGTAACCACAGAAAGCCTTTCTAAACCAAGCATGTATCGTATGTTATTAAGTCTTGTAGAGTACATCCTGTAATCAGCCTTGCCTCGTTGATGTTTTTCTACAGATGAAGCTATTCCAACCGAAGGTGGTTTCTATGTGGACGTCGATGAGTAGTTGGGGTTCCCGGGCAGTAGCCTAGGATCTATGGAAGGGTTGTTTGCTTATCTTTATGGCCTCCTAGGCCCTTTGCTAAGTTTGTTGTTTAGAACAACTTATTTGCTTCCGTTGCTTGGTGTTTGATGGGTCTCTGGCCCCTGGTTTGTAATACTTGTATGCAGCTCTGCTAAGAGCGTACCTTCATAATGTATGGTTTGTATGTTCTGTAACATTACCGAATTATTCCCTACATGCTTCGAGCTCGGGGTTAGGCTTATGTCAGATGAATATCTGGTATTTGTCTAACCCTGATCTCAGGTCATGACAAATTTTGTTATCAGAGCAGGACTACCTGTAGGAAACCCTTCTTACTAGTCGATGTTGAGTCTAGTAATTGAGCAAACTATTTGAAAGCTAAAATTATTTACAAAACTCACAATAGGACTCTTTTTACTCATTATACAGGGTTGTTCTGTTGCTAAGTTATCTTACCCTGTTTCATTTGAAGAGTTTTCATTTATCGTCTATCATTTCAAACTACTAGGATTTACGGGTTTGGGTTGTTTCTTCTTGTACTCCGTATCTAGTTGCAAGACTCAGAGTTTCCAAGATATATCTGGGCATCTGAAGCATTGTTTTTATCCTTGCTAAGGGTGTTTGGATTTCAACTTCTTTCTTCTCCTATAACTTGTTGGTATCATACCATGTCTGCATTCCGTTGCTATGGTTTGTACTTAAGTTGGTAGTATATATGTTTCGTATTCTTGTTCTACTGACATACTTGGTTTTATGATGTGACGTCAAATCATATGGTTGTTTCTACTATGACAGTTTGATGTTGTTGATGTCATATTTTGATGTACTTTTCCTAGTGATCCAATCTCATGGGTTTTGTTTTCTCCTCGGGATGTATTCGATTAATTGTGGTTCTGTTGGCCGTCAAGGCCACAACACTGCTGATGAGGAACTTCCACCACCTCCCACAATGGTCGAGGTTCTTAACAACATTGAGACCAACCGTCTAAGGAATGAACGTATTCTCGAGCGTGTGGCTCAGAACACTGAATGTCGCCCCGGCGACTGTGTCACACTCGGGGATTTCATCCGCTCATTTCCTCCAATCTTCAACCACCCCAAGGAACCTCTTGATGCTGATGATTGGCTTCGCATAATTGAATGCAAGTTTAGTGCTCTTCGTGTTCGTCAGAATGACCGTGTCAACTTTGCCACCTATCAGCTAGAAGGTGAGGCTGGTGTTTGGTGGGATGGGTATTTGAGTATGTAAGCTCAACAACATGTTGTCACCTGGGAGGAGTTCGTTGCAGCATTTTGTGCCTCCTATATTCCTAAGATCATCATGGATCTCAAAAGGAGGGAGTTTTTGGATCTGACTCAGGGGCGTATGGATATTGAAGCATATGGGAATGAGTTTACTAGCCTGGCTTGTTATGCACCTAGGGATGTAACCAATGATGAAGATAAGCAAGAGTTGTTCTGTAAGGGACTTAGTCCTACAGTTCGCTATGAGTTGCTTCCTTTCTAGTTCAGAACCTTCCAGGAATTGCACAATCAGGCTCTTACCCTAGAGCATGGAAGAAAGGAAATGGAGGTCTCCCAGAAGCGTGAAGAAGGGAACTCTCGTGTGTCTTCCTATGGCAATAAGAAGCGTCGAGTCTTTGTTCCATACAGTGTTGTGCCTCGTGCTCCTTATGCACCCAAGTCAACCGGCAATGCTCCTTGTCCGCCATAGTCAAATGTTGGTGGAGCAAGTTATCGTCCTCCTGTTGGTTCCTTCTCTAGAACTACCTGTTGCTCATGTGGTCATCATGGTCACTATTCAAGCGAGTTTCCACAAAGGGCTGCTAGTCACAATGATCAACCAGCGAAGAAGTATGATAAAGCTCAGGGTGTTGGACATGGTCGCCTGACCCATGTGACTGCTGAAGAAGCTCATGAAGATCCAAGCGTCATTCTAGGTACGCTTCGTGTCAATTCAATTCTAGCAACAACTTTGTTTGATTCTAGAGCATCGATACATTCATATCTCAAGAGTTTTCACGGGTGCATGATATAGCTTTTGAAGAAATGCCTTCCCCTCTAGAGATTAGAACTCCTAGGTCTCTTTGGCAGACCATCTGGGTTACTCATGGGGTTGAGATAGATATTGGATACCAGAAGTTTCCCACTTCCCTCATTGCACTTAGGTCAACTGACATTGATGTCATTCTGGGCATGGACTGGTTATCCATGTATCAAGCTGTTATTGACTATGCACTTAGGACTGTTACCATGACCTCCTCTGCTGGCATAACAATCAAGTACTGGTCTGATGGGTCGAAGTCGCCATCAACAGTTTCTGTTCCGTTCTCGGAGTTGTATGCCATGGATGCTATGGAAGAGTTACCCCCTCTAGAAGTTCAAGATATCCAGGTAGTCTATGATTTCCCGGATGTCTTTATGAAGAATTGCCTGGCATGCCACCTGATCCCTAGAGCTGCTCCTGGAACTGCTCCTATCTCTAAAAGACCTTACCGTATGCCCCTCATGAGTTGGTGGAGTTAAAGAAGTAAATTGAAGAGCTAGAAGGCCTAGGCTATATTCAACCTAGCACCTCCTCTTGGGGTTGTCCTACCATCTTTGTCAATAAGCGGGATACAAATATTCCAAGATTGGTCGTTGATTACCATCCACTCAATGCGGTGATAATCAAGAATAAGTATCCTCTTCCTTGGATCAATGACCTCTTTGATCAACTAAGTGATGCTACCGTCTTCTCCAAGATGGATCTAAGGTCGGGGTATCATCAAATCAAGATCAGGAAAGAGGATATCCAAAAACGGCATTCCCAACTTGTTATGGTCTTTATGGGTATACAATGATGTCCTTCGGGTTAACCAATGCACCTTCCACCTTTATGAGACTCATGAACTTTGTCTTTATGGAGTATCTGGACAAGTTCATAGTGTTCTACATAGATGATATTTTAATCTATTCCAAGACCAAAGAAGAGCATGCCGAACATCTACGTTTGGTATTGACTAAACTTCGTGTACATCGTCTCTTTGCCAAGTTCTCCAAGTGCGAGTTTTGGTTGCAAGAGCTCGTCTTTCTTGGTCATGTGGTCTTAGCCAGTGGTGTTGCTGTCATTCCGGATAAGGTCCAAACCATTCTTGAATGGAAGTCACCTACCTCAGTCAAGGAAGTTTGAATTTTTCTTAGAATGGCTGGATATTACCGTCGATTCATTGAGAACTTCTCCAAGATTACCAAGCCTATGGCTGGTCTTTTTAAGAAAGATACGAAGTTTGAATGGTCTGAAAGGGCATAGGAAAGCTTTCAAGTTTTGAAAACTAAGCTAACCACTGCTCCTGTGCTCGTCCTCCCGGACACAAGCAAGGACTTCGTCATCTATTGTGATGCGTCTCTTCAAGGGCTCGGTTGTGTGGTGATGCAAGATGGTCATGTGGTAGCCTATGCCTCCCGGCAGCTAAAGCCACATGAGAATAATTATCCAACCCATGATCTCAAGCTAGCTGTTGTTGTTCATGCTCTTAAGCAATGGCGACATTACCTTATCGGTAATCATTGTGAACTTTACTCGGATCATCGAAGTTTGAAGTATCTTTTCACCCAGCCAGATCTCAATCTTAGTCAAATATGATGGTTGGAACTCATCAAAGATTATGATTTGGGTCTCAACTAGCAACCCAGGAAAGCCAATGTTGTTGCCGATGCGCTAAGTCGGAAGTCTTATTGCAATAACCTGATGATTTCACAAGCTCAACCTGTTCTCTATGAGGAAATCAAGCGTCTTACCCTTGAAGTGGTTCCTTGTGGATTCCTCGCCAACCTTGAAGTAAATTTTTCTCTTGAGGATCAAATCAAGGAAGCCTAGAAGCAAGATGATGAGATTACCAAGATCAAGGAGAGTGTTACAAGTGGGGATGCTAAATGTTTCTTCATCAATGATCAAGGTACCCTCTATTTCGGTAACTGGCTAGTGGTGCCAAATAGTCAGAAGATCAAAGAGCTAATCCTTCGAGAAGCTCATGAATCACCTCTGCCCATTCATCCTGGTAGTACCAAGATGTATTGTGACCTTCGTCAAAGATTCTGGTGGAGTGGAATGAAACCAGAGATTGCATGCTTTGTTGTAGAATGTGACATTTGCCGTCGTGTGAAGGCTGAACACCAAAGACCTGATGGACTTCTGCAGCCATTGCGTATCCCTGAGTGGAAATGGTATGAAAATGGTATGGATTTTATTACTGGATTTCCAAAGAACCAAAAGGTACATGATGCAATATGGGTAGTGGTTGACAGATTATCCAAGGTTGCTCATTTTCTTGCTGTCCGAGAAAGTATCACTACAAGTCAATTGGCAGAGTTATATATGTCTCGAATAGTGGTTCTCCATGGTGTTCCGAAGAAGACTGTATCTGACCACGGAAGCTTGTTCACCTCCAAGTTTTGAGCTAGTTTCCAACAAGACATGGGAACTCATGTCTCCTTCAGCACAGCTTATCATCCTAAAACCGGTGGTCAAACCAAAAGGGTGAACCAAATCCTTGAATACATGCTTAGAGCGTGTGTTATATCCTTTGGCAAGAACTAGGAGAAATGTCTTCCATTTGCCGAGTTCCCCTACAACAACAGTTTCCAATCCAGTTTGGGTATGGTGCCTTTCCAGTTTCTATATGGAAGAACATGTCGAACACCAGTCAATTAGACAGAAACCAACGAAAGACAGTTCTTTGGGCCTGATATGATCCAAGAAGCCGAAGATCAAGTTCGCATAATCCAAGAACGTCTGAAGGTTGCTCAATCTCATCAGAAAACCAACAATGATTATCATCACCTTGAAGTTCATTATGAAGTTGGTGATCAAGTTTACCTCCGGGTCAGTCCTCTAAAGGGTGTCCACCGCTTCGGTATCAAAGGAAAATTGGCTCCTCTCTATGTTGGTCCCTTTCGCATTCTCTCCATGTGAGGTGATCTTGCCTACCAGTTGGAGCTACCATCAACCTTTCCAGATGTTTATGATGTTTTCCATGTGTCACAACTTAAGCGTTGCGTCAAAGATCCTATTTGTGGTGTGGATCATCAAACTCTGGATCTTCAAGAGGATCTAACCTACCGGGAATACCATATTCGTATTCTTGGTAAAAGCGAGCGCAAGACTCGTTTCCAAACCATCAAGTTCCTGAAAGTTCAGTGGCCTCATCACTCTGAGTCAGAAGCAACCTGGGAAGCGAAGATCGTCTTCGGTCTGATTACGCTTCCTTCTTTTCTAAAACCTTGGAATCTTGGGACGAGATTCTTGTAAGTGGGGTAGAGCTGCAACATACCACCTCTATGTGTAATAAATAAACAACATGTCTGTGAGCATTGCATACATGCATTACATTTGCACTTAGTTCTAATCAAGAGACAAAATAAAACCCTAATGCACTATTTTTTCCCTCTCTTTTACCTCTCTAAAAAATGGATTCTATTTCGAAAATCCAAAATGTTCTGGACTTTGACTTGAACCAGGGCTCAATTATGACCTTGGGAATAAATTAAAGTTTTGGTTATATTTTTAAAATGCTCAAAACAGAGTTTTGTTTAAAAACTCAAATATAAATGGGAAAAGAGAAAAAGAAAAGGAATTTCAGAGAAAAAAATATGAGAAAACCTAGCCTAGGTCGTTTCTTCTCTTCCCTAGGCCTTCCTGCAGCAGCCAGAGCCAGCCCACCCAGGGACCAAGCCAGCCCAGCTGCAGCCCATACCACTTTGGCCAGCGTTGTCTTTGTCGACGACGAAGCGGTGATCCGCTGTCACTGGCGATGCCGTCCACCGCCACGGCCGTGCCAAGATCCGTGTTGCTGCCCCCTAGAGCCTACAAGAACCCCACCGACACCGCCAGGAGAACCCTCGCATGCCACTTCCCCCTCTCCCTTATCCTCCCTGCCATGGCCGACGAACCCTAGCTTCGGTCGCCACCGTCCTCGCTGTTTCTGACCACCCTAGATCAAACCAAGGTCACCGCTGGCTCTGTCGTGGTCGACTCGTTCTCCCTAGCCCCTTCTTGCTCGCACGCGCGCTCTCCATCGCCCAAATCGACATCTCCAGCTGCTGCCAGTCGCCGTCGATCCCCGCCGTTCCGGTGCTCGCCTCGCCTCGCCGTCAAGTTTTACGCGATCACGGTGAGCTCCTCGTTCTCATGGTGCTCTTAGTTTGGTCGCTCGCTCGCCGTAGCCTCGCTGTCGCGCCGACCTACAAGATCCTCCTCTGCTCATCGTTGGGGAGGTCACTCCAGTGACCAATCCAGGGTGGCGCTACCACAGTTCGAACCAGCGCAGCAGCACGGTTCCAGCACACCTAGCCGCGCATCCAGGGGCGCCCTAGTTCGCCGCTGGTGACCACCGTCTAGTGGCTCCACCGTGGGTGACGTGGCGCATGCATGTCCACCACGTGGGCACAACATGGTAGTGACGTGGCCAGGGCCACGGTGACGTCATAGTGATGTCACGCTGACGTCATAACCCTTTTTATTTTTATTTTTTATTTAAATCATATATGATAGGTGAGTCCCACTTGTCAGATATTTAATAATTTCAGAAATAATTTTAAATTGGGAATTTGAATTAAATGTTTGGAAATTCATAAGTAATTCATTTTAAATTAGAAAATTATGTATAATATATCAAAATGTTCAGAAAAATGAACTCAACCATTTAAAAAATGAAGCATTCATATTCATACAACTTTGAACTACATTTTACATAGAGGAATACCGACACCCCCTAAGTACCATGAGTTTGATGGTTTTTCCACCCAGGGCATTCTGAACCCATTTAAATCGATGTGGCACCTAGGACTATTCTATACATGCAATCCGTCATATCATCCATATTATATGAGAATTGCACGGGCCATGTGTTGATTATTGCTTCTTCTTTCCGGTGTTGGTTCTTCGCGAATAGGAACCTAGCCTAAACCTGAAGTCAATGCCACCGAAGAGCACTGCCATTCCAACGAAGGACAAGGCAAGCGTATCCCCATCATTCTAAACCTATGCTTTCAAAGTATTCCATTCTCGCTATATTAATATGATTCCAATGTGGTCTTTTGTTTAAGATAGAGTATCCCATCTGCTGCATGTTTTCCTTCGTATACCAAGATACCGATCCACCGCTCCTAGCATAACTAGGGTTGAGCTTATAAGCATTGCTAGTGCCATATATCAGTCAAGTTTAGCCATGCTTAGTGGTACAAGACCGATCCATGCACGTTGAGATACGATTGGAGATGTGATGAACCTAGTTTAATAGGATGTTGAGATACGATCGGAGATGGTTAATAAACATGTTAAGGTAGGTATGGGAGGCCACGTTGGGTGTGGTTTTTGTAGTCCCATGCTAGCTATCCTTAGGACCTGAGTTCTCGCCTCTTGAACCAAGACGAGCGTACAACCACACGGGGGCCTGGAAACCCCCTCGACTCACTAACTTGCTAGTAGATTCCATGAGTCACATAGTTCGGGCGTTCCATTCAACATATGCATTCTGGTTGTTCTCGAAGTCGGTGTAGGAGGTGCATTCATACAGGTAGGTAAGCATGGTCGGGAACAAGAGAGGCACGGCCTCTGTAATCTTGAACCCTACGCACATATCTAGGGACCGGCTTCGGGACTTTACCCGTTACGGAGGCATCTCCTTAGGGCATGACTCATGGTCTCGGTGAAAGCAAGGTAAAGTTCATGGTCAAGCACCCTCTACCGGCCTTCCAAGGAAGAGGGCTAATAATTTGGCATTAAGAGTCGGTTGGTACGTGTGGGTAAAGTTGTGCACCCTTGCAAGGTAATAATCTTTTCGAAAAGCCATATGCACGGTTATGGATGACTTGGGAACGGATTCTGTGATCATAGAGAACTATAACCTAATGTTAAAACTTGGCAATTAATAGGTGTTCTGGAATTACTTCTGATGACCCACAAGTATAGGGGGTGTATCGCACTATTTTCGAGGGAAGTGAAACCCAATTTATTGATTCGACACAAGGGGAGCCAAAGAATATTTATAAGCCTTAACAACTGAGTTGTCAATTCAGCTGCACCTGGAAACAATCTTGCTCACAGCAGTTTATCAGTAGCAACAGTTTTGTAGTAAGTAAAAGCGTTAGTAAAGCAAATACAACAGTAACAATAGCGGTAAACAGTGGGATTCGAGTGCGGTAGGCATAAGGATGGATGGACGGGCGTTGCATGGACAAGACAATTCACATAGAAATTAGAACATAGGGCAATTGCAGATAAATAAGATAAAGCATCCAAGTACTAGATAATCCTAGGCATGTGTTCCATATATAGTCATACGTGCTCGCAATGAGAACTTGCACAACATCTTTTGTCCCGCCATTTCGTTTGTAGCGGGGCCTCAAGGAACTATCGGCAATTAAGGTGCTCCTTTTAATAGAGCACCGAGCAAAGCATTAACACTCCATGAACACATGTGATCCACATCAAAGCCATTCCTCCGTTATCCCGATTACATCACTGGGGCCATTGGTTCCGGACAACAACGTGTGTATACAACTTGTAGATAAGACCATAAACAATACTATCATAATGAATCAATAACATGTTCAGATCTGAAATCATGGCACTCGGGCCCTAGTGATAAGCATTAAGCACAACAAGTCGCAACAAAGTCATAAAGTACTAATAAAAGATACTAGGCACCATGCCCTAACAATCTGATGCCATTACATGAACGATCTCATGCAATCCCTACCATCCCCATAGCCTACAGCGGGGGATTACTCACTCATAGATGGGATAAACATGGATGGTCGATGGAGAAGCGATGGTGATGATGATGGCGATGATCTCCTCCAATTCCCCGTCCCGGCAGGGTGCTAGAACGGAGTTTCTGGTGCTGTTTCATGGAATCTAATGGTGGCGGTGGAGCGGAACTTCTTCTGGAAAAACATCAAACCCCCCGGAGTTTTTAGGTTAGAAGGCTTCTTATATGCGAAGAGGGAGACCGAGGGAGTGCCTGGGGGGCCCACACCATGCCCTGGCGGCGAGGCCAGCCCAGCGCACAGGGAGGGTGTGGCCCAGCCCTCCTGCGTCTCGTATTCTGGCTCCACGAGTCTTCCGGAAAAATAGGCACTTTGGCTTTTGTCCCGTCCAATTCTGGGAATATTCATTTTCTGACTTTCCTGGAACCAAAAACAGCAGAAAACAGGCAGCTGGCACTGTGGCTCTTGTTAATAGGTTAGTCCAAGAAATCATATGAAAAGTACTCCAAAGTGTGAACAAAACACAAGAAAGTGGATAAAACCAAGCATGGAACATCAAAAATTATAGATACATTTGCAATGTATCAACATCCCCAAGCTTAACTCCTGCTCGTCCTCGAGTAGGTAAGTGATAAAAAGAAAGAATAATTTTTGAGGTGACATGCACCATCAAAGACTTGATCAAAGTATTTGTAAAACATTAAAAGATGGAATCATAGTACTTCAATCATAACATGAAAGACAAGGTTCTAGCAATAAGACAAAGAAACTAAGGTGCAACATGAAAAGGCACAAATAAAAGATTCATGAATAACAATGCTTTGCAAGACGTTTGGTTGTTTCACATAAAGAAAACATGGCATAATAGCATTCAGCTTGTCCCTCATAGAGTAGAAAGTATAAATGCATAGGACCCCTTCAAAGTTCATAAGAGTGACTAGATACAATAGTTTAAAACAAGCAATATCAAGATATGCACCAATCAACTAGTCTTGGGACAATGCACATAGAACTAAGAATGGCCACTATGCTCTCAAAGTAGGTGCATAAAGGTAGAAGGTGGAGACTCAATATAATGGTGGAAGAAACTCCTTTTATAAAAGGAAGTAGGGATTCAAGTCTTCATAAAGAGCTTCCAAAAATTATGGTACTTATAGCTTTCAGCTCTCATCGCCCCTATCATAAGCATCTTGAAGTGATTAAGGTTAAAGTGAACAAACTATGGCGTACATGCTTGACGAAGTATAAGTTAGAAATCTCATGTCCCTTGTATACGAGGGCCGCTCCTCATGCTACTCAAGTTTAGTCACCGGTAAGTTCTTGTCATTGTAAGTACATGTGTATCATAGAGAACCGCCAACGGGGTACCCCTTGCCCGATGATACGGAAGAATCCCCATATCAAAATGACAAGGCAAGCAGACAATGAGCATCTCAGCAATCTTCTCATTTACCATGGGAATATGGTGCTTTTTCTCTCTTTCCTCTTTGCATAATCTCTTTTTTTTCTTTTTCTCTTTTTTCTCAATATAGGACTCTTTTTTTATAAGAAGAATGCTTCATAGATAGCTCATTATGGTTACGCTGAAGGTTTTCACCATGTCAGCATGGATTAGACCAGCGACCCAGGAGTTTCTCTAACACATATACATAACTCTATGGACTTACAAGCTCCCCTTTCATTTCACACCGACGACATCCATAGACAAAAGAGCATGATATCAACTAGGTACAAAGTACCCATGCAATCTTGAAAGCGTTCCCCATGACAGCATTGTTCTGCTAATTCCCAACAAATAAGTGCAAGCATATACAACATAGACGACACAATGGTTCAAGTTTATTAAGTGCAAGAAAAGTAAAGTGTGCCATCAAGTTCGTGAGAGCTTTAATCACTAGTTTTCTCATAACAAGTTTAATTTGGAAGGTAAACAAAAGCATGAATATACTTGGAATAGCATAAGCTAGTAGGTAGGTATGGTGGACTCTTTGGAATAACTTGGTTTAGGGAGTTGGATTCATGAGTGGAACTCATACTTGGTTGTGGAGGATAGCAAAAGACTGGGAGCGACAAACTAAGAGAGCAATAATGGCCATAATCATGCAGAGCGACAAAACATCATTGATCAAAGTATAAAGTGATACTACAAGTTGAAAACTAAAGGATCATAAAGGCTTATGGTGACTTGAGATAGTCATAACATGGTGTGAGCATGCACCAAGTCAACCCAAATAAAGCATCAAAGGAGAATACCACTATACTATGCTTTAATATGCTAAAACAACACATGATTCATCTAAGGCACATTAAGCAATCTCAATTGTTTATAACAATTCATGCTACAGCAAAGAATACTAAGCATAAAGCCAAAACAATATCAAGCATGGCATGACAAAGCATAGGCCACAATCAAAAACAAACTCTTTTTACCACTTAAGCATGAGCTTTCCTACTCTTTTCCAAACCAAACCAAACTATTTGGAAACCAATGCATGAAAGAGGAGGTCCAACCAATTTATTCAGCAAACTAACAAAACCATGCAAACTAAAAACCAAAACGAAAACGAAAAAGAAGACGCTCCAAGAACAACGCAACTGTGCATGAAACAATAAAAATGAAGTGTTTGGAAGAAACCTGGGATTTTTATTGATGACGAAGGGGATGCCTTGGTCATCCCCAAGCTTTGACGCTTGTACTTCTTGGATATTTCTTGGGGTGACACGCGTGGCATCCCCAAGCTTGAGCTTTAGTCCATCCTAAGGTTCAGTTCTAACACCAATAAACTTCCATTAGAACACTAGCTACTGAAGCACTTCCCTCAAAAATCTCAATTCCCCAAAAGAACTCAAAAAGGAACCAACAAGAAGCAAATGCGGAAAATGGCAGAAATCTGTCAAAACAGACCAGCAGGTAAAGACGAATTTTTTCGAAAGACCTTTTGTTGCTCAAATCAAAACGTGTTGAACTAACGAAAGTTAGATAACAACCTGGGGCAGAAGCAAAAAAATTCATGCCTCAAAAAGACGTTCAGAGATTTTACACGAATTTTTACGGTGAAGCATAGAAATCTGTTTTGGGACAGCAACTTTCCCAATCATTACTTCTCTCTCATTAGAGGTTACTCTTGGCACAAAAAACAAATAAAAAGGATAAGGAGCGGTTATTACTGAAGTATTAACTTCCCAGACTCATCTAAAACTTTTGGGTTATCTCCCAATAAGTACTTTTCTTTAACGTCTTTAAGTTAGGCAAAAGCAAAAACTAAAAATGGATAGAATAGAAGTAAGCGGAGATAATCATGGTGAAAACATTGTTTTGTTCAATGAAATCCTTTTGTTAACAAGGTTGATCTGGTCTTGTTACCAAAACAATTTCATATGATACAAAACTTTGTATTCCACTAATGATTATGTTACCTCAACCTTGATAGCAATGGTCCCAATCATAATAGTTTCAAAATTTTCTCTTGGTATGGGACAATATATTTCTCCAACTTTAATGCCCTCAACATGTTCAATTGAATTCAAACCATAAGTACTTTCAATCTTATTGGGGAAATAAACAGTATGTTCCTTGTGATTAACATTGAAGGTCACCTTCCCTTGATTACAATTAATAATAGCTCCTGCAGTATTTTAAGAAAAGGTCTCCCTAAGAATAATAGACATATTATAATCTTTAGGCATGATAGTTTGAGAGGATGCTCACATAAGAAATATGAGTTCAAGTAAAAGAGAGCATCAAGAAACAAATTCAAAACACATTTAAGTCTAACCCATTTCCTATGCATAGGAATCGTGTATGCAAATAAATTCACAAAGAACAAAGTGATAGGCATAGGAAGATAAAACAAGAGTAACTTCAAAACTTTCAGCACATAGAGAGGTGTTTCAATACCATGAAAACTTCTACAACCATATTTTCCTCTCTCATAATAATTTTTAGTAGCCTCATGAATAAACTCAACAATATAACTATCACATAAAGCATGCTTTTCATGATCTACAAGCACTAGAGCTTTATTATAAACTTTTTCAAAAGAATCCTCAGGAACATAACATTCATCCTCCTTTAGTAAGCATGGGGGACAATCAAATAATGTAAGGGATAAAGAGTTACTCTCATTAGAAGGTAGGCATGGGTAGCTAATCCATTCTTCCTCCTTTTGTTCATCACTCTCATCCTCTTTTTCATCTAATGAGATTTCAGGTTCATCAATTTCTTCTTCCATAGGATCCTGCAAGGCACTAATATCTTCCATTTGTGGAAAGCATCTATTAATATATTCAAGAATATAGACATTTTCATCCTTTTAATTATCAAAGAAAAATTTAAGTATGCCATGAACCTCATTTGTAAGGTGAATCATTAATATTTTCAAGCAAACTAGCAATTTCAAAAGCACCCTTCCAAGCAATAAATTCTTCAGTTTGTTCCACATCATAAAAGTCATAATTTCCTTTAACATAAGAAGATATGGTAACATTTTCATTATACTCACATTGAAAAGGGAGGTGTTTGTACCTCCTACATCAACAAGATTTATCCAAGCAATAAGTAACATTATAAGTAGAGCACACGTTTCTAGCAATGGTATACAATTTATCAATTTGTTCCCATAAGTTTTTCCCTTTTTGTGACAAGCAGTGTTCCTTATAATAATATTTTTGATCTTCCATGAACCCACCTTGCCAATAAGATTCAGTTTCAAAGAAACCAGCCATTGACAGCAAGCATGATATAGCAAGACAATAACAGACCAACGAAAATAAAACCTAGAGTAGGAACTAACCTTTTTTTTATTTTTGATAAAGAAACAAGAAAACAAGGCGGAAATAAACTAAGCTTGAACAATAGTGATTCCAAGTGGACTTGATAAATAAAGCTATGCTCCCCGGCAACGGCGCCAGAAAATCATCTTGATGACCCACAAGTATAGGGGGTGTATCGCAGTATTTTCGAGGGAAGTGAAACCCAATTTATTGATTCGACACAAGGGGAGCCAAAGAATATTTATAATCCTTAACAACTGAGTTGTCAATTCAGCTGCACCTGGAAATAGTCTTGCTCACAGTAGTTTATCAGTAGCAATAGTTTTGTAGTAGGAATAGCAAAGTAACAGCAGTAGTAAAGCAAAGACAACAGTAACAATAGCAGTAAACGGTGGGATTCGAGTGTAACATCCCTAAAATTCATATTTCAAAGCTCATTCATATCATCATTGCATCCTTCATCATTTAGGGTTTTTCTCAAAATCATTTCAGAAACAGAAGCTTGGTGCTATGATTTCATGTGAGTAGATTTAATTCAATTGGCCATCACCCTTTGAGACTTGATTGTTTAGGAACTTGTTTGCTTGCCTCCATTGTTGGAAAGTTTAGGTGTAAAAGTTTGACCAAAGTTTTCATCTTAGAAATAAATTTCAAAACCCTATTTTGTTTTATCAACATTTGCAAACCAGAGGCAAAGTCTCTGTTTGTATTAAGCCCAAGCTTGACCAAGCCCTTGCAGGGTAACTACTTGTTAAATAACTGGTTTTTGATACCACAGAACCCTACAAAAATCCCCAGAACTGTTTGAATTCAAAAAAGGATTTGAATTCATATCAAAATCATTTCAGAAAATAGATTTAGAAAAAGAAAAGAGGCAATCAATTGAAAAGGGCCGCGCGCCACCATTTCAGCCCAGCATCGAATCGAGCCCAACAAGCCCACCCGGGGCTTTTCCTTTTCTTCTCACGCTGAGCGCACTCCACCAGCTCAACGATGTAAGGGCCCACTCACATTTCCCTCTATCGCTGACAACCGCGGCCCACCTGAGCATCGTCGTCTCCACCCGCACGACCAGTTCATCCCCAAATCAACGCGGCCGTTTTCTGTTTTAAATTCGCGGCTTCAATTCGTATCAATGCCCGAGTGATTCTCGCTCGTGACCAGGCTATATAAACCCCCTCTGCCCCCTCTCCCTTCTCCCTCAAACCCCGAACGCAGAGCGCCACCAGGCTGCGTGCATTGCTCTCTGTAGCCTCGCCGTCTCCGACGATCAGGCCGACAAATTCCGGTGAGCCTCGTGTTCCCCTCTGTCTCTCGTTTTCGCTATCATGTTCAGTGAGTCTCTGCGCACCTCCTGACCCCACTAGTTCATCCTGTACTGCCCCAGGTCGCCGTTTCCACTCGACACCGCAAGCACCGACGACAACATCAACTCCGGCGAGCTCTAGTGGTAAGTCCAGACCGCCCCAAACCTTTCCCTTCACGCACGCATCTTCGCCATGATCTTCTGCATCTGACCATACCCTTCGTATGCCTCCTAGTGATCTACAACGTCGCCTTCAACCTCAAGCAGAGCCACCGTTGCCAGATCCAACTCCGGCGAGAAATCCACCGCAACCCTGAGCGCCCCTTGCCGAGCTGACCACACGTTGAGCACCCCCACGTCCTTGCGGTCTCGGTGAGTATCTTCCCTATCCTCCTAGCGATCTGTATCGCCGGCGCCGCCATCGTCCGACCGTCGCCGCCGCGCGCAGCCGATAAGCGCCGCCAGATTTTGGCTTGATGATTTAGATCGTTGGATCCGTATCGTAGGGCTAGGATAGAATTTTTAAAACGAAGGGGTATGCGCGCGTCTGAGCCGCCAGATCTCATTTAAATCCTGCGGCTGTGGAGCTCGATCCAGTGCGAACCGGTACGCGCCAGTCACAACATGACACGTGTCTAGGGTTAGATCTAAAAACAGATTTTAAATCAGAATTTGATCCAATTTTCAAATGCCTATAACTTTTGATTGCCACGTTGGTTTTTTGCAAACTTTATACCGTTGGATTCAGTGAAACAAGACCTTTCTGAATATCCAATGTGTTTAACAAATAGTAACCATTAGAATGACTTTGTTGTAGAAACATGTTTAAGGCTATTTTTGAGTATGATTTTAGTTTAGCAATTTGTTTAAGTACCAAATAAGTTTGTTTTGGCAATTTTTGTGTCTTGTTATGTTTTTGTAAACATGCACATGTTTGGTAAAGATTTCAAAATCCCCACTTAGTAAATTCATGCATGCATGCATTCATATTATTTTTGATTGAATATAAATTGTGTGTAATTGTATGCTACAATTTTGTGTAGATTTTGCTAGTGATTGTGATTGTGAAGAGTGCTACTCTCCTCATTACCAAGGCAAGTGATGCTTCATATCTTTTGTCCCATTACTTTCACTATGCACTAGTGTTTTTGCTAAGTCAAACTTGCATGGATTTTATTTTGCTAAGTATAGACCTTGCTATGGGAAAACCTAGTAGATGAAGCCTTAGTAGAAATTTCCTAAGTTAAGATTCCTACTACCTTCATGCTTAGCTTAGCTAATAGAAAACAAGGGTGGAATATATATTCATGCTATGGAAAAATTTCTAAGTCTGCGGACTTATGTTTTGTTTAATAAAACAACTAAGTGAATGAATCACCTGGGTGGAATGGAAGGAATGGTTTGTGTTGAGTGGTTCACAAGGCCATGGACTTGGCTTGTGTATCTCACTTGTGGATGGCCACCCAGAACAAAGAGATTTGAGATGTCAATTGTTGAGAAGCTTCAAGTGCAACCACTTGGCAATATGGGCTCTGCCATGATCATATAGGTTGCTAGAACTTAGTCTCTTGGACAGTTGGTGGTAGTGGGAATGATAGGTTGGAGCGTCCATTGGACTAAGGAAAGGCTTGAACGATCTTGTCTTGGGAAACCAAGTCTTGTGGGGAAAGTGCACCACCTCTGCAGAGAGTAAAACCTAAGTACTTAGCCATGTCCCTGGTAAAGGACAATTTGAGCATCAAGACATGGAAGCTATCAAGAATCTCCTCATCCCAATTTCTAAGTTAAAAATCTTGTGGGTGAACAAGGGTTAAAGGATCTTCAGTCTTTGATTGGTAGATGCCTTGGAAAGGATCTTCAGTCTTTGATTGGTAGATGCCTTGGGAAAGTTTTGTCAAGCAAAAACATAGTGTTTTCAAAGGATAAGGAAAAATCTATTTTGAGCAATGCAAGCCTAAGCTCCACTTGGCCAAATGCATATAGTAGTATAGTCCACTTTAAATAAGCTAAGGTATCACTTGCCAATACTATTCCAAAAGTATTGACCCTTTGTGGCTGTAACTTGTAATGTTGCAGGTTACTCCGATGATGAATAGGAGTCATGAGTCTACACTCAACATGCTTGCCTGTGGCACATGAAGATGAAGACTTATGTTTATTTACTTATTCCATAAACTCTTGTATTAGGCCTTTGGCCCTGAGTTGTAAAAGACTATGTTTTATCTCTGGAATGACTGTAATAAACGACCTTTGTATCTGTGTACTTCATCTTAAACTGTGGATGCTAGCATTGATCCAGGGACTAGCATTGCAATCACAGGGATCCTTTCCTTTAATAAGGAGGGATCTTACAGATGGTATCAGAGCACTGTGTTGCCTGTAGGATTATGACCCTAGGTTTGGAAACCACTAAGGAAAAATTTTAACTACTTCTACACTTGTCTATTCTTCTCGTAAACTTTTCTAATCTTCTCATTCTCATCTCTATTTGTAGATGAACTCCATCAACGAAGCCGTGAAGAAAGGACCACTCATGACCATGACCTTGGAGTGTGAAACTGAGTTTCCCAAGATTCTCAAGGACCTCATGGAGGCAATGGAAGCACATGGTGCAGCTGTGTACAAGGACTTTCCAGTGATGGAGGAAGGAGTGGAGTATTGGTGGGTGCAACTTCACTTGTACAAAAACAAGGAAGACAACCACAAAGAAAGAGGTTTCTGCATGTACACCAACACTTTGATGCATACCACATTCTTTGAGTCAGCAAGAGAAGCAGCTTGGAAGACTATCAAAGAACTCAGTGCTAGAGTCAAGTGCAGGATGCTCAACCTCCAAAAAGACTTAGAGAAATAGAAGGAACATACCCAAGAGTTGGAAGCCACCAACCAAACCTTAAGGGGAGATATTATAGACTTAGTGATGGAAGCATGTGAACAAGATAGGCTGATTGCCTCTAGGAACATTGTGTTAGCCACCAGATCCAGTGAGATAGGTTTGTAAGCACACTTCGTTAGTTGGACCACCACCTATCACCTTATTTTCCAAATGATACCTTAAATAAGTTTGAACCTTGGTTGATGTAATGGATTCATGTATGCATGACTTGTGTGATATTTGTGTTCCATGGATATGTATGAATGTTTGTCTTGTTTATTTTAAATTGTGTTGTTCTAACTTTTTCAATCTTATAAATAGATGCCTATTACCATCAAGATCTTGAGGAGTTCCAGTTACTCGTTTTGGACCTCGTATCGTAGAGCTTACTACCTTGCTCGATCTCCCTCTTCCCACCATTACGGTGCACCCACTCACCAAGTTTGAGAGGAAGGACCTCTGGGGCTTCAAGGTGAACCAGCCAGGACGCCAGTCAGAGCCTACTACGGAGGCCATCGTCTTCAAGCTTATGCACGATGTGGGAGAGAGGCATGGAGGTTGTCATGCAGACCTGATAGGACGATCATAGGCCACTCCCGACAGGTTAGAGGCATTACTTCCACGCCTTGAAGGCGTGATGATGACGGAGAGTCCATCGACTTTGAGGACGACTCGAGGGCCACGGCAGAGCCGATACGCCTGTACCTCCAGGACTTAGAGACTCTTATTAGGCACGTGGATACTGACAGGACCAACGTCATGCTTAGCAATGATGAGCTCCAGGTGCAGCTTCGCGAGAAGGACAAGCTCTTCGCAGCAGACGAGGTAGTCAAGGAGATGGAGGCAAGTTCGAGACCCAAGACCTTAAGATCAAGAGTCAAGAGAAACGTGTCAAGGATAGGAACAAGATGAATCGGGACAAGACCGAGGAACTGCAGTCCAAGGACTTCGAGTTAGAGCAGCAGACAAAGTGATTGAGAGACTTCGCCCGAAGAGGGCTCTCGAGGCCAAGATCGACTCCTTGACCACTACTATCGAGGAGAGCAAGACCGCAATGGAGAACGCAGGTCTTACCTTTGTCGAGGAGGAGATTGATCTTGTGAGTAGACTTGACTACTCAGTTATCTTTATTTACCGTACTTGTTATTTGTGAACTTATTATTGGACCATCCGACATGTGGATGGCTTGCCACTTGTGTGTTTTTACTTTGAGACTTTTGTTATCTTGTTGTTGAGTTTTTATCCTTGTGTTGCATGCTATGTGTTTGCTTGTGTGATGTATTGTGCATAAATCATGTAAGGGTATCTCATTCGTATCTCTATATGAACAAACCACAGATGCCTCCTCGTCGCGCAAACCCCAACCCCAACCCCAACAACATTACCCCGGAAATGCAACAGATGATGAATGCGCAGACACAGCTTATGCAAATGATGACGACATTCATCCAAAACCAGAACAACAACAACAACCCCAATAACAACAATAATAACAACAACAACCCTCCGGGTTTTGATATGCTCACCAGATTTCTGCGTCTGAGGCCAGCTAAGTTTTCAGGAACGACTGATCCCATGGTGGCCAATGATTGGCTACGTTCTGTGAACAAAGACTTGGTGACCGTGGGCTGCACAGATGCTGAAAAAGTCAGGTTCGCAGCACATCTGTTGGAAGGACTAGCCGCCGCATGGTGGGACAACTTCCAGATCACCACTCCTATCGATGAGGTGACTTGGGCTATCTTTGAAGATGGCTTTCGCACTACACATATCTCACCAGGAATGATGAGCCTGAAAAAGGAGTTTCACAACCTGAAGCAGCGCCACCACAGCGTGGCTGAATATATTGAAGAATTCAACAATCTGGCGTGCTATGCACCGGATGAGGTTGACACAGATGCCAAAAGAAAGGAAAAGTTTCTGGAAGGCTTGAATGATGAGCTAAATCTGCAGCTGTCTGTGGCATATGTTCCAACTTATCAGTCGCTGTGTGACAAGGCTGTTATTGTGGAGAATAAAATGAAGCAAGTCGAGAGTAGAAAGAGGAAACACTCCGACAAGCACAGCTCGGGATCGTCTCATAAACGATCTCACTATGATGATAGTGTCAGCCCAGGATCCCACAAGCATGGGAAATTTAACAAGCACCACAACCAAAACCGTCATGAAAACAAGCATCATCGCAGTCATGACAATGATAAGTACAAGAATCACAAGAGTGGACATAAGAACCACCATAGTGGAAGTGGAAGTGGAAGTAGAAACCAGCCTAAAACGGACATCAGTCAGGTCGAATGCTACAAATGCAAGAAGCTGGGGCATTATGCTAATGAGTGCCCTGAAAAGAAAGTTGAAGGACCTAGCAGGCCCAATCCTTTTCAGAAAGGACAGGTTAACCACATCAATGTGGAGGAGGTCTATGAAGAGCCCGATGTTTGTTCTTGGTAAGTTCAGACTCAATTCTATCTCAGCATTTGTACTCTTTGAGACCGGTGCATCTCATTCATTCATATCAAAAGCAATTGTTGATAGAAACGCGATTGCATCTGAAAACATTGGGGGTCCAATAAAAGTTAGCTCTCCGGGTGGAGATATGATAGTGAGTCTTGGATGCCGGATCTAGTCATAGATCGGAAAACATAAGTTTCAAAGGAACCTAATAATCCTAAATTCCCAAGGATTGGATGTGATTTTGGGAATGGATTGGATGGCTAAGTATGAGGGAGTACTAGATTGTGCAAACGACAGTTTCACTCACAACCCTGAAGGTAAGAGGATAAAATTCAAGTCCAATTTTAAATCTAAAGGAAGTAAGCTGAATTCTCTTAAGGGGGTTAGCATGGACACTGTGCCAATTGTGTGTGAATATCCGGATGTGTTTCCGGAAGAGTTACCGGGAATGCCACCAGATAGAGATGTAGAGTTTATAATAGATTTGGTACCAGGTTCTGGACCAAGAGCAAAGAGGCCTTATAAAATGTCGGATTTAACTTAAGGAACTCAAGAAACAACTTGGAGAACAATTGCGTAAGGATTCATCCAGCCAAGTTCTTCATCTTGGGGAGCTCCAGTTTTATTCGTGGAAAAGAGGGATAGAACTCAAAGGTTATGCATAGATTACCGTTCTCTCAACGAGGTAACCATCAAGAACAAATATCCTTTGCCGAGAATCAACGACTTGTTTGATCAGCTAGAAGGAGCATGTGTGTTCTCGAAGATTGATCTTCGTCGCTATTTTCAACTCAAGATAAGAGAGCAAGACATACCTAAAACAGCATTCACCACAAGGTATGGATTGTATGAGTACACCGTGATGCCTTTTGGTTTAACCAACGCCCAAAGATACTTCATGAATATGATGAACAAAGTGTTCATGGAATTTCTCGACAAGTTCGTTGTCGTTTTCATCGATGACATCTTAGTCTACTCCAAGAGAAAGGAAGAGCATGAAAGACATCTACGCTTGATACTTGAGAAACTAAGGGAACATAAACTTTATGCCAAATTCAGCAAGTGTGAGTTTTGGTTAGAGGAAGTTGGATTTCTTGGTCACGTTATGACAAAGGATGGTGTAGCAGTTGATCCTGCTAAAGTTTCAGCTGTGATAGAATGGGAATCTCCTAAGAACGTAAAAGAGGTTCGTAGTTTCCTTGGTTTAGCAGGTTACTACAGAAGATTCATTGAAATTTTTTCAAAGGTTGCTAAACCAATGATGTAATTGTTAAAGAAAGATAAGAAATTTGCTTTCTCAAGGTTGTGAACTCAGCTTTCAAGAATTAAAGAAGAGGCTTGTGTCAAGACCAGCTGTTTACCAGACTTGGAAAAGGATTTCCAAGTGTATTGTGATGCTTCTCATCAAGGATTAGGTGCCGATTTATGCAAGGCGGAAAAGTTGTGGCTTATGCCTCGAGACAACTCAAAACTCATGAAGTAAACTATCCTACTCATGATTTAGAGTTAGCCGCTGTTGTCCATGCACTCAAAACATGGAGACATTACCTTTTGGGAAAACGTTGTGAAGTATTCACCGACCATAAGAGTTTGAAGTATATCTTCACCTAGAAGGAAATCAATATGAGACAAAGGAGATGGCTAGAACTTATCAAGGATTACGACTTGAGTTTGCAATACCATCCTGGTAAAGCAAATGTAGTAGCAGATGCTCTAAGTCGTAAGGCATTTGTAAATGGCCTTACCAAAGGTGAATTGCCAGATGACTTGTGCAAGCAATTCCAGGAACTCAGATTGGAGATTGTGCCAGAAGGACATCTTATGTCTTTGGATGTTCAACCCATTCTGTTGGATAAAATTAAAGAAGCCCAAAAGACAGACAAAGAAATCGAAGAGATTAAGGAAAGGATTAGCCAAGGGAAAGCTAAAAGTTTCCATATAGACGAACAAGGTACTTTATGGCACGGGAAATGTATTTGTGTTCCACAAGATCCGGAATTACGGAAACTGATTCTACAAGAAGCCCATAACTCTCCATATTCTATTCACCCGGGAAACACCAAAATGTACATGGATATGAAAGAAAGATTTTGGTGGAACAATATCAAAAGGGACATCGCCGAACACATTGCTTTGTGTGATGTGTGTAGTAGAGTGAAAGCGAGCATCGTAAACCAGGTGTTTGCTTCAACCAATGCCTATTCCTGAATGGAAGTGGGAAAATATTGGTATGGATTTCATTACCGGATTACCAAGGACCAGGTCAGGGTATGATTCCATATGGGTAGTAGTGGACCGCCTAACTAAAGTGGCTCATTTTATACCCGTAAAGACAACTTATACCAGTGCAAAGTTAGCCAGAATTTACATGAGCAGAATTGTATGCCTTCACGGTGTGCCTAAGAGTATTGTGTCTGATAGAGGAACTCAGTTCACTTATCACTTTTGGAGACAGCTTCATGAATCTTTGGGAACGAGATTGGAATTCAGCACTGCTTTTCATCCTCAAACTGATGGACAAACAGAAAGGACTAATCAAATTATTGAAGACATGTTGAGGGCATGTGCCCTAGACTATGGAGCAAGTTGGGATGAAAGTCTGCCTTACGCAGAGTTCTCTTACAATAACAGTTACCAATCTAGCATTGGGATGGCACCATTTGAGTTTCTCTACGGAAGGAAGTGTACCACCCCGTTGCTATGGAATGGTGTGGGAGAAAGAAGTTTGTTTGGACCAGATCTTATCAAAGACGCCGAAGAAAAGGTCAAATTGGTTAGGGACAGGTTGAAGATAGCACATTCTCGATAGAAAAGCTACGCAAATTCTAAGCGTAGAGAAGTCACCTACGAAGTTGGGGATAGAGTTTATCTTAGAGTATCACCACTTCGTGGAGTGAAAAGATTTGGAGTCAAAGGAAAGTTGGCACCAAGATATGTTGGACCATTCAACATTCTAAGTCGCAAGGGAGAAGCTGCATATGAAATCGAACTGCCAGCATCTTTATCAGCAGTCCATAATGTTTTTCATGTGAGTCAGCTCAAGAAATGTCACCCAGAAATGGAAGAATCTTCTTTGAAGGATACCATATCTTTGGAAGAAGTTCAACTAGAAAGTGATCTCACCTATGAAGAAAAGCCTGTCAAGATTCTTGAGACCGCAGAAAGAGTCACAAGGACAAAAACTATCAAGTTTTGCAAGGTACAATGGAATCATCATTCCGAAGAGGAAGCAACATGGGAAAGAGAAGATGATCTTCGGAAAGACCACCCTCACCTATTTGCTAGCCAATCCGAATCTCGAGGGCGAGATTCATCTTAAGGGGGTTAGATTTGTATCATCCCTAAAATTCATATTTCAAAGCTCATTCATATCATCATTGCATCCTTCATCATTTAGGGTTTTTTGTCAAAATCATTTCAGAAACAGAAGCTTGGTGCTATGATTTCATGTGAGCAGATTTAATTCAATTGGCCATCACCCTTTGAGACTTGATTGTTTAGGAACTTGTTTGCTTGCCTCCATTGTTGGAAAGTTTAGGTGTAAAAGTTTGACCAAAGTTTTCATCTTAGAAATAAATTTCAAAACCCTATTTTGTTTTATCAACATTTGCAAACCAGAGGCAAAGTCTCTGTTTGTATTAAGCCCACGCTTGACCAAGCCCTTGCAGGTAACTACTTGTTAAATAACTGGTTTTGATACCACGTAACCCTACAAAATCCGGAACTGTTTGAATTCAAAAGGATTTGAATTCATATCAAAATCATTTCAGAAAATAGATTTAGAAAAAGAAAAGAGGCAATCAATTGAAAAGGGTCAGCCACCATTTCAGCCCAAAGATCGAATCGAGCCCAAGACCACCCGGGCTTTTCCTTTTCTTCTCACGCGTGAGCGCACTCCACCAGCTCAGCGATGTAAGGGCCCACTCACATTTCCCACTATCGCTGACAACCGCGCCCACCGAGCATCGTCGTCTCCACCCGCATGACCAGTTCATCCCCAAATCAACGCGGCCGTTTTCTGTTTTAAATTCGCGGCTTCAATTCGTATCAATGCCCGAGTGATTCTTGCTCGTGACCAGGCTATATAAACCCTCTCTGCCCCCTCTCCCTTCTCCCTCAAACCCCGAACGCAGAGCGCCACCAGGCTGCGTGCATTGCTCTCTGTAGCCCCGCCGTCTCCGACGACTGCGCCGGCAAATTCCGGTGAGCCTCGTGTTCCCCTCTGTCTCTCGTTTTTGCTATCATGTTCAGTGAGTCTCTGCGCACCTCCTGACCCCACTAGTTCATCCTCAGATTGCCCCAGGTCGCCGTTTCCACTCAACACCGCAAGCACCGACGACAACATCAACTCGGCGAGCTCTAGTGGTAAGTCCAGACCGCCCCAAACCTTTCCCTTCACGCACGCATCTTCGCCATGATCTTCTGCATCTGACCATACCCTCCGTTTGCCTCCTAGTGATCTACAACGTCGCCTTCAACCTCAAGCAGAGCCACCGTTGCCAGATCCAACTCCGGCGAGAAATCCACCGCAACCCTGAGCGCCCCTTGCCGAGCTAACCACACGTTGAGCACCTCCACGTCCTTGCGGTCTCGGTGAGTATCTTCCCTATCCTCCTAGCGATCTGTATCGCCGGCGCTGCCATCGTCCGACCGTCGCCGCCGCGCGCAGCCGATAAGCGCCGCCAGATTTTGGCTTGATGATTTAGATCGTTGGATCCGTATCGTAGGGCTAGGATAGAATTTTTAAAACGAAGGGGTATGCGCGCGTCTGAGCCGCCAGATCTCATTTAAATCCTGCGGCTGTGGAGCTCGATCCAGTGCGAACCGGTACGCGCCAGTCACAACATGACACGTGTCTAGGGTTAGATCTAAAAACAGATTTTAAATCAGAATTTGATCCAATTTTCAAATGCCTATAACTTTTGATTGCCACGTTGGTTTTTTGCAAACTTTATACCGTTGGATTCAGTGAAACAAGACCTTTCTGAATATCCAATGTGTTTAACAAATAGTAACCATTAGAATGACTTTGTTGTAGAAACATGTTTAAGGCTATTTTTGAGTATGATTTTAGTTTAGCAATTTGTTTAAGTACCAAATAAGTTTGTTTTGGCAATTTTTGTGTCTTGTTATGTTTCTGTAAACATGCACATGTTTGGTAAAGATTTCAAAATCCCCACTTAGTAAATTCATGCATGCATGCATTCATATTATTTTTGATTGAATATAAATTGTGTGTAATTGTATGCTACAATTTTGTGTAGATTTTGCTAGTGATTGTGATTGTGAAGAGTGCTACTCTCCTCATTACCAAGGCAAGTGATGCTTCATATCTTTTGTCCCATTACTTTCACTATGCACTAGTGTTTTTGCTAAGTCAAACTTGCATGGATTTTATTTTGCTAAGTATAGACCTTGCTATGGGAAAACCTAGTAGATGAAGACTTAGTAGAAATTTCATAAGTTAAGATTCCTACTACCTTCATGCTTAGCTTAGCTAATAGAAAACAAGGGTGGAATATATATTCATGCTATGGAAAAATTTCTAAGTCTGTGGACTTATGTTTTGTTTAATAAAACAACTAAGTGAATGAATCACCTGGATGGAATGGAAGGAATGGTTTGTGTTGAGTGGTTCACAAGGCCATGGACTTGGCTTGTGTATCTCACTTGTGGATGGCCACCCAGGAACAAAGAGATTTGAGATGTCAATTGTTGAGAAGCTTCAAGTGCAACCACTTGGCAATATGGGCTCTGCCATGATCATATAGGTTGCTAGAACTTAGTCTCTTGGACAGTTGGTGGTAGTGGGAATGATAGGTTGGAGCGCGTCCATTGGACTAAGGAAAGGCTTCTGAACGATCTTGTCTTGGGAAACCAAGTCTTGTGGGGAAAGTGCACCACCTCTACAGAGAGTAAAACCTAAGTACTTAGCCATGTCCCTGGTAAAGGACAATTTGAGCATCAAGACATGGAAGCTATCAAGAATCTCCTCATCCCAATTTCTAAGTTAAAAATCTTGTGGGTGAACAAGGGTTAAAGGATCTTCAGTCTTTGATTGGTAGATGCCTTGGAAAGGATCTTCAGTCTTTGATTGGTAGATGCCTTGGGAAAGTTTTGTCAAGCAAAAACATAGTGTTTTCAAAGGATAAGGAAAAATCTATTTTGAGCAATGCAAGCCTAAGATCCACTTGGCCAAATGCATATAGTAGTATAGTCCACTTTAAATAAGCTAAGGTATCACTTGCCAATACTATTCCAAAAGTATTGACCCTCTGTGGCTGTAACTTGTAATGTTGCAGGTTACTCCGATGATGAATAGGAGTCATGAGTCTACACTCAACATGCTTGCCTGTGGCACATGAAGATGAAGACTTATGTTTATTTACTTATTCCATAAACTCTTGTATTAGGCCTTTGGCCCTGAGTTGTAAAAGACTATGTTTTATCTCTGGAATGACTGTAATAAACGACCTTTGTATATGTGTACTTCATCTTAAACTGTGGATGCTAGCATTGATCCAGGGACTAGCATTGCAATCACAGGGATCCTTTCCTTCAATAAGGAGGGATCTTACATCGAGTGTGGTAGGCATAGGGATGGATGGACGAGCGTTGCATGGACAAGACAATTCACATAGCAATCAGAACATAGCGCAATTGCAAATAAATAAGATGAAACATCCAAGTACTAGATAATCCTAGGCATGTGTTCCATATATAGTCATACGTGCTCGCAATGAGAACTTGCACAACATCTTTTGTCCTGCCAGCCCGTTTGCAGCGGGGCCTCAAGGGAACTATTGGCAATTAAGGTGCTCCTTTTAATAGAGCACCAGAGCAAAGCATTAACACTCCGTGAACACATGTTATCCTCACATCAAAGCCATTCCCTCCGGTTATCCCGATTGCTGTCACTTCGGGGCCATTGTTTCCGGACAACAACGTGTGTATACAAATTGTAGATAAGACCATAAACAATACTATCATAATGAACCAATAACATATTCAGATCTGAAATCATGGTACTCGGGCCCTAGTGACAAGCATTAAGCACAACAAGTCGGAACAAAGTCATAAAGCACTAATAAAAGATACTAGGCACCATGCCCTAACAATCTGATGCCATTACATGAATGATCTCATCCAATCCCTACCATCCCCATAGCCTACAGCGGGGGATTACTCACTCATAGATGGGAAAACATGGATGGTCGATGGAGAAGCGATGGTGATGATGATGGCGATGATCTCCTCCATTCCTCATCCCGGCAGGATGCCAGAACGGAGTTTCTGGTGCTATTTCGTGGAATCTGATGGTGGCGGCGGAGCGGAACTCCTTCTGGAAAAACATCGAACCCCCGGAGTTTTTAGGTTAGAAGGCTTCTTATAGGCGAAGAGGGAGACCAAGGGGGTGCCTAGGGGTCCACACCATGCCCTGGTGCGGCCAGTCCTAGCCCGTGCCTGGGGGGGTGTGGCCAGCCCCTGGCCCTCCTCCGTCTCATATTCCGGCTCTGTGAGTCTTCCGAAAAATAGGCACTTTGGCTTTTGTCCCGTCCAATTCCAAGAATATTCATTTTCTGACTTTCCTGGAACCAAAAATAGCAGAAAACAGGCAGCTGGCACTGTGGCTCTTGTTAATAGGTTAGTCCAAGAAATCATATGAACAGTACTCCAAAGTGTGGACAAAACACAAGAAAGTGGATAAAACCAAGCATGGAACATCAAAAATTATAGATACATTTGCAATGTATCGACTTCCTTTAGGTCCTTTAAGGGGGTGTTCCAAGTTGAAAGGTTTAGATTATGATGAAGGCAATCTGAAGGAGCTAGAGTGTAGTCTTCTTACCCCTTTTGTAAATGATCTGATTAGATGAGCCTCTTCTCTCACTCGTTTTTAAACAAACTTGGCTTTTGCAAAGTAACCACAGAAATCCTTTCTAAACCAAGTATGTATCGTAGGTTATTAAGTCCTGCGGAGTACATCCTGTACTCAGCCTTGCCTCATTGATGTTTTTCTATAGATGAAGCTATCCCATCTAAAGGAGGTTTCTACATTGACATCGACGAGTAGTTGGGGTTCCCGGGTAGCAGCCTAGGATCTATCAAAGGGTCGTTTGCTTATCTTTATGTCCTCTTAGGCCCTTTGCTAAGTTTGTTGTTTAGAACAACTTATTTGCTTCCGTTTCTTTGTGTTTGATGGGTCTCTGACCCCTGGTTTGTAATACTTGTATGAAGCTCTAGTAAGAGCGTACCTTAATAATGTATGGTTTATATGTTTTATAATGTTATAGAATTATTCCCTGTACGCTTCGAGCTCGAGGTTAGGCTTATATCAGATGAAGATCTGGTATTTTCTAGCCATGATCTTGGGTCATGACATAGATCTTGTTGTAATTCCAGATTCAATTGTGGTTTGCACTAGATTTATCCCCGTACTTTTATCCATCCATTTGATTATGATGATGTCGTTGATTGCTTCCATGTGTGAATAGTTCCCCTTGTTCTTGGGGAGATGGAGAAACCCTAGCACTATTATGAAATCCAAATAAAGATGATCTATTCTTGTATCCATATAACTTACTGGTCCATGATAGATTTATGATGTGTGTTTGATCTCTCTCTTTAGATGGTATGTGTAGTCAGCCACATATCATTTTCCTTTGGGACTAAAGAAGATGGAGAAATCCTTTAGACGTGTTTGGAAGTGTGCCCCGGAGCTATCATGACTATTAAGCACCGACTAGCATCCTACATGGTCAAAGGAGGATTAAGAGAGACTTCCTAAGTTAATTACGATATCCACGGGGAGACCTTGTGACTGCAAGTGCACAGATCGTTTGTAGCTAGTTTCAAAATAAAGATATCCATCCCACAGGGAGCAGGAGTCTGAAGTCTAATAATTCTTGAAATAAATATTGCTATAGAAATGCTAGATAAAGTTCTAAGTAACAAGGTAAAATGCGAGTAATGTGTAAAAAGGTGTTTTCGGGTTTTGGGTATAAGAGAAATAATAAAGTAAAGCAAAGTAACTTAATACAGAAAGTAAGTATCGTGTATGTAAAGAAAGACTGGAACTGCGATAGGGAAAAGGCGTTCTCAGGGAGTAGCGGATGCACCACTAGTATTGTAAAGATCTAAGATAAAGATTATCATCATGAACATTCTCACCTATGTATGTGTGGGAGGAACTTCGAATGTGGAAAAATAGGCAACAACAGCTGCTCACATCATCCTCATAACCACATTAGTCAGCAATCGACATCAATTGAATTACTACGCTATTAAGGGACGTAATCCCGTAGGACGTATACCATGGCATGGATAGTGTTCCGTGAATTTCCTCGATTTGCCAAGTTGATACTTAAGGATTTCTAATAGCTTTATAGTCACTGTAAGTGCTAGCACACCTTCGTCTACCAACAAGTAGTTCCCTCCATCAAGTCCCCACGAGAGGCAAATATTGGGAGGTCAACTTCTCTCAACATCAAGATGTAGAGAATCTAACACATGGTCATAGCGATGAATATCATAATAGACTTTATCTTATTTCAATCTCATACTAGGGTTTCCCCATCTCCCCAAGAACTAATGATCTACTCAAACATGGAGGCAATCAATATCATGGCAATGATAATGGAAACAATCATAGATGCAAAGTACTTCTATAAATCCACAATGAGTATAGGAATTACAATAAGATCCAGACAAGATGTAGATGGGATGGATGAAGATGGTTGTGATGTAGCGATGTATTATGAATATTGATGCCTTAGCCTCCCGAATCTGCGCAGGGTGAAGATGGATCCCTAGCGGATGAGTTCCCCGTCAAGATACCTTATGGAGGTGAGGTTTCTGTGATTTCTGGGTGTTTTGTATGTCCTATCCTCGAACCAATTGGACGGGGTGAAACTATTTGACGAGGCGGAGGCGGTGCCAGCTATACGGCCGGAGCTATACGGGCGGAGAAAATTCTCCCGCCGTATAGTTGGTCGTTACGCTTTCTGCCTCTTTTGTTTGCTTCTGGTTTTCTTCTAGTCATATTAATATTTCCCAAATAAGCGATTTACGTTGCTTTTGACTCCTTTTCTCCATAGTGCAACTGCTTCAATAATTGTATCCACTGGATCCACCATTTTTCTTGATCCTGGTGAAAACAGCCATAAAATATGCGTGTGAACGCAATAAAATACCAAAATCCTACATCTACAATGCAAAATAATAATGTAAAACATGATGCAAATATGCACTCATCAACTTCCCCAATCTTAGACTCTTGCTCATCCCGAGCAAGATTTTAGCTTAATGGATGTGATCCTCATATTCATGAAGCTGATTTGATAAAATAAATGAGGCAATTGCAGCATGTGTTTATCATGTACGATATAGGGGAATAAGTTCATGAATAGTACCTTACTCGAACCATCTGAATAGTATTGGAAGGCTTCCACACCTTAATTATCAATAGTTCATAAAAGATGAATCTCAACATAAGGTAAAAGACTCCGGTTCAACCGAATGAGTTATCGAGGTAGTCCCAAGTGTTTTAGGATCAACATATTCACTTGGGATTCAAAATCTCAAAAGTGTCTCTTTGTCATACTACAATACAGTGGTATATGCCTATTTGCTCTTTGCACATTCGCTCTTTTCTTCTTTTCTTTTTCTTTTCTTTTGCATATATGCTCACACTTTTGTTTTCAGTGCTATTTAAAGGAGCTAGCCATATATTCCACTTCATGTAGGAATTCAAAGTTCAACGATCTCAATTATCAAATTCCAACTGTATATGAAGCATTCTTATGACTTGAGATTCTACCACGACTTGTTCTCACTCTATTTAGATAGTATTTCATTTTCCTTTGTTCAAGGTCTTATTTTTTCAACTTGATTGTATAGATAATTTTTCTTTGTGAATCAAACCATAAACTTATAGCATATTGACCAAATTATCTTTATGTGTTCCATTAATACCAATGGTGTGGAAGACTCTGATACATTGCAAATGTATCTATAATTTTTGATGTTCCATGCTTGGTTTTATCCACTTTCTTGTGTTTTGTTCCAACTTTGGAGTGCTTTTCATATGATTTCTTGGACTAACCTATTAACAAGAGCCACAATGCCAGCTGCCTGTTTTCTGCTGTTTTTGGTTCCAGGAAAGTCAGAAAATGAATATTCTCGGAATTGGACGGGACAAAAGCCAAAGTGCCTATTTTTCTGGAAGGGATCAAGTGCCAGAATACGAGACGGAGAAGGGCCAGGGAGCCACCACACCACCTGGCCGCACGGCCAGGCCTGGCCCACGCCAGGGGGTGGTGTGGCCGCTACCGGCACCCCCTTGGCCTCTCCTTCCTCCTATATATTGCCCTCGGGATGAAAACCCTAAGGACCCGATCAAAAATCCACGAAAGAGTCTGTAGCTGTCGTCATCTCCATCCCTAGATCGGGAGGGATCTGAAGCTCTTCCCGGCACCCTGCCGGAGAGGGGAATTCACCCTGGAGGCCTTCTTCATCACCATGAAAGCCTCCGGTGTGATGCGTGAGTAGTTCATCCTTGGACTACGGATCCATGTAGTAGCTAGATGGCTGGTTCTCCTCCTTTGTGCTTTCATGTTTAGATCTTGTGAGCTCCGTTCATGATCGAGATCATCTATTTGTATTCATACATGTTGTGTTTGCGGGGATCCGATGGATATTGAGATGCTATTTCAGATTGATTATTGATTCTATCATGTCTTTGTTATTTGTGATCTTGCATGCTTTCCGTTGTTAGTAGCTATCTTGGCCAAGTAGATGCTAGCAACTCCAAGAGTTAGTATTTATGCTCGATAGTGGGTTCATGCCTCTGGTAATCTGGGGAAGTGACAGAAATCTCTAAGGTACTAGATGTGCTGTTGCTACTAGGGAGAAAACTTCATAAAACAATCGTATTGTTTACTTTACACGCAGTTTGTAAAGCAATAATCTGTTGCTTGCAACTTAATACTGGAGGGGGTTCAGATGATAACCTGAAGGTGGATTATTAGTCATAGATGTAGTTGGATGGCGGTCTATGTATTATATTGTAATTCCCAATCAAGTCTCAAAGGAGTCAAGATGATTAGTATATGCATGTATTCCTTTCTCGGTGTTTGTCAATTGCCCCGCTGTAATTTGCTCACCCAGCATGTTATCTATCTTAAGGAGAGCCACCTCTAGTGAACTATGGATCCCAGTCCTTTTCTTTACATACAATCTATAAACTGTTTCTGCTTTGTGTTTACTTTCTGCAAACTTTTACTTCCTTCCATTCGATATGTTTAATCCTTTGTTTTCCACAAAACACGGTGAGATTGACAACCTCATCGCAAGTTGGGGACAAAGTTCTGTGGTTGTGTTGTGCAGGTCTCCATGTTGCTACTAGCACCGGTAGTGCACCCTGCCAAAGCTCAGCTAGTAACACCTTTGGGGTGTTTCCTTGCTCGTACTGGTTCGATTAAATGTTGGTTTCATAACTGAGGGAAACTTGCTGCTGTGCTCATCATACCTTCCTATTGGGGTTCCCAACGAGCTCTACATCGAACGTCGAGCACATCAGACTCCTATTGCTATCATCAAGTGCAAGTAAAATCATACTCAAGCCATTCATATATCAATAAAGCAAACACAAACAAAATATTTCTCCATATATAATAATAAACTTGGAATTTCATAAAAGGGATCGACTATTCCTGAAGGAAATTCTAATGATGCAAACTTTATTTCTAGTTTGGACTAATGCAGGAATAAAATCTTATAAGATAGATTACAAGGTCTTAAAGATATCCTCAAGCTTGGAATCAAGCCAGGCGGGATCAAATAATCCCTTGCGATTATTTGATATCGTGATTGTTGTAGATCACTGGGGTGCCATGGCACGTGGTATCTTCTCCTCACGGGCCAGCCTGAGGCGGAGGGATTGATTGACAGCTTCTAACTCCTTAACATGCAACTTGTAGAAAAGATTATTCCTCTCTAGTACTTTCACTTGTTCCTTAATGAACTCATTGTTATCTTGGAGTGTTTGTAGCGCCTTAAGACTCATGGCAAAATCCGCTTTGGTTGTCCGCTTGATATCTTCATCAAGTTTATCAAGATAAAGTCGCGGCAATCTAAGGTGTTTGGGTGTCCCTAGCTTCTCCTTGTCCAATTCCTCAATCTTTAGCTCCAGGGCCTTCAAGTCCCTCTTCCGACATCCATGGTCAGCATCAAGGAACACTATAGGGATGGTCTCAATCTCATTGCGTTGGTCGCGGTTGCTCCCGATCTCCATGGGAGCCCTTCTTCTTGACTTCTATCCCTTGGTTGAGAGCCCTCTCATGAAATAAGAGGTAGATTGGTTTCTATAGATTGCGATTAGAGAGATAGACAATGGCAGTATATAAGAGGGGTCAGAGGTTGGTAAACCTCGCTAGAAACACCAAATTGTCATCCAAGAAAAGAATCCATACGGAACAGAAAAAGAAATCACGGATTTGGAAGTAACCTGCCGTGTAACGACCAACTATACGGGCGCGGCCCGTATAGGTCTGGTAGTATAGTTGGTTCCGGGCAGATATTTCCAAATATCTCGAGTCTAGGTCGATTAAATCATTACTTGGAAACGACAATAACGTTTTTTTACGTGAAAAGAAAGATTGAACGAAAAGTGTTTGAGAGTTTAACGACCAACTATACGGCCGTAATTTTTGTTCCGGTCGTATAGTTGCGACCGTATAGTTTCAAACACCGAAAATCAAAAGTTCCTAGGAGTTTAACGACCAACTATATGGCCAGAATTTTTGCTCCGATAGTATAGTTGCGACCGTATAGATATCGGCACCAAAAAGCAAAACCATCTGAGAGTTTAACGACCAAGTATATGGCCAAAATTTTTGCTCTGGTCGTATAGTTGCGACCGTATAGGCTCAGATATCAAAAATAATTTTACGAAGATGATATAGAGAGTTTCATGACCAACTATACGGCGGGAGCTCCCGCTCCGGTCGTATAGCTCCGCCCGTATAGTTGGTAAAACCCCTCTAAAACTTCAGAAAAACACAAGGAATTCGAAAATAGAAATTTCAAGAGTAAAAATTGTGAAAATAAATCACTTATTTGGGTAAGAACACTTACCTTGGACTTACCACTTGCTTAATCGGGGATGAAAAGTTCCTCCCACAACAAGGACTCCTTCTCTCTTGGAGGAATTGACTTTGATTCATCAAATAATTCTCGTAAACAAAAATCACCAGGACTAAAGTTCCTCTCAATAAGATTGGTGTCCTCCTGGGCAAACATGGACACTGCATCTAACATCTTTATTTCTTGCCTCTGCATAATCTGCAACTCAAATTCTTGAAGTGAAAGAATCCAAAGGACTAGTCTTGGCTTATGTTCTTTCCTCTCAAGGAGTTCTTTTAAGCCATCACGATCCGTATGAACTATCACCTTTGCATCAACTATATAAGAACGAAATTTATCACAAGAGAAAAATACAGCAAACAGTTCCTTTTCTTCCTTAGGGTAATTCTTTTGGGCACCATTGAGAGTTCTACTAGCATGATGTATAATATTAAATCTTCGACCAATATGTTGTCCAAGAGTCACTCCTACAACATCATCGCTAGCTTCACATATTAAGTCAAAGGTTGTATCCCAGATAGGTGGTTTAATGGTGGGAGCACGAGTTAGAGCATTCTTAAGTTTATCAAAGGCTTCAAGACACTTATCATCAAAATTAAATCTCATTCCCTTTTGCAAGAGGTTAGTCAAAGGTTTAGATATCCCTCAGAAATTTCTAATAAATCTTTTGTAAAAACCCACACGACCAAGAAAACTTATTATACCTTTAATATCCCTAGGTGGTGGCATTCTCTCTATTGCTTCAACCTTAGCTCTATCCACTTCAATTCCCTTACCTGATACTTTGTGTCCTAGGACTATACCTTCTTTGACCATAAAGTGGCACTTCTCCCAATTTAGAACAAGATTAGTTTCTTCACAATATTGCAAAACTTTCTTGAGATTATCCAAGCAACTAGTAAATAAAGTTCCATAGACAGAAAAGTCACCCATAAATACTACCATTATAAGTTCTATGAAATTAGCAAAAATAGTAGTAATACATCGTTGAAAATTAGCTGGGGCATTACATAGACCAAAAGGCATACGTCGGTAAGCATGTAAATCGTAAGGACTTATGAAAGTTGTTTTAAGTTGGTCATCCGGATGAATAGCTATTTGAGAGAAACCAGAATATATGTCCAAGTAACAAAAATGAGTATGGTTTGCTAACCTTTCTAAAGTTTGATCTATGAACGGTAACGGATAGTGATCTTTCCTAGTTTCTTTATTCAATTTCCTGAAATCTATGCACATCATGTGCCCACCAACAGTTCTAGTAGGTATTAGTTCATTGTTTTCATTAGGAACAACAGTAAAACCGCCCTTCTTAGGAACACAATGAACAGGACTTACCCAATCACTCTCTTTAATAGGATAAATTATACCTGCGTCCAGTAGGCATACAATTTCTTTTCTTGCCACTTCTTTCATTCCAGGCTTCAATCTTCTATTAAATTCTACAACTGGTTTAGCACCTTCTTGCATGAATATTCGGTGGACAACTATCATGGGACTAATGCCCTTCAAGTCATACATTGAGTACCCAAAGGCTTGGCGATGCTTCTTAAGTATCCTCATGAGTTCTTCTTCTTCTCCTGAAAGTTTAACACTAATAATAACAGGAAATTTATTGGTATCATCTAAAAACCTGTATTTGAGATTATCTGGTAGAGTCTTCAACTCCGGGGATGGTAGTTCCTCGTCCCCTCTCTTTTCTGGCTCTTCAAAAGCCTCATCAGTTGGAGGTGCCAAAATGGTAAATGAATCAAATTCATCTTCTAGTTCCTCTAAGGACTTGTCCTCCATAACTATTTCTTCATAATTTAGATCTTCATTTATTTCTTCTTCTCCATTACCAAAGAAAAGAGCTGCCATTTCCTCAATGGTTCTCTATTCCTCTTCTTCTTGTGCTTGTGGAGGCTTGTCTTTAAATTTGGAAAAATGGAATTTATTTTCCGTTCCCCCAAGATTAAGAGTCACAATCTCCTTCTTGAATTTAACATAGGTACCTATATCACCCAAAAAGGTCCTTCCAAATATAATAGGGCAAAAAGTGTCAGCTGGCATATCAACAACTACAAAATCGATAGGAATTTTTTTGTTGCCAATTGTGACAGTTGCATTGTCAACTACTCCCATTGGAATTCTAAGGTTTTTATTGACTAACATAATTGTTATGTCAGTATTCTTAATTGTAGCCGGTTCTATTTCTTCTTTTATTTCTAGGTAGAAATCATAAGATATAACATTAACTTCGGTGCCAATATCACATAAACCGTAATGAGAGGTTTCTTTAAATATGTAGGGAAGAATAGTCTTACCCACATCTTTTACCTTTGTTTTACCTTCAACCAATATGGAAGTCTCTACATCAAGTTCAACTATGTTACAGTGTGAGTACATAACTATAATTGCTTCCTTGGTTACCTCTTCATCTTTGTTTTCCTTCAGATGTTCCTTGACTTCTGGCACACTTTCCTCTTCCCACTTTTCATGTACTGCTTTGACCTGTTCATATTCAAAAATATGCTTCTGTGCAGTGTTAGGGAAAGGAACTTCATATATTGGTTCTATGGAGGCAAGTGTTGCTTTATCTTCTCTAGTTCAGGTGGTGGATCGTACTTGATTGGACCCTTGATACATTGCAAATGTATCTATAATTTTTGATGTTCCATGCTTGGTTTTATCCACTTTCTTGTGTTTTGTTCCAACTTTGGAGTACTTTTCATATGATTTCTTGGACTAACCTATTAACAAGAGCCACAGTGCCAGCTGCCTGTTTTCTGCTGTTTTTGGTTCCAAGAAAGTCAGAAAATGAATATTCTTGGAATTGGACGGGACAAAAGCCAAAGTGCCTATTTTTCCGGAAGGGATCAAGTGCCAGAATACGAGACGGAGAAGGTCCAGGGATCCACCACACCACCTGGCCGCGGCTGGCCACGCCCACGAGGTGGTGTGGCCGCTCCCGGCACCCCCTCGGCCTCTCCTTCCGCCTATATATTTCCCTCGAGACGAAAACCCTAAGGACGCGATCAAAAATCCACGAAAGAGTCTGTAGCCGCCGTCATCTCCATCCCTAGATCGGGAGGGATCTGAAGCTCTTCCCGGCACCCTGCCAGAGAGGAGAATTCACCCTGGAGGCCTTCTTCATCACCATGCAAGCCTCCGGTGTGATGCGTGAGTAGTTCATCCTTGGACTACGGATCCATGTAGTAGCTAGATGGCTGGTTCTCCTCCTTTGTGCTTTCATGTTTAGATCTTGTGAGCTCCGTTCATGATCGAGATCATCTATTTGTATTCATACATGTTGTGTTTGCGGGGATCCGATGAATATTGAGATGCTATTTCAGATTGATTATTGATTCTATCATGTCTTTGTTATTTGTGATCTTGCATGCTTTCCGTTGTTAGTAGCTATCTTGGCCAAGTAGATGCTAGCAACTCCAAGAGTTAGTATTTATGCTCGATAGTGGGTTCATGCCTCCGTAACTGGGAAGTGACAGAAATCTCTAAGTTACTAGATGTGTTGTTGCTACTAGGGAGAAAACAACAATCCTTTGTTCATAGAACAATCGTATTGTTTACTTTACACGCAGTTCGTAAAGCAATAATCTGTTGCTTGCAACTTAATACTGGAGGGGGGTCGGATGATAACCTGAAGGTGGATTATTAGTCATAGATGCAGTTGGATGGCGGTCTATGTATTATGTTGTAATGCCCAATCAAGTCTCAAAGGAGTCAAGATGATTAGTATATGCATGTATTGCTTTCTCGGTGTTTGTCAATTGCCCCACTGTAATTTGCTCACCCAGCATGTTATCTATCTTAAGGAGAGCCACCTCTAGTGAACTATGGATCCCGATCCTTTTCTTTACATACAATCTATAAACTGTTTCTGCTTTGTGTTTACTTTCTGCAAACTTTTACTTCTTTCCATTCTATACGTTTAATCCTTTGTTTTTCGCAAAACACGGTGAGATTGACAACCTCATCACAAGTTGGGGACAAAGTTCTGTGGTTGTGTTGTGCAGGTATCCACGTTGCTACTAGCACCGGTAGTGCGCCCTGCCAATGCTCAGCTAGTAACACCTTTGGGATGTTTCCTTGTTCCTACTGGTTCGATTAACCCTTGGTTTCATAACTAAGGGAAACTTGCTGATGTGCTCATCATACCTTCCTCTTGGGGTTCCCAACGAGCTCTACATCAACTACGCACCGGCACTTTTCTGGGCACCTTACACAGAGCCATCAAGCATTTTTCTGGCGCCGTTGCCGGGGAGTCAAGGACATCTTCACAAGGGGAGTCCCTCATAACCAATCTCTTTACTTTGTTGTTTTTGTTTTGCTTAGTTTTCTTTTTTGCTTTGTTTGCTTGTTTTGTTCTTCAAAAACACAAAAGAATTAGTTTTACTAGTTTGCTTTCTTATTTGAAAAACACAAAAAAATTAGTTCCTATCTTAAGTTGCCTTCATGTCTAGCCTTGCTCCAATCACTATGTCACCCGAGGAAATGATTTTCACTTTTAAACAAGGAATTGAGGAAAGTTTTAAGGAAGCTTGGTCTAGAATCTCTGATCTACATGAAAAACTGAGCCTAAAATGACTCAAAGCTTGTTCCTTAGCAGTTTTTACCTTGGGATTGCTCTTTGCTATAGGTATGCTCTAGATGCTATAGTGGGAGGAGATTTCCTCCAATGTAATGAGGATGATGCTACTAATGCTATAAAGAGATTGATCCTCATTTACAACATGCCTAGCCAAACTGATATTTCTTTTGCAAAGATATTTGCTAGGTTGAACACTCTTGAGACTAGCACTACTAGCTTAAAAGATTGCTATAATACGCTTAGGGAGCATCACAATTATGTTCCAATAAATTCTGAACCATCAAAGTGGCTCCCTACAGTAAAGATTGAGATAAACACTGAAACTTTTCAAGCCCGCTGCGATATCATGTCTGAATTTTGTCTTATGCCCAAAGATATTTATGAATATTTGAATCTTTGGGGGCTTACTGAAGGAGGAAAAGGAATATATCTTGCTAATAATGCTACCATATTACCTATTGGAATAGCTGAAGGAGTGTTTACAAAGATCCTTGGGAAAATGATGTCTACTGATTATCTTGTTATTGAATGTGCAGGAAAAGGACAAATTACACTTGGAAGGTCCCTATTAGAACTCCTTGGAGCAATAATAGATGTGGAAAAAGGGACCATGCACCTTTCTTCTCCACCAAACAATCACATTTTCCCAAAGGTTAAGAATAAAAGTAAGATAGGTAAGGGCAAGAAAGTTGTTTTTAATGCTTCTTCATTTGAGAACACTTGATTCTTTCTTTGCTTCTTATGCCTAACTTAAAGGCGTTAAAGAAAAGTACTTATTGGGAGATAACCCAAAAGTTTTAGATGAGTCTTGGAAGTTATTACCTCAGTAATAACCTCTCCTTATCCTTTTTATTTGCTTTTTGTGCCAAGAGTAACCTCTAATGAGAGTGAAGTAATGATTGGGAAAGTTGTTGTCCCGAAACAGATTTTTGTGTTTCACCGTAAACATTCGTGAGAGAGCTCTGTATGTCGTATTGATATGTAATTGTTTGTGCTTCTACCCCAGGTTGTTATCTAACTTTCGTTAGTTCAACACTTTTTGATTTGAGCAACAGAAGGTCTTCAAAAAAATTCGTCTTTACCTGCTGGTCTGTTTTGACAGATTTCTGCCATTTTCTGTATTTGCTTCTTGTGGGTTCCTTTTTGAGTTCTTTTGAGGAATTGAGCTTTTTGAGGGAAGTGCTACAGTAGCTAGTGTTCTAATGGAAGTTTATTTGGTGTTAGAACTGAACCTTGAGACTTATTTATCTTGAGTGCACTAATGTTGCTAATGAGATTGTGTGAAGTTTTGTATGAAGGAAAATTTTCAGGTGTATGGAAGGAATGAGTAATGAGATGAAGGATGGACTAAAGCTCAATCTTGGGGATGCCACGCATGTTACCCCAAGAAATATCCAAGAAGTACAAGCGTCAAAGCTTGGGGATGCCCAAGGCATCCCCTCCTTCATCAATAAAAATCCTAGGTTTCTTCCAAACGCTTTATTTTTATTGTTTCATGCACAGTTGTGTTTTTCTTGGAGCGTCTTCTTTTTCGTTTTCATTTTGGTTTTCGTTTGCTTGGTTTGCTTAGTTTTCTGAATAAATTGGTTGAACCCCCTCTTTCATACATTGGTTTGCAAATAGTTTGGTTTGGTTTGGAAAAGAGTAGGAAAGTTCATACTTATGTGGTAAAAAGAGCTCTTTTTTACTGTCGCCTATGCTTTGTCATGCCATGCTTGATATTGTTTTGGCTTTATGCTTAGTATTCTTTGCTGTAGCATGACTTGTTATAAACAATTGAGATTTCTTAATGTGCCTTGGATGAATCATGTGTTGTTTTAGCATATTAAAGCATAGTATAGTGGTATTCTCCTTTTATGCTTTATTTGGGTTGACTTGGTGCATGCTCACACCATGTTATGACTATCTCAAGTCACCATAGCCTTTATGATCCTTTAGTTTTTAACTTGTAGTATCACTTTATGCTTTAATCAATGATGTTTTGTTGCTCTGCATGATTATGGCCATTATTGCTCTCTTAGTTTGTCGCTCCTAGTCTTTTGCTAGCCTCCACAACAAAGTATGAGTTCCACTCATGCATCCAACTCCCTAAACCAAGTTATTCCAAAGAGTCCACCATACCTACCTACTAGCTTATGCTATTCCAAGTATATTCATGCTTTTGTTTACCTTCCACTTGTTATGAGAAAACTAGTGATTAAAGCTCTCACGAACTTGATGGCACACTTTATTTTTTGCCTCTAATAAACTTGAACCATTGTGTCATCTATGTTGTATATGCTTGCACTTATTTGTTGGGAATTAGCAGAACCATGCTTTCATGGGGAACGCTTTCAACATTGCACTTGGTACTTGTACCTAGTTGATATCATGCTCTTTTGTATATGGATGTCGTCGGTGTGAAATGAAAGGGGAGCTTGTAAGTCCATGGAGTTATGTATATGTGTTAGAGAAACGCCTGGGCTGCTGGTCTAATCCATGTTGACATGGTGGAAACCTGCAGCATAACCATAATGAGCTGTCTATGAAGCATTCTTCTTATAAAAAAGAGTCCTATATTGAGAAAAAAAAAAGAGAAAAGAAAAAAAAAGATACTATGAAAAGAGGAAAGAGAGAAAAAAGCACCATATTCCCCTGGTAAATAAGAAGAATGCTGAGATGCTCGTTGTCTACTTGCCTTGTCATTTTGATATGGGGATTCTTCCATATCATCGGGCAAGGGGTACCCCGTTGGCGGTTCTCTATGATAGACATGTACTTACGATGACAAGAACTTACCAGTGACTAAACTTGAGTAGCATGAGGAGCGGCCCTCGTATACAAGGGACATGAGATTTTTGACTTATACTTCATCAAGCATGTACACCATAGTTTGTTCACTTTAACCTTAATCACTTCAAGATGCTTATGATCGGGGCAATGAGAGCTGAAAGCTATAAGTACCATAATTTTTGGAAGCTCTTTATGAGACTTGAATCCCTACTTCCTTTTACAAAAGGCCTTTCTTCCACCATTATATTGAGTCTCCACCTTCTAACTTTATGCACCTTCTTTGAGAGCATAGTGGCCATTCTTAGTTCTATGTGCATTGTCCCAAGACTAGTTGATGGATGCATAACTTGATATTGCTTGTTTTAAACTATTGTATCTAGTCACTCTTATGAACTTTGAAGGTGTCCTATGCATTCATATTTGCTACTCTATGAAGGACAAGCTGAATACTATTATGCTATGTTTTCTTTATGTGAAACAAACAAATGTCTTGCAAAGCATTTTATTCATGAATCTTTTGTTTGTGCCTTTTCATGTTGCATCATAGTTTCTTTGCTTATTGCTAGAAGTTTGTCTTTCATGTTATGATTGAAGTACTATGATCCCAGCTTTGAATGTTTTGCAAATACTTTGATCAAGTCTTTGATGGTGCATGTCACCTCAAAAATTATTCTTTCTTTTTATCACTTACCTACCGAGACGGCAGGAGTTAAGCTTGGGGATGTTGATACATTGCAAATGTATCTATAATTTTTGATGTTCCATGCTTGGTTTTATCCACTTTCTTGTGTTTTGTTCCAACTTTGGAGTACTTTTCATATGATTTCTTGGAATAACCTATTAACAAGAGCCACAGTGCCAGCTGCCTGTTTTCTGCTGTTTTTGGTTCCAGGAAAGTCAGAAAATGAATATTCTTGGAATTGGACGGGACAAAAGCCAAAGTGCCTATTTTTCTGGAAGGGATCAAGTGCCAGAATACAAGACGGAGAAGGGCCAGGGAGCCACCACACCACCTGGCCGCGCGACCAGGCCTGGCCCACGCCAGGGGGTGGTGTGGCCGCTCCCGGCACCCCCTCGGCCTCTCCTTTCGCCTATATATTTCCCTCGGGACGAACACCCTAAGGACGTGATCAAAAATCCACGAAAGAGTCTGTAGCTGCCGTCATCTCCATCCCTATATCGGGAGGGATCTGAATCTCTTCCCGACACCCTGCCGAAGAGGGGAATTCACCCTGGAGGCCTTCTTCATCACCATGCAAGCCTCCGGTGTGATGCGTGAGTAGTTCATCCTTGGACTACGGATCCATGTAGTAGCTAGATGGCTGGTTCTCCTCCTTTGTGCTTTCATGTTTAGATCTTGTGAGCTCCGTTCATGATCAAGATCATCTATTTGTATTCATACATGTTGTGTTTGCGGGGATCCGATGGATATTGAGATGCTATTTCAGATTGATTATTGATTCTATCATGTCTTTGTTATTTGTGATCTTGCATGCTTTCCGTTGTTAGTAGCTATCTTGGCCAAGTAGATGCTAGCAACTCCAAGAGTTAGTATTTATGCTCGATAGTGGGTCCATGCCTCGTAACTGGGAAGTGAGAAATCTCTAAGGTACTAGATGTGTTGTTGCTACTAGGGAGAAAACAACAATCCTTTGTTCATAGAACAATCGTATTGTTTACTTTTACGCAGTTAAATAAGCAATAATCTATTCTTGCAACTTAATACTGGAGGGGGTTCGGATGATAACCTGACGGTGGATTATTAGTCATAGATGCAGTTGGATGGCGGTCTATGTATTATGTTGTAATGCCCAATCAAGTCTCAAAGGAGTCAAGATGATTAGTATATGCATGTATTGCTTTCTCGGTGTTTGTCAATTGCCCCGCTGTAATTTGTTCACCCAGCATGTTATCTATCTAAGGAGAGCCACCTCTAGTGAACTATGGATCCCGGTCCTTTATCTTTACATACAATCTACAATCTTTTACTGCTTTGTGTTTACTTTCTGCAAACTTTTACTTCTTTCCATTCAATACGTTTAATCCTTTGTTTTCTGCAAAACACGGTGAGATTGACAACCTCATCGCAAGTTGGGGACAAAGTTCTGTGGTTGTGTTGTGCAGGTCTCCACGTTGCTACTAGCACCGGTAGTGCGCCCTGCCAAAGCTCAGCTAGTAACACCTTTGGGATGTTTCCTTGCTCCTACTGGTTCGATTAAACCTTGGTTTCATAACTGAGGGAAACTTGCTGCTGTGCTCATCATACCTTCCTCTTGGTGTTCCCAACGAGCTCTACATCAACTACGCACCAGCACTTTTCTGGGCACCTTACACAGAGCCATCAACCCTCCTTTGGAGCTTTAATATGTTCTATAAAAGCTTTAACAACTTGCAACACAAGATGTAAATCCAGATAAAGTTCTTTAGACAATTCTTTCACATGACCTTTTTATTATAATCATGAATACAATCATGCTCTATTTCTACGCCTCCTTCACTTCCTAGACCAAAATTCCATGAAACTCTATGGTCACGAATTCTATTAAGGAAAGCCCAAGCTTTAGGTATAGGAAGATTCATAAAGGCTCCTTCCGCGAAAGAGTCTAGTTCAATTTTATTAGGTTCAATTAAACCGCCATAAAAGATATGTAGTAAATACCATTTAGGAAAATCATGATGAGGACATAGTCGTAGTAAATCTTTAAATCTAATATAAGCTCTTACTAGTCCTTCATTAGAACGATTCTTCCAAGTCATTATAAGACGCCTGATTCCAAAAGATTTTGATAATGGATAATATTTTGATAGAAGTTCACAAGCTAAATTATCCCAAGTAGTAGTGGCTTCAGGTGGTAGAGATCTATACCATGAGAGAGTTGTACTTGTCAAAGTTTGACTAAAATGTTTAACCTTAGCTCATCGGCAGTATATCCCGTCAATACAAAGTGCCACATATATCTTTAAAACATGCAATATGCTCATATGGATCAGGATCTTCTTCATCTCTAGTAAATTGCTTCTTATGTAGAATACTAAGTAGTAGAGGATTTATTTCAAACCCCCTTATCTTCTCATTGGAGTTGTCTCTTTTATAAATATCATAGGGCTTCCCAAAGTGGTTGAGTGGGTTAGCACTAATCATATGCTCAAACTCCATCGTGTTGGTGGAGACCTGTCACTCAAAACAAAATTTAGAAATACAAAAATAAATAAGAAAAAACTAAAAGACCTACAACACTTAGCTCCCTGGCAAAGGCACCAGAAAATAGCTTGATGACTGCAAGTGCATAGATCGTTTGTAGCTAGTTTCGAAATCAAGATATCGATCCCACAGGGAGCAGGAGTCTGAAGTCTAATAATTCTTGAAATAAATATTGCTATAGAAATGCTAGATAAAGTTCTAAGTAACAAGGTAAAATGCGAGTAATGTGTAAAAAGGTGTTTTTGGGTTTTGGGTATAAGAGCAATAATAAAGTAAAGCAAAGTAACTTAATACAGAAAGTAAGTATCGTGTATGTAAAGAAAGATTGGAAATGTGATAGGGAAAAGGCGTTCTCAGGGAGTAGTGGATACACCACTAGTATTGTAAAGATCTAAGATAAAGATTATCATCATGAACATTCTCACCTATGTATGTGTGGGAGGAACTCCGAATATGGACAAATAGGCAACAACCGCTGCTCACATCATCCTCATAACCACAGCAGTCAGCAATCGACATCAATCGAATTACTGCGCTATTAAGGGACGTAATCCCGTAGGACGTATCCCATGGCATGGATAGTGTCCCGTGAGTTTCCTCGATTTCCCAAGTTGATACGTAAGGATTGCTAATAGCTTTATAGTCACTGTAAGTGCTAGCACACCTCCGTCTACCAACAAGTAGTTCCCTCCATCAAGTCCCCACGAGAGGCAAATATTGAGAGGTCGACTTCTCTCAACATCAAGATGTAGAGAATCTAACACATGGTCATAGCGATGAATATCATAATAGACTTTATCTTATTTCAATCTCATACTAGAGTTTCCCCATCTCCCCAAGAACTAATGATCTACTCAGACATGTAGGCAAACAATATCATGGCAATGATAATGGAAACAATCATAGATGAATAGTACTTGTATAAATCCACAACAAGTATAGGAATTACAAAAAGATCTAGACAAGATGTAGATGGGATGGATGAAGATGGTTGTGATGCAGCGATGTATTATGAATATCGATGCCTTAGCCTCCCGAATCTGCGCAGGGTGAAGATGGATCCTTGGCGGATGAGTTCCCCCTCCAGATGCCTTCCGGAGGTGAAGTTTCTGCGATTTCTGGGTGTTCTGTATGTCGTCTCCTCGAACCAATTGCATGGGGTGAAACTGTTTGACAAGGCGGAGGCAGTGCCATCTATACATCCGGAGCTATACAGGCGGAGAAAATTCTCCCGTCGTATAGTTGGTCATTATGCTCTCTACCTCCTTTGTTCGCTTCTGGTTTTCTTCTGGTATTATTAATATTTACCAAATAAGCGATTTACGTTGTTTTTTGACTCCTTTTCTCCATAGTACAACTGCTTCAATAATTGTATCCACTGGATCCATTATCGGTCCTGATCCTGCTGAAAACAGACATAAAATATGCGCGCGAACACCGTAATACCAAAATCCTACATCTACAATGCAAAATAATAATGTAAAACATGATGCAAATATGCACTCATCAAGACCCTTAATTGAGGTGGTCTGTATGGGTGATTGCTCTCAGACATCGCGGTGTTTATTTAGAGGTGACCTCATTCTTGGCTCAACAAAGTGACTTCCTACGAGCCTTGTAGTGAACATCTTATTATGGAGCTCTCTCCACACATATCATAACACAAGAACAAGGTTATCTTAATTATGATTAATAATATCATGCTAGAGGTGTATCTTACACCCCTGAGAATGCTTTAGCCTTATTGAGTTCAACCATGCTTCCAAACAATTTCGTTACTTACATTCTTTTACTTCTTTTAATTACTATTCTGCATTCGACCAAAAACCTTTCAAATACCCTTTATCTAAAATCAAAGGCGGCTTACAAGTATCCTTTGGTAGACAGTGACGAGGGGCCTAAAGACCTTAACCAAATATCTCTATGTGGGTTCGATACTCTTATTTCAAAACTAGCTACAATTTATTTGTGCACTTGCAGTCATCAGTAACCATTATATGACTCTACACCATCTAAAGGACAAATCTACAAGTGTGGAGACAAAGGGCATACGTCATTCTCTCATGGCAATACCAAGGTGTTGTTCATCCATGAGAATGTTAATGAGGAATCCTTGAGTGAAGAAGAGTTCGATGCATGAGTCAAGGAAGCACTTGCAAGACAACATGTTGAAGATGATCAAGAGCTTATCATGTGTGAGCATGACGCAAGTCCTTCGCTTGTCGTCACAAGGGTTTGGACCACTGAATCCCAAGAGCACGAATATCTAAGACTCAACATTTTCCAAACAAGTGTCGTCATTATTGGGAAATCCATTAAAGTCATCATTGGTGGAGGGATTTGCCACAATCTAGCAAGCACCAAGCTATGCAAAAAGCTCAACCTCCCTCTCCATCCACACAAGCACCCTTGTCATGTGCAATGGCTAAATGACAATGGTTCCATGAATATAAAGCACACTATCTCAGTAACATTCTCGATTGGACCATACAAAGACACGATGGAGTGTGATGTGGTTCCCATGACCGTGTGCCATATTTTGCTTGGTAGGCCATGGCAATATGGCAAAGGTGTTCTACATGATGGTCGCACAAACGTGTATACCTTCAAGTGGCTTAACAAGACATTTGTTTTACAACCGATGAGTCTAGGCCAAATAATTGCGGACAACACAAAGGCTTTAGAGAGGGTGCAAGCCACAAAAACATCCTATGAGATGAGTGGTGAGCGAAAGAGTCACCATATAGTGAGTGAGGGTCAAAAGCCAATCGTGAGTAGGAATTCAAGGATGTGTTTCCCGAAGAACTACCTCATGGACTACCTCCTCTTCGCGGAATTGAGCGTCGCATTGACCTCATTCCTGCGGAACCTCTACCAAACCGCGCCTCCTTCCGCGTGAACCCGGAGGAGACAAAGGAGATCAAATGCCAAATTCACCATCTTGTCTCCAAAGGTTTGATCCAACAAAACTTAAGCCCAAGCACGGTACCTGTGATTCTAGTCCCGAAAGGGGATGATGTGTTACAATTGTGCATGGAGTATCTTCCAATCAATGCTATCACCGTGTGTTATCGACATCCAATACCACACCTTGATGATATGCTTGACGATATGAGTGGAGCCACTATTTTCTCTAAAATTGATCTTCGTAGTGGTTACCATCAAATACGCATGGCGGAAGGTGATGAGTGGAAAACCGCATTCAAGACCAAACTTTGTCTCTATGAATGGTTGATAATGCCCTCTTGCCTCTCTAATGCCCCATCCACCTTCATGCGCCTTATGAATCATATTTTGAGATATCTCATTAGAAAAAGCATTGTAGTCTACTTTGATGATATTGTTTTCTATAAAAAAACACTTGAAGAGCATGTTATCCATGTTAAGGAGGTTTTGAAAATCCTTCGAAATGAAAATGTATATGCTAATATTCCCAAGTGAACTTTTGCTAAAGACAAGTTGCTTTTTATTGGCTTTGTTGTCTCTTCGAATGGTATTGAAGTCGATATTTCTAAGGACAAAGACATATGAGATTGTCCTATACCCACAAATCTGAGTGAACTTGAAGTTTTCATGGGTTAGCCGGTCACCATCAATTTGTGAAAGATTTATCTACTATTGCTTGTCCTCTAAACGAGTTGACCAAAAAGAATGTCACCTTCGTTTTGGGCAAAGCACAACAAAGGTCCTTTGATGAGCTCAAAAAGAGGCTCACTGAAGCACCTCTCCTTGCTTTACCTGATTTCACAATTCTTTTGAAATAGAGTGTGACGCTAGTGGTATTGGTATTGGAGGAGTCCTCATGCAAAACGGGTGTCCTATTGCGTACCATAGCGAGAAACTTGATGGTGCATGCCTTAATTATCCGATTTATGACAAAGAGCTTTTCATGTTGGTTCGTGTTTTGCAAGTTTGGCAACATTACCTTTGGCCTAAGGAATTTATCATACATTCCGACCATGAGTCATTGAATACCTTAAGGATCAAGCTAATTTGAGTAAAATGCACGCTAAGTGGGTTGAATTCATGGAGTCCTTTCCCTATATTATCAAGTACAATAAGGGCAAAGATAATGTGGTTGCGAATACTTTGTCTCGCAAAAACACAAGCTTTCTTACACGCCTCAAAGTGAACATGTTGGGTATTGAAGATATCAACTTGTGACCCATTGTTTGAACCAATATTTGCTAAGTATTCACTTGAAAATGTATTTGATGAATTATATTTGCACAATGGTGTTCTCTTCAAACAAAACAAGCTTTGCATCCTAAAGTCATCTCTCCAAATTTTGCTTCTTCAAGAGTCTCATGGTGGAGGCTTAATGGGCCACTTTGGTCGTGACAAGACATATGGCATGCTCTCCACGTACTACTATTGTCCAAATATGAAGAGAGAGACATGGAGCATCACGTACAACTATGTACTACATACTTCCAAGCTAAGTAAAATTCTAACCCATTTGGTTTTTATATGACATTGCCTATTCCTCCTGCACCTTTGTCGGACACTACCATGGACTTTGTATTAGGATTGCCTATATCTAAGCATGGCCATGATTCCATATTTGTTGTAGTTGACCGTTTTTCAAAAATGGAACATTCATTATGTGCCATAAGACCGATGATGCTTCACATATTGCAAATTTGTTTTTCATAGAAATCGTACATCTTCATGGTGTGCCAAGAACCATTGTCTCCGATCATGACGTCAAATTCATGATCTACATGTGGAATACACTCATGGCCAAGCTCTGCCTCAAGCTCCTCTTCTCATCTGCCTCGCACCCTCAAACCGATGGCCAAAACAAGGTTGTCAACCAACACCTCAGAACTCTTGTAAGAGTGTTGATCAAGAAGAATCTTATCGATTGGGAGGAATGCATTCCACAAGCCGAGTTTTCCTACAATTGAGCCAAGCACTCCACGAGGATGAAGAGTCCATTCATGATTGTCTATGTATTTGAGCCCCTCACCTTGCTCGACATTCTACCGCTCCCTCTCCACGAGCACACCAACATGGACGTCGACAAGTGTGATCATGCAATGAAGAAACTCCACATAGACACAAGATCTACCATTGGGTAACAATTTCTTCGCCAAGCATCAAGGTTGAAAAGATATGATCTTTGATGAAGGTGACCTCATGAGGATACACCTAAGCAAGAACGCCTTCCCCAAAGAACACAATTCCAAGATCAAGCCAAGAGGAGATGGCCCCTTCTAGGTCCTCGGGAAGACCAACAATAATGACTAAATCATCAACATCCCGACATCCAAGTACCTTGTGAGAAATACGTTCAATGTGAAGTACCTATCACCATTTCATGGAGATGATGAGGATGAAGAGTCGAGGACGACTCTTTCCCAAGGGGGAGCTGATGCAGCCTGTCCTACGGACGTCACTACATCTTCATCCCCAAGTCCCCCAAGTGGACCAATGACTGGGTCCGAGCCAAACTCCTACAAGATAAGGTTAACTCGCTCCTCTCCTTGTGTGACTTTTATACACCCTCAAATGGATTGCTACTTCATGCCTCTACGATGTGCATCCTCAGGTACAAAGCACAAGATCATCGCCAAGCTACAAAGAAAGAAGTAGCAGAGAAAAAGACTAGAGTCTACAGTGTGCAACCCCGGAGACTCTGCACAAGGACTCCGGCCTAGACTCTGGCCCCAATACTAGGAGCTACAGCGAGCACAATGAAGACTACACTAGAGTCTCTACCCAAGGTCACCAGCCTTGACTCTGGTCCAAGTACTAGAAGCTACAGTGAGCATACCGAAGTCCGCCCCAGAGACCACACCGGATTATCCGGCCACACCGGTGTCTCTAGCCCTTGCTCCCCAGAGTCTCCGGTCTAAGTGTCGACAGGCATGTCAAGGCCTTTTGGTCCTAGCCCATGTTATCCCCTATTTCGTCCCAAACTTTTTGTTTAATGCCTAAAGTACCCCTGCTTAGTTGTTGGCCTATATATAGACCACCTCCTTCTTATTGTAACCCTATACTTGGATAATATAACTAGAAGAAAGCCCTTGTGGATATCTAGTTTAAGTCTTATCCTCCTCGACAAGGAGCGCCTATTATAAAACACCTCTTGGATTTTTCCTAGTGCATTCAAGTTGTACAAGGCCTTTGAGTCGGTGTTCCTTCTCGAAGTTGTCAAGATCTTACCAAGCTTCCTGTCTCGTCGTGTCGGTTAGAGAGATGCCGCCACTGATCCTAGGGATTGTGTTGGACCGGTAGCCGCCAGCGTGAACTATAGGTTGTTTTGTGTATCTTGTGTGTGTTGCATTCATCGGGTTCTTCGTGTGTGAGTTCACTTGGATTTTATCCTCCCTCTCTCCCCCTCATGATTACACCGTGATTCTCGGAGATTCGTTAAAGATCGAGCAACCATAAGGGGTCACCCCTAACAAGTTCAAGCAATGCAGCCAAATAGGAGTAGGGATTTACACCGCACAATGGCTTAAACCTACGTAAACTCTCGGTCTCCCCTGCCGTGTTTTCTGTTGTTTCCTCACCAATCTTGTCAAGGGTTAGTGGTGTTATGGGTGACACCTTAGGGTGGCTCGATCTTTCACGAAACTCTGGAAATCGAGGCTAGATCGTGAGGGGGGAGATGTAGGATGGAAATCCAAGTGAACGCACTCACGAAGAACATGATGAACACACTCACATGCGATACTTAAAAAAACTGTAGCTCGCACCAGTGGCTAGGGTCCAACAAAATCCCTAGGTTCGGTGTTGGGCAAGGATTCTCTATGTAACCGACACGGCTAGGCGAGGATCTTGATGAGTTCTTGACAACTTGGATACAGATCACTCACACCAAGGCCTTGTACAACTTGAACACAACAAGGCAAGATCCAAGAGGTTGTTGATAATAGTTGCTCCTTAAGGAAGGAGCATGATACTAAAATTGAGATCCACAAGGGGTTTCTTCTAGTCCTATTATCTAGTCTAAGTCAAAGGGGTGAGCCTTGGGGGTGATTTATAGTACTAGGGGTGAAAGGGTAGGTAAAGGAAATATTCCAGTGCATCCAACCCAAATTTGTGCGTAGACAGGGATTTCCCGTGGTAAGTTCGGTGGCGCCAGAAATAGCGTCGGAAGTTTCCGACGGATGCCGAAATATTCTGGCCTTTACCTGAATGGTGTTCTAGCGTTGATTTTGGTGTCAAGCCGAAAGTTTCCGATGGTCACCAAAATATTCAGGTTTATGCCGGAATGGTATGTTGAGACCGGTTTCGGTGTGGCGCCGGAACTGGAGGGTTTTCGTTTGATCTGGTGCCGGTTTGGTGAGGCAATTCGGGCATGATTCCGATTCCACTAGAATTTTTGCTGGATTGAGATGGATCTCCTTATCGTGTGCACTTTGTGTTCCTACTTGAGTATAAAAGCTGATGATACACAAAGTATTGGCATGAAGTAGGAGACCATTCAATGGAGAGTCAAAGTCACACATAGAGAGGATCGAGTTGACCTTCTCATGTAGGAGTTTGGCTTGAGCAGGGGTCATTGGTCCACTTGGGGGACTTGGCGTAGTAGATGGAGTGATGTCGATAGGATTGGATGCATCATCTCCCCCCCCTTGGGGAAGAGTTGTCCTCGACTCTTCATCCTCATCATCTCCCTAGAAAGGCAATAGGTCCGCCACATTGAACGTGTTTCTCACTAGATATTTGGATGTCGGAATGTCGATGATGCATGCGTTGTTATTGATCTTCTTAAGATCCTTGAAGGGACCATCTCCTGTTGGCTTGAGCTTGGAATCGCATTCCTTGGGGAAGCGGTCCTTGCTTAGGTGTATCCACACTAGATCACCTTCTTCGAAGATCATCTCCTTCTTGGTCTTGTTTAGCCTTGACGCTTGGCAAAGAACTTTGTTTCTCATTTTTAGCTCTTGTGTCTTTATGTAGTTTCTTCATTGCTTGGGCACGCTTGACGACATCCATGTTGGTGCGCTCATGAAGTGGAAGTGGTAGGATGCTGAGCGCAGTGAGGGGCTCAAATCCATAGACGATCATGAATGGACTCTTCATTTGAGTACTTGGATCGATTGTAGGTGAACTCGGCATGGGGATGAATTCCTCCCAATCCTTAAGATTCTTATTAATCAACACTCGTAGGAGGGTTCTGAGGCTTCTGTTGACAACCTCGGTTTGACCATAGGTTTGAGGGTGCAAGGCGGAGGAGAATAGGACCTTGTCGCTGAGCTTGGTCCTGAGTGTCTTCCACATATAACTCATAAGTTTGACGTCGTGGTCGCACACGATAGTTCTTGGTACACCCTAAATACGGACGATTTCCCTAAAAAACAAATTTTTGATGTGTGAAGCATCATCGATCTTATGGCAAGGAATGAAATGTGCCATTTTCAAAAGACGGTCAACTATAACAAATATTGAATCATGGCCATGCTTTGATCTAGGCAATCCTAATACAAAGTCCATGCTAATGTCTGACCAAGGTGCATGCAGAATAGAAAATGGCATATAAAGACAAAATGGATTAGACTTGGACTTACCTTGTAAGCATGTAGTGGATCGTTGGACGTGGCGCTCCACGTATATCTTCATCTTGGGCCAATAGTAGTGCGTGGAGAGCACGTCATAGGTCTTGTCTCAACCAAAATGACCCATTAAGCCTCCACCATGAGAATCTTGGAGAAGCAAAATTTGGAGAGATGACTTCCAAATGCAAAGCTTGTTTTATTTGAAAAGTAAACCATTGTGCAAATAGAAGTCATCAAATCCTTTTTGACTTGAACACTTAGCTAATATTGGCCCAAAGAACGGGTCAGAAGAATACAAACTTCGATATCATCAGGACCAACAACGTTCATTTCGAGACGCGTAAGAAGGCTTTTTTTGCTGCCAAAATTAATGTCCCCTTCCTATACATGCCAACACAACTGTGAACAAGACATATGGCCAGAGACACAAACACAGAGCCACTGATACAAGGCAGGTCGATATACGTGCGCACCGGCCCGTTGTGGACGAGGGAGAGACCAGTCGGCCGGTGCAGGGTAGCGAAGAAGAGAGGAAACCCTGTTTGTTCCGTGTGCATATATACTCCCTCTATTTCAAATTACTCTGCATTCTCAGTTTAGTAAAAGTCAAACTTTAAAACTTCGACTACATATATAAGAAAAAATATCAACATATGAAATATGTAATAAATATAACTAGACTCGCCATAAAACATAGTTTTATATTATATGCTATTGATATTATGAATGTTTGTATTTTGTCGAATATACTAGGTCAAACATTAAAATGTTTGAAATTGACCAAATCAAGAGATTGCAAAGTAATTTGGAATAGAAGGAGTACTAGGTCATGAATTTTACTAAAATATACCTCATCTTATTAACACATCTTAGATTTGCTCTGACATTGCACCGCCTTCAACTCCTCTTTGTAGCTCTCATGCTTCCCCCGATTTATTCTCTGATTTCATAGTCTCTTTGATTGTTCTCAAAACATGGTCAAATTTCTAGGCATGCAAATTCTTAGCAAGTAGTTGAGTCTTTCCAAACTATCACTAGTTCTCAATACATTGACTACCTGGTGGGTTCATTGGACAGATTTTTGCAAGGTGTGAAATTAGTTTCAAAACTAGGCAACTTTGAACGTTTGATTTTCTACTACCTACTAGTACTACTTAAAATTGCTGCCAAGGTCCAAAAGCATCCTTCCTATGCACACACTAAAACATAGAGCTCGGGCCCTAGTGCTTATAGACACTAAGGCACATCCCTAGTCGACGTGGTTGCGCTGGCGCGACAAACAAAGCCTCCAGGGATAACTGCGTCGGGGATTTCTGAAATGGTGGTAGATTTTTTGGCGCGGCGCAACGTGATCCGTCGATCTAGCGCTCCTGCGACGCGACAGAGGATATGCCATAACACATTGAATCCGGTGTTATAGAAAGTGCCATGATAAAGAAACAAAATTTGTCGTGCTAGCATACTTAGGAGGCAAAAATATATTTTATTTCCATTAATTAGGAACAACAATACACAAATGAGCCCCTCTACTCCATTACAATTTCAATTACAATATAATTTTATTTCCATTACATATTTTGAGCCCTCTATTCAATAAACCCTATACTTATTATTGAGGGTCTCTCTAAGTTTTATCCATCTCACTTCAAGCTCGTGAAAGCCGGATGGTTCTTCGATGGCCTCAACGACGCAGCCACCATCCTCCGCGGACGGTTATTTCATGGCCGCAATGACGTGGACACCATCCTTCGCTGACGGTTCTTTGACGGACGCAGCGATGCAGCCACCGTCTTCCGCGACCAGTCATGTGATGGTCGCAGCAACGCGGCCATCGTCCTCCGCACATAGTTCTTCGATGGTCATAGCAGCGTGGCTACCATCCTCCGTGCATGGTTCTTTGACGGACGCAGTGGCGCGACTGCCATCCTCAGCACACGATTCTTTGATGGCCGCAGCAGCGCGGCTGCCATCCTCCACAACATAGACACCGCCTTTGATCTAGAGAGAGCACATCAACCACAGAAAGAACAAGATGAAGGACGGTAGATATGTAGATGAGATGAACAATATGAAGAATATACCATAGAATCGGGAAAGAAGGGGCGGTGGGGTTAAACTGTAGTAACCTCTACCCAATCTACATGTCTTAAGCTTCCGAGGCATGGCAACAATCTGATCTAGGTATGAAAAATAGGGAGTGCGGAGCTATACGGGGAGGGGATTAAGGATTTCCTATATTTTATGGAAATGGGGAAGGAAGTTGATGGGATCTAGGGCTTGGTTTATGAGCTATAGAACAAGTGCGACCACTCATATGGGCCGAACTTGCACAGATGGTCCATAGTCGATCTCCAGCATAAAGGACCATGCTCGGGTGGGCTGTCGTGGGTTACATCTGACAGCTACACAAGCCTAACCAGTCAATAGGCTGTGCTTGACCATTTCCTAGCATATAACCAGAAATAACGGCACTTGCGGTGGATGGCGTAACAAGAGAATACCACTGTTGCCCAAGTGCAGCACGAAAAATCTCCGCTCTTGCGATCTACCAACCACGGCACCAAAATCCGCCGGTACCTTATGTGACATTACGTCTAATTGGCCACAGCAACAAAATGGTGATGCCGAAAGCCCATCCTCCACGTAACCATCTTTTGCTGGTTCTTTTTGCTGGTGCCGTCCCCAAAAATCCATAGGGTATAGGGTAATTCTGTAGTAACATCAATGCATCTTACAAACATGCTAGACAAAGGACTGACATAGATCCACCATACAAGGCACACATGCGCAACGTCATGTTGTGGACGAGGGAGAGATCAGACGGCTGGTGTGTGCGGGGTTATACTAGTAATAGAGGGGAGAGGGGAGGATTGATAGAGATGAGAGGCAGCGAAGGAGAGAGAAAACACAATTTGCTTTGCCTGCATATATAGTCCCATAAATGTACTAGTACTCCACTAGTGGAGTGTACCTTGTACCTCGTGTCAGGAACCCATCATATTTTTGCCCTAACATCGCACCACCTCTCGTGATGGATCCCTTTTATTTTTGCTCCTCTTTTTTTCTCTCCATTTCTTATTCACTTCTAGAGTTTTGGGCTTAAGTTTCTTGTGTCCCTGGTTCAATAGAAGTACGACGGAGTACTCAAGTTTTGCACATGAGTCCTCTTTCTATGAAAACTAGGCTTGTGGCATTCACAGCCATATTCTTCGTTTCTCTAAAAAACATATTCTCCATTCTTGCTTAATAGAAAAAACGTTCTCACTAGGTGATGTTGTTGGTAGTGGATGATCAAATAATTATTCAAAGCCTAGACAAACCATGAATTTCTAGGATATTGGCACTACTTTTTATCAAATTTCCATCAAATTAGGCTTGTCAGACTGTTCGAATCCTAGGCACGTCCCACGCTTAGGGACAGTTGGGTTCGTCTATGGTTGTCGGAATGAGCCAAAAATTGCACATACATGTATATTGGTATATCTTGATATTTTGATAATGGGTTTAGGGTTTTTTCTGCACTAAAAAACATAGTACAATTGAATCCCGTGGGAGTTTCAAAAATCCAGACCTGTTTTCTAAGTACTACTCCTCCGATCCAAATTCTCATGTAGTATTATACATGTATCTAGACAAGTTTGCACGATTCCCACCCCCCCAAAGAAAATTCCTACAATTAAGAAATGGAGAAGAGAAGCGAGTCTCCATGTGGACAAACGGAAGAGCTAGAAGAGACAAGCAGACAAAATATAATGCAGGTTCATGTCGAAGACATGCATGTAGTCGTCGATCTCTCTCTTGCATCACTGTACACTTTGCACCAGGACCTAGGCTTCCCTATTTATGTCAAGGAGTAGACCTTATTTGCCTCCCTTGTGGGTAAGATCTGTTTGTCTAGTACAGTACATCGTGATACCTTATTTACTCGCATGTCAACGTTCTGCAGCCTACACTAAAATCTTGTGTTCTGCCCAAAGTAGAGGCAGAGGCACAAAACACCACATATGTAATAAAGTTCATAGCCTCAGCCGCCACCGGTGCGGAGATACCTACGGAAGTATTAGCACTACTCCATTTTTATGCATGAGCATAGCTCTGTTGGGTTCTCAGCATAGAAAACAAAAAATTCCTACGATGGGAAATATACGCCAAGATCTATCTACTAGATACAAGCAACGGGTGGATGTACATGCATAGAGAACTTACCCTCAAAGACAACAAAGCTTTGTTAACAAGTTGCAACTCGTGGATGATGTAGTCGTACACTTGTCAATCTCAAGATCGTGATGAAGTCCAGCAGGTCCAGCTCCAGCACATCTATCAGATCCATCTCCAGCAAGTCCAGCACCACCAAGTCCAGCACCGCAAAGCAGCGGTGCATCCGTGATCGCACACACATCCAGTACCCCGACAACCTCCATCCCTCGCTCTAGCAAAAAAGCGGAAGCGGCAACTCCTTTCCAGATAAAGCCACCGAGAACATGTATCTCGCTAATCCGAGGCCATGGGGAGTAACTAGAGGGGGAGAGAGATCCTTCACGAGGAGGTGTGAGATGAGAGGAGGGAGTGGGGTGCCTTTTACAGGGAAAGGGGGGCAGCCCCTCACCATGGCTGGCAGCCAAAGGAGGTGCCCCCACCTCTTCCACATTCATGTGGGTGGAGCTCCCACTCATATAATTAGCCTCCCACTCAAAATTCCACTCACCTCCATTAAATTTCCACCAAATTTAATGCAAGCTCTCATTAAATAAAACTAATTTTATTTATTTTATTCAGAATTTTGTTAATTAATTTAATTAACAAACATTCACATAAAACTCCCTACAACATTTCAATATCACATGCAGATCTAGTTTTAGCAATTTCACCTGAAACAATTCCGGTTTCTATCGAAATGATTCCAGCGCTTTCATAATATTTATCTAAAACATATTTTCTCCTAAATGGTGTCGGTATCCCTTAAGTGTGTCACCCTACGGTTCACGAATAATGCAGACATGATCAAGACCCCTCTCAGATCAATAATCAGAAGCGATACCTGGAGATCCGTACTAACTCCCACATATTCAATGATGACTCTTGTGATCGTGTCAACCTTTAACTTCGTAACTAAATCCCTTTGTCTTGCGATATATTACATGTCCGAGATTCGATCATCGGTATCTCAATACCTAGTTTGATCTTGTTACCGACATGCACTTTTTTCTTGTTCCCGTGATATAACATTCTAGTGATCACATCACTTGCTTGCAAGCTATTTCAATGTGATTCACCGAGAGGGCCTTGAGTATATCTATCCATCATCGGGATAGACAAATCCCACTCTTGATCTATGAGCCTCAACATAACACCTTCGTAGCACTGAACACACCTTCATAGTCACCCTGTTACGGTGTGACGTTTGATGTTATCAAGATACTCTTCTGGTGTTAGTGATTAACATGATCTCATAGTCTAAGGACTAGGATTACTTCGTATGATGTTATAGAAATATAAACATAATGACTTTGATCATAATGCTATACTTCGGATGAAGGTTCATCACATCATTCCACCAATGTTGTGACCTCGTTATTAACAACATCCAATGTCCATGATCAGGAAACCTTGATCATCTTGTTAATCAACGAGCTAGTTTATATGAGAGGCATTACTAGGAACTTTATATTTTGTTTATTAAACATACATGTATTAACGTTTCCAATTAATACAATTATAGCATGCAAAATAAACATTTATCATAAATATGGAATAAGATAATAACCACTTTATTATTGCCTCTCGGACATATTCCCTTCAGTCTCCCACTTGCACTTGAGTCAATAATCTAGTTTAAAAAACTTTGTGTATTGAACACATATGGCTTTCTAGTGTTTCATATACGTGATTGCTAGTGGTTAACATAATCTCCGGATCTGACAGTTTCAGGTCCGTGTGTATTTGCATATCTTTGTGTCTCTACGCATCACTCATTCTCAAATGAGATGGCATTGTATAAATTTGGTCCTTTGGTGAGACCTTTAGTTTGTTCGGGTTAAAATATGTTGATATTATTATCATACAATATATCTTCATAGTATTATCCCACTTTGAACCACACCTAGTTTGATAACAAACTACTTAACACAAATGCCCTCCTTTGCTGCTAATATAGCAGTCATATACTTAGCCTTTTGTTGTAGTATCGGTCAAAATGTCTCAACTTTGGAACTCATCCAAATCCATCATGGAACATCTTTTCCATTACATTATGCCACCCATAGTATAAATTGAGATAAATTTTATTTGTATCTTGTGATAAAAATATTATCAATGTAACACTTTATAATGAACTACCTTTAACTATTGGTCACTTATACATGATATATTCTTAGTTCTTCCAAAGCTCATAAGAATATCTTTACTAACGTCCAATGATCATCTTATGAATCATTCTGGTATGTGCTCATAACATTTAGAGCATAGGACATATCTGGATATATACATATCACGGTATAATCGATCAAAATCTTCATGTGATTTTACTCACTAAGTGTTGAAACACTTGAATCTTGATACAATCCTTTCCATGCAGCAAGAACCTTTCTTGTTGTTTCCATATTGAAACCTTTCAACATCTCATATATGTACGTCTGGCACAACCATATTAGCGCCTCAATCTATCCATATAGATATTGATGCCAAATATTCCGGTTTTTCCCAAGTCTTTCATCGATATCCTATTTTAATGAAATTCTTAACTTGTATCAATAAAAGATACATCATTTCCAATTAATAATATGTACTCTGCATAATGTATTAGAAATTTTTCTCAGTGCTCCCACTTAATTTCTTGCAAATGCAAGCATCTTCATCATCTCCGATGAAATTAAACTCCTTTAACATTTTCATCATGGTGAAGATTCCAACTCCGCTATGCTCACTTCAACTAATGAAGTTTGCATGCCATTTTAGCACCCTTCGACTTAACAAGACCCTTCAGACCATGTATTGTACACGTCCTAGGTAAACATTCTATTAGAAGAACATTGTTTTGTTTGTTTAACTATCATACACCAAATTATATTTAGTGGTTGCTACATTAATCCGTCAAGACTAAATATCGCTATGAAAGATCAAATCTTGTCATAGTCAACACCTTGAACATTGCATGTAAACTTCTTTCCGACATGTCGACTATTTCATAGATGTTAAACATCCATGTCTATTTCTTTATAGATCCAAACACGACCGATAGGCTTCACGCCTTTCTGGAGGGTCTTCCAAGTTCAGAAACTTGATTTCTTGTGTATGGATACTATCACGGATTCTATGACTTCTAGTCATTTTATGGAGTCAAGGCCCATCATCGCTTCTTTGCATGCAGTTGGTTGATCATTGTAAAAACAATAATGACTTGTTTATCAAATCTCACTATTTGATTCTTACCTGATGCATACGGTTGAAATAGGAACTCTAATCTCCAAGATCACACCCTTTGTAATCACGGCAGCCATGAGCATTGTGGCCACCACCGGGACACTTTCCGGTGCTGTGCTACTTAGCACATATAGATAAGGTTCAACAACCTTATCAAAGTTCTATTGTCCTCCTACTTAACTTTTCACGAAAAATTCCTTCTCAAGAAACTTGACGTTCCAAGCGACAAACTCTTTTGTCCTTGGTGTTATGGAGGAATTCCCAACAAATTCTTTGGGATAACCTACAAAGATGTGCTTATCCGACTTTGGTTGTAAACATTTCACTTATGCATAGCATACCAAAATTTAAGAAAAGACAATTCGGGTTTTATCCCAAACCATAAATCATATGGTGTCATTTCAACGGATCACGATGGTGCTCTTTTCAGTGTAAAAGAGGTAGTCTCTAAAGCTTTAATCCTTAAAACATAATAGCATTTTTATAAATGACACCTTTGATCTTACCATGTCAAACAAGGTTTGATTTGATCTCTCGAACATACCATACTCCTGTGGTTTATCGAGAAGTGCAAATTCATGGAACAATTCCTGAAATCTTAGGTGTTTCGCTAAACCAGTAACTCAAATATCTTCCTTTATGATCAAATCATAAACTCTTTTATTTTCTTGTTACAATGATATTTCACTTCATCTTGAAAGTCTTTGAACAATTTTCAAATGTTTCATACTTCTTCCTTATTAAGTAAATATATAGATATAATCACTCAAATTTCTAGAGAAAGCATATGAAACAAAAAGATCCATCGCATATGGCTACACATAATGGACTATGCACATCAGCATGCACAATTTCCAATAAGCTAGTCATCCGTTCCTCTTTGGCCTATGAACGGAGTTTCAATTATATCAAGGAAAGTTTCACTAGCGTCAATTGATCAAAATCAAAGGACTCCAAAAATCCATCAACATGGAGTTTCTTCATGTTTACTCTCCAATATAATTCAAACAGCAATGTCACTTCATAAGTTATCTTCCAATCATTTGTCTTACGACATTTTAGCAATAATGTTTATGGATGTGATTTCTCCAACTAGACTTGTAAAAGTTCATCCATCCTTTATGGAATATGGTTATTATTTGAACAACCATTGTTCTCGTAATACCGGAACAAAATAACAATTATTAAAACAAATCTTGAAGGCTAGGTTTGACGACAACGAAAAACACAATAACACTTTATTTGTTTTCGATGAACATCATCACTTATTCTCTTGCTAGTTACTTAGGCTGTTGCAGTTCATGAATTGTGTTGTTCTATATGACACTTCACACCAACCAATTTGGTATCCAATACCTAAGAACCACATTGTTTAACAAGCAAGGAATATAGCAATAACATGTATATCTTATATATACCTAAGTTGGACATCTCCAACCTTCTCTTTTCTGCCAACTATTTTATATATTCTCTTTCAGCAATTCCTTTTCTTTTAAAAGAATCTATCAACATCAATAGTGGTGTCATTCACATGACACATAGTACAAAGTGTATATAGTCAAATACTAATACCTTTGAACTTGCACTTTGAAGTGGATCACCATCATCAAATGTTTGGTGTTCTTTCAAAAATCCATTTTTTAGTAATCTATTAGTGTAGTAAACATTTTACTTACATCTTCTATTCATCCTTATCATGACAACTTTCATGATCAAGCTACTATAGCCTATAAGGAAGAATCACGAGTATAATGTTAGTTCCCAAAACCTTTTTGGGAGATCCGGATGCCTAGCATCTCCATCCTTCACAAATTCTCATACAATATGAGAACATGTATTTTGCTAAATTATACTCTATTATAATGCAACCAAAAACATTGTTTCAGATATCACAATATATTCCACACATGATGGTTTCTGAAACAATTTTTTCAGATCCTAGATAATCTTGATATTAAAACAACTTTTGAATATCAATAATCATGGAGGCAAACATGATACTTTAGATACTAACATTGGAATTCTTACTCTTGATTGAATACTACTTATTAAACTTCATGGAGTAAATAGAGTTTGCTGAAAGTTTGCAATACGACTTCTAAACTTTAAATTGACATTCAAAACAATACGATACCAGTTCATAAAGTAAATATCCAGAATTCTATAGTTCTATTATCTCAATTAAAACTAAGCATAAGGTAGTAAATAGATGCCAGTGACTACAACAAATTATGGAAATTCACTTTGATTCAGTTTATGACAAATTTGGTTCGAATAATCCAAATTAGAAATGAACTTCCACTCAAAAAATGACATCTCTCGTGCCTTTTTGGTGATTACATGAACCAAATCCACTACACCAAGTCCGATCATCACGTGAGTTGGTGTAGCTTCAAAGGCGAGCATCAATATGGGCATCACATCAACTATATGACTCATGCTTAAGCTTTTGGTCTGTGTTCCGAGGCCATGTCTGTACATGCTAGGCTCGCCAAGTAAGAACCTTAGTACTCGCGTGTGTAAAACTGTCTTACACCTGTTGTATGAAAGCGTAGAGTCGAGTACACCCGATCATCACGTGATGTCTCGAAACACGGTCCATAGAACGGTGCATACTTAAGGAAGAACACATTTTATCTTGATATTTAAATGAGGGATCATCTTATAATACTACTAAAACACCAAACTAGCAATATAAGATGCAACCATCATATGTGTAAAGTGAAATGATATGGTCCATGCATTTGATCACCATCATGTGAATCATGGTATGATCTCTATCATTCCTTTGTGTGTAAGGCCAAGGTCTATGGAACTTACACGTTAGGTGTGTTGTAAGGGTATCTACCATAGATCAACTTACAACATTACTATATCATGACACTAGCCCAGCAACAATCTAAACTAGACGCCTCTAATTTATCAATTGCAAGTTTTTACGTGGCTTAGGGCTTTCGAAGATAGAACCGGTCTTACCTACGAACATGGAACCACAACGATGATAACTAAGTTATTAGCAACTCGTTGTAAATCAGATATTGACTATAGTAGGAGAGACAGACACCCGCCAGCCACTTATGCAAAACTATTGCATGTTAGTCGTGAAACAGGTCTCATGTGTGATGACATGTAAAGTTGGTCCGGGCCGCTTCATCCCACTATGCCACCAATATCCAAAATACATGAAATAAGCAATAACATGATCATCATCGCCCACATACTCTTATGTGTTCTACCCATGCAGAGCACCTACGCATAGATCAGGCTCTGATACCACTATTCGGTTCTCAGCATAGAAAACAAAAAAATTCGTACGATGGGAACTATACGCCAAGATCGACCTACTAGATACAAGCAATGAGTGGATGTACATCCATAAAGAACTTACCCTCGAAGACAACAAAGCTTTGTTAACGAGTGGGAACTCATGGATGATGTAGTCGTACACTTGCCAATCTCAAGATCGTGATGAAGTCCAACAGGTCCAGCTCCAGCACGTCCATCAGATCCAGCTCCAGCAAGTCCAGCACCACCAAGTCCAGCACCGGAAAGTAGCGGTGCATTCGTGATCGCACACACATCCGGTACCCCAGCAACCTCCGTCCCTCGCTCTAGCAAAGCAGCAGAAGCAGCAACTCCTATCCGGATAAAGCCACCGGGAACATGTATCTCGCTAATCCGAGACCATGGAGAATAACTAGAGGGGGAGAGAGATCCTTCACGAGGAGGTGTGAGATGAGAGGAGGGAGTGGGGTGCCTTTTATAAGGAGAGGGGAGCAGCCCCTCACCATGGCTGGCAGCAAAAGGAGGTGCCCCACCTCTTCCACATTCATGTGGGTGGAGCTCCCACTCACATAATTAGCCTCCCACTCAAAATTCCACTCACCTCCATTAAATTTCCACCAAATTTAATGCAAGCTCTCATTAAATAAAACTATTTTATTTATTATATTGAGAATTTTGTTAATTACTTTAATTAACAAATATTCGCATAAAAATCCCTACAACATTTCAATATCACATGCAGAACTAGTTTCAGGAATTTCACCCTGAACAATTCCGGTTTCCATCAAAATGATTCCAGCGCTTTCATAATCTTTATCTGAAACATATTTGATCCTAAATGGTGTCGGTATCCCTTAAGTGTGTCACCCTATGGTTCACGAATAATGCAGACATGATCGAGACCCCTCTCAGATCAATAATCAGAAGCAGGACCTGGAGATCCGTACTGACTCCCACATATTCAACGATGACTCTTATGATCGTGTGAACCTTTAACATCGTAACGAAATCCCTTTGTCTCGTGATATATTACATGTTCGAGATCCGATCATCGATATCTCAATACCTAGTTTGATCTCATTACCGACATGCACTCTTTTCTTGTTCCCGTGATATAACATTCTAGTGATCACATCACTTGCTTGCAAGCTATTTCAATGTGATATCACCGAGAGGGCCCTAATGAGTATATCTATCTGTCATCGGGATGGACAAATCCCACTCTTAATCCATGAGCCTCAACATAACACTTTCGTAGCACTAAACCCACCTTTATAGTCATCCTGTTACGGTGTGACCTTTGATGTTATCAAGATACTCTTCTAGTGTTAGTGATTAACATGATCTCATGGTCTAAGGACTAGGATTACTTCGTATGATGTTATAGCAATATAAACATAATGACTTTGATCGTAATGCTATACTTCAGATGAATGTTCATCACATCATTCCACCAATGTTGTGACCTCGTTATTAACAACATCCAATGACCATGATCAGGAAACCTTGATCATCTTGTTAATCAACGAGCTAGTTTATATGAGAGGCATTACTAGGAACTTTGTATTTTGTTTATTAAACATACATGTATTAACATTTCCAATTAATACAATTATAGCATGCAAAATAAAAATTTATCATAAACATAGAATAAGATAATAACCACTTTATTATTGCCTCTCGGGCATATTCCCTTCAAGCTCTAGGATGGACCAAGGGACCCCATATTCAATTCCCTTAATACTGCATAAATAAAATTCACTAGTAGGTGATAAATTCTAGACTGTGGGTACTTCATCAGTGAGAATAGCTTCCTTGGAACCACTCCAACCTGTAAGAGGTCGCGTGCGTTAGCATATTCCACCAAGAGCTAGCCGGCGATGGACAAAGTTGAGCTAGCACCGATAATTCTTAAGTACCCCCACGATGGTTGTCTCACCTTGGTCGCCTATCACAAGAACGCATGCCCATACGGCCCGTGCGGCCGCACGCAGGTCGGCTCCATGTTCACCACCTCGCTGGTTGCGCTCCTCTTCCACCTCCACTGCGTCCACCAAGTGCAAGTCCATAGGATATCATACGGCAATCCCATGGTGTGTATGGTAGCGATGCTATTACCATCCTTTTTTCCATGCATGGTCATCATCTACGGTGATGATGCTGGCGTCTTCAACCTCATCATTGGTGCACTTGGCCAGGACCACGCTGTTTCCTCAGTGTGCGTCAGGTTGGCTGCATGCTCGTGGCCCCGATACATAGTGAAGCTATGTGCGACTATCCCGCCATCACCAGCGAACCTATCGACTGACACCCTTAATGGGGTAATCAATTCAGCGAGCTACCCATCACCAGGTAGTGTCGGCCTCGAAGATATCACGTTCCTTATGATGCTATTGTGGTACATTACCGCTGGTGCTGGACACAATGAGATGATGATGGTATTGTCTTTTGCATTTGCATCGAGAGGAAGAATTTATCTTAATCTTTGGATAAAGATACTAATGCAACTGGAATGATGTATAACTAGTTAATTTTGTTGGAGGGTACTAGTCGTTTACTGGTTAGTGTAGTAGTAGTCAGATGTAGGGTCTCTTTTGGCACTAGTAAGGGTGTATTTTGGCTGTAAATTGAGGTTTCTGCTAATGTTTATGTTCAGGATTTTAAGAGTTTTCTGAAATTGTTCAACTGCTACACCACATGCCCACTTCTAGGGCATGAACCATGCCTAATCACATGACCATGCATGGTTGCAATCTGTGGACATGGTCTTCCTTTACCTTTGAATGGTTTGGTATTTTGTATGTAGTTCTTCTACTACTATAAGTATTTTGTAACATATAACTTCGAGCATTGAACGTTGGATCAAGACATGGAATTCCCAACATTGTCAACTGTTGGATCTTCTTTTCCATTCTAGCATCTAGAGATTCTATTGATAGTATTTAGCACTATACACAAACCTCAAAACAAACTTCTCCATCATTCTAGAACCATCTCCATCATTTCTCTAGACCATGTTACCAAAATTCTCAAGTATTAGGTAGCTAATAAACATTGATTCCTACATGATATAGAGTATAAGAACCAAATATACACCGATGGCTCAGAAAACACAAAAAAATACTACTCCTCGGTTTCAAAATAGATGTCGCATAGTTGTCTAAATATGGATGTATCTAGACACTATTTAGTATGAGATACATCCAAATCTTGACAAAATTGCGACATCTATTTTCAGACGGAGGGAGTATAAAAAATTGAAAAATGCCATGGAAAAAGTGAAAAATACTCTGGCAAGATATGTTTGTGTGTGCTCCGAGGGACTAAGGAGGGCATCTTTTCTTCTATTTACAAAGGCTCGCAGGGCTTGTTTGATTCGTATGATAGGAAAAAACGTAGGAATAGGAAAATATAGGATTGCAATGTCATTCCCACTCCAATCCTATAGGAATTCGTATGATTCAAAGGATTTAGAAAGGAATTTTGTAGGATTATTACCCATGGGATTTTATCCTATAGAGACCATTTGATTCAAAGGGTTGAACCCTTCAAAATTCCTATGGATTCCTTTCCTATACTACAATCCCATAGGATTTCTAACAAGACGTTAGACCTCTTGGGAAATTTTCTACATGTCTATGACACCTATGCCATGTACGCAATTTATATACAAATTTCCTGTGTTTTTCCGGTGGTGTAATGAAACGACTTTTGTAGCTAATTCCTGTGTTTTTTGTTTCTATAGGATTCACATGTCATGACATACCATTTCAGTGGTTTTCCTATTCATGTGCTTTTAAAATCCTTTGAATCAAATATGCCTAACTAGTGCAATGGAATCCTTAGGAAAAACTCCTATGAGATTCAATCCTAAAAATCAAACATCCATCATAGGAAAATTCCCTACCCTACCACTATAAAGTGTAAGAGTAACTTTGAACATTGGACCGTTGGATGAAGACTGGCAAATACCAATATGTTAACTGTTGGATCTTATTTTCTTTCTTACCACTATATAGTGTACGAACAATTTTTAACATTGACTTTTGGATCAAGACTGGTAAATCCAACATTACTAACCATTGGATCTTCTTTTCCATCCTAGCAAATAGAAGATTTATTGATAATATTTAGCAATAATGAATGTTATGTACAAACCTCAAAACACATCACTTCTCCATCATTATAGAATCTTTGCCTTGAAATCTTAATACGTGCATTGCACGTGTATGTATAAATACAAGTATTATCTTATTTTCTAATATATAGTGTACAAGTAACTTTGAACATTGACCGTTGGATCAAGACTAGCAAATCCAATTTTGCTAACCGTTGAATCTTATTTTCTTAACTTACCACTTTAGAATGTATGATTAACTTTGAACATTGACCATTGGATCAAGATTGACAAATACCAACATTGCTAACTGTTGGATCTTCTTTTCCATCCTAGCATCTAGAAAATTCTATTGATCGATAGCCTTTAGCACAATGAACATTGTGCACAAACCTCAAAACATACTTCTCCATCATTCTATAATCTTCATCTTGAACATAATAGTTTTATATAGTGATGATATGGCATACTTCTATTATTCGATTCTCACATGCAAGTTACTAGTAGAATTTAATCCTACAAAATTCCTAGGCAAATCCTTTGAATCAAACAGACCCTTCTTCTTGCCAAAGCTCTTTTCTTCAGCTACCTATGTCTAGTACTAGACCCAACTCTAGCAAAATGCTTATTAGCTACATGTGCTCCAGTGTTTAGACACCTCTTTTTCCATACGCTGTACTTTCCCTAGACTCTGGGTAAATTTTTGCATAGCAACATGCCATGATAACTCTAGTCGGTGTTCTCGGTGGAGCTGCACCTTGCAAAAGACCGATAAGGGAACATGCAAATCAATCCATGTTGTTCAAAGAACCATCCCATCTTCCCCATCTCGATTTATCCCCACTCGCCAACGCCCCTAGTACACATTTTGGATCTTCTCCAGCGTGCAATTCACTCATTTTCCACACCAAATCGCTCGCACCATCAGTCCTTATAGGCCACCACCCCTCTCCTCCAAACCCCCCCCCCCCAATAGTTCTACATATATCTTCCCTCGCCCCAATCCATCCAGACACAATGGCGGATTCGAGGCGCAACCCGTGGTACTAGAGCTAGAGCAAGGTCGGTGATGATGTCTTCAATGAAATCGCTATGCATCTAGACACTACCAGTGCTGTTAGGCTGGATGCATTCTCTAAGGAGCTATACCACCAAGTCACCGGTGCAAAGGTAGCACATGCCCCCAACGACCGATATCGGACATTGGTCTCCTATAATGACGTCTACAACCACAAGATCTGGTGCGACTTTGCCCCGTGTGTATGCATGGAGCCAGGATGCGACTCTATCACCCCGCCATTGCCTTTCCCTCGGCTCGTGGACCACTTGAGAGTTGCCCACAAGAGTCGTGTGCCCGAAATGACCTACAGCCGCAACTACTAGGACCCGTGTAAGCCGGCACCCGCAGGTTCGCGAAGAGCAGAGATCATCGGCATCTGGAAAGAGGGCACGGCGTTTTTCCCAAATTGAAAGCCACACCACGAACATCATCTTATCCGTCAGGTACGTCAGGTCGACGACGTGCGAATCGCCGTGGTACAAGGTGAAGTTTTGGTCGTTGAGGTCATGGTGTGATCTCCATTCGGTCGAAATGATGGTGACATCTAAGCTGGCGAGCAGGATTTTGTCGGCTGAAGTCACGTTGGGTGGGTTCATGTCATACATGTCAAAGCCGCGGTATTACCTGCGAGATTCTGAACTGGTCGTCGGAATTCCCTATGGATTAGTAGTATCGCATCGATAGGTTTCAAGAGTGAGTTAACACATCTACATCTTCTTGTCATGATCCTAATGTGAATATATATAATGTCGCAGTAATTAATTACTGTATGTTGGTGACTGACCTAAATGGTATGGGCGTTCATGGATGAAGGCTGGCATCAAGTCTTGTTTCTAATGCTCATTGGTACAGTCCCATATACCTTCGTGGAGCATGGCTGCATGTTCTCCGTCGTGCGTATAGTGCTCCTCGCCCACCTCAGAGAAGCCCACTCCACGAGGCTGCGCATTTTCCGCTATGGTAGGAAAGACAGGTACATCTCTAAACCAGTGCCGGCATCGGGCTCGTGGAATGTAGATATTTTGGGATCCGGGAATGATGGTATGGTGTTCTACATGCAATTTGACGGGCATGACAATAGCATCTTGATATCCGTCATGTGCGTCAGGATGCCGGCATGCTTGTTTTCTTGGTACAAGGTGGAGTTGACATGTGCGCAGCCAAATGGCTTCAAGAAGGAGGTATTCTTTTGCGAAGCGTGTCACCAGGAAGTGGCGTGCGCATGACTGAAGAGACTTGGTCTTTGCTGGTTTATAGGTCTAATATGGTTGCTCATAGGTCAAATCAATCATCGGAGTTCACTGTGGAATACAAGATTCGCATCAATGGGATTGGCTAAAGAATAATAACACATCTAAATTTTGTTCCGATGATCGTAAGGTGAATCCATGTACTTTTTGACGAGATTTTTCTTATCATTTTGGGACACGTGGTTCCTAGATTAAGGTAGTTCTGAGTATTTTGTACGAAGTTCTGCTACTACTAATCTATTTTGCAATACTCCAAAATTGTAGTTCTGAGTAACACTTATGTATTAGTACTTGTTCAGACCGACCGAACGAGTACAGAATATGGTCTCTCTCTCCTTTTGAATCATGTCCTTGCTACATCTATTGAATTTCAATGTCTGCAATGCTTAATCTATCAATTCTTTTGGTCATTGTCTTTAATGCTGAGTCGGTCTCTTTAAAATGCTGCTAAATCTGACAAGTGCCGCTAAATATGAACTAAGAATCTGTAGATATTTTTCTGTCTTATTCTGTACTGCTAGATCTTTCGAATGCTATTGACTTTGCCAAATGTTTTGTCATTGTTGCTGAGCTGCTTGCAATAGAGCTTTTGCCTTTGTGTTATTAGAACTATTGGCTATGGTTTGGATAGAGATGAGAGGGGTAAAGATACAACGTGATTTCATCAAGTAAAGTCATTGGATAGCAGTACAGTTTTGCCACGCGTGATGTATGTCCCTAGTTCATTATATATTTTTTAATGAATATCTGTTAAAATAATTATCATTTTTCCTCCCTTGTTGAGGTATTTGTTCTGAATCAGGTTAAGCCACAGCACAATGCAATTTTTACTAACAAGCAATTTTTCTGAGAATTTACTAATGAGCAGTTTTTTTTTTGAGAATTTACTAACGAGTAGTTTTTTTAAGAATAGCTAACGAGCAGATGAAATCTAGCATATTTGGCCCCTCTTTAGCCAAAAAACTTATAACTAAAATTTGAGAAAGGAACCCATGGAGCATATCCCATGGAAAAGATTCCATGTAGAAGAGCCCACCATGGGCAAGAGCCCATGGTGAAGAGGTAATGGAGTATAGCCAATAGAGTATAGCACATGTTGGCCCATAAACTTTTTAAATTCAGCCATTTTGGGTATTTTCCTGCTGACCATAGCCTAGTAAAATTTGAAAAAGGAGCTCATGTAGAAGATCCCATGGTGCATATCCCATGATGGGAAAGAGCCCATGGATGGAGTGTAGCCCAAAATATTTTTTAATTCATCTTTTTTAGGCATTGCCCCCCTCCTCTAAAAGAACTCTGCCTACCCATGTTTTTAAGAAACTATTATGTGCCATTTTTAATTGAGATGCTAAGAGCACTGCCTTTTTATCTTAGAGATATATATATATATACATGAACGCACAAAAACTTTTTACGAAGACTAATACATAAGTTATAGTTCTTTAGAGATATATACACATGGACACACAAAATCTTTTTAAGAAGACTAATATATCAGGAGTAAATAATAGCGCTAGATTGTTTCGGCTCAAATTGCTATCCACGTCGTCTCGATTATTTTTAGCAGTGGGATGGAGCCCGGAAAAGACACGTGGTGATGTCACAATGGAGTCTTGCTATCTCATGAGGCATGACCCGCTGCGAGTCAGGGTGAAAGATTTCAAACCGGGTACAGGTGTATCGCACACCATCGTACCCTGCATCGCAGACCGATGGGCCGCATTCATGAGCTGGGCCCACCGTCAGTGCACGAGGGTAGGATCGCGCTCTGTGAGAGGCGTTCAAGGTACAATAGCGCTCCGCACCCACCGGGTGGTAGGGCCCTCCTAGTTCCAACATGGCGTCGTGAGCCCATGCCGGTCACGGTTTATCACGGACATTAGGCTGCCGGAAGCCAACATGGCAGTGTACAGCATGTCCGTGCATGGGTTATCGCGGTGGAGAGTTGAGCTGGTAGCATAGGTTGCATCGAAGAGGATGGGCGGACGCGTACTCGCGATGGAGGGCCGAGCTAGAAGCGTAGGCTATAGATGTCAGCATATTCTTGTGGGCAGCCTACGGCCTATTTGGAAACGTAGGCCATAGACCACCGCGGATTGTCGTGGCCACCGGCTGAGCTGGCAGCGTTATCTCTTCGTGTATGCATGTTTTCGCTGCCAATAGATGATCTGGCAGCGGACGTGTCATCTAAGATGTTGGCTAGACGTGGTTTCATGCGTTATATAGTATAGATGGTAGCGGAAGTTCTCACCATTTATCTGGCGGGGTCAGGCTGGGATTGCTCTAGCACTTCCACGTCATGCACGTGCACGGGTTATCGTGGCAAGATCGTGTGTCAGAACCTTATCCGTACCTACGTATCTGAATACACGATGTGTTATCATTATGCGTGGGTTGCCGGTCTATCTTGGAAGATGTGTAGCGCCGCAAGGCTAGCCTTAGAGCACGATAGATATGCTCTCATCCTTTTATCACTTATACATACTCTTGACCTGTCCACTACAAGATTTTGGTCAATTCGCGACATTTTTTCGTGATGACCCAAAATTTGTCGCACAATTCGTCATAGATCCGTGGCGTTTTGGCCAAAACTTCATGGTCAGCCTCAGGCCCTCAAAATCCCAAATATGTACGACAAAATAGATAATTCATCACAAAAAATGTCATGGATCGCCTCGTGAGGCATTTGAAGGCCCCTTGACCCATTTATCCACGACGTTTGCATTAATTTGTCATGACCAAAGTGTCATGAGGTCAACAATTCTGAATTTGGGTAGGCCCATTGTGGCCATGTTTGAGTCCTTTGACTTTTTAGAACGCCATCAAGATGCTTCCATGTAGGGTCTGCTTATTTCCTTCCCGAAATCTCACGCGCACCTCTCAAAAACCAAAATCTCGTGCGCGGGGTCGGAAAATGGATGCTTCCCCGCGCTCGTTTCCCTGCTTTGCCAAAAAAAATATTAAGCGTGGTGCGCCCGCGCCCTCCCAAAATTCCGTTAAGTGCCACGGCCAGATAAAACCCTAACTCACCGCTTCCCACTCCCCGCCACCACCCACCCTCCTCTCTTTCGATCCCTCACCGCCGCTGACACCACCACCGTGCCCACACCGCTTTCTATCCTCACCTCCACATTTACTGTTTGTCGCTTCGCCATGACCTCGAGATGGCCGGATGTGGAACTAGTATGCTGGGTGTGGTCTATAGGTCCTCTCGGCATGCAGCAGGGCCTGGCAAACCTCATCCCCGCCCCATGCCTCCCCTGCCTCCTCTGCTTTCCCTAGTGACTTTGCTGCTGGTGGCTGCGACATCCTGCTCTGGTGGCGCGACCTCGCACGCTGCAACATAGGGGACCTCTCCGCCACCATCATCCATTCCAACCAGGTCCTCGAGGAATAGTTCTTCCTCCACTCTTACCACTCACTTGACACCATCCTCGGCCTCTTCGATGGCCAAGCTGGGCATCGGGCCGCATTCTTCACCTATGACCACTTCGTCCCCAACCTACAATAAGATCCGATGTTCTGGTGGCCTAACACGCCGCATGATTGAGCAGATCCGAGGTTCCATTTTTTGCTCCTATGCACTCTCCTCTCCCAATTCATTTTATGAAAGCCCCAGATCTGTGCGATTCTTTTTAACTCCACGATGTTTGTTGAAATCGATGCAGGTTTGTGTGATTTTGTTCCAGTAGAAGGGGTTCAAGGATGTGTTCCTATAGGGATGTGTTCAGGAAGTATATGTAGTGAATCTTAGGAAAATGTAGATGTAGTTCTTGATTTGGTACTCGTGCAGGTTGATTTCATTCATTAGCAGTTTAGGAAAATGATTGTTCATTGTTTAAGGCTTATGAGTAGCAACACTACACTAATTTTTTACATTCACAAATTGTTAATATAGTTAATCTTTGTGTATAGTATTGTATCTACTCTCTAGGCTTGTGTTCAACACTCCATCTAATCTTTGTGTTAATCTTTAGTTCAACATGTCAGCTAATCTTTGTCATAGACCCATCTACAATGATTTTATACACACACTAAATAAATTGGAGTTCATGCTCTTCCCAAATTTTACAAACACAGAGAGCTTTAGTTTGATTAGAGTTGTACAATCTTGTATAAAGGCATGCCAACTATGAGTACAATCTAGAGCTTTAATTGTCTATTAACTGTGCCATGCTACCAACTTTACTATTTCTTTTTTATTTTATTATAAGAATCTTCTAGATGCCAATGGTGTACACATTAGTATCTTCTTTTGCCTATCTACTTCTGGTTTTTCTTCTTATTTTCTAGAAATTTACTTACTAATCAATGTTTATTTTATTTAGTCATGCTTGGTATTTACTCATCATTCACTCAACTGAACCAATGATGTTGCATAACCAGCAAAGTTAATTTCCTTATGGGTTAATGGCTTATGAGTAGTAGCACTACACTAATTGGGTACATTCACTAATTGTTCATGAAGTTAATATTTGTGTATAGTAATGTCTTTATAGTCTAGGCTTGTGTTACTTTAGTTCGACACTCAAACTAATCTTTGTCACAGAACCATCTGCAATAATTTTATACACACACATGTTACACACACTAAATAAATTGGAGTTCATGCTCTTCCTAGATTTTACAAACACAGAGAGCTTTAGTTTGAGTTGTACAATCTTGTACAAAGGCATGCCAACTATGAGTATAATCTGGAGCTTTACTTGTCTATTAACTATGTTGTGCTAGCAACTTTACTATATTTCTACTTTATTCTATTATGTGAATCTTCTAGATGTCATCGGTGGACACATTAGTATCTTCGTTTTACTATCTATGTCTAGTTTTGTCTTCTTACTTTCTAGAAATTTACTTGATGTGATTCCAATGTTCCACCAGTGTCTTCTTTCTAGAAATGTAATGTCATGTGCTAGCAACTTTTTGTTTCCAGGCAATACTTCAAGTTGCAGCATGTGCAAGAGTTCATCTAAATACAATCATTTTTTATTTTATTTACTCATGCCAAGTTGCAGCATGCGTTATAGTTCATCTAAATACAATAAATTCTTATTTTATTTAGTCATGCTTGGTGGCCTTCAGTCTTCTATTTACAAGTGCACTTCATTTATTTTTATGTTGTGTTTGAAGTACATAGAGTTCACTTGTTATTGTCTGCTAATTTTTGTGTATGTTCCTTCCAAAACTTTAGTGAGATGGCTCTATGATTTCCTGAAGCATGAATAATAATGTTCCCTTATTCTTAATCAACCGCAGTTTCACACTTGCCTCCTTACTAAGGAACTAGGATAGCAAATATTTATATTGCATCCATAGCAGTTGCTTCAAAATTCTCTATACGTATGTGATCTGCAACTCAATAGCTTTTCTTGTTGTTTAAGGCCCTGCCTTATGGATGATTATGAATTGCTTCTATGTAGTAATATTGATAGAATTTTGTTTAGCTCCTCTATTTGCTTGCTATCGGCAATATTCATAGCTTTTCTGAATATATATCATGTAGATGATCAAGTTCTGACTATATGTGATGGACTCAATATATATGTTCTTATTTTTAGGTAGTACTTCATAGTTCAAGTTCCCCTAGTGTATATCTGAAAGTACCAGTTCTGGATCAAGTTGAGCTATTTTTTGTTTAAGACATAAAGATATTGCTCTTACTAGGATAGAATTATATGGTATGCTACATTTTGCACATGCACAGTTGTGTGTAGAGCTACCTGCTATAGGCTACTGTGTTGTATGATAGAATATATGGTAGTTGGTTGATTGGAACATAATGGTGTGCTTGTACTGCTTAAAAATGGAGCATCACCAGAGAAGAAGCCGGTGGCTTCGCCCATGGTGCATGGAGAGGAGTAGGCAGTGATGTCACCCAAGGTGGATGTGGAGAAGAAAGGTGGTGGTGGTCTACAACTACTGGGTTCTCGGTCCAGATCTTCGTCCACCACATGGATGCAATATCTTCTTTTAAGTACTAACCGCATCAGCATGAAGTCAAGGTATGTTCCTAGTGCTTTTTTCAGTCAGTGGGAAATACCATGCTAGTTCTATAATATATATTGAATTCCCTTGTTGATTATTTTATGTTATTAGACCTTTAAACTTTTTTGCGCCATTAATCATTTAAAAATATAGTCTGCATGGCTCCATTGCTGCTGGATGGCATATTAAAAGTTCCATTTCTAAGATCAACTTTGTTTTTCATGTGTACTTTTAATATTTTAGTGTAATTTCAGGATTTTATATAGTACCATTGTTTGTAGTAAATTTCTAGATATTGAGTATGTTTTAGTCACTCGATGAACGCATAGTGGTTAGTGTTATCCATGCTCTTTATGTACAGGGAATTTCATCAAAAACAACAAATATTTCAAAACCATTTCTTTGTCCAGGTCCATTTTAAGTGAATATGGTGATTCTTGTGCTCCGGTAGGATGATGATACTACTTCATCGATAGGATGAGAAGGCTGGATATTATAGTTAGGAAAAGTGATGATACTGTTACTCCGATAGGATGAGAAACCTGGAGATGCACCCACGGTCCTTAGCTTTATGGCCACTATGTTTTGGCAAGTATGCGTCCATAGTTCTTAGTATAGGTAGCAACTACAGACTTGTAACTTGCGCTCTGAATATTTCATAGTAGGATCATTGGATCTAAACTGTAACATTGATGTAATCGTGGGTGTAATTTTGGTAATTTTGGATAGTATGATGTAACTATTGTTCTTTGTATTTGAAATGGGTAGTTTCTAGAGAAAATATATAGGAATTATAATATGTGAAATGTATTAGTAGATATGAATAAGGTAACCGTGGTTTCAGCATTGGTCAATGTGTCGCCTCAGCGTTGGTCCATGTATCATATCATCATTGGCCCACGTGCATCATAAATAAAGACAGTGATATCAGCAAACGGATATAACATCAGCTCACTATGATGAACAAAAAACATCAAGAATAAGCCGATGTCAGGAATGGCCGTTATGATGGCAGCAAGCAATTCTAATGGGAAACTAACAATTGTCAATTCGGGCTTGGTATAGGCCGGTCCAAATTTTCGTGATGAAAATTTCTAAACGTCATGGATGGCCGTGACATTTTCAGATAGCCAAAAACATCATGGATCCAATTATGACGTGAGGTTCACGATATTTTTTATCGCAGAATTCGTCGCGGATGGCTATCCATGACATTTTTCCCCTCATCTACGACAAATTCAAAATGTCATGTATCGACCAGAATCTTGTAGTGTTCGTTTTATTTCTCCTATCACTTTTCTCTATCGTCTTGGTCTCTGCTAGGTCGTCTGTTACTGTTATCATCTGACCTATATCCATCATGGAGAGAGGATAGCCGCTGGTGCTGGCTCGGGCTCGCATTGGCATGAGCTTCTAGCAGCGCCAGCCGGGTAGACATTCTCCACGTCGAACGCACACGATGTACGGTGAGTTCTCTCAGGTCTTCTCCTCATCTCATGTTCATGGCTCCTATCTAACACGTCCGTTCTTTTTATCTGTATTGGTAACAATTGAAAATAATGGAAGACGTCTTGTTGTGAGTTCATCGTCACCGCATCCTCCTCGCTACTTTGTCGTTTGAAGGTACCTGTATGTCTCTTTCTTTCTATCTCTGCCTTATCTCATTATACGTCTATATCTAACATGGTTTCGTTTTTTCTCTGTATATGTCGCTTTTGGAGGTAACAAGTCGTCTTGCTATGAGTTCGTCGGCTTTTCGGTAATCGGTACGTCTTCTTATGTTCTTTGTCGTTTTAGGTTTAGTATTGCTTTTGTTTTTTCATATCTTTACTGACGTTTTCTTTTGTCTTTTCTAGGTATTCGTTGCCATGTTCACTTCGTCTTAGGATGGATTTCTTTGGCTGTGCTCGAGTCAGCTACGGGAGTCCTCGCTCTGGCAGAGGTGGCTAGGATACCAATGTCGTGACGCACGCACGGACGCTTGCTAAGCTAGCCATGCCACTTCCTATGTCGGCGATGCCAATGAAGCCAGTCGGGCCAGTTCCTATGCGGGCACCTCCGTCGTGTGTGAAGAACTATGGCTCTGTTCCCGATGACAAGAAGAAGGTGACCTCTTGTATTTGTTGATATCTCGTAAACAAGGAGGGTTCGCTGTCGGCGCTTTTGCTTCGACTCGAGACAAGAGGCAGCGCTCCTCACCTTATCGCTGCCAGTGAGGAGTTTGTTTCTGCGACAACTTTTTGTTGGCATGCGAGGCCAGGCAAGCCACGCTCCATGCTGACACATGTGTTCTTCACGAATAACAACGCCTGCGTTCCGGTCGGCGAGGAGCCGACACATGTGTTCTTGAAAAAAGAGATGGTGTCGATTGCTTGCTACTGTAAAGTAGAGAAAGAGTGTTTGTTGCCGTTTGTGACGATTGCTCCTACAAGTGTGCCCTCCGAGCGCAAATGCAGGTGTCCTCTCTTTGAAGGTATCCCTATATTCCTTCATGAGGTCTGCTCTCTCCTTCCGCTATGCTCCATCCCGTCTTCCCTTTGCACCTCTCCATGTCTTCCGCTCTCTTGCTTAGAGCATGACGAGCTTCGAACTAATCTCCCTCTTCCTTGTTTCCACTTTCGCCCTTTCATGTGGTGCCCTCATTCTCCCCTTTTTCCAACTACTTCCTCTACGCGCTTACATATTTTTGATTCTCGGGCATGTGGAACTTATCCAGCTCAAACAAAGAATGTGCCATCTCAAGCACGAAGTTGTTTCCTTGTTGCTTCTCGCACACGAGCGCCTGCAAGAGCAGCTTTGTATGTGACGAGGGGTTAACTCATCGATGCCCATCGCAGATGGACTTAGGTTCGAGGAAGTGGGGAGCTCAGGAGGCATCAATCGGCTAGCAAATAAGCAAACAGGGACACAATGTTTACCCAGGTTCAGGCCTTGTAGAGGATCCTACTCCTGCTTGTCTGCTCTTGGAATTATCGAGGGAGTCGAAAGTTACAGGGGTTGTGCAGATGCAATTTAGATGCAATTTTGCGCAGATGGTGTGAAAAGTAGGGTTGTGATTGTCCTCCTCACCACCTCCTCCTAGCCTCTATAAAGATAGGCTAGGTCTCGGGATAGCAGGCCAAGTCGGTTACAATTTAGTGTTTTCCCTTTAAACTTCTATCTTTAATTTGCCGTGTGCTGCAAGTAGTCGGAGTCTCCGGGTCACCCGAATCTTAGTTGGGCCTCATCGACGTCATGGGATTCTCCAATGCTGGACCGTATATGCCAAGCTCGAGTACATGTAAGGTATGCCCATGCCAGTAGCCCCCGAGTGGACACTTATGAAGCCTTTGAGTGCACAGTCGAATGTGTTTTTCAAGTGCTATAGTTTATGTCATAGGGATTGTTGATATACGTGCCTAATTCAACCAATGTATCGGGGCCAGTTAACTACCTTAGGGAAAAACAACGTAATCTACTCAAACTCGAGTCCCCGGACTCGAATTCAGAAAAGTGCTGGCGTATTTCGACTCTGCACGTGGAGGTCTTATAGAGTCGAAGCCTAGTGTATAAGTGTGAGCACTCGACGCGTCCGTCAAGGCTTATTTCATCATGCCTGCAGGCATGGATTATGTTTGGTAGAGCGCAGCAGGTGCGTTGCCAGGCCTTATTCGGGTCTTATCTTCACGTCGTAGACGTGGCATTCGAATTTTGTCATCTCGGAGATGATATGGGTGGCCCAGGAGACGCAGTCTCTTTGTGGGGTAAATATGAGGCGGAGTCGCCAAAGCTTTCGAGTGTGGATGTAGCCAACACATAGTCATGTACAAGAAAAATCATAGGATGCACGACCAGCGCTCCCTATGGGAGTAGCCCCCGAGTGCCTATTAGAGTCGTAGACTCGAGTGGGGACTGTAAGTATTTTACGACTGATGTCATCTTTTGCTTGTTTTAGTGAATATGCTTCCGGCGCTCCCTATGGGAGTAACCCTAAGTCCATACTCGAATCATTGATTCGAGTGAAGGGTTTTGAGAGAAAATACACTATCATAATGCTTGGAGGTCTGTATAGTTCGTCGGGTGCGTGGCCAACGCTCCTGTTATGAGTAGCCCCCGAGTGCTTGATTGAGTCGAAGGCTCGATTAAGGACTAGAGTAGTCACAGAGTGCTCCTACTGGAGTTGATGATGTCAGTGATGACGATGAGGTGATCTCAGGTACCCGAGTGAGCGGTTTTAACGGGACATGACGAAGAGGTGGGTCCCATTTCTGACTTGGATTTGACCGGGCGTGCGTAATCTTTGGTTTTAATTGTGTCTCCTTGATTCTCGTGCATAATGGGGGAAGTGGCACGACGGTTCGTGGTTTACATTGCCATGCGTCGACATTGATTTGTGCCACGTGTCTGGCTGGTTTCCTTCTGGACATTGGATGGCATCTTCGGTGAGGTTAAATATGGACCTGCTATGCGGTAATTTCCCCACATCTTCACCTTCTCGCTCGCGCACTTCCGCCATTGCCGATCCTGCTGTTCCATTGCTCTCATCTTTCTTGTGGCACTAGACAAACTTCGCACTTTTCCGAGCTACTTCCTGCGCTCCCACCGCACGTGCTAGATGGGAAAGAAGAAGGGAAGATCTACCGCTGGATCTACGGCCGCCATTGCCACGGCCAAGAAGAAAGGTGTCGCCACCGTAGGTACCAGCACTACCATCGCGGCTGGGAAGAAGAAAGGCCTAGGAACCCGCATCACGAATGGGTCATGGCGTGCATCCACCATCAAGCCTTCAGAGCTCTTCACCTAGCGCCAGGATGGGACGCTCTCCGCCGTGGAAGATGACTGTCGCATCCCCGGTGATGAGGTAATCCCCAGTCCCCCCGCCGGGTTTCGGGTGATGTTCCTCGCGTTCATTATTCGCGGTCTTTCTCTCCCCCTTCAAAAATTTGTGAGGGGGTTGCTTTATTTATACGGGCTCCAGCTGCATCAACTAACCCCGAATTCTATCCTCCACATCGCTTGCTTCATTACTCTCTACGAGTGCTGGCTTGGAATCGAGCCACACTTTGGCCTCTTTAAAAATCTTTTAAAACTCAAATGCTAGTCAGGCTCTAGATCTGTAGTCTACGATATAGGAGGCTGCGGTATACATGTCGACTCCAACATGACCTACTTCGCCTTCAACTTCGATGCATCTGTCCAAGGCTGGAGGGAGAAATGGTTCTACATTCACAATCAAAAAGTAGATGGAGAGCACTACGGACTCGCGCCCTTTGACCCGATGGCAGCATGCAAAAGAAGGAGGTCGTGGAAGAACATTGTGATGCCTGGCGAAGCCGAAGAAACAGAGATTATGTACTAGCGTGTCTATGACTTGGAGTGCCGCATAGGAAAGGAAATAGGCGGCGCATATCTCATTTGCACTTGGATGCGCCCTCGAGTGCAGCCACTACAGACTAGGGTGCATCCCATGTGCTGTTGGACTGGCACTAAGGATGTTACTCGCATCTCCTCAGAGGGCATCTCTTCAGGCGAAGTCGACAGGAGGTTTCAACTGCTAACCAAGCATACTGCCAAGGAGGACCTCCCGAGTGACTCAGTCGTGTCTCCCTTCTATGCAAGCAATCCTCCGCCTGAGGTGGATTTCTCTTAAAGTTCTTCTTGTTTTTTGATTGCCCGATGGGTGCTTTTATACTAATGTTTGGTCCTGGTTTCAGGATTGGAAGGTGACCACCGTGCAGCCTCCTCAGCCCGAGGGAGTAATTCCACGTGAAGCCGAAGAGGAGGACGAGTCGGGCTCCACTGTCCCCGTGGAGGAAGAACGCGAAGCCCCCGAGTCCGGCAGGACTCATAAGCACTCCCGAAGCAAGGGCTCAGATGCCTCATCACCGTCGATGCCAGAGGGTCCTCCTATCGTAGTAGAGGAGCCAATCCCTTCCGTGCCTGTGCGCACCAGGGCTCCTCCTTCATGGAAGAAACTGAGTCTACCGAAGGAGTCATCTGGGGATTCCTTCGACCTCGACAAATTTGACGGGTATGTTTGTATATTCTTATGAGTTCGTCTTGCCCTTCTGAAAGCTATTCTTCTGATTGAGTTCTGGATATTTTGTAGTCAAACAGCGTCATCATCGTCCGATGACTGTCGCTTTGTCAAGGAGACTGGAGTCATGGACTCCAAAGACAAGGAGGTGGCAGCACGATCTCCTTCTCCTCCGGTGGCGGCCCACTTTGTTGCCAATTCTTCGAGTTCCCCCCACACCAGGGAGCACCAGATTGTTGCCCGGACATCGATTCTAAAAGAAACTTTGGAGTCCCTAGAGGAACACATGAGTTTTCTCATGTCGTTGGCAGTCGAATTTTGTGTTAATGCTCACGGTGTTTCCTTTTTTTTGTAGCCTATCTTCAAGGATTCTACTCGCCTCACCGAGCAGATCATTTCCTTGGGTCGACAACATGCCTTGCTGGAAACCTTCCATCGTGCCTTCCAAGATTAGTATTATACTTTCTCTCCGTTCCATTTGGATAGAGGTTGGTAGGCTCAAGTTTTGCCATTGTAGGTGAGCATATTGAGCTTCTTCGTCGCGTCAATTCCCTCGAGAAGGGCCTTGCTGTGGCAGAGAAGAAACGTGATGAAGCGCTCGAGGCTCTTGAGGAGTCGAAAAAGTGCGAGGAAAACTTGCGTTCCGCCGCAGCTGATAGAGAAAAAGTGTTCGTAGAACAACTTGGCACCATTGCTAAGGCACTTTCTGGTACGATGTTGCATCATTCTGCTTCTTGTATGCGTTGCTTGTATACTGTTATGCTGATGTGCTTTTTCTGCAGATGCTGCTGGCATGCACTTCGACGCCTAGGATTTGGCCCGCTCGGATGCTTTGGCTGGTGCCGTGGCTGCAGTCGAAGACCACAGTGTCGCTATCAAAGACTCGCTTGAAAAGTCCAAGGATGTCCTTGGGCATCTTCGAGAGGAGATGGTCCCCAAGGCCAAGCTGATCGAGGATCTCGATGGTTTGGTGGAGTCCTTCGCGGGAGGCGTGCCCATGGACTTCAAGAACGCACAGCGGGGAGTTGGAGCTACAATGGGACTCACGATGGCGCAAGCTCATGGCGTGGACCTAAACCCCAGCCAAGTCTCCTCGGCGATGCCGGTTACCACGGATGGCCAGCAGGTAGTGTTTGCTCCTTTTGCCACTAGCTGCAGTAAATATGGGCCTCGACTCATTGAGACGCTCGCCAAGTAATCGGCGGAGCTGCGGTGGTTAAAGATGGTGAAATCCACGATGTTAGAGGCTATAGTCGAGAAGAGCGTGGTGTCAGAGACTGCCACAGACTCGAAGAAGCCCCCGAGTGCCAATGCCTAGATGCAGTCTGATGCTTAATCGCCTTTTGTAATAGTCTAGCTTTTCTTGTTGGATTGTACCTTGTGGGGGTTCCCCTTTTGAGACTTGCTGAACCTTGATGTTTCTTCTGCTGGCATTTATTTATAAGTAGTTGGCCTTATTTGCTTCTTACTCTTCTTATAATAGGGTCCTTCGAGTGGTCCATCCGACTCGCCTCCCACCGATGAACTTGTGGCGCAACCATCTTCAAAGGTGGAGGAGCTGTCGCTGCTTTCTCGATTGCACGACCGCGTAAAACATTTGGAGCGGGAGATGCCCATGATCCGTGGTAGCGCGGACGTGTGAAAGTCAAAGGCTGAAAAGACCAGTGCGCGTGAGAAGTACCTTCTAGACGAGGTGGCTCAGTTGAATGATAAATTTAAGTGTTAGTTATCTAGCCTCTTATCCTTTCCTAGCCATTCGTGGTGACGCTTTGTCCTTATGCTTTGCTCTGCTTCTTGTAGTTGTTAGCGCTCGTCACCCACAGGATGAGAGGGATCGAGCTGCCATTCGACTGAATGACTTGACTCAGGAGCAGCTGGAAGCTAGTGGGTTTTTCTGGGTTGATCACGATTGCGCAGTTGCGTTGGCAACACTGCAGGACCGTGCATCGCGGGTGCTGCTTTATTTGAAGAAAGCGCAGTCGTGCCTCAAGCATACTTTCTAGGTGATGTTCCCCTGGACTTGGTTCCTTCAAGCTTGCTAGCTTTGCTAACGAAGTTCCAGGATATCAGCGCGGTCCACGAGTGTGTGCGTCAACAGTTGGTCGCAGGTGCGAAGGCTGCATTGGCGCTTGTTCGCCTACATCGATCTGATATGGATTTCGCAGTTGTTGCTGCTGGACCACTGCCTCCGCTAGAGGGGATGGCATGGAACATGGTGCCACATTATCGGGCAGGTGCCTTGTTACCCGTTTATATGTAATTGCTTGCTAGCTTGTATATTTTTCGAGTGTTTTGTACTCTACAGTTCCTTTTTGTGAGCTTGATGGGTACTCATCTCAGCACCTTGTCAACCTGTCAGGTGCGTTGCAGCTGGGTTGATTTTACCAAGGGTTCGATTGATAGTGCGTCGGGTACTCGAGATACTGTGGTATTCGTGTAACAAGTTTCAGAGGGTGGCACAGCCCCCGAGTAATGTAATTGCAAGTAAAAATAGAGACACAGAGTTTGGGTCGCAGAATATCACGAGGTACAATGTATGGCTAAGTAGCCTGGCTGAATAGCCTTATTTGCAAAGTAAAAAACATATAGGGGTAGAAACGACCCAGCTGCGCGATGTTCCAGGGGTTGGAGTATGCGACTCCACTTTCTACGTTTTTAAGGCAGTACGCGCCACCTGGGATTACTTCGGTAATCACATAAGGTCCCTCCTAAGGGGACTCGAGCTTGAGGTGCCCTTGTTGCTTTAGTCACAGGACCAGGTCTCCTTCGACGAAGGACATAGGGCACAACCTTCTATTGTGGTAGTTGCGGAGGTTCTGCTGGTAGATCGTGGATCTTTCTGCTGCGATCTCCCGTGCTTCGTCAAGGAGGTCGACGGAGTCCTCGAGTGCGAGTGTTGATTCTGACTCGCTGTATGCTACTACCCGTGGGGATTTGTAGCGCACCTCTGCGGATAGTACCATCTCGGCACCGTGTACCATGAAGAACGGAGTATAGCCTGTGGTGCTATTTGGAGTTGTGCGTAAGCTCCATAGTACTGACTACAGCTCCTCGGACCAGCACCCAGCAGCTCTTTCGAGTGGCCGAAGGAGCCTTTTCTTGATCCTGCCGCAGACGAGGCCGTTGGCCTTTTCGACCTGACCGTTGGTCTAGGGATGTGCCACCGAGGCGTAGCTGATGTTGATTCCAAGGTTTTCGCAGAAATCCTAGAACTCTTTGGAGGTGAAGTTCGTCCCATTGTCCATCATGATGCTATGTGGCACCCTGAACCGAAAAAAATGGATTCAAAGATTTTTACGGTTGCTGCCCCTGATTGATTTGTTACCGGCATGGCCTCGATCCATTTTCTGAATTTGTCGACTCTGACGAGGAGGTAGACATACCCTCCATGCTAAGATTTGTGCAGCTTGCCGACCATGTCGAGTCCCCATTGCATGAAGGGCCAGGCCACGGGTATTGGCCTGAGTTCTGCGCCAGGTGCATGCAGTTTAACCGCGAATGGTTGGCAAGCATTGCATCACTGGATGATGTTCTTAGTGTCACGCATTGCAGTTGGCCAGTAGAATCCAGCTCGTAGAGCTTTGGATACGAGGGCGTGACTGCCAGCATGATGGCCGCAAGTGCCTTCGTATATGTCGAGGAGGATGGCTTTCTGTCCCTGTTGGAGATGCACCGCTGAAGGACTCCTGTGATGATGCGCTTGTACAGTTCGCTATTAATGAGGGCGAATACCTTGGATCGTCACGCTATATGACGCGCATCTGTCGGGTCATCTGGCAACCTTTTGCTAAGCAAGTACATGATGTATGGTTGTGTCCAGGATGGCTCGATCATCATGACCTCCATGGGTCCTTCGAGTCATGTATATGTATCCATGTCCTTGAGTACCTTTGGATCGTTGGGTGGCGTAGCCCCTGAGTCCTTTGACGCACTGGCCTTATGTTCTGGAGCCTTTAGCTTGATGGAGCGCTCTCAAAATACTCCAGGTGGCACTAGGGCACAAGTGGAGCCAATGTTGGCGAGTATATCTCCTTCCTCATTGCTCTCGCAGCCAACGTGCCGCAGATCATAGTCGTCGAAGTATCCTTCGAGTGCATCATAGAGGTCGCGGTAGGTGATCATGTTGTCGCTCAGAGAATCGCACTGATTCATGGTTTGATTCACCACTAGTTTGTAGTTGCCGTAGATGACGAGTCGCTTTGTGCCACAAGTTTTTGCCATCCGCATCCCGTGGAGTAGGGCTTCGTATTCAGCTTCATTGTTGGAGGCTGTGAACTACATTCGCATAACATATTTCATCTTGTCGCCATGTGGTGATGTCAGTATGACACCTGCACCAGCTCCCTCTTTATGTTTGGATCCATCGAAGTGCATTGTCCATAGATAGGACATGTTTGGCTTGTCAGGGAGCTGGTTTTCCATCCAGTGCACGAGGAAGTCCAGGAGTACTTGCGATTTGATCGCGTCTCTCTTCTTGTAGGTGATATCTCGTGGAGACAGTTCTATCCCCCAAACGGCGACTCCCCTGGTGGCATCAGGGTTGTTGAGGATGTGCCCTAGCAGGGTGTCATTCACCACGATTATTGGATGCTACTGGAAGTAGTGGCGTAGTCGCCTGGCTGTCATGAAGACACCGTATGCCAGCTTCAAATAATGCGGGTACCGCTGCTTTGTCGGTGTGAGCACCTCGTTGAGGTAGTAAACTGGGCGTTGCACCCCGTGGACTTTATTTTCTTCGGCCCGTTCCACCATGAGCACGGCTCTAACCACATGGTTGGTGGCAGAGATGTATAATAATAGTGGCTCCTTTTCTTGAGGTGTCACCAATACCAGAGAGGTAGACATGAGATGCTTGAGGTTTTCGAATGCCTCTTGTGCTTCGTCAGTCCACTTGAATTTCTCAGCCATGCGGAGGAGTTGGTAGAAAGGCAACACCTTTTCTCCCATTCAACTGATGAATCGACTAAGCACCATGATTCGTCCAGCTAGCTGCTGGACGCCTTTTACGTTCTTTGGCTTCTCCATGGCTAGTATAGCCTTTATTTTCTTCGGGTTAGCCTCAATTCCTCTTGCGGAGTTGAGATACCCGAGCAATTGCCCAGATGGTACGCCGAAGGAGCATTTGTCCGGATTGAGCTTGATCCGGTAACGGTCGAGGTTGTCGAAGTTTTCATGGAGATCATCGAGTAGTGAGGCTTCCTCCTTGGTTTTGACGATGATGTCGTTGATGTAGACTTGAATATTGCGACCAAGCTGGCTCTTGAGGCAGGCCTGCATACACCATTGGTAGGTGGCCCCTGCGTTTTTCAGCCCGAATGGCATTATAGTGTAGCACAAGACACCAAAGGGCGTGATGAACAACGTTTTCTCCTGGTCTTCCTCCTTCATTCGAATCTGGTGATAGCCTGAGTAGGCGTCAAGGAAGCAGAGGCGCTCGCATCCCGCGGTGGAGTCGATTATCTGGTCAATCTGTGGCAATGGTAAGTGATCCTTCAGGCAATGGTTGTTTAAGGAGGTGAAGTCCATGCACATCTGCAAGATATCTGTGTCTTTTTTAGGAACAAGCACGCGGTTTGCTACCCAGGTTCTTTCCTTGATCTCACGTATGAAGTTAGCGTCGAGGAGTCTGTTGACTTCTATACCGACCGCTTTTGCCCTTGGTTCAGATAGTCACCGTATTGTCTGCTTGACCAGCCTTGCTTCTTTACATTGAGTGAGTGCTCGGCGAATTCCCTAGGAACTCCTGGCATGTCCGCTAGACACAAGGCGAAGATTTCTCAGCGCTCATGGAGGAATTCGATGAGCGTGAGTTCCTATGCGGTACTCAAGTTGTTGGGAATGAGAGCCGTCTTGGTCGGGTCCGTTGGGTGGACCTGGATCGCCTTGGTGTGGATCGAGGTGTCGAAGGATTGGTCAGGTGAGCTTGGCTTGCTCAGAGGTGGTAGACTGTTGTCTGTCAACTCATTCAACCTCGCTAGCTCCTTTTGCATGCCGAAAGACTGGGAGATTCTGTTGAATTCCCTGTCACAACTGTCGGACCTTTTGAAGCTTCCATTGACTGTAATAATGCCATTTGGGCCCGGCATCTTCATCTGTAGGTAGGCGTAGTGTGGTACCACCATGAACCTCGCGAACACGACGTGTCCGAGGATGCGGTGGTATTGCAAGGGCCAGTCGACGACTTCGAATTTGATGCGCTCTCACCGGAAGTTTGCTGGCATTCCGAAGATGATGTCCAGACTGATCTTGCCCAGGGGTATACGCCCTTCCCTAGGACAATGTCGTGGAATGCTGTGTCTGAAGCTTCTAGACATGACAGAGGAATTCACATGGAGTGCAAGGGGTACTTGCGAACATGAGGTTGATGCCGCTTCCGCCTTCCATGAAGATGCGACTCATCTCGACGCCTCCAATTTGTGCCTCAAGCACCAGGGGACAGTGGCCTAGGCGAGGTACTTGACGCGGATGATCGCGCTTGTTGAAGGTAATGCAGGGCTCGCTTCCACTGAGGTACCCAGTGGTGGAGGGCGGAGAGTTCATCGCCAAATTGACTTGGCCAGTAATTGATTTTTGCACCCGATTTGAGGGGCGTCCCTTTTGGATGATCCCCATGTTTCCCAGCGCTCGCGGGTATGGCTCGCCTCTGTGATTTTGCACTGGCGCAGCCGCGGGTGCTGGTGGCCCGGGTGGTGGTGGCGGTGCTCCATGAGCCACAGCGCCCGGGGCAGCTCCATAGCCTTAGCTTATCGCGCCGCGATTCATCTGGGCTAAGCCTTCATGGAGCTTGAGGAACTCGCGGGAATCCTTTAGAAGGTGGCTAGATTTTTTCTTGTCGTCGTGCTTGTCGATGTAGAAGTGTATGTTGCACGGTCTGGACAGTTTGTCCTGGATAGATGTTCCAGGTACCTCATAGCGAGTGCGGTGTTGCCACACTTGCGTGGTTTTCCCGTTGTCGCGGTATCCACCGCTGTGGTATCCACGGTTGCGGTTGTTGTCGTCGCGCTTGTCGGCGTAGCCATCCGCGACCATGTCGACCTCCTCACGGTCCTCGTAATCGCGCATTCGATGTTTTCCTCGGTGGTCGTGTCTGCGGCCAAGGTCGTCGTCATCGTCAGAGTGGACACGGTTTTTTACCGAGTCCTCTCTATCGGCCCACCTGTTCGCGATCTCCATCAAGTGGTCGATTGTTTTCAGCTTTGAACGGCCCAACTTCTCCCTGAGCTCTCTATGGTGCACGCCGCCATTGAACGTGTCGATTGCACGATCTTTGGAGATGTCTTCTGCAGAGTTTTTGATGATGGACCATCTCTGTATGTACGAGCGCAGCGACTCTCCAGTCTTCTGGTAGAAGCCTCTCAATTCTTCGATTGATGCGGGCCTTTTGTAAGTGCCTTTGAAATTTCGCACGAAGCTATAGACTAGCTCTTCCCAGCTGCGAATTCAATCCGCGCATGAGGTTGTTGATCTACGCACGAGCGGTGCCTTGCAGTTCTAGCTGGAGGCATTGCATTGCCGTGCTCGTGGTTCCACCGTGGAGCCTGATGGAGGAAATGTGATCCTCCAGCCAGATCTTTGGGTCCTCAAGGCCATCGAAATTCAGGTTCTTCGATGGGAGCTTGAACCCCTTTGGCATTCGCTTCTGTCGGATGGCTCTGCCGAAGCAGCTGCCGCCACCGAGCTCTATCCCATCATCTTCCGAGTCAGTCGAACGAGCACGACTTGCATGCATCTTGTCGACCTTGTGTTGCGTGATGTCATCACGTGCGTCATAGTCGTAGTCGTGCCGTCATGAGCAGCGTCGTCATGACAAGTCATGGTTGTCGTCGTTGGAGGAGGGCGAAGAGTAGCATTTGGCCAGAGCCTTGTTTTTCTTCGACTCCGACGCTAGACCCTTGATGAGGGTAGCTTAGACTAGCCCCAGGCCCGCGATCATAGATCGGTGCATGGTGGTCGGCGGGTCCCCAACTGGTGGCTGGTTGTTGAGCAGGTACATGGTGGACGCAGTCACCGCAGCTTGCAGAGTTTTCAGGAGCACATTGCCTCGTGTATCCACCGTCATAAATGAGAAGTCGAGGACTCGCGTGGCTTCTTCTCGCTCTTGAGCGGTGAGGCGAGCCAATCGAGAGCGTCTCTTGGCGGTCATATGATCTTTGCCCTTGGAGGAGGATCCTCCCATGGAGGAGAGTTGAGCTCGACAAAGACTCGACTCATCTGCCGCCTTTCTACGCGCCTCGAGCTGGGCGATTACTTGCTGCTGGCACTTGAATTCTTCCTTGAGCAGCCAGTGATAACCCGTCAACATGTCTTACCATGAGTTTGGTGGCAGGGGGTTTCCCCACAAGGCCTCTCGGCAGCGAGCCCACTCAGCGTCCTTGAGCTTGATCAACACTCGCTCTTGGGTATGTTCATTTGCGGTAAGGTGCGGATGATTCTCCGGCCCGTTGTTGGTGGGTGCTCTGTTGTATGGACCACCGTTCATGACTGGGATACCTCCGCCAGTACCGGTGTTGTCATGATTGCCGCCGTTTTCGCCTGTGTTGACGACGATGCACATGTAATGTTTGGGGAAGCTGTTGCTTCCGCAGCTTTCGGATCCGGAGCCGTAGGCTCCATCTTCCGTGGCCAGATGGCCTAGATTGGAACCACGACTGCTGTCACTGTCCATGTTCCCACTGTTGTCAGGGCGTTGAGTTTGCTTAGGGTGCCGATCGGCGGTGGAAACCATGATGCTATAGAAATCGCGGGGACCTTCGGCTGATCAGGAAGGCAAAGCGTGCCCAGCTGACCAACTAAGAAGCGTAAGCTCCCGATCGCCAGGCCAATCCTATCGCCCACGGACTCGAAATCCGGGCGAGTGGCCGGCGTGTGCAGGGTGAAGTCGAACGCACCAAAGAGGACGCGAATCTCCACTGTTGTAGAGTTGTAGATCACAATTGATGGGGCCGAGGAAGCCGCAACATCAGCACTCCCGATTCCCACCGATGGTGACAATTGACGAGGGGTTAACTCATCAATGCCCATCGCATATGGACTTAGGTTCGAGGAAGTGGGGAGCGCTAGAGGCATCGATCGGCTAGCAAACAAGCACACAGGGATGCAAGGTTTACCCAGGTTCAGGCCTCATAGAGGACCCTACTCCTGCTTGTCTGCTCTTGGAATTATCTAGTGAGTCGAAAGTTACAGGGGGTGCACAGATGCAATCTGTCGATGGTGTGGAAACTAGAGTTGTGATTGTCCTTCTCACCGCCCCCTCCTAGCCTTTATATAGATAGACTAGGTCTCAGGATAGCAGTCCGAGTCGGTTACAAGTTAGGGTTTTCCCTTTAAACTTCTATCTTTAATTTGTTGTGTGCTGTAAGCAGTCGGAGTCTCCGGGTCACCCGACTCTTAGTTGGGCCTCAGCAACGTCATGGGATTCTTCAATGCTGGACCGTATATGCCAAGCTCGAGTACCTGTAAAGTATGCTCATGTTAGTATGCTTACCAGAACATGGAAGACACAAGCAAGCAGATCATGTATGTGACCGATCACACCGTCTTTGTTGGTGGAGTGAAAGCGGAAGGCAGCGAGAGTGACAACAATCACGAAATCTTCTACGGCACAGAAGCCACTTATATGGAGTAGTTTACAGTTTAGCCATTAGCATTTTAGATGGAGATAAGTCGATGTTAATTTTTAGTCTGTTAGTCTCTGTAACCTAGGGTGTATGGGAATTTGAAATAAATAAGCGGCTTTCGCTATCTTTACTTTCTACCAATGTATCTTTCAGTTCACATGTGTAATAATTTATTCTTTGTGACGTAAAAAGTTGTGATGCTTTAAGAGCAAACATCTTTTACGGTGCTTGACTTTTGTTATTCTGTTGCTTTCTATTATGAGCATGCGACTATTTGTCTGTCTATTCTTCTAGACAAGATAGAAGCCTACCTAGAGTAACAACGAGTTTAAGACGTGTGATTTTCACGACGTCAAGCCCATCAAGAATCTGTTCAAACAAACATGAAACATTGTTACTATAGTGGAATTTGGAATAGTTGGCGTAGAGTCTCCAATTGTGCTAGCCTGGTAAGAGTTTCTATAGAAGAACCACGTACGTGTGTATAATTGGTATTTTATACAAAATACATCATGCGTCCAAATATTTTCCCTATTCAATCACCGAAGTCTCACCTACCTGCTTTGGCCTTGGCATCGAAATGATGTTTTACCCATGCGGCGACCATAGACTCAAAGTTTGCCATATGAAATTTCACCCACGCGGCAATCATACACTCAAAGTTTGCCAGTCTCGGTTATTTTGTCTAATGTCTTACTTACACCGTGGCTATGTTTAGGGCAATCATACACTACGTGATTTAGAATACTCTCGTAGGATTTAGCGTTGTGAGATCGGTTTTAAAATGTGTAGCACCCTGGTAAAATCACTACCATAAAATCCCTTGAATTGCTTACTACTTTGTGCATCATTATGGTAGCATGCTCATGTCATTATGCCATATTGCATTTGAGCATCATCATGTCATCATACATGTTTTATCATAAATGTATTTTACGAAAACTCTATTTTATTTTCTATATTAGTCTCCTCCCTCGATTCAAATTAAAAACCAGTCCTTCTGGATATTTTGTTTGGTCTAAAAACTATTTGCAAAAATAATTTTAAAATAAAACAAATAAGTAAATAAACAAAATAAAATATTTTTTATGAACTAGGGAGTCAGCCACCGGTCAGGCCCGAGGCCCAACCAACAGCCAGCCTACCACCCAAATCAACCAAACTGTAGCTACTACCTACCCCAAACCCTAGCTACCCCAGCCTCCACCTAGACCCACGTCACTGTTGGGAAACTGGACCAGTAGAGGCCCATTCTGTGAGGCCTCTACCAGGCTAAGTTAGCCCATGTGGGTATCGTCATCCCGAGTAATCTATAAATAGAGGAGCAATTATTATACGTACAGTTTACAGAGAGATCAATAAAGAGCTCCTCCTTATTTTCTGTGTCAATTTCTTGTGTGATTTTTGTGTGCCTTCGACTCTAGTTTTCTTCCTCTTTGTGGAGCAGCCTCGGGACCGACCAACCGGCAGGGGTTGCGAAACAGGTTATCAACACGTGTCTCTCCGTCGAACCTCCGTCAAGCTACTATCGAGCCTGCATTACGCAGGCTTTCGTTGAAGATAATCTGAAATTGATCGTAAAAATGGATTCGTCATTTGATTTCCTTTCAATTTTTCCGTTTAACTCGTAATTTAGGTCCCATCTACTATGTGGATTTCTCTCCGAGAGTCGAGCGGACATGCTGTCGCCGAGCAATATCGATACTCTCGGATATGGGGATTTATTGACTACACTTTAGAGAGGGGTACAAATAGATCGAGTTGATCCGTACCGCCGCGAGCGCACCACAAGTGCCAATCGCGACGTCTAATTTCCTGAAGAAAAGACGAACCATTTTATTTTTATTTTTGTCTCTTCTCTATTTTTCCCGATTGAGTCCATGGATCAAACACTGCTCGTCGCATGGTATTGGCCCCGTTGGCCGGATGCCCACGCATGCGCGCCCGCAGAAAGCACTGCCTTCCGCAGAAGTCATGTAGGTTGCTGGCCCAGCTGCAAGAGTGTAGAGAGAGAAGCACTGATTGTATTCATCCACGAGGGGTACTATATATAGGAGTACACTGTCAACGGGTGAATACACACGCACTACAACTGACTAGCTACAGAACCGGAGAGGAGTGCGTGTAGTGTTGCATGCTCTGAACGGATAAGCTCTATCCTAGACTACTGATAGCTGAAGAGTAGTTCAAACATACACACGTTCTAACAGCCCCCCCGCCCACAACCCCCAGTCTCAACGGGGGAGGATCTAACATTGAGACTGGAGCAAAATTGAGAAAAAATCGAAGCTGGCAACTCCTTGGTAAAAATGTCGGCGTACTGGACGACGTCGGCACATGCAGAACTCGAATCTCCTCCATGGAAACCTTGTCGCATACGAAGTGTATATCAATCTCGATGTGCTTAGTCCGTTTGTGCTGCACAAAATTAGCAGACAAATACACAGCAGGAACGTTATCACAATACACAACAGTAGTTTTATCAATGGGCCGATGAAGTTCCTGCAAAAGCTGTCTGAGCCAAGTACTCTCAGCAACGGCATGGGCAACAGCCCGATACTCGACCTCAGCACTCGACCTCGATACGGTTAGCTGACGCTTAGATGACCAAGAAATCAAATTATCCCCGAGGTAAACACAAAAACTAGAAGTGGAACGCCGGGTGTCAGGGCACCCAGCCCAATCGGCATCTGAATATGCAATAAGAGAGGTGGGCATAGAGGGGAAGATGTGCATGTCATAGTCTAGGGTACCTTTGACATACCGAAGTATGTGTTTGACAAGATTGAGGTGGACAGAGCGCGGAGCATGCATGAATAGACAAGCCTGCTGTACAGCGTAGGACAGATCGGGTCGAGTGAGCGTAAGATACTGAAGGGCCCCTGCCAAGCTACGATAAATGGTGGGGTTGTCTAGAGGATCACCGGCAGAGACAGAGAGTTTGGAACCCAAGTCGATGGGAGTGCGAACGGGTTGGCAATCTGCCATGCCAGCGCGGGTAAGGAGATCGAGGGCGTATTGTCTCTGAGACAGAAACATGCCCGAGGGAGAGCGAGAGACGGCAATACCAAGAAAGTGGGAAAGAGAGCCAAGATCTGACATGGCAAACTCCCTGCCAAGTGTGGCGATGATGGAGGTCAGAAAAGAAGACGAGGACGCCGTGAGTACGATATCGTCTACATAGAGAAGGAGGTAAGCAGTGCGATCGGCTGTTTTATAGATGAAGAGAGAGGAGTCACAGCGCGAGGTGATGAACCCGATGGAGATGATGAAGGAGTGAAAACGCTGGAACCAGGCGCCTGCTTTAGGCCATAAAGAGATTTGCGCAACAGACAAACATGAGTCGGATAGGCTGGGTCTTTGAAGCCGAGAGGCTGCTGACAGAACACCGTTTCAGCGAGATGGCCATTCAAAAAGGCATTTTTGACATCCAATTGATGGACAGCCAAGGATGATGACACAACGAGAGAAAGGACAGCGCGAATCGTGCCAGGTTTGACTATGGGGGAGAACGTCTCATCATAATCGATGCCTTCTTCCTGAGAAAAGCCACGGACAACCCAACGGGCTTTATACCGAGCGAGGGAGCCATCAGAGTGATGCTTATGGCGGAAAACCCACTTCCCGTTGACAACGTTTTCGTTAGAGGAATGGGGGACAAGGGACCAAGTTTCGTTTTGAAGCAAAGCTTGATACTCATCGCCCATTGCACTAGACCAATTCGGACCAGCGAGGGATACACGGTAAGTACGCGATAGAGGAGAGATGGCCTAATGTGTGGCAAGAAAGTTTAGTCTGCGGTTGGGAAAAGAGGAGCCGAATTTAGCTCGAGTTCGCATCGTGTGGGGGTTCGCTGGTGGTGCAACAGCAACTGCGTGAGGTGGTATAGGTCGAGGAGGTGTGGTGAGAGGGTTTGGGGTAGAGCTGGCGAGGCTGGGTGAAGAGGCAGTGGCGGCAGAAGAAGCACAAGGGCTAGCTGCCGTGGAGCTACGACTACCTGCCGTGGGGAGACGGCAGCCTGCCGGGGGCGAAAGTGCTGCCGCGGCAGGAGATCCTGCCGTGGGGCTGCCGGGGCTGAAAACACTGCCATGGCAGCCTACCGAGGGCAAAAAAGCTGCCGCGGCAGGGGGTCCTGCCGCGGGAGGCGGAGGTGTTCGTTGCAGGGGAGACGCTACGGGGACGGGAATATAGGTTTCGTGATGAGGTTCGGAGGTGTGGTCGAACTCATAGGACGTGGGAGATGGCGTGTGGACCGAGGAGAAAGGAAAGGAGGTCTCGTCGAAGACGACGTGGCGTGAGATGATCACGCGCTGGGAGATCGGATCGAGACAGCAGTAGCCCTTGTGATCGGGAGGATACCCGAGAAAAACGCAGGCAACCGATCGCGGGGAGAGTTTATGGGCGGTGGTGGCTGAAGTGTTTGGGTAACAGAGAGTCCCGAAAACCCTAAGATTGTCATACGATGGGGGAGAGCCATAGAGGGCTTCGTGCGGCGTGGGTTTAGTGAGGGCTTTGGAAGGGCACATGTTAAGAACATGGGTGGCCACACCAAGGGCCTCGGCCCAGTAACATGGCGGCATGGAAGCCTGGAGAAGAAGGGTTCTAACGACATCGTTGATCGTGCAGATCGCTCTCTCTGCCTTGCTGTTCTAGGGTGAAGTATAAGGGCGGGGAAAACGCATAGTTGTGCCTAGAGGTAGAAGGAAGGAACAGTTTTGGGCATTATCGAACTCTTTTCCATTATCGCATTGGAGAGTACCAATGGTGGTATGAAAGTGAGTCTGAATGTAAGCGTGAAAGTTGCGAAAAACTTGGCATGCCGAGGCTCGGTCTTCAGGGTCTCGGCCATCAGATCCATGATGGGGATCTCGGTGATCCGTGAGGGCGTCCTTGGAGTCCGGGATGGAGATCTTGTCATTCCATGGGGTTCGGTCTTCGGGTTGTGATGAAGGACTCGATGTTCCGTGATGGATATCTTGGGTCGGCGTCGGTGGTCTTGCGTAGGCCTTCGGGTATCGTCCCTAGAAGGGCACCGGAGATCTTGTTGGAGACTCCCGATGTCCATGTTCAACTTCTCGTTCTCGTCCACCAGGAGGTTGTGGCCGAGAACATGGTGCTCCGCAGCACCATCTTCTTGTCATCGTACCACACCCGAGAAGTACCAACACCACCAGGTAGTTGAACAAGTTGTCGCGCTTTTCCTTCGAGAACATGTAGCAGCAGCATCACATAGACTCCATCGAATCTTCACCACATAGTTACACTCCAACGGACAGATCCAGCACTAAAAGGAAATTAGCACGAGGCATTCTTGAACGACAGCGAAACAAAGGCTCGAGGGGAAAGGCGAGCAGATGCGGTGGAGAGGCTCCTACACATGGTGGTGCGAGGTGCTCGCAGAGAGGCGAGGGAATCCGGAGGCCGCGGTGGCACGCGGGAGGCCGTTCGTGGTGGCGAAGCGACCGACAGAGGAGAGGGCACCGGAGACGAGAACGGAGGTGGGCCCACGCACGACAGAGGTTCGTGGGGGCGCTGGGTCGGTGACGAGGCAGAGCGGCGGTGCGGTGCTTGGCGTCAGGGACGGAGGACCACGCGCGGGCGACGGGACGGCGATGGGGCGTGGCCGGGGCAGGGAGGCCGGAGTGGGCTCGATGCAGGCGAGCTCGAGGGGCCGGCGGAGTGCAGGAGGTGGTGGCCACGCGGGGAGAGCTCGCGTCAGGGTGGAGCCGCGACAGGGTCGATGGCGGCCGGGGTGAGGAGAGCGGCAGGGGCGTCGAAGATCCCCGGCGAGGTGCTGCAGACGGCGGCGGCCGGGTCAAAGCAGAGGCACGGAAGCACGAGGCTCCGGCCAGGCAGGGCGAGAGACGGGCCGGCGAGGAGAAGGGCCGGCGAGGCAGACAAGGAACCGCGGCGGGTCGAGGAAGTCCGGGGTGTCGACGGTGGCTCTACAGAGAGGAGGCGAGGTCGACGCTGGGCGAGCTGAGCGGGCGGCTGTGGACGACGACCTCGGGGCAGATCCCGCTGGCGGCCGGGTCAACCGAGAGGGGGCGGCGCACCATGGGGACGAGAGGAAGGTGGGGCTCAGCGTGAGAGGGAGACGATCGGGCTTGGCAGGGATCGACAGAGAGAGAGAGACGTGCGGGAGCGTCGCTAGGGGTGGGGCCAGGGGTAGCGGTAGATGGGGAGAGGGTGACGATCGGTGCGGGGTTAGCGCGGGGTGGAAGCCGTGTTGCGTACGCATGCGTGCTGCATTGCTGGCAGGGTGTGGGACGTGCAGCATGGTGCACCGGGTGGTTCAGCGACGCCACTACTGGGTGGGTCGGGTGGTGCAGGCAGCAAAGGTATCTGTAAAGTGTTGTACAAGGCGCGGCTGGGTAGGTAGGATTAGGGCTAGGGTTTGGTTAGAACTAGGTTTGGGGATTTTAAGTTTAGAGTTTCGGGGTAGTAGACTGCTGCCAGCTGGGCCCTTTGGGCCTGGCAGGTGGCGGCCTCCCTCGGTTTGTAAAATAAGTTTTTTATTTATTTTCAAAACAAAATATTTTAGCAAATAGGTTTTAGACAAAACAAAAATATCCGGATGGACCCAGTTCTACATTTGAAATAAAGAGGGAGGCAATTAGAAAAGAAAGATAGTCTTTTAGAAAATAGTTTCAGGCAAACATATGCATGAAGACATGACGATGCTCAAATGCAATGTGGCATGATGACATGAGCATGCGGGCATGATGATGCAATGCACAGAAACACCGCGATTTTCTAGTAGTGGTTTTAGCGGGGCGCCACAGCCGACTTCATTGCGGGTAGCTTAGTAGGGTGGCCCCTATCTACTTGCTTTGGGTCTCGGAAACGTCGTGTCTGAAGCCCCGTCGATATACCGTTGGGTGTATGTTTTATGATCTTGCACCTACTTGATCTAACAAGAAGGGTTGAAGTGTGTGTGGATACTTTGGTGCACCCCTACATGGTTAAATCTTTTTGAAAAGTCGTGTCCGCGGTTATGGATGACTTGGAGCACATTTTCTCGAGCATAGACAACTATAACCAAAGAAGTACTGTTTGACATTGATCTGATATGACTAGTAAGTTAGATAACCACCATGAAATGAATAAATAAAACTGCCAACTGTGTGAGTTCCTCGGGATGACTTCCTCGTTTGGTCTCGAGGGGAAAATACTAGGATGGATATGTTTGGTGTTAGTATCAGGTTGGTTCCGAGTAGGTCTTTCTTATCCCTCTCTGATAGCCGACAGTTGTATTAAGTCTCTATAGGTTGTTTAGTGCATTCTTCGATGTCGCTTCAGTCCGCCATACTTATGTAGGCGAGAGCCGCCAAATTCTAGACTCGCTGTGTACTGGCCTTAGTACTGACCTCTCCCTTTTTTCTTTGCACTTTGTCGGCACCCCTTTTGTTTAACAGGTATGAGTTCGATGTTGTTAGCAGGGTTACCCTTCCGACTTGGCCTGGGTAGGATTATGGACGCCATTGGTTATTCTCCAGAACTCTTAGTCTAATTTGCATCTTATCTATACTCGGATGTTGTACCATTTTCAAGGTGATTTGGATCTTTGTACTATATATTTATAGTCTTGACTCGTTGAGTCATTGTTGTATATATATGTTTTTGTGGGTTCCATCATGAACTATTGTGTAATGGTATTACTTCGTTTTCCACCCGCACGCAAGTGTCTGGTGGGCATCCTTGAATCGTTTCTATGCGGGTTTGGCGAGAATTGCTAAAATCTGCATGGGGTCGATTCGAGGGTCTTATAAAACGTGATGAGGCTCACACCGTAAGAATGTGACGTTGTTCCCCCCAAACAGGCTATCACTTAGCATTCCTAGAAAAGATATTTCTCTTGCATGTAGCTATAGCACGATCACATCATAAAGCATTATGTCTGCCGACCACATTTGGGGGGAACAAAGAGAAGTCTAGTAAGTTATAGTTACTATACCTGGTTAATGTTATTCTTTTCATAAATTCTATTTGCCGCAGTGGTAACGCGGTTAGTTGAAATGTAGTGAAGTCTCTAGTTTGAATCCCCTCTATGCATAAATATCTTATTTTAGTGTTTCACTTTTTTCTTGTAGCAAAATTGCTTAGGGAGAGGCTGATATCACGGACCCACCTGCCTGCAGCATCCCTCGATTTTAACGGGAAAGTTTGAACAAAAATAGTTAATAGCCAGCAACCAGACATAACAAATTATCCAACATATAGAGAGGCTGGCATCAGGGACCTAGCAGTCAGACATACACGGCTGCAACGAGCAACGTTGGGAAGGTCAAAACAACAGACGTGAATGAAAAAAATACAGCATACACATGGTTTATGTACAGAGAGGCTGACATCTAGGATCCAGATAAACGGTTGCCGCATCGATCACTGTTGCCAAGGTCAAAACGGTGGCTCGACCAGAAAACCACAGCCCAACATACACACGTTTCTTTGAAAGAGTCTAACATATGGGAACCAGCAGCCGGACCTTAAACGGCTGCTGCATCGAGCAACATTGCGAAGGTGTCAAAATAGCAGACATGACCGAAAAAAGAAGTTCATCATACACACTCTTCATTTAAATAGAGACTGGTATGAGGGACCCAGCTACATGACCAAACATCATATCATCGAACAAAGTTATCAAGTTCGCATCAGGCAAGCGTGAGCAAAGAAAAAATTTCTATCATACATGTGTTTATTCTAATGAGAGGCTAACATGGGGACCCAACAGCCTGACTAAACTACATATGCATCGAGGGGTGTTATCAAGTTCGAATCAGGGAGGCGTGACTAAGGAAAAAAATTCCATCATAGACATATTTCTTCTAATAAGAGGCTGACATGTGGGACCAAGCATCCTTAATAAATAGCATATGCATCGAGCAACGCTATCAAGTTTGGAACAGGGAAGCGGATTAAAGACAAAATCCATCATACACATGATTCTTTGAATGAGAGGCCCAACGGCCTAACTAAACAACAGATGCATCGAGCAAAATTATCATGGTCAAATCAGAGAGGTGTGACCAAAGTATGGTCTAGTAGAGACACTAACATCCGTGACTCACAGGCCTCAAAAGATTTTGGTGAGTCAATATTGCACGAGGAACCGATAATCTTACTTTTGCCAAGTGTCAGCCGAGCTTCGTCCATGTTTTAGCGGTTTCATCGTAGTAGAGGGACACAAAAATGAAAAAAATAAGTTCTCCATCAGCCACAGTCGAGCGAACGAAATCGTCGCGGAAGTCACGCCTTCTACGATGACCGACGGGCCAAACCATTGTGGATGGAAACATTTGTTGTAGTGTCCTTCAGTCTTGAAGGGGATTGTCTATGACCACCCAATGATGCAAAAGGTTCTCACATGTGCCCATTCTTTCCAGTGCATTTTCATTATAAAGCCCGCTTAATTTAATGTAATGTAGTCATGGTTCTAATTGCATCAGATTGTAAGATGTCTCTGTTTCGCTTTAATCGAGAACAATTGTTAAATCATTGATATGCATAACATGATAGTCCCAATTGATATATTCACAAAAGACTTAATAATTCGAGATCCTTTTGAAACAAGGACAAAAGGTGCGTGCGGATGCTGTGAAACACAAAAATCCTAACTCTACTTATGCAAAAATACAAGGTAAATATGCTTCAAAAATGGACTCATCACATAGGTGTGTTGTTGCGGTCACTTCCTTTCCTATTATGTGCTTATGGTTATTGTTTTTGTGTTGACAACACAACACCATTCAAGGGTGTGTGAGCTTCTTATAGTGGCCCTTTCTGATTGAAGTTTCAATGCATGTTACTTTTTCTTATGGATGAGCTCAAGTAGAAAGATCATTTTCTTTCACCTGGATATTTCTTTTTACTTGCCAAGTGGATCTTTTAATGGTGAAATATGCCCCGACCTATGATGCTAAGTTTGAGGCAATAATCTGATAAGAACAAATTTAACATTTGGCCCCTTCCAATTACTCAATGATGAAATTTGCAATGCACTTCATTGTAATTCTAAGAGTAACACTAACCCAAACCAACATTTTCATTTTGTTTCTTTGTTTCCTTTTTGTATTGTTTTGCAGGAAACAAGAATAATAAGGAAAGAAGATATAGAAGATAAAGAAATAGATAGAATTTAGTTTAGGTTTTTTCTCCCTTTTTACTTTGTTGTAATCTCTTTTTTATTTGAACAATTGTAAATACTAGACTTCTCTTTGTGCCCCCTAGGGAATGGTTGTTTGGATTAACATTTGATAATACACGTACAACATATCAGCGATATTATATAAGTAAAGTCTTATCCTTATATTCATTTACTTACAAAGTCGGTAAAAACAAAATTGAACCATAGGGCATAGTGGGCAAATAGGGGCTGCATTAAGATGTTCATCAATTTCCATTTTATCTATATCTTCAAGAAGATTGTTGTTTTCAACTAAGCTTATTTCTATCTTATCATTGGGAGTATCGTAGAACACAACAACAAGACTAATAATGTTACCTTCCTCTTCTTTCTCTTGCTCATATTTTCCAAACTCATCAATAGTTGTCCTATGTTGAAATTTAGAGAAAAGGAAATTCATTTTATGCTCGCCAAACTTGAGAGACACTGTCTCCTTGTAGTCAATTTTTTCTCCTGCGGTATTTAGAAAAGTTCTTCCAAAAATAATTGGACAATAAGCGTTAGTAGGCATATAAACATGCACAATATCAATAGGGTACTTGTAAGGTCCAATACAAATTGGAAGATCTCTAATTTTTCCCATAGGAATTCTGAGTGTTTTATCTGCTAGCATAATCGTCATATCAATGTCTTCTAATTCAGCCGGTTTGAGTTCATCCTGGATTTTAAATAGAAGTTATAAGGGATTACATTAACAACTGTTCCAATGTCACAAAAGCCACAATAATAAGATCCACCAAATGTGCAAGGAAGACTAGGTTTACCAACATTTTTAGCTTTTACCTTCCCTTCAACAAATTGACAAGCTTCGGTGTCTAGCTCGATTACATTGCAATGTGGAAATATGGTCAATATATCTTATTTAGTTGTCTCAACCTCGCCTACATGCCTCCTTGAATATTTTCTTCTATTTTTGCCTCTTCTTCTAGCTTCTTGAGGATCATACTTTCCTCTTATAGTTTTTCTTCCTGTTTTTGGGCTACCATGTGTTTTCTCACCATCCTTGTGAAATGAAGGGGGTCAACATACAATGCTATTTTATTTAATGGCTCTATAGGGGCCACAATTTTCATCTCCACATCTTCAATTTGCTTCATTGTCAGAGTATATCCAAACCATTCTTTCTCGAAGGTTTCAGTGTGTTCTGTAAAAGACTGAATAATTTGCAAAATAATATCATCATCAAGATGAATCTCACTAGTAGTTTCCTTAACCTTACCAGATTACTTGTAAGCATTGAGACAATCATATTCAATTTCTATTCCTCCTTCACTGCCTAAAACAAATCCCCAAGTTTCTCTATTGTGATGAATTCATTCTAGAAGTTCCCAAGCTTTAGTTATAGTTAGGTCCATAAAGGAACCTCCGAAGTTTGAGTCGAGTTCATGCTTTATTTCTTGATTAATCCCCATAGAAAATATGTAAAACATAGCATTCAAGTAAATCATGATGGGGAAATCTATTAAGAATAGATTTATACCTTTTGAAGGCTGTTACGAAACCTTCTCCCTGGCGATTCTTGAAATTAGTGATTGCCCTTCTTATTTCAGCAATCTTTTGTGCATGGAAAATTCTATACCAAGCTAGAGAAGTGTTGGTTAAAGATTGGCTAAACAATTTTAGCAGAATAGCCTTTTAATTTAAGTGTCCAACATAACTCCGTAAAATGCATTAGGTGAGCATAAGGATCCTGCAAAAGTTTTCTTATGAACAATAGCGATGAAATAAGGGTTAACCTCATATTCCTATTCGCTTCCCTTCGGGAATTCCTTAACGACTCCTCTATTAAACTTATTGAGGTATATAGTTGCATCAAGCTAATTCATCAGCCCGAGTGTAGTCATGATGTTTACCTGAAACTAGTAAAAACCTTTAGTAAAACAATCATTATAACTAGAAACTAATAACAAAGACCAAAAGTGCTTAGCTCCCCCGCAATGGCGCTAGAAAATAGCTTGATGACTGCAAGTGCACATATCGATTGTAGCTAGTTTTGAAATAAGAGTATCAAAATCACAGAGAGCTATTTGGTTAAGGAGTTTATGCCCCTGGTCACTATCTACCAAAGGATACTTGTAAGCTTCCTTTAATCTCAAGTAAAGGCTTGATGTCTACGCACTTCTATTCTTGTAGATAGTTGTTGGGCCTCCAAGTGCAGAGGTTTGTAGAACAGCAGCAAGTTTTCCCTTATGTGGATCACCCAAGGTTTATCGAACTTAGGGAGGAAGTGGTCAAAGGTATCCCCTCTCAAGCAACCCTGCAATCAAGATACAAGAATACTCTTGTGTCCCCAACACACCCAATACACTTGTCAGGTGTATAGGTGCACTAGTTCGGCGAAGAGATAGTGAAATACAAGTGGTATGGATAATTATAAGTGGTAACGGTGATAGAAAATAGCTTGATGGTGTGGAGGAGACTAAAGGCAAACTGAAATAAAGATAGAAGAAAGCAAACATGTAATAGATCTAGTAGTAAGCGGTGTTTCAGTGCTTAGAAACAAGGCCTAGGGATCATACTTTCACTAGTGAACACTCTCTCATATAGATATGTTCTTCTTTATGATACTACGCTGAACTACTCTTCGGTTGGACACTCTAATCCATGGTAGGGCTATAACATCACACCTCAAAATACATCTTTCCCATCTAGAAAACCCCACACTGTCACCTTGAGCACTAGATGGTTCCAACAAACACCACAATTTCATAGAGACATCCAACTCCAAATATAACTCATAACAAGTATTTGTAATCTCTAGCCTAAGTGCCACCATGATGTGCATGCTGTCACTTTCACACACATGGGGAGAGCAGAGATCTAATAAAGCACTTGAGTAGGAAGGTAGATCTACTTGATTACAAACTCATGATCACAATATGATCACGCATAGAAAGAGAGATGAACACATAGCTACCGGTAGAACCCTTAGCCTTGAGAGAGAACTACTCCCTCCTCATCATAGGAATCAGCAATGGCGATGGAGATGGTGGTGGAGATCGATGGAGATGGCTCCGGGGCACTTCCCCGTCCCGGCAGGGTGCCGGAATAGAGACCTTCTGTCCCCCCAAATCTCCCCTTCGGTGGCGGTGGCGCTGCGGAACTTTTCGTGGATGGAGGCTTGATGATTTAGGGTTTATGCATCGGGAGGCACTTATAGGCGAGAGGGGAGACTGAGGGGGTGCCGGAGGGGCCCACACCACCCCCTGGCGCGGCCTGGCCTGGCCCGTGCCACCAGGTGGTGTGGCCAACCCCTGGCCCCTCTCCGTCTCGTCTTCTGGCTCCGTGAGTCTTCCGGTAAAATATCGACTTTGGCTTTTGTCCGGTCCAATTTCGAGAATATTGATTTTCTGACTTTCCTGGAACCAAAAACAGCAGAAACAGGCAGCTGGCACTGTGGCTCTTGTTAATAGGTTAGTCCAAGAAATCATATGAAAAGTACTCCAAAGTTGGAACAAAATACAAGAAAGTGGATAAAACTAAGCATGGAACATCAAAATTATAGATACATTTGCAATGTATCAACATCCCCAAGCTTAACTCCTGCTCGTCCTCGAGTAGGTAAGTGATAAAAAGAAAGAATAATTTTTGAGGTGACATGCACCATCAAAGACTTGATCAAAGTATTCGTAAAACAATCAAAGCTGGGATCAAAGTACTTCAATCATAACATGAAAGACAAAGTTCTAGCAATAAGCAAAGAAACTATGATGCAACATGAAAAGGCACAAACAAAAGATTCATGAATAACAATGCTTTGCAAGACGTTTGTTTGTTTCACATAAAGAAAACATAGCATGATAGTATTCAGCTTGTCCCTCATAGAGTAGCAAATATAAATGCATAGGACACCTTCAAAGTTCATAAGAGTGACTAGATACAAATAGTTTAAAACAAGAAATATCAAAGTTATGCATCAATCAACAAGTCTTGGGACAATGCACATAGAACTAAGAATGGCCACTATGCTCTCAAAGTAGGTGCATAATGATAGAAGGTGGAGACTCAACATAAAAGTAAAAGAAAGGCCTTCATAGAAGGAAGTAGGGATTCAAGTCTCATAAAGAGCTTCCAAAAATTATGGTACTTAATAGCTTTCAGCTCTCATTGCCCCTATCATAAGCATCTTGAAGTGATTAAGGTTAAAGTGAACAAACTATGGTGTACATGCATGACGAAATATAAGTTAGAAATCTCATGTCCCTTGAATACGAGGGCCGCTCCTCATGCTACTCAAGTTTAGTCACCGGCAAGTTCTTGTCATCGTAAGTACATGTGTATCATAGAGAACCGCCAACGGGGTACCCCTTGCCCGATGATACGGAAGAATCCCCATATCAAAATGACAAGGCAAGCAGACAACGAGCATCTCATCAATCTTCTTATTTACCATGGGAATATGGTGCTTTTTTCTCTCTTTCCTCTTTTCATAATCTTTTTTTTTCTTTTCTCTTTTTTCTCAATATAGGACTCTTTTTTTATAAGAAGAATGCTTCATAGACAGCTCATTATGGTTACGCTGCAGGTTTCCACCATGTCAGCATGGATTAGACCAGTGGCCCAGGCGTTTCTCTAGCACATATACATAACTCCATGGACTTACAAGGTCCCCTTTCATTTCACACCGACGACATCCATATACAAAAGAGCATGATATCAACTAGGTACAAAGTACCAGTGCAATGTTGAAAGCGTTCCCCATGACAACATGGTTCTGCTAATCCCCAACAAATAAGTGCAAGCATATACAACATAGACGACACAGTGGTTCAAGTTTATTAAGGGCAAGAAAAGTAAAGTGTGCCATCAAGTTCGTGAGAGCTTTAATCACTAGTTTTCTCATAACAAGTTTAATTTGGAAGGTAAACAAAAGCATGAATATACTTGGAATAGCATAAGATAGTAGGTAGGTATGGTGGACTCTTTGGAATAACTTGGTTTAGGGAGTTGGATGCATGAGTGGAACTCATACTTGGTTGTGGAGGCTAGCAAAAGACTGGGAGTGACAAACTAAGAGAGCAATAATGGCCATAATCATGCAGAGCGACAAAACATTATTGATCAAAGCATAAAGTGATACTACAAGTTGAAAACTAAAGGATCATAAAGCCTTATGGTGACTTGAGATAGTCATAACATGGTGTGAGCATGCGCCAAGTCAACCCAAATAAAGCATCAAAGGAGAATACCACTATACTATGCTTTAATATGCTAAAACAACGCATGATTCATCCAAGGCACATTAAGCAATCTCAATTGTTTATAACAAGTCATGCTACAACAAAGAATACTAAGCATAAAGCCAAAACAATATCAAGCATGGCATGACAAAGCATAGGCCACAGTCAAAAACAAGCTCTCTTTACCACTTAAGCATGAACTTTCCTACTCTTTTCCAATCCAAACCAAACTATTTGAAAACAATTGTATGAAAGAGGGGGTCCAACCAATTTATTCAGAAAACTAAGAAAACCAAAGCAAACAAAAACCAAAACGAAAATGAAAAAGAAGACACTCCAAGAACAACACAACTGTGTATGAAACAATAAAAATGAAGTGTTTGGAAGAAACCTGGAATTTTTATTGATGAAGAAGGGGATGCCTTGGGCATCCCCAAGCTTTGACGCTTGTACTTCTTCGATATTTCTTGGGGTGACACACGTGGCATCCCCAAGCTTGAGCTTTAGTCCATCCTTCATCTCATTACTCATTTCTTCCATACACCTGAAATTTTTCCTTCATACAAAACTTCAAACAATCTTTATTAGCAACATTAGTGCACTCAAGATAATAAGTCTTAAGGTTCAGTTCCAACACCAAATAAACTTCCATTAGAACACTAGCTACTATAGCACTTCCCTCAAAAATCTCAATTCCCCAAAAGAACTCAAAAAGAAATCAACAAGAAGCAAATGCAGAAAATGGCAGAACTATGTCAAAACAGACCAGCAGGTAAAGACGAATTTTTTCGAAGACCTTCTGTTGCTCAAATCAAAAAGTGTTGAACTAACGAAAGTTAGATAACAACCTGGGTCAGAAGCAAAAAAAATTCACGCCTTAAAAGGACGTACAGAGATTTTACACGAATTTTTACGGTGAAGCACAAAAATCTGTTTCGAGACAGCAACTTTCCCAATCATTACTTCTCTCTCATTAGAGGTTACTATTGGCACAAAAAGAAAATAAAAAGGATAAGGAGAAGTTATTACTGAAGGAATAACTTCCAAGACTCATCTAAAACTTTTGGGTTATCTCCCAATAAATACTTTTCTTTAACGCCTTTAAGTTAGGCATGATAGTTTGAGAAGATGCTCACATAAGAAATATGAATTGAAGTAAAAGAGAGCATCAAGAAGCAAATTCAAAGCAGATTTAAGTCTAACCCACTTCCTATGCATAGGAATCTTGTAAAGAAACAAGTCATGAAAGCACAAAGCAACAAGCATAGGAAAGCAAAACATGTGCAACTTCAAGACTTTCAATATAAAGATGGGAAACCTAATATTGTTGAGATACATAAAACCATGTTTCCCTCTCTCATAATAACTTTCAGTAGCATCATGAATAAAATTAACAATATAACTGTCACATAAAACATTCTTATCATGAGCCACATGCATAAAATGATTATTACTCTCCACATAAGCATAGTCATTCTTATTAATTGTGGTGGGAGCAAATTCAACAAAATAGCTATCATTATTATTCTCATCACCATAGTCATCAAATATAGGAGGGATATTATAGTCATTAATTTTCTCCCCAATAGTAGGTGGACTGAAAATATCATATTCATCATTGTAATCATCATATATTGGTGGTATAGTATCATCAAAGTAAATTTTCTCCTCCATGCTTTGGGGACTAAAAAGATCATCTTCATAAAAACAAGCTTCCTCAAGCTTAGACTTTTCCATAGCATTAGCAATAAAGATGTTCAAAGAATTCATACTAATAACATTGCTATTAGCATGCAAATAAAGTTCCATAGGTTTTTTAATTTTCTCTTCAAACACTTCATGTCCTTACTCAAGATAAATACTATAAAGCTCTCTAATTTTGTTGTTGTTTTCCATTAAGCCTAACTAGTGAAAACAAGAAAGAAAAAGACAAAATTGCAAAATCTAAAGGAAATAACTTCGAGCACTTACACCGGAGGATGTGAGTACCTTTTACCTTACCTCCTCGGCAACGGCGCCAGAAAATAGATGTTTGCCGTGGGAGGTTCTTCTTCTTTAATCCTCCAGTGTGAATACCTTTTACCTTACCTCCCCGGCAACGGCGCCAGAAAATAGCTTGATGTCTACGTACTTCTATTATTGTAGACAATTGTTGGGCCTCCAAGTGCAGAGGTTTGTAGAACAGCAGCAAGTTTTCCCTTAAGTGGATCACCCAAGGTTTATCGAACTCAGGGAGGAAGTGGTCAAAGGTATCCCCTCTCAAGCAACCCTGCAATCAAGATACAAGAAGTCTCTTGTGTCCCCAACACACCCAATACACTTGTCAGGTGTATAGGTGCACTAGTTCGACGAAGAGATAGTGAAATACAAGTGGTATGGATAATTATAAGTTGTAACGGTGATAGAAAATAGCTTGATGGTGTGGAAGAGACTAAAGGCAAACTAAAATAAAGATAGAAGCAAGCAAACATGTAACAGATTGATGGCTCTGTGTATGGCGCCAGAAAAATGTTGGGGCGTGGTTGATGTAGAGCTCATTGGGAACCCCAAGAGGAAGGTATGATGAGCAAAGCAACAAGTTTCCCTCAGTTACAAAACCAAGTTTTAATCGAACTAGTAGGAGCAAGGAAACACCCCAAAGGTGTTACTAGATGAGCTTTGGCAGGGCGCACTACCGGTGCTAGTAGAAACGTGGAGACCTGCACAACACAACCACAGAACTTTGTCCCCAACTTGCGATGAGGTTGTCAATCTCACCGTGTTTTTCTGAAAACAAAGGATTAAACGTATCAAATGGAAAGAAGTAAAAGTTTGCAGAAAGTAAACACAAAGCAGTAAACAGTTTATAGATTGAATGTAAAAGACAAGGACCGGGATCCATAGTTCACTAGAGGTGTCTCTCCTTAAGATAGATAACATGCTGGGTGAACAAATTACAGCGGGGCAACTGACAAACATCGAGAAAGCAATACATGCATATACTAATCATCTTGACTCCTTTGAGACTTGATTGGGCATTACAACATTATACATAGACCGCCATCCAACTGCATCTATGACTAATAATCCACCTTCAGGTTATCATCCAAACCCCCTCCAGTATTAAGTTGCAAGCAATAGATTATTGCTTTACGAATTGCGTGTAAAGTAAACAATATGATTGTTCTATGGACAAAGGATTGTTGTTTTCTCCCTAGTAGTACCAGCACATCTAGTACCTTAGAGATTTCTGTGACTTCCCCAGATTACCATAGGCATGAACCCACTATCAAGCATAAATACTAACTCTTGGAGTTGCTAGCATCTACTTGGCCAAGATAGCTACTAACAACGGAAAGCATGCAAGATCACAAATAACAAAGACATGATAGAATCAATAATCAATCTGAAATAGCATCTCAATATCCATCGGATCCCCGCAAACACAACATGCAGAATTACAAATAGATGATCTTGATCATGAACGGAGCTCATAAGATCTAAACATGAAAGCACAAAGGAGGAGAACCAGCCATCTAGCCACTACATGGATCCGTAGTCCAAGGATGAACTACTCACGCATCACACCGGAGGCTTGCATGGTGATGAAGAAGGCCTCCAGGGTGAATTCCCCTCTCCGGCAGGGTGCCGGGAAGAGCTTCAGATCCCTCCAGATCTAGGGATGGAGATGACGGCGGCTACAAACTCTTTCATGGATTTTTGATCAGGCACTTAGGGTTTTCGTCCCGAGGGCAATATATAGGCGGAAGGGGAGACTGACGGGGTGCTAGGGGCCACCACACCACCCCCTGGCACGGGCCTAGCCTGGCCACACGGCCAGGTGGTGTGGCTGGCCTCTGGCCCCTCTCCGTCTTATATTATGGCACTTGATGACTTCCGTAAAAATAGGCGCTTTGGCTTTTGTCCCGTCCAATTCTGAGAATATTCATTTTCTGACTTTGCTGGAACCAAAAACAGCAGAAACAGGCAGCTGGCACAGTGGCTCTTGTTAATAGGTTAGTCCAAGAAACCATATGAAAAGTACTCCAAAGTTGGAACAAAACACAAGAAAGTGGATAAAACTAAGCATGGAACATCAAAAATTATAGATACATTTGCAATGTATCAACATCCCCAAGCTTAACTCCTGCTCGTCCTCGAGTAGGTAAGTGATAAAAAGAAAGAATAATTTTTGAGGTGACATGCACCATCAAAGACTTGATCAAAGTATTCGTAAAACAATCAAAGCTGGGATCAAAGTACTTCAATCATAACATGAAAGACAAAGTTCTAGCAATAAGCAAAGAAACTATGATGCAACATGAAAAGGCACAAACAAAATATTCATGAATAACAATGCTTTGCAAGACGTTTGTTTGTTTCACATAAAGAAAACATAGCATACTAGTATTCAGCTTTTCCCTCAATAGAGTAGCAAATATAAATGCATAGGACACCTTCAAAGTTCATAAGAGTGACTAGATACAATAGTTTAAAACAAGCAATATCAAGTTATGCATCCATCAACTAGTCTTGGGACAATGCACATAGAACTAAGAATGGCCACTATGCTCTCAAAGAAGGTGCATAAAGTTAGAAGGTGGAGACTCAATATAATGGTGGAAGAAAGGCCTTTTGTAAAAGGAAGTAGGGATTCAAGTCTCATAAAGAGCTTCCAAAAATTATGGTACTTATAGCTTTCAGCTCTCATTGCCCCGATCATAAGCATCTTGAAGTGATTAAGGTTAAAGTGAACAAACTATGGTGTACATGCTTGACGAAGTATAAGTCAGAAATCTCATGTCCCTTGTATACGAGGGCCGCTCCTCATGCTACTCAAGTTTAGTCATTGATAAGTTCTTGTCATCGTAAGTACATGTCTATCATAGAGAACCGCCAACGGGGTACCCCTTGCCCAATGATACGGAAGAATCCCCATATCAAAATGACAAGGCAAGTAGACAACGAGCATCTCAGCATTCTTCTTATTTACCAGGGGAATATGGTGCTTTTTTATCTCTTTCCTCTTTTCATAGTATCTCTTTTTTTCTCTTTTCTCTTTTTTTCTCAATATAGGACTCTTTTTTATAAGAAGAATGCTTCATAGACAGCTCATTATGGTTACGCTGCAGGTTTCCACCATGTCAGCATGGATTAGACCAGCACAAAGGCTTTCTCTAACACATATACATAACTCCATGGACTTACAAGCTCCCCTTTCATTTCACACCGACGACATCCATATACAAAAGAGCATGCTATCAACTAGGTACAAGTACCAAGTGCAATGTTGAAAGCGTTCCCCATAAAAGCATGGTTCTGCTAATTCCCAACAAATAAGTGCAAGCATATACAACATAGAAGACACAATGGTTCAAGTTTATTAAGGGCAAGTAAAGTAAAGTGTGCCATCAAGTTCGTGAGAGCTTTAATCACTAGTTTTCTCATAACAAGTTTAATTTGGAAGGTAAACAAAAGCATGAATATACTTTGAATAGCATAAGCTAATAGGTAGGTATGGTGGACTCTTTGGAATAACTTGGTTTAGGGAGTTGGATGCATGAGTGGAACTCATACCTTGTTGTGGAGGCAAGCAAAAGACTGGGAGCGACAAACTAAGAGAGCAATAATGGCCATAATCATGCAGAGCGACAAAACATCATTGATCAAAGCATAAAGTGGTACTACAAGTTGAAAACTAAAGGATCATAAAGGCTATGGTGACTTGAGATAGTCATAACATGGTGTGAGCATGCGCCAAGTCAATCCAAATAAAGCATCAAAGGAGAATACCACTATACTATGCTTTAATATGCTAAAACAACGCATGATTCATCCAAGGCACATTAAGCAATCTCAATTGTTTATAACAAGTCATGATATAACAAAGAATACTAAGGATAAAGTCAAAACAATATCAAGCATGGCATGACAAAGCATAGGCCATAGTCAAAAACGAGCTCTTTTTACCACATAAGCATGAACTTTCCTACTCTTTTCCAAACCAAACCAAACTATTTGAAAACCAATGTATGAAAGAGGGGCTCCAACCAATTTATTCATAAAACTAAGAAAACCAAGCAAACAAAAACCAAAACAAAAAGAAAAAGAAGACGCTCCAAGAACAACACAACTGTGCATGAAACAATAAAAATGAAGCGTTTGGAAGAAACCTAGGATTTTTATTGATAAAGAGGGGGATGCCTTGGGCATCCCCAAGATTTGACGCTTGTACTTCTTGGATATTTCTTGGGGTGACACACGTGGCATCCCCAAGCTTGAGATTTAGTCCATCCTTCATCTCATTACTCATTCCTTCCATACACCTGAAATTTTTCCTTCATACAAAACTTCACACAATCTTTATTAGCAACATTAGTGCACTCAAGATAAATAAGTCTTAAGGTTCAGTTATAACACCAAATAAACTTCCATTAGAACACTAACTACTGTAGCACTTCCCTCAAAAAGCTCAATTCCCCAAAAGAACTCAAGAAGGAACCAACAAGAAGCAAATGCAGAAAATGGCAGAAATCTGTCAAAACAGACCAGCAGGTAAAGACGAATTTTTTCGAAGACCTTATGTTGATCAAATCAAAAAGTGTTGAACTAACGAAAGTTAGATAACAACATGGGTCAGAAGCACAAAAATTCACGCCTCAAAAAGACGTTCAGAGATTTTACACGAATTTGTACGGTGAAGCACAGGAATCTGTTTCGGGACAGCAACTTTCCCAATCATTACTTCTCTCTCATTAGAGGTTACTGTTGGCACAAAAAGCAAATAAAAAGGATAAGGAACGTTTATTACTGAAGTAATAACTTCCAAGACTCATCTAAAACTTTTGGGTTATCTCCCAATAAGTACCTTTTTTTAACGTCTTTAAGTTAGGCATGATAGTTTGAGAAGATGCTCACATAACAAATATGAATTGAAGTAAAAGAGAGCATCAAGAACCAAATTCAAAACATATTTAAGTCTAACCTACTTCCTATGCATAGGAATCTTGTATGCAAATAAATTCACAAAGAACAAAGTGGCAGGCATAGGAAGATAAAACAAGAGTAACTTCAAAACTTTCAGCACATAGAGGTGTTTCAATACCATAAAAACTTCTACAACCATATTTTCCTCTCTCATAATAATTTTCAGTAGCCTCATGAATAAACTCAACAATGTAACTATCACATAAAGCATGCTTTTCATGATCTACAAACACTAGAGCTTTATTATAAAAAATTTCAAAAAAATCCTCAGGAACATGACATTCGTCCTCCTTTGTTAAGCATCAGGGACAATCAAATAATATAAGGGGTAAAGAGTTACTCTCATTAGAAGGTAGGGATGGGTATATCCATTCTTACTCATCTTGATCATCACTCTCCTCCTCTTTTTCATCCAATGAGCTTCCAGTTTCAGCAATTTCTTCTTCCATAGGCTCCTGCAAGGCATTAGTCTCTTCCATTGGTGGAGAGAATCTATTAAGATATTCAAGAACATAGCCATTTTCTAACTTGTAATTATCAAAGCAAAATTTAAGTATAACATAAACCTTGTATTTATAAGGTGAATCATCAGTATTTTCAACAAGACTAGCAAGTTCAAAAGCACCCTTCCAAGCAATAAATTCTTCAATTTGTTCCACATCATAAAAGTCATAATTCCCTTTAACATAAGAAGATATGGTAACATTATCATTATACTCACATTGAAAAGGGAGGTGTTTATACCTCCTACAGCAACAAGATTTATCAAAGCAATAAGAACCATTATAAGTAGAGCACATGTTTATAGCAATGTTATACAATTTATCAATTTGTTCCCATAAGTGTTTCCCTTTTTGTGACAAGCGGTATTCCTTATAATAATATTTTTGTTCTTCCCTGAACCCACCTTGCCAATAAGATTCAGTTTCAAAGAAACCAACCATTGATAGAAAGCATGATAAAGTAAGACAATGACAGACCAATGAAAATAACAACTATAGTAGGAACTAATTTTTTTGTGTTTTTGATAAAGAAATAAGCAAACAAAGCAAAAGTAAACTAAGCAAAACAAAAACAACAAAGTAAAGAGATTGGTTATGAGGGACTCCCCTTGTGAAGATGTCCTTGACTCCCCAGCAACAACGCCAGAAAAATGCTTGATGGCTCTGTGTATGGTGCCAGAAAAATGCTGGGGCGTGGTTGATGTAGAGCTCGTTGGGAACCCCAAGAGGAAGGTATGATGAGCACAGCAGCAAGTTTCCCTCAGTTACAAAACCAAGGTTTAATCGAACCAGTAGGAGCATGGAAACACCCGAAAGGTATTACTAGCTGAGCTTTGGCAGGGCGCACTACCGGTGCTAGTAGCAACGTGGAGACCTGCACAACACAACCACATAACTTTGTCCCCAACTTGCGATGAGGTTGTCAATCTCACCATGTTTTGCGGAAAACAAAGGATTAAATGTATCGAATGGAAAGAAGTAAAAGTTTGCAGAAAGTAAACACAAAGCAGTAAACAGTTTATAGATTGAATGTAAAAGACAAGGACCGGGATCCATAGTTCACTAGAGGTGGCTCTCCTTAAGATAGATAACATGCTGGGTGAACAAATTACAGCGGGGCAATTGACAAACATCGAAAAAGCAATACATGCATATACTAATCATCTTGACTCCTTTGAGACTTGATTGGGCATTACAACATTATACATAGACCTCCATCCGACTGCATCTATGACTAATAATCCACCTTTAGGTTATCATCCGAACCCCCTCCAGTATTAAGTTGCAAGCAACAAATTACTGCTTTACGATTTGCGTGTAAAGTAAACAATACGATTGTTCTATGAACAAAGGATTGTTGTTTTCTCCCTAGTAGCAACAGCACATCTAGTACCTTAGAGATTTCTGTCACTTCCCCAGATTACTAGAGGCATGAACCCACTATCGAGCATAAATACTAACTCTTGGAGTTGCTAGCATCTACTTGGCCAAGATAGCTACTAACAACAGAAAGCATGCAAGATCACAAATAACAAAGACATGATAGAATCAATAATCAATCTGAAATAGCATCTCAATATCCATCGGATCCCCGCAAACACAACATGCAGAATTACAAATAGATGATATTGATCATGAACGGAGCTCACAAGATCTAAACATGAAAGCACAAAGGAGGAGAACCAGCCATCTAGATACTACATGGATCCGTAGTCCAAGGATGAACTACTCACGCATCACACCGGAGGCTTGCATGGTGATGAAGAAGGCCTCCAGGGTGAATTCCCTCTCCTAGGTGCGGAAGAGTTTTAGATCCATCCCGATCTAGGGATGGAGATGACAGCGGCTATAGACTCTTTCGTGGATTTTTGATCGGGCACTTAGGGTTTTCGTCCCGAGGGCAATATATAGGCGGAAGGGGAGACCATCTGGCTGCCAGGGGCCACCAAACCACCCCCTGGCACGGGCCCAGCCTGGCCGCGCGGCCAGATGGTGTAGCCGGCCTCTGGCCCCTCTCCGTCTCGTATTCTGGCACCTGATGAATCCCGGAAAAATAGGCACTTTGGCTTTTGTCCTGTCCAATTCAGAGAATATTCATTTTCTGACTTTCCTGGAACCAAAAACAGCAGAAAACAGCAGTAAGTGGCTCTTGTTAATAGGTTAGTCCAAGAAATCATATGAAAAGTACTCCAAAGTTGGAACAAAACACAAGAAAGTGGATAAAACTAAGCATGGAACATCAAAAACTTATAGATACATTTGCAATGTATCACAGATCTAGTAGTAAACGGTGTTTCAGTGCTTAGAAACAAGGCCTAGGGATCATACTTTCACTAGTGAACACTCTCTCATATAGATATATTCTTCTCTATGATACTACGCTGAACTACTCTCCGGTTGGACACTCTAATCCATGGTAGGGCTATAACAACACACCTCAAAGTTCATCTTTCCCATCTAGAAAACCCCACACTGTCACCTTGAGCACTAGATGGTTCCAACAAACACCACAATTTCATAGAGACATCCAACTCCAAATATAACTCATAACAAGTATTTGTAATCTCTATCCTAAGTGCCACCATGGTGTGCACGCTGTCACTTTCACACACATGAGGAGAGCAGAGATCTAATAAAGCACTTGAGTAGCAAGGTAGATATACTTGATTACAAGCTCATGATCACAATATGATCACGCATAGAGAGAGAGAAGAACACATAGCTACCGGTAGAATCCTTAGCCTCGAGAGAGAACTACTCCCTCCTCATCATGGGAATCAACAACGACGATGGAGATGGTGGTGGAGATCGATGGATATGGCTCCGGGGGCACTTCCCCGTCCCGGCAGGGTGCTAGAACAGAGACTTTCTATCCCCCGAATCTCCCCTTCGGTGGCGGCAGCGCTGTGGAACTTTTCGTGGCTGGAGGCTTGATGATTTAGGGTTTATGCATCGGGAGGCTCTTATAGGCAAGAGAGGAGACCGAGGGGGTTCCGGAGGGGCCCACACCACCCCCTGGCATGGCCTGGCCTGGCCTGCGCCACCAGGTGGTGTGGCCAGCCCCTGGCTCCTCTCTGTCTTGTCTTGTGGCTCCGTGAGTCTTCCGGTAAAATATCGACTTTGGCTTTTGTCCGGTCCAATTTCGAGAATATTGATTTTCTGACTTTCCTGGAACCAAAAATAGCAGAAAACAGGCAACTGGCACTGTGGCATCTTGTTAATAGGCTAGTCTAGAAAAGTGTATAAAAAGTACTCCAAAGTTGGAACAAAACATAAGAAAGTAGATAAAACCAAGCATGGAACATCAAAAATTATGGATACGTTAGCAACGTATCAAGGTTGTTTGAAAGGTTTTTGAGTTTGTATGGAAGAAAGTAATAAAAGCGAGTAAAGTAAACAAGTTACAAAAGTTCTAGAAATGGTGGTGGAATTCAATAAGGCTCAAATGTTCTCGGGGATGTAGGATACACCACTAGAATATGATAATTATTCCTGATTAGGATAATTTATGTCTTTCGTCATTGTATGTGTGGAGAGAGCTCCATAATAAGATGTTCACTAAAAGTCTCGTGAGAAGCCACTTCTACGATTCAAGTTTTGAGGTCATCTCTAAATAACCACTGCGATGCTTGCGAGCAAATCACTTCTACAGACCATCACAATTAAGGGTTTCCCCATGGATATCGTATGAGCTTAGTGAATCTCCCTTAATTCCCCTTTTGATCGTATAGGTTATAAGCCAATGCTTGCAGTCACAAAGTAGCATCAACCATACTCCCATACATGTCGAAAGAGTATTTCCCTCTCTCTAGTCCCGAAGGCAGATGCTATGTGGTCAAGTTCACATACCATCTAGAGAGAGAGAGATCTAAAACAATATCATAAATCAATAGATCAAAGACCAAAGTTATATATCATATTTATTTCATTTAATAATTGTTGATCCTGAAATCAACCAAGTTTATGAGGCACCCGTAAGAAAAGGTGATGAGGAGCGTCCCCCTCCTACACTCAAACCCCTTCCTAAAGAATTAAAGTATAGATTTCTTGATAGCACTAACAAATATCCTGTTATTATAAGCTATGATCTTGCCAAATAGGAAGATGGAAATTTAATTATTGTCTTTTAAGAATGCACCATAATGCTCTTGATTATTCAATGGATGAATTGAAAGGGATTAGTTCCTTGATAGCTAGTCATAGAATATTTATGGAAGAGGGAGACCAGTCGGTTGTAGAATTTTAAAGAATACTTAAACCCCATATGAAAGAAGAGGTGATAAAGGATATAATCCACCTTCTAGATGCAGGTATCATTTTCCATGTGGAGGAAAGTGACTGGGTAAGTCATGTTCATTGTGTTCCAAAGAAAGGTGGGTTCACTGTAGTCCCAAATGAACATAATGAGTTAGTCCCTACTCGAACTATCGTTCGTCATAGGATGTGCATTGATTTTAGAAAACTTAATAAGGAAACTTGAAAGGATCACTACCATTTTACATTTATAGATCAAACCTTAGAGAGACTTGCTATGCACTCTTATTTTTCTACTTAGATGGTTATTCCGGTTTCTCTTAGATAGTTGTCCATCCATATGACCAATTAAAAACAACATTCACATGTCTCTTTGGTTTATATGCTTAACGTCATATGCCTTTTGGCCTTTGTAATGCACCTGCTACCTTTCAAAGGTGTATGCCCGCTATATTTGTTGATTATATTGAAAATATTATGGAAGTATCCATGGATGACTTCTCGGTCTATGGGACTTCATTTAATCATTGCCTCCATAATCTCCATAAAGTTTTGCAGAGATGCGAGGATACTAACCTTGTCTTGAATTGGAAGAAGTGCCACTTCATGGTTTAAGAAGGTATAGTAATTGGTCACAAGATCTTAGGTAAGGGCATAAAAGTCGATAAATTGAAAACAAAAGCAATAGAGAGGCCACTGCCTCCTCAAGATGTAAAAGGTATAAGAAGTTTCTTAGATCATGTAGGATTTACAGAAGGTTTGTTAAGAACTTATCTAAAGTTGCAAGACCATTAACTAACCTTTTACAAAAGGATGTTACTTTTACTTAGATGAAAACTATATTACTACTTTCACCATATTAAAACAAGCCCTTCTTAATGCTCCTAGCATTAAACCACCAAACTGGAAAAAGCCTTTTGATTTGTTTTGTGAAGCTAGTCATGAAGCAGTGGGACTTGTTATTTGTCAACGTGATGGATATGAACTTAATATAATTCATCATTCTAGTCATACATTTAATGGTGCTCAAAAGAACTACCTAATGGCAGAAAAAGAACTCTTTGATGTTGTCTTCTCTTGTGATAAATTTAGATCTTATATAATTGACTCACAAGTTAGAGTGTAGACTGATCGTAATAGCTTAAAGGAAATTCTTGGAAGAACTGACGTTAAGATGAGAATGATTTATTGGACTTTACTTTTGCAAGAGTTTGACTAGCAGATCTAGCAAAGAAAAGAGGAACAGGTTGACACACCGAAGGATACTGAAGAGATGAGACCACAAGAAGGAGTGTCATCAATATGCATACCTCCAGGCAATATTCGCTCCAAAAGAATTTTTGTTTCTGTTTGTAATGGTTTTAGAAATTTCTTGCGACCAACCATATTCAAAGGAAATAAGAAGATAATCCAAAAGTTGCAGAGAGGAAAAGCGTCCACGCAAAACTCATTATCACCAAGTAAGCGAGGTAATCTAGACCTTGATTTTTCTGTGTTTTAAGTTTTGTTTTTCTATTCTAGTTTGGATTCCTGGCATTTTTCTGAGTTCATTGCCAGTTTTTCGAACCTGGTACCAGTGAATAGTATGACTGCACCCGCCCGTACTAGAGGTTGTTAAGCTTGCATAACCCATTCTAGTTTATTTTGTTCTTTTCTATGGAACGGTATGACCGGACCATATGGTCAGCCCTTTGTAACCTTTGTTTGGTTTTTGTTGTTTCCTTTGTTGAAAAACATTGTAAAAAGGTCGGATACTTCTAGTATAGGTGGGCCTTACGGTCCAACCCCTCCCATATCGATTATTTGGAAAGATTTGTACCGACTTTGGTAGGCATGATTTTTGGAATCGGGTATGGCCGCGCCGTACAGGTAGCGCCCGTACCGCTTGTTATTACCGCCTCAAACTCTACCTTTTTTCTTCTGCTTCTTTCCTATTTTGTTTAGATTCTTTTCTTGGGCGCCCCCTTTTACTTCCATTACGAGGTTTTCCCTGGTCTAACCCTTCATAAGCCTTCCCAAAGGTCTTTCTTCTTATTATATCAACATATCCAATTTCCTTGATGCGCTACCCAGTTCTAGACAAAGGCAAATCTTTAGGTCTCATGGCTCCTTCACGGGATAGTTTACATACTTCCTCCATCAAAGCCAATGACCGTGAAGCACAAGGCCTTAGCCCGAAGAATAAAGGGGTATCCTTCGATTCTGATGATGAGGAGCTAGAGACCTTCATGGAGCAAACGGTTAGGGGTTGGAGGAAACCAGACTACCTCGCTATGGTGAAGCCTGAAGATGAAGAGGGAGCAAGGAAGGCGCATGGGAAGCGATGCATGGAGTCACTCAAGTTCAACGCTAACAACTACTCTTCTCCCAAGCATAAGAAAATTAACCGAGTTGATGCATGAACTTATCAAAAAACCACAACACGCACATCCACAACAAACAAAATCACCATGAACGCCTGCATGAGTGTGAAGCCATAGGATGATTGGGGTTTCAACCTCATTAATACACCTGTTGCCTCGCAACTCTCAGAGAAAGAGTGGCACCTTCACAAGATAGAGAAGTATCAGAAAGAAGAGCTTCTCCATCATGAAATCATGCGCAAATGGCTCTTGGATATGGAGGACAATAAGGAACTCAATGAGATGCTTGGTAAGGTCGTAGATGCAATGTACTCCATGCACTTTGATCTGCAGAAGTGCCTTCGTCATATATCGGCTCTAGAGGAAACAAACAAGAAGCTTGTGCAGCTGTCTCCAACACTTTGCCTCCACCCTAAAAGGACATCACGGTATCGAATAATCACGAGGGATTATTTGATCCCACTGTCTTGATTCCAATCTTGGATAGATCTATAACACGTTGTAATATATCTTCTAGATTTAGAATGTTTACCTTCTTGCACGCATGATAGGTTTTAATTCCAAAATTTGCATTAGTTGCATTATCAGATTCCTTGGTCTAAGGAAAGAATTATATCCAATGAGTTCGAGACTTTATGATATTAGAAGTGATTTCAGTTTATGATTATTGTATTAGATGTATGAATTAGGTTGAGTTTTGTGATACTTGTACCACTATTATGATTTTAGGGTCTTCCACACCAATAAAGTATTGATAAAATATAAGAAGAAAATTTTGATAGAATGTTATAATCATTGTTTGAACCGATAAGAGACATAAAGAGTATTAACATGATACAATATTGTTGGTGAAACTGTCGTGGTGGTGTCATGGTAGATGCCATGGGATGGCTAAAGTTGGGGCCAGATGGACGCTAGTGGAATTCAGGGAGGGATAGTGCAGTGGATACTACACACGAAGAACACAGACAGAGACATGATATACTCATGTTTGAGGCTCTCTTGGTGAGATAAAACCTCTACTCCTTCATCTAGATCTTATAATATGATCAAAGGACTAGTATAATTGCTCCTTGAGCTATATCGAGAGGAAGAAGGAGATGATAGTGCTTCTGCCGATCTCTCTACTACTTGCTCGTATCTCAAATGAACCGACCCCTCCTCTGGAGTTCCTGGTGCACCTTATAAAGGGGGTGGCCAGGTTACACTTAGAGCTTATGTGGCCCAAATATCCTTTGACTATTCTTGTACGAAAGTCGTTGGCTGGGCCCAGATCCTCTTCCCATCATGGGGTCACCCCTGGATACCCTTGATGGTACTTTACGCGGCCATCCTCTCTGACTGTTACCGGTCTGACACTGTCCCCTCTGTGAAACCCTTGTCAAAGCCTTTATCCGTGATTTAGGGGCACACTTGACTTAGCGTGCTTATCTCCTCCGAGAATCTTGGGAGAGACAGGGGCGCTGACCCTGAGGCCGGCTCACACCCTTTTAGTGAACGCCAACCCCTGTGTCTCCCCTAACCCAGATGACGTGGGTAGGAAGGTACCTGCATAGAGGAAACAACTTACATATTTTGTCGACATACAAGATATGTTGGCCGGGTCTTGCAGGGTTAACCCATCTTGGGTAACTCAGCCGACCCATTTCAGTCAACCTAGCCTTTATACCTTAGCTCAACCCTACCTGGGTCATCCTCCCAACATTAGTCCCCGAAGCTGTTGCGGTCCTAGCAGTTGTAGCATCCCATCTGTCTAACATCTATAATGCTACATGGTTGAATAATAAAATGCTACTTCCTACATGTATTTTTGCATCATCATTATATCATGCTCATGTCACCACACCACCTTGCATTTGAGCACCATATAAAACCCCTCTATTTGGTTCTTATCCCATATGCATCATATATTGTAGTTGCCTCTTGATATATTGTATTTGCTTCTTGATAAATTGTTTCATGCCCAAGTTGAGTTGGGGAATATCTTTTCTTGACTCCACCACCTTTCTTTGCCACCAACTTATAATTCTGTTAGGGGGATACCCCCGGGTAGGGTCACGCCGGGGTATAAAGGCCGAGTTATCCGAGGTACGACACGGTCAAGGCGAATGCCGGTCGGGTATCCTCAAGGAAGGCCGACTTACAGGGTAACCCGGCCTGGTGGGTGTTCACCTAACATTAACCTGGCTAACATAAAATATATGTCGGCTATGCTTGATTTACTATGTGTGCAGGTACCCACGTAGTCGGGTTAGCCAAGTGATAGCCGGGTTACCACTTGGCTTCCAAGAGAAAGAAGGAATCTCCCGCTGGTCAAAAGGTGGCCTCTGTCCACTGTAGCGTGAGTGAAGCGAGCAGAGGGAAGGACCAGTGGGGCATGGCCGACAAAGATGACGTGGGCAGTGTCGACTGACGTGATCCATGTCTGGTAACGCCAAAAGACAAGGAGCTCAAAGAGGATTACGTCCATAGTGCGGACTAGCCGTTTAAAGTGAATAAAGAGGCATCTAGCTTTAACCAAAGGGCATATTCGGGGAATATGCCTCCACGTATGCCCTAACTTTGTAACCTGGGTTCCCCTATATAGGGAGCACCAGGGCCTCCATGTAAGAGGAGGAATCATTCTGTCTAGGGAGAACTCTAGAGCACTGTAGTGGGGGGGGGGGGTAAGAGAACTAGTCTCCTCACGAACAGCTCGAGGAGCCCTTGTAAACCACCATTGATAGAGTGAAAATACAAGCATCTATGTGTGGAATCACCACACTATCCCTCCCTGGATTCCTCTAGTGCACATTGGCCCCATCTTTAGCCTATCCTTGGCATCTGCCGTGCCACCACCACGACAGTTGGCACCCACCGTGGGGCTAGCGGCGCTAGCAGGGGTAAAAATCCGGATGGGAAACATCTTTAGCACCGGTGAGCGCGTCGTCTCTGGGCTTGTTCAGCGCTTTGGAGCACTGGACTACATTAGCGATAACACAGGGAGCTTCGGGAGGGACCCTCCTCCCCGCAACAGCCTCTTCATCAAGCTTGGCGCGCACAAGATCTACGTCGGCATCGACGAGTCCTGCGTACACCCGCGGCACGTCGTCGAGGGAGGTGAACCACCTCTCAGTGCAGCTCGTGGCATGCGTATCACTCGCCCCGCAAGCTGCGTTGAGGTCATGATGATAGCGCCAGACGCAGGAGCAAGCAAGGATCTGGTGCCAGAGCCGGAGGCAACACCAAAGCCGGCAAGGTCTAGGTTTCCTCCGCTAGAGAGGCCAGAGCATGTACTGCAACAGGCAATAGATAGATTGGCAACACCCATAGCGCTAGTAGTAGATCCAGCTCAGGCATAGGCTGAGTTATAGGAAACTAGGCGAAAGATGCTAGCTGGTGCGAAAAAAGTAGCTGAGTTGCAGCAATCACTAAACATCACTCTGCGGGAGTATGCAAAGGCAAACCGCATAGATGGAATAAAAATCCAAGGTAGAAACCTGATTACTGAGATTGATAGGGAGTATGTGCCTAGGCCGGGTCAGACAGATACGATAGTAACTGCCGGACTAGAGAGATACATTACCCCGGCTAAGACCCTCAGGGCTGCCAATGCAGTTGCCTCCGAGTTAGAAGGATTAACCGGAGAAGCACGAGAGAGGAAACAGGAAAGAGTTAACTACCTGTTGAGGGTAGCATGCCAGCAGAATGAGGAAATAAACAAGGCAAACCCGGCACAGCTAGGAGCATCTCATGTGGCTCATTCAGCGAGGAATAACCCGACAAAATCTGCTAGGGCCGCGTCATCCCTAGGCCATGGTCCAAGGAGAGAGGAAGTGGTAACCTCGGGGAGACGAGATAAACAGATGGTCCTGTATGACCCGGTAAAGGCAGGGAAAGGAAAAGCAGTGCAAGTCGATGAGGATTGCCACAGTGCTAGCCGAGGTGAAGCTAGCCGAGGTAACCACGACCAAGGCAATGTCAGTCAGAGGAATGTTGTCAATGATACGTTTCTAACGTATCCATAATTTTTGATGTTCCATGCTTGGTTTTATCTACTTTCTTATGTTTTGTCCACACTTTGGAGTACTTTTTATACACTTTCTTGGACTAACCTATTAACAAGATGCCACAGTGCTAGTTGCCTGTTTTCTACTGTTTTTGGTTCGATGAAAGTTAGAAAATGAATATTCTCGGAATTGGACGGGACAAAAGCCAAAGTCAGTTTTTCACCGAGGGGGACACAGAGCCAGAATACGAGACGAAGAGCGGCCAGGGGCCGGCCACACCACCTAGCCGCGCGGCCAGGCCTGGCCTGCACCAGGGGGTGGTCTGGCCGCCTAGGGCACCCCTCGGTCTCCCCTTTTGTCTATAAGATGGCTCCGATATAGAAACCCTAAGGACCCGATCAAAAATTCCACAAAAGAGTCTATAGCCGCCGTCATCTCCATCCCTAGATTGGGAGAGATCTGAAGCTCTTCCCGACACCCTGCCGGAGGGGAGAATTTACCCTGGAGGCCTTCTTCATCACCATGCAAGCCTCCGGTGTGATGCGTGAGTAGTTCATCCTTAGACTACGGGTCCATGTAGTAGCTAGATGGTTGGTTCTTCTCCTTTGTGCTACCATGTTTAGATCTTGTGAGCTCCGTTCATGATCAAGATCATCTATTTGTAATCCTACATGTTGTGTTTGCGGGGATCTGATGGATATTGAGATGCTATTTCAGATTGATTATTGATTCTATCATGTCTTTGTTATTTGTGATCTTGCATGCTTTCCGTTGTTAGTAGCTATCTTGGCCAAGTAGATGCTAGCAACTCCATGAGTTAGTATTTATGCTCGATAGTGGGTTCATGCCTCTAGTAACCTGGGGAAGTGACAGAAATCTCTAAGGTACTAGATGTGATGTTGCTACTAGGGAGAAAATAGCAATCCTTTGTTCATAGAACAATCATATTGTTTACTTTACACGCAATGCGTAATGCAATTATCTATTGCTTGCAACTTAATACTGGAGGGGGTTCGGATGATAACCTGAAGGTTGATTATTAGTCATAGATGCAGTTGGATTACGGTCTATGTATAATGTTGTAATGCCCAATCAAATCTCAAAGGAGTCAAGATGTTTAGTATATGCTTGTATGCTTTCTCGATGTTTGTCAATTGCCCCGCTGTAATTTGTTCACCCAACATGCCATCTATCTTAAGGAGAGCCACCACTAGTGAACTATGGACCCCGGTCCTTTCTTTTATCATCAATCCACAACTATTTACTGTTTTCTATTTACTTTTTGCAAGCAATTACTTTCTTCCACACAATACGTTTAATCCTTTGTTTTTAGCAAAATCGGTGAGATTGACAACCTCACTATAAGTTGGGGGCAAAGTTATGTGGTTGTGTTGTGCAGGTTACCACGTTGCTGCTAGCACCGGTAGTGCACCCTGCCAAAGGCCATCTAGCAACACCTTGGAGGCGTTTCCTTGCTCCTACTGGTTCGATAAACCTTTGTTTCATAACTGAGGTAAAACTTGCTGTTGTGCTCATCATACCTTCCTCTTGGGGTTCCCCAACGTGCTCGATATATTTTGGGCCATCAGGCTATTTTTCTGGCGCCGTTGCCGGGGAGTCAAGGACATCTTCACAAGGGGAGTCCCTCATAACCAATCTCTTTACTTTGTTATTTTTGTTTTGCTTAGTTTATTTTTGCTTTGTTTGCTTGTTTCTTTATCAAAAAACACAAAAATTAGTTTTACTAGTTTACTTTCTTTATTAAAAAAACACAAAAAAATTAAGTCTTTCTATAGTTGTTACCTCTTCCTTAGCTCACCATGTTGATCCCTAAATTCACCCTAAAAGACCTTTCAATAGGTAGTGGCTCTATAATTGGAAAAGATAATATTAAAGAATTCTTTAATCATGTTAGTAAGCATGAGGATATTGAGGATAGATCCCTTGCAGAACTTGCTCCAAACTATGAAATTGATGCAGCTTCTTTAGTTCACATGTTGGAAGCTAGGTTTGTTAACCTTAACCCCTTAATGCAAGTAATGTTTCTTAAACTTAAAGAAATTGAGGACCCTGAAAAGAGAGATTTTATTCTGGAAACTTTGCTTAAGGAATTCTATGATGTTGCCAAGGAAGCTTGAAAAGTCTTTGAACGTTTTAATATGCTAGGCTCATGTGTAGATGTTGTTGGTACACGAGAAAATATGAACAAAACCGAACCTAATGGGGAGGAAATTAAGATACCGATACCTTTTAAACTTGTAGCATGCATGAAGCCATAGAAAAGAATCTTGATTGGATTGTTCCCGAAATCCCGTTTGATGAAAATAGTGAACCCAAGAGCGTTGAGAGGGGATCCTCTAGAACTTATTTGGATGAGATACCTTGCCTTGTTGAAGATATTTCTGGTATTAATCTTAATGCTTCTTCATTTGAGAACACTTGATTCTTTTTCTTGCTTCTTATGCCTAACTATGAGACGTTAAAGAAAAGTACTTATTGGAAGGTAACCCAAAAGTTTTAGATGAGTCTTAGAAGTTATTACTTCAGCAATAACCTCTCTTTATCCTTTTCATTTGCTTTTTGTGCCAAGAGTAACCTCTAATGAGAGAGAAGTAATGATTGAGAAAGTTGCTGTCCCGAAACAGATTTCTGTGCTTCACCGTAAAAATTCGTGTAAAATCTCTGTACGTCGTTTTGAGGCGTGAATTTTTGAGCTTCTGCCCTAGGTTGTTTCTAACTTTTGTTAGTTCAACACTTTTCGATTTGAGCAACCGAAGGTCTTCGAAAAAATTGGTTTTTACCTGCTGGTCTGTTTTGACAAATTTCGGCCATTATTTGCATTTACTTCTTGTTGGTTCCTTTTTGAGTTCTTTTGGGGAATTGAGCTTTTTGAGGGAAGTGATACAGTAGCTTGTGTTTTAATGGAAGTTTTATTGGTGTTGAAACCGAACCTAAAGACTTATTATCTTGAGTGTACTAATGTTGCTAATAAAGTTTGTGTGAAGTTTTGTATGAAGGAAAAAATTTAGATCTATGGAGAGAATGATGTAATGAGATGAAGAATGGACTAAAGCTCAAGCTTGGGGATGCTACCCCGTGTCACCCCAAGAAAATATTCAAGGGGTACAAGCGTCAAAGCTTGGGGATGCCCAAGGCATCCCCTTCTTCATCAGTAAAAATCCTAGGTTTCTTCCAAACACTTTATTTTTATTGTTTCATGCACAGTTATGTTGTTCTTAGAGCGTCTTCTTTTTTGTTTTTGTTTTTGGTTTTCGTTTTCTTGGTGACATGGGTATGCCCAATAGGCACTCGACTACAACCTACCTGGTGCGGCTCGACGGAAGGTCCACTCGACGAATTGCCAAGGTTCATGACACCTATGACGGTTCGAGTGGTATGAAGCCCATATGGACACAGACTCCTAGACGCACAAGAAAAGGAAGCCTCAATACTAGAGTTTAAATACAACTTGTAACCAACTCATATTGGTACCTGAGACCTAGCCTTCCCATATATAAAGGCTAGGAGGGTCCGACGAGAAAAAAACGCTATGCCAAAATAGATCTAGACATCGCAACTCCTATAATAGATTGCCACAATAGACAATAGATCTACACAACATCCGTCAGATCTAATCTACGCATACACCGCCATCAACGATATTGTAATTCTTCGGATCATCATCAATCAAGAGCAGACAAGTAGGAGTAGGGTCCTCTACGAGGCCTGAACCTGGGTAAAACCTTGCGTCCCTGTGTGCTTGTTTGCTAGCCGTACTGAGATCTCCAGCGCTCCTCTCTTCTCCAAAACCCAAATCCATAACAATGGGCATTGATGAGTTAAACCCTCGTCAATTGGCGCCGTCTTTGGGAACTGGGAGCGCTGATGTTGCGATCTCGTCGGCCCCATCACCGACGATCTTCGATTTATTAGCATTAGAGGGATAGATCTGGTATGATTCAGCCAATATCCGGGGAACAGATCTCGTCGACGCGCTGCAACTTGTACGAGTACGCAGTCTGATCTAGAGTCAGCATTTTCATGGAGTCCGTGACCTCATGTACAGACACGACGGCAATAGATCTTCACCACATGAAGCGCGGGAGGAGTCCAATTGTGACGTTTGTGGGGATTTGCGTGGCGGCGCGTGCACCGTAGACGCACTTCACGTACGATCGCTAAAGGGATTAATTCACACAGTGACTCTTTATCCGTACGTGTAAATAGCACTGGTCCCAGGACGGTTGCTTGTGTTTTGTTCGAAAGGTGTCTCAGCGGAAACGATAGTACAACCAACACGAGGTCGATTCAAGCAAAGGAAAAGGCCCGTGTCACATCTGTCAAGATCAAGGGACAGGGAAAGAAAAAAGAAATACTATAGGCAAGCAAGTCAGTACATCGCAGGGATTTTACAACCAGCGCATCAATTACGTGCGTCAATTTTCTAGCCGGAAAGTCATATTCTACTTGGTTGAGGACAGTACGACTATCACAACTGTGAAGCAACACTTCAATCTATGAAGACCCAATGAATCACAACCAAATACGATTTTGGTTTATTCGTACACGCGTGTCCTTTCGCTGGATTAATTCTAGCTGTTGGTTTTATCGGAAAGTAACACCCGGCTGAACTCACGTGCATATCATGACAAGATCGACAAATGCACTTCTCGGCGAACGCAACATTAGTTCGAGATCCCATCGCCTTCGCCGCTATAGTTCTCAAGGCAACTATCTGGCTAGTTTTCGTTGCCGCGGATTGCGTTGTCGTCACGTCAAGGCAACTACATCACGGCTGGATTCATCTTCTCCGCGAACTACAACAGCCACTGTAAGCGATAAAACATCAACAGAGAAGCTGTAACCGGAGGATGTGACTCAACTAGTCTGCTTTTGCCTCGGAATCGGTCGTCCAAGGTCCCGCGACCGTACGCTCCACGCTCGGGGGCTTCCCCGACTCAGACGAGTCAACTATACGTCCGTTGAGTCACTCGCCGCCACATTGATCCCGTCCGCCGGCGACCTGCCGCTATGACGACTCCATGCGACCCTCAACTACACTCGAGGGCTACGTCGACACGTCCAATGCATCAGCTCCGACCTCGACAACACGCTACCGTCATCGGCTTCACCGACCCGCTACCGCGTCGATTCCGGTCCGCCGCTTCGGCTCTCGAATGTTGCCTCGGCTACATCTACCACACCGAATCTATACTCGAGGGCTCCTTCGGCTCCAGCGACCCGCTGTGGCCTTCGACTCCGCTGCGAACCGCTTCGGTCCTTGACTCCAGTGACTCGGGGGCTCCTTCGCTCCGGCGACCCCATGGCTCCTTCGGCTGCGGTAACCCGCTTCTGTCTTTAGCTGCCGCAACCGGCTTTGGTCTTCGACTCCGGAGACCCACTGTGATCTTCAGCTCCAGCGACTTGGAGGCTTCCTCCTCTACAGCGACCCGCCACGTTCTTCGACTCCGCCGACCTTCTGTGATCTTCAAATGAGGCGACCCGATGCGGTCTTCAACTGTTGTGGACCGTTACATTCTTCATATGCGGCAACTCGTCATCATCATGCGATTTCGATCCGCCGCGTCAACTACGTCCGCCGCGTGACCCGCTGCTACGTCAACTACATGTCCGCTGCACAACTCTCGACCACCACGTTGACTACTCATCTGGTGTCGATCTCACGACCTACTGCAGTCTTCAACTCCAGCGATTCGCTACAATCTTCGGCTCCAACGACTCGGGGGCTCCCTCCGCTTCGGCGACCCGCCGCGGTGTTTAACTTCAATGACCGGTTGCGGTCTTCATATCGGGTGACTCGGGGGCTCCCTTGACTCGCGCGACCACGAGCCGCTACAATCTTCAACTGCTGCGACCCGCCGATCGCATCGGATCTTGCGACTCGTTCATCACGGCAACTACCAATAAAGCTAAGTTTCTCTCTACTTGGAGCCGATTTCTTTTTAACTCGCACTCGAAACACTAGGGGGTTGCGCCCTCTTCGAGTAACCTAAGTGTCGTCGACTCCTCGCACTCGAGCACCTCATACACGATAGCCCGAGTAGCTGATTCTACCTGATCGTCGAATCCTTGAACTCCGAGTACCTCGGCAAGGTACTGAGACTAAGGGTAATCAGGCTAACGAAAAGGCCTAGCATATAGTGCAAAAGTGTCGACTCGATTGGCACCAGAATCTTACTTTACAAGGCGACATGCAAATATCCTTTACAAAATACAAGTACTTCATAATTCTTAATGTTTTATGCAGCTTATAAGGATGTTGACTTCGTCGGGCTATTCTATCGGGTCTTCCAACAGGAGTCGACAAAACAACTGGCTACGACATACACTCAAGACCCGAGTCGAGTACCTCCTCGGATGGTTGCATCGCTTGATGCTACACACGCGCGGTGCTAGCCCTGCACCCGACAAAAATGACTGTGCCGACTCCATTTGCATCGTCGACTCACCCGGCTAATCGCCGCATGACTTTGACTACATCATCGACTATTGTCTCCTTATGCGTGAGACATTGACTCGATGCACTTCCGGGTCAGTGGTTTCTCCTCGCATGATTATCGACTATGTCTACAAGATACAATACTCAAGTCTCTGCCCGAGTCTACGACTCCGCCAGACACTCGGGGGCTACTCCAAACTAGAGCGCTGGACGCGCATATACAAGATCCTCGAGTGACACGCTCTGAATCCTCACTCGAATCCACGATTTGACTAAGGACTCGGGGGCTACTTCCATAGGGAGCGGTGGCCGCACACCCGAAGAAATTTGTGAAGATATCCAAGCATCATAAAAACCCTTCACTCGAATCTACGATTCGATTGTGGACTTCGGGTTACTCCCATAGGGAGCGCTGAAAGCATATTCGATTGAAACAAGCAACAAAAGACGACAGCAGTCGCAAATGTTTTTTAGTCCCCACTCGAGTCTACGACTCGAATAGGCACTCGGAGGTTACTCCCATAGGGAGCGCTGGTCACGCACCCTATGATTATTTGTACATCGTACTGTGTGTCGATAACATCCACACTCGAATGCTATGGCGACTCCTCCTCATATTTTCCCTACAAAGAGATTACGTCTCCTGGGCCACCTGAATGATCTTCGTGATGACCAAAAATTCAGATGCCGCCCTTACAGCGTGAAGATAAGAGCTGAATAAGGCCTGGCAACGCATCTGCTGCGCTCTACCAGAAATAATCCGTACCTACATGTACGATGAATAAGCCTTGACGGACGCGTCGACTGCTCACATTTACACACTAGGATTCAACTCTATAAGACCTCTGTGGCATGAGTCGAATTATGCCAGCAATTTTCGAATTCGAGTCCGGGGACTCGAGTTTGAGTAGGTAGCGTTGTTTTTGCCCTAGAGCAATTAACTGGTCCCGATCCGTCGAGCGCACCAGGCACGTTTACCATCATCCCTATGAACTACTACAAATTTGGCTGACCCGATGAATTTCCGGGCAAGTGCTTCGCATTCGACACAATTGTCGACTCCGACATCCTAATGCAAAGATCAAGACTTCTGAGTCTTCATCCAAATCTACGATTCACATGGACACTCGGGGGCTACTGACATGGGTGTGCCCAATAGGCACTCGACTACAACCTACCTGGTGCGGCTCGACGGAAGGTCCACTCGACGAATTGCCAAGGTTCATGACGCCTATGACAGTTCGAGTGGTATGAAGCCCATATGGACACGGACTCCTAGACGCACAAGACATGGAAGTCTCAATAATAGAGTTTGAATACAACTTGTAACCAACTCGTATTGGTACCTGAGACCTAGCCTCCCCATATATAAAGGCTAGGAGGGTCCAACGAGGAAAAAACGCTATGCCACAACAGATCTAGACATCGCAACTCCTACAATAGATCGCCACAATAGACAATAGATCTAGACAACACCCGCCAGATCTAATCTGCGCATACACCGCCATCGGTGACATTGTAATCCTTTGGATCATCATCAATCAAGAGCAGACAAGCAGGAGTAGGGTCCTCTACGAGGCCTAAACCTGGGTAAAACCTTGCGTCCCTGTGTGCTTGTTTGCTAGCCGTACCGAGATCTCCAGCGCTCCTCTCTTCTCCAAAACCCAAGTCCATAACAATGGGCATTGATGAGTTAAACCCTCGTCACTTGGTTTTCTTAGTTTGCTGAATAAATTGGTTGGACCCCCTCTTCCATGCATTGGTTTCAAATAGTTTGGTTTGGATTGGAAAAAGAGTAGGAAAAGTTCATGCTTAAGTGGTAAAGAGAGCTTGTTTTTGACTGTGGCCCATTCTTTGTCATGCCATGCTTGATATTGTTTTGGCTTTATGATTAGTGATCTTTGCTGTAGCATGACATGTTATAAACAATTGAGATTGCTTAATGTGCCTTGGAAGAATCATGCGTTACTTTAGCATATTAAAGCATAGTATTGTGGTATTCTCCTTTGATGCTTTATTTGGGTTGACTTGGCGCATGCTCACACCATGTTATGATTATCCCAAGTCACCATAGCCTTTATGATCCTTTAGTTTTCAACTTGTAGTATCACTTTATGCTTTGATTAATGATGTTTTGTCGCTCTGTATGATTATGGCCATTATTTCTCTCTTAGTCGGTCGCTCCCAGTCTTTTGCTAGCCTTCATAACCAAGTATGAGTTCCACTCATGCATCCAACTCCTAAAACCAAGTTATTCCAAAGAGTCCAGCATACCTACCTATTAGCATTTTCTATTCCAAGTATATTCATGTTTTTATCTACCTTCCAAATTAAACTTGTTATGAGAAAATAGTGATTAAAGCTCTCACGAACTTGATGGCACACTTTACTTTTCTTTCCCTTAATAAACTTGAACCATTGTGTCGTCTATGTTGTATATGCTTGCACTTATATGTTGGGGATTAGCAGAACCATGCTGTCATGGGGAACGCTTTCAACATTGCACTTGTACTTTGTACCTAGTTGATATCATGCTCTTTTGTCTATGGATGTCGTCGGTGTGAAATGAAAGGGGAGCTTGTAAGTCCATGGAGTTATGTATGTGTGTTAGAGAAATGCCTAGGCTGCCGGTCTTATCCATGCCGTCATGGTGGAAACCTGCAGCGTAACCATAATGAGTTGTCTATGAAGCATTCTACTTATATAAAAAAGAGTCAGATATTGAGAAAAAAGAGAAAAAGAAAAAAAAGAGATATGAGAAAAGAGGAAAGAGAGAAAAAAAGCACCATTTTCCCATGGTAAATAAGAAGATTGCTGAGATGCTCATTGTCTACTTGCCTTGTCATTTTGATATAGGGATTCTTTCGTATCATCGGGCAAGGGGTACCCCGTTGGCGGTTCTCTATGATACACATGTACTTACTATGACAAGAACTTATCAGTAACTAAACTTGTGTAGCATGAAGATCGACCCTCGTATTCAAGGGACATGAGATTTCCAACTTATACTTTGTCAAGCATATACTCCATAGTTTGTTGTAGCATCCCAATTGTCTAACAATTGCAATGCTACTAGCCTAGTCTATATAAATGCTACTTCCTACATATAATTGTTGCATCATAATTATATCATGCTCATGTCATCATGCCACCTTGCATTTGAGCATCATATAAAACCCTTTTCCACTTGGTTCTTATCTCATATGCATTATTAATTGTATTTGCCTCTTGATATTGTATTTGGTTATTGATATATTGTTTAAATGCCCAAGTTGAGTTGGGGCATATCTTTTATTAACTCCACCACTTTTCTTTCACCACCTTATAATTCCACCATCCAACTAAATATGAGCTTTGCACTTTATTTGAGTTTACCTCTAGCTCATGTGGGTTGGGTTGGATCCAATTCTTTTCCACATGCTCTCATCTTAGCATCATGATTGTTTTCACATTATTGATGTATGAGAGCCACATGGCCACCTTTGCATGCCTTGTGAGTGGAACCCTTTTTCTAGCTTCCATATGGGTTGTGTTGGGGTTTATGCTCATGTTGGGATATTTTTGGGCTTATTAAATACCTAGTGGCACATACACACTAGCAAGTCCCATTTCTATTCAAATATGGTCATCTCCATCTACTCCACATGGGGCATCCTTTTAAATTCTTTGCTTGGCTTTTATTCCACTTGTGGAAATGCATAAGCATAATGCCATGATAATATTATTGTTTTCACAAGATTAATCATGGCATTAATTGTTTTGCATGGGCCATGCAAGAACCACCTTATTCTAGTCCTTTGGATTTTATTTGGTTCTTTTCTTGAGTGGATCACCTCTCATCTCTCTCCCCCTCCTTTGGCTTGCTCTAGTTGGTCTTGATAAGAAGCCACCACCATGAGCTACTCCAACAAACCTCACCATCTTTTATCTCTTCCACTCCTTGTCTAGGTCTTGCTTGCTCTTTGCTTGATCTTGCTTGATCTTGACAAAACCATAGCTCTCACCCTCTCCCTCTTTCCTCTATCTAGGTCCTCCCTAATCACCTACCCCATCATCACCATACCCCCTCTCTAAGCTAAACCCTAAACCTACCTACCTCTCTCTCGGCCTCTCTCTCTCACCTAGCTTGGCCCCACCGGCCACCCTCTCTCCCTGGCCACCTCACCCCTGCCCTAGCTACCCTCACACAAAACCCTAACTCGAGCCTCCCCTCCCAACCCTAGCATCTACCCGAGGCTACTCCTCCCTCTATATTTCTCTCTATGCCATAAGGGCCCCTCCAGCCGAGCCTTCCCCTGCCTCCCTGGCCTCACCGTGTCCCACATGCCAGCTGCCCATCTACCCTGCCCCTGCCCCAGACCGAGCCTGCCAGCACGTGAAGGAGGAGCAAAAGCGGCTGACGCCACCTTTCCCCTCCACCACGCCAACTAACCTCCCTACCTCCATTCCTATCCACTCCCACATCTCTGCTCCCTCTCGGCTCTCCTCTGGCTCTCCAGATCTGGCCGAGGCGCCCTGCCTCTCCCCTCTATTCTCCATCGCCACCGTCCACACCATCGCCGGCAACCCTCGGCCTCCTCGCGGCTACACCGTACCAGGCGACGAGCACGACGTGGAGGTGATCGAGGAAATGAAGGGCGTGCACGCATCGCCCCGAACCCGCCGAGAAGGAGAAGACCTGCCGCTTTGCCGCATGGGCGCCCACCGAAAACCCTAGCTCGCTGGGCCTCTGCATCGTCGATGTCCTGCTGCTCGCCGACCCGATCCAACGCCACCGACCTACCCACGGTGAGCTACCTGACCTCCCTGACACGGTCCGCCTCGCCGTGCCGCCCGACTCGCGGACGTTGTCCGAAACACGCCTGTCTTGGCGAGCGCAGCGTCTGCTCGCTCCCGCAACGCGCAGAAACCCTATCTAGGCCCCAACCTCCTTGCGGTCACCAACCCCAGGCCACCGCACTGGCTGCCGCCTCCGCGCGCATGCTAGGTCCTGTTGAATCCTGCGTGTCGTCACCCGCCAGCATCCGATCCGTCATGACGCGGTAGAAGATCCACTGATGCAGCGTGGTGCGTTTCCACGCTCACGTTTGTTTTTCTTCAACCCGCGATACTAGAGGTCCCACTAGTCAGCCGCGCCAGCGTTTTTGCAGATAACCCCCTGGCCTCTAGTAATCTCAACCCACGCTCCATCTTGGCCCCATCTCGCCGATTGCCGCCCCTTTTAAATTGTCACGTGGACCCGTGGCTAGCCCCACATGTCATACGCTGGGACTAGCTAGCTCGCGGTGAGAAAAGTTTTCAGCGCGCTTGTTGCCCAGTCAGCAGTTGACCCCACCGTCGTGGTGGATGCAGATCTGCAGGTATAAAAAGGTTTTCTGGATTTCTGTTTATAATTCAAATCTTTCAAAATTAATTCAAATTCAAATTTATTTCTGTTTTTAAATAACTTTTAAAATACAAATCCAAATAATGCAAATAATATATGTTTTGAAATCAGAAAAATGTGAGGAATTCAATTATGCTATCCAAAATATATTTTGAACACTTTATTTTCCAAGTTAATTAAAATTACAACAAAATGCCCTTTTTCTTAATTAATTAATAACTTGTGATTTATAACTCCAAATTTAACAAATAATATGTCTAAAATGATTAGCTCGACGAGACCTTTCTGTTTATGCATTCCATGTTTGGATTTGAAGCATGCATCATATAAATATAAAGTATACAGCAACTAATATGAGGTTAAAATGTGGCCAAAACTCAATAAAATGATTTAATCTTGTACTTCACACCTCACCCATGCCATGCTACATTAATGCCATGCAAATTGTGCATCATTCATCATGGCATGATTGTTTGCTTGTCGCATTTTATTCAGATGCTTGTGCACTTTATTTATGTTGGCTCATGTTTGTTTGGTTCTTCTTCGAATAGACGCTGAGCAGGGGATATATCAAGAGAACCAGGAGCACTACCCAGATCCATCCCTCGCTTCAACTGAGCTGCCAGGCAAGCACTACCACATGTTTGCATACATATAGCACCTATTGCCTCCATCTTATTCTTGCATCATTGAGTCGCGATTGCATTAAACTGAATCCCAAGTATTGCATAGCCTTTACTTTTAAACCCCACCGAAGCTTGTTCCTCCATCCCATGAGCCATTACTACAGGAGTTGTTTGAGCCATGCGAGTCATAGAACAGCATGTGTAGGGTATGTGAGTGTCTGTTGGATAACGAGGTACCTAAATAACTTAACCTGAGTAGTAATGGGATAACTAATGAAAGTGGCATCGGTGAGCCATATTCGCTATTTGTTTTTTCAGGCTCACTTGTGTCCCGTAGGACCCCGAGTACTTGATTCCTGTTCCTTGAATATTCGCGCTATCCACATCCGGGAGGCTTATGAACCCCCCTGAGCCAGAGCTTGATTCATTCTTATTTCTTGGGGCCACAAACTAGTTTGAGGTTTTATTTACTATCCTGTACTTATGCCATGCTTTACTGCTTTAATTTAAATTGTGCGAGGTAATGCACATTGTACTGTTTAGGTCCGTGACCCGTTTACGCTGTATCGACAAGCCCAGTCACACTTTCGGGTTCCCAGTCGTTTCTGTACCGCTCCACAAACCTTGAGGCCATCTCGAGTCAGCTAACCGTTGCGGGTAGCTCAATGGGGTGGCCCCAAATATTTCTGAATCTGTGATCGCTTTGTCGTGGGCCTCGTTGGGTTTTGATTTGGTTTTCGAGGCATATCGAGTGTGTGTTGCAATATGTGCACCTACGGGGTAAAACTTTCAAAGCCGTGTCATGCGGTTATGGACGACTTGGAGCACAGTTTCTCGATCATAGACAAGCATAACTAAAGTACCGCTTTTAATTTGACTAAATAACTGACTAGTAAATAGTGCAACACTCATGGAATGGTTAATAAAACTGCCAACGGATGGGGGGTTGTTCGTCCGCTTCCTCGTTGGTAAGCGAGGAGGAGGATGGATCTGTGGATATTACCGTTATAACTGTTGTTTTTAATTCACGGACATCCGTCTATCTCTGGTTAGGCGGATGGTTAGCGAGTATCTATAGAATTGCTAGGGTTTATCTTTTGCTGCAATTGCATCACCCCAGGTTGTGTCCTCTTTAGAGGCATAAAGACTTGCTGAGTACCCCTAGGGTCTCACACGATAAATTATTGGTTCAGATGAACAGGTACCCTCGCAAGATGGTTACTGGGTGGAAGAGACGGACGATGTGGGCAACGATCATTCGGTGTAGAGATTCCGGGAACGGGGATCCGTGAGATCTGTGGGCGGGATCTGCTTATTTATGGGGCATCTTATGCCAATTTGCTTCTTATCCATACTCGGATTCTGTCTTCCGCTTCCGCCTGATACTCTGATGTTTGATGTATGAGGAGATATCCTAAACTATTATATCTATCTAGGATAATTGGATCTTGCCGTATGGCGTTGCTATATTTCCTTTCTTTTTAGATGGAATGGCTCTGATGTACTGTTGTATGGTGGCTTGCATACATACTCATTTGTGTATGTAGTTGATCCCTTCGCCTGCCGATTACGCCGCCCGTTCTTGTCCCGATGTTTGGAAATGGTTAGGACGGCCGCAAGGTCTACCTGTTAGTGGCATTTGGGCACCACCGTACTATTTTAACCATTTCCGCTCATCCAGGCTTGTAACTAGGAGCGTAATTCACCGAGGTAGTTACATTTGTTCACTTTAACCTTAATCACTTCAAGATGCTTATGATAGGGTCAATGAGAGCTGAAATCTAATAAGTACCATAATTTTTGGAAGCTCTTTATGAAACTTGAATCTCTACTTCCTTCTACGAATGCCTTTCTTTTACTTTTATGAATCTCCACCTTCTATCTTTATGCACCTATTGAGAGAGCATAGTGGACATTCTTAGTTCTATGTGCATTGTCCGAAGACTTGTTGATTGATGCATAATTTTGATATTGCTTGTTCTTAAACTATTTGTATATAGTCACTCTTATGAACTTTGAAGGTGCCCTATGCATTTATGTTTGCTAATCTATGAGGGACAAGCTGAATGCCACTATGCTATGTTTTCTTTATGAGAAACAAACAAACATCTTGCAAAGCATCGTTATTCATGAATCTTTTGTTTGTGCCTTTTCATGTTGCGACATAGTTGCTATGTCTTATTGTTAGAACTTTATCTTTCATGCTATGTTGAAGTACTATGATCCCAGCTATCAATGTTTTACAAATACTTTGATCAAGTTTATGATGGTGCATGTCACCTCAAAAATTATTCTTTCTTTTTATCACTTACCTACTCGAGGACGAGCAGGAGTTAAGCTTGGGATGTTGATACGTTGCTAACGTATCCATAATTTTTGATGTTCCATGCTTGGTTTTATCTACTTTCTTATGTTTTGTCCATACTTTGGAGTACTCTTTATACACTTTCTTGGACTAACCTATTAACAAGATGCCATAGTGCCAGTTGCCTGTTTTCTGCTGTTTTTGGTTCTAGGAAAGTTAGAAAATGAATATTCTCGGAACTGGACAGGACAAAAGCCAAAGTCAGTTTTTCACTGAGGGGGACACAGAGCTAGAATACGAGACGAAGAGGGGCCAGGGGCCGGCCACACCACCTGGCCGCATGGCTAGGCCTGGCCTGCGCCATGGGGTGGTTTGGCCGCCTAGGGCACCCCCTCGGTCTCCCCTTTCTCCTATAAGATTCCTCCGATACAGAAACCCTAAGGACCCGATCAAAAATTCCACGAAAGAGTCTATAGCCGCCATCATCTCCATCCCTAGACCGGGAGGGATCTGAAGCTCTTCGGCACCTGGGAGGAGAATTCACCCTGGAGGCCTTCTTCATCACCATGCAAGCCTCCGGTGTGATGCGTGAGTAGTTCATCCTTAGACTACGGGTCCATATAGTAGCTAGATGGTTGGTTCTTCTCCTTTGTTCTACCATGTTTAGATCTTGTGAGCTCTGTTCATGATCAAGATCATCTATTTGTAATCCTACATGTTGTGTTTGCGGGGATCCGATGGTATTGAGATGCTATTTCAGATTGATTGTTGATTCTATCATGTCTTTGTTATTTGTGATCTTGCATGCTTTCCGTTGTTAGTAGCTATCTTGGCCAAGTAGATGCTCGCAACTCCAAGAGTTAGTATTTATGCTCGATAGTGGGTTCATGCCTCTAGTAATCTGGGGAAGTGACAGAAATCTCTAAGGTACCAGATGTGTTGTTGCTACTAGGAAGAAAACAACAATCCTTTGTTCATAGAACAATTGTATTGTTTACTTTACACGCAATGCGTAATGCAATTATCTGTTGCTTGCAACTTAATACTGGAGGGGGTTTGGATGATAACCTGAAGGTGGATTATTAGTCATAGATGCAGTTGAATTATGGTCTATGTATAATGTTGTAATGCCCAATTAAATCTCAAAGGAGTTAAGATGTTTAGTATATGCTTGTATGCTTTCTCGATGTTTGTCAATTGCCCCGCTGTAATTTGTTCACCCAACATGTCATCTATCTTAAGGAGAGCCACCATTAGTGAACTATGGACCCTAGTCCTTTCTTTTATCATCAATCTACAACTGTTTACTTTCTGCAAGCAAATACTTTCTTCCACACAATATGTTTAATCCTTTGTTTTCAGCAAAACCGGTGAGATTGACAACCTCACTGTAAGTTGGGGGAAAAGTTCTGTGGTTGTGTTGTGCAAGTTTCCACATTGCTGCTAGAACCGGTAGTGCGCCCTGCCAAAGGCCAGCTAGCAACACCTTGGAGGTGTTTCCTTGCTCCGACTGGTTCGATAAACCTTGGTTTCATAACTGAGGGAAAACTTGCTGCTGTGCTCATCATACCTTCCTCTTGGGGTTCCCCAACAAGCTCGATATATTTTGGGCCATCAAGCTATTTTTCTGGCGCCGTTGCCGGGGAGTCAAGGACATCTTCACAAGGGGAGTCCCTCATAACCAATCCCTTTAGTTTGTTATTTTTTTGCTTAGTTTATTTTTGCTTTGTTTTCTTGTTTCTTTATCAAAAACACAAAAAAATAGTTTTACTAGTTTGCTTTATTTATTAAAAAGACACACAAAAAATTTAAGTCTTTCTATATTTGTTACCTCTTCCTTAGCTCGCCATGTTGATCCCTAAATTCACCATGAAAGACCTTTCAATAGGTAGTGGCTCTATAATTGGAAAAGATAATATTGAATAATTCTTTAATCATGTTAGTAAGCATGAGGATATTGAGGATAGATCCCTTGCAGAACTTGCTCCAAACTATGAAATTGCTGCAGCTTCTTTAGTTCACATGTTGGAAGCTAGGTTTGTAGGCAACATCAGCAGCAATATGCACCTCGATAGGAGAGAAGTGCAGGACAAGCAATGTAGCTGCAAAACGCTCGTCTGGATCATGACAGATACAATGATGGTTATTCGGCAATGGCAGACGCCGGATTCCCAAGACCAGAGCACCATGTGATTGGATCAAGATTGGGAAATAGGAACCTGCAGCCGGATGATGCAAGGCTGAAGCTGGACCAGATTTATAGGTCAGAGATGATCAAAGTACAAGGTCCTCCGGGTCCAACATGTTTTGGACCTCGGATCATGAGAGAACCACATGTGCCAAATTTTCAGTTGGCCAGACGAACAAAGACATACGATGGTAGCACAAAGCCAGATGATTGGCTCATTGACTACGTGACATCGGTTAAAATTGCGACATGTAATTTGAGATGGGCAGTGAGATATGTGCCCTAGATGCTGGAAGGACTAGCAAGGGTTTGGCTGAACAACTTACCACCGGGGAGTATCAATTGTTGGCTGGATTTTGAGGAGTTGTTTGTCAGCAACTACTCAAGCACCTACAAGAGGCCAAATAGGCCACAGACTTTGGCGTTATGCAGGCAAAGTCCAAATGAACCGGATCGAGAGTTTCTGAAATGGTGGTGCAACATGCGCAACTCATGCGAAGGGGTAATTAAATCACAAGATATAACGTGGTTCGCCCAAGGTTGTAGGTATGGGAGCATGTTGTGGCAAAGGTTGCAGCAAGATATGCCTACCACCCTAGCTGAGACAATCCGGATTGCGGATTCATATGCCTTGGGAGACCCAACGCAACGCCGGTTAATGTCAAGCGAATCGAACGAGGAATATTACAATAGAGATGGTTCCGGATCATCTAGGAGGAATGATTTCTGAGGTAAAAGAAGAGATGATCGTCCGGATTACCACTACAGCTCGCAGTAAGTGCCTGCTGTGGACCAGGATTAGCCCAATGCCGGCGCAAGCCAGTGGTAGAAAACTGGAGGGCAACAATGGCAACAAAAGAGTGAGGGAAAGAAGCCTTGGACCCCGGAACAAAAGAAACAGAGGAAGGAAAGAAAGGACCGTCCGAGATACACATTTGAGTCTATGTTGGATCAACCATGCAAGTTCCGTAGGCCAAGTCCAAATAGTCCGGCGAACCATATGACCCGGAAATGTGAATGGATGAGGAAGTTGGAGCAAGTTAGTTTGGGGAATGCTTAGGCACCTTGGCACGATGCACCTCAGCATGATGGACCTCGAAATGAAGCACCCCGACAGCAGCTGATGTTGCCTCTACCTCCACCGAGGTATGAGAATCAGGAAAGGAGGGATGATGTGCATCAAGTGAGTAATCAGAAGCAACAAGATCAAGGGTATCACGGAAATGAGGGGAGAAATGAGTACATGGAGCATCACCAAAGCTACTGTCTATTTACCACAGAAGAGACTGACAGAAAGAGTTTGTAGCGCCGGCATATGGAGGTAAATGCAGTAATGCCAGCTGTAGTGAGGTATATGCCTTGGTCGGATCAGGAGATCACTTAGAGCATCAGGGACCACCCAAAGCTCATGCCAAGTCCAGGGACCTACGCGCTAGTGCTAGATCCGACGTTCATTGGGCCAAATATCAGTGTGAGGTTCTCCAAGGTGCTGATAGACAATGGTAGTAGCATTAACATCATGTACAAGGATACCATGCACAAGTTGGGGATATCAGAGAATATGCTCCAGGCAACAAGGACCACCTTCCACGGCATTGTGCCAGGCATATCCTATGAGCCAATTGGTAAAGTCCGGGTTGATGTGTTATTCGGCACCAGGGATAATTGCCGAACTGAGAACTTGGAGTTTGGAGTGGTAAACTTGGAGAGCGCATACCATGCGTTACTCGGTAGGCCTGCTCTGAGCAAATTTATGGCAAGTACTCACGTCAGTTACCTGAAGATGAAACTGCCCAGACCAAGGGGGTGATTACCATAGCCATGGACTTCAGGCGTCCTATCGAATGTGCTTCCGCCGGATCTAACTTGGGCGAGTCACTCGTGATCGCTCAAGAGAAGAGGAAAATTCTGGAGGTGGCTACACTGGCTCAATCTGCGCAGCAGTATATGCCGGCTCTGAGTAATCCACATGGGAGTGTATCATTCCAAGCAACGAAAGATACAAAGAAAGTGCCTGTTGATGATCAATTTCCAGAGTGCACCGTAACTATTAGTGCCAGGTTAAGTGACAAATAGGAAAGCGATCTTGTCAACTTCCTCCGTGAGAATTAGGATATCTTTGCTTGGTCCACACAGGACCTGCAAAGTGTGCTGAGGGAGTTGGCCGAGCACTCTTTGAATGTAAGACTCGGGGCAAAGCCGGTGAAACAACCTCTCTACCGCTTCATCGAAGACAGGAAAAAGGACATTGGAGATGAGATATCTCGGCTCCTCGCAGCCGGATTCATCATGGAAGTACTTTACTCGAACTGGCTCTCTAATCCGGTACTCATGCAGAAAAATAAGGATGATCCAAATTTGGTAGTGGTATGGTGCATGTGTATCGATTACACGAACCTGAATAAGGCGTGTCCAAAAGACCCATTTCCACTGCCAAGGATAGATCAGGTCATAGATTCAACTTTTGGGTGTGAGGTGTTGCCATTTATAGATGCATATTCTGGTTTCCACCAGATACCCCTGAATCTGGATGATCAAATAAAGACTACGTTTATCACCCCGTATGGGGCTTATTGCTATCGCACTATGTCGTTTAGATTACGTAATGCAGGAGCAACATACCAACGATGCATGCAAAAATGTCTACATGACGAAATAGGTCGTAATGTACAAGTTTATCTAGATGATGTGGTGATAAAAACCAAGGAAAGCAAAACGCTCCTTGAGGATATCTGGCAAACGTTAGCAAACCTAAGGAGGTTCCGGATGAAGCTTAACCTGGAAGAATGTACCTTTGGTGTGCCAGCAGGGAAATTACTCGGTTCCTGGTATCCAGCCGGGGTATTGAAACCAATCCCACCAAAGTATGAGCCATAGATAAAATGGAACTAACGAAGTGCCTTAATGATGTGCAGAAGTTCACTGGTTGCCTGGCATCGTTAAGCCGGTTTGTAAGTCGGCTGGGAGAGAAGGCATTGCCCCTCTACCAGTTAATGAAAAAGGCAGACAAGTTTACGTCGACACCGCAAGCTAATAGCGCGTTCCGACAGTTAAAAAAGATGTTATCCTCTACACAAATATTAGCCGCTCCACTACCTAAAGTGCCAATGCTTCTCTATATAGCCGTGCCCAACCGAGTCGTAAGTGCAGTCATAGTGGTGGAACGAGACGAGGAAGGAAAGTCGATGCAAATGCTGTTGTATTACCTGAGCAAGGTATTGTCGGCTTCAAAACAGAATTACCCTCACTACCAGAAAATGGCCTATGGTGTGTACATGGCGGCTAAGAAACTCAAACATTACTTCGAGGAACACCACATCAAAGTGGTGTGTGAAGCACCCATATCTGAGATTATGAGTATCAAAGATGCTACCAGCCGAATTGCAAAATGGGCAATTGAGTTAGCCCCATATGCGCCGAAGTTTGATAGAAGGGATGCGATCAAATCACAAGCTATGGCGGATTTCTTCGTGGATTGGGCTGAGATGCAGTATGAGCCACCTCTGCCGGACTCAAATTACTGGTGCATGCACTTTGACAGGTCAAAGCTAAAGGAGGGACTGGGGACCGTAGTAGTGCTTACGTCGCCCAAGAAGGACTAGTTGAGATACGTCCTCTAGACCCATTTTAACACATCAAACAATGTGGTTGAATATGAAGCACTTGTGCATGGAATCAAAGTAGCAAAGGAGGTAGGCATACGTCGGATACTGTGTTTTGGAGATTCGGATTTGGTGGTACAGCAAGTGTCTGGCAACTGGGATGCTCTGGACGCAAACATAGCACTCTACAGATTTTATGTCTAGAAGATAAGTGGTTTCTTTGAGGGGTGTGAATTCCATCATGTACCTCGGATTGAAAATGAGGCAGCTGATGTATTATCCAAGGTTGGGTCATCTCGACAACCAATTTCGCCAGGCATTGCATTGGAACACTTGAGAAAACCATCTATTACACCATCACCAGAATCCAAATCAATCTATATCCTGGCCCTCTCCGGATCAGAAGCTACCCCCATGGAAATAGACCGGGGAAACACTTCAGCAAACCCGGGGACTGTTGTGCAGAACCCGGGGACTATTCAGCTTGGTTCGGCTAGAGTTATGTCGGTGGATGCGATGGAAGTTGATGAGGAGCTTTTCCCCATCTGAGCTATACCTGCATGGGCAAAGACGATATTTGAATTCTTAAAGGAAGGGCTTTGCCGGATGATGAGATATTATCGAGGAAAATCCAGAGAAGAGCAAAGGCATACACTATCTCAATGCCGAGATATACAAAAGAAGTGTCACCAGTGTTCTGCAGCGACGCGTAGACCTGGACGAAGGGCTGGATATACTCCGAGATATTCATCAAGGAGAGTGCGATCATCATGCATCTTCGAGAGCATTAGTGGCAAAAGCTTTCCAGCATGGATTTTATTGGCCAAGTGCCCTAGAACAAGAAGAGGACCTGGTGAGAAAATGCAATGGCTGTCAGAGATATGCCACAAAAACCCATATGCCAATGTCAGAACTCAAGACCATCCCCATTACTTGGCCATTTGCTGTGTGGTGCCTAGATATGGTGGGACCGTTCAAACCGACAAAGGGAGGTATGACCCATATTTTGGTTATGGTGGACAAGTTTACCAAATGGATTGAAGTTAAGCCAATCAGGAAATGTGATGGGGCAACAGCAGTAACATTCCTCAAAGATATAATCTTGAGATATGGCTGTCCCTCACAGTATCATAACTGATAATGGCACAAATTTTGCTGAAGGAGCATTTGCGAGGTTCTGTCGAGAGAAGAAGATCCAGCTAGATGTTGCCTCTATAGCCCACACCGCATTGAACGGACAAGTGGAAAGATCCAACAGACTAGTACTATCCGGGATAAAACCCCGACTCATTGAGCCACTGCAAAGATCAGCAGGGTGCTGGATAGAAGAACTACCAGCGGTACTGTGGAGTTTAAGAACAACTCTGAATCGATCAACAGGCTATACACCATTTTTTCTGGTATATGGGGTAGAAGTTGTACTACCAGCCGACATAGTGCATGATTCAGCAAGAGTCACCCAATACATAGAAGCCAAAGTGCGTGAAGCCCGGCAAAACGATGTTGATCTACTGGAAGAAGCGAGAGAACTGGCCTTGTCCAGATCCGCCATATATCAGCAAAATCTTTGACGCTACCATAGCCAAAAAGTAAACCCCCGAGTTTTCCGGGAAGGTGATCTTGTACTTCGGCTGGTGCAACGCACTGCTGGCATGCATAAGTTATCCCCCCATGGGAAGGACCCTTCATTATAAGCAAAGCTTTGCACAATGATTCCTACTATCTTATTGATGCACAACCATAGGAGAAAAACAAGGCGGACAGGTCCGGAGAGGAATCTAAGCATCCATGGAACGTAGCTCTACTTCGTCCATTTTACACCTGACAAAGAGGTGAATGTATCCGAGTTACTCATATGTCGGTATGTATGTCGGCAATGAGCATATCAATGAAACTTCAGCACCCCTAGCAGAAACTCGGGGACTGCCTTAATAAATTGCTTTATCGGTATGTACCTTTTTATATGTCGGCTGGCTTAAATTGCTTATACCTTAGCCAGATTAGTAGTGTGTAAGCACCAAAAACCTAACTCTTCGACTTTGCTGTTGTCCAACAAGAATTGGCTTCATGGCAAGCAAGAGAACAAGTTTGGAATCGCAAAGCACATGAAAAATGAATAAGGAAAGGAACGTAATCGATCCGACATTTGTTATCCAGACTAACCCTATATTTACTTTGTCTATTTTGCGTTGGATTATTTTGAGCTAATCTCAAAGTTTCAAGTATTGTTAAGTCAATTTTTTGAACCTCGGACTCGTAAGTCAAAAACCGAATCAAGGTAGACGCGAGCCGAGTCATAAAATTGGAGGAACAAGAAAAGGAAACTCGGGGACTTTGCCCAAGTTAATCTGGCTTTAAAAACTTAGTAGAAAAACATAACTAATTGTAGCAGAACGAATCATTATGCACAAATACAACTGCACCCGGCATACCGGGGATCTGATGAATGTCATTAAGTGTTTATAGCTCGTGGAGCAGCAGTTGGAGACGGATCATCGGTTGAGGGAGGAGGTACTTCAGCGTTAGTAGGCGGGGCACTGGTCCCTGCCTCATCTTCGGGGTTAACCTCCTCATCCTCCAGATCTTCAGTGTCATCTCCAAGCTCGAAAGCTTCTTCCTCATCTTCCTTGCCCTCAGCACCATCAGAAACATAAGCGTCATCAACTGCGTAAGGGTAGCTCGGACCCTTGTTCCAACTATGGCAGAAGGCGTACTAGATAAGCTTATTGGCACAGGTCTTACGTTGAGCGATGCATTCCGGATCATTGGACCACTTGGATCCAGTGCGCAGGTGTTCAAGCAACCCAAGGTCCAGCTCCACATACCAAGAAAGGACGAAGTTCAACGCCGTATTTGCTCCGGCTCGTGCAGCAGATTCCCGCCATAAGTGCAGCTGAGTCTTGCACTCCATCAGTTTCTGAAGGAAATATGCCCTGAGAGGCAATAATAAAGTTGTTATTAGGTATTCCTTGTATATGATAGATGTTTATTTTGCATGCTATAATTGTATTGATAGGAAACATCAATACATGTGTGTTTAATAAACAAAAAGGGTTCCTAGTCATGCCTCTCTTATAGACTAGCTTGTTGATTAACAAGATGATCAAGGTTTCCTGATCATGGACATTGGATGTTGTTAATAACAAGGTCACACCATTGGTGGAATGATGTGATGAACATTCATCCAAAGTATAGCATTACGATCAAGTCATTGTGTTTATATTGCTATAACATCATACGAAGTAATCTTTATCCTTAGACCATGAGATCATGTTAATTGCTAACACCGGAAGAGTATCTTGATAACATCAAACGTCACACCGTAACAAGGTGACTATAAAGATGGGTTCAGTGCTACGAAGGTGTTATGTTGAGGCTCATGGATCAAGAGTGGAATTTGTCAATCCAGATGACAGATAGATATACTTTGGGCCCTCTCGGTGATATCACATTAGGATAGCTTGCAAGCAAGTGATGTGATCACTAGAATGTTATATCACGGGAATGAGAAAAGAGTGCATGTCGATGCGAGATCAAACTAGGTATGGAGATACCGATGATCGAATCTCGGACATGTAATATATCGAGAGACAAAGGATTTAGTTACAAGCGTTAAAGGTTCTCACGATCACGAGTCATCGTTGAATGTGTAGGAGTCGATCGGATCTCGTGTCCCGCCGCTGATTATTGATCGGAGAAGAGCCTCAATCATGTCTGCATTATTCGCGAACTGTAGGGTGGCACACTTAAGAGTTACCGGACACCATTTTGGAGCACATATGTTTTAGACGAAAGTACTGCAAAGCGCAAGAATTGTTTCAATAGAAACCGGAAATTGTTTCGGGTGAAATTGCAGAAGGTGGTTCTGCATGTGATATTGAAATATTGCAAGGGGCTATATGTGAACGTTTGTTAATTAAAGTAATTAACAAAATTCTGAATAAATTTAATAAAAGTTTTATTAAATGAGAGAGCCGTAAATTTGGAGAAACTTAATGCATTTAAAGTGGAGACTTTACATGGGAATGTGAAGAGGCATTTTAATGTGGAGGAGTTACCACCACAAGAATGGGGGAGGTGAGGTCACCCCCATGCGCTGGCCATGGAGAGAGGGCACCCCCTCCTATAAAAGGCCACCCATTCCTCCTTCATCCACACACCTCCTTGTGAAGGATCTCTCTCCCCTCTAGAATTATTCCCCATGGTCTCGGATTAGCGAGATACATGTTCAGTGGCATTTAAATGCGGAAGGAGTTGCTGCTTCCGCTGGATCGCTGGAGCGAGGAGGTGGAGGTTGTCCGGTGGCTGGAACGTGTGTGCGAGTGCGGATGCGCTGCTGAGTTGCGGCGCTCGGACTTTCTCACGATCTTGAGATCGGCAAGTGTACGACTACACCAACCACGAGTTCCTACTCGTTAACAAAGCTCGTTGTCTTCGAGGGTAAGTTCTCTATGGATGTATGTCTACCCGTTTGCTTTGTACCTAGTAGATATATCTTGGCGTGTAGTTCACACCGTAGGATTTTTTTTGTTTTCTATGCTGCGAACCCAACAGTGGTATCAGAGCCTGATCTATGCGTAGGTGCTTTGCACGGGTAGTACACATATGTTTATATGTGGGCGATGATGATCATGTTATTGCATCTTCTATGTACTTTGGATATTGGTGGCATAGTGGGATGAAGCGGCCTGGACCAACCTTACATGTCATCGTACATGAGACCGGTTCCACGACTGACATGCAACTTGTTTTGCATAAGTGGCTGGCGGGTGTCTGTCTTTCCTACTATAGTCAATATCTGATTTACAACAAGTTGCTAATAACTTGGTTATCCTCGTTGTGGTTCATGTTCATAGGTTAGACAGGTTCTATCTCCGAAAGCCCTAAGCCATGTAAAACTTGCAATTGATAAATTAGAGGCGTCTAGTTTAGATCGTTGTTGGGCTAGTGTTTTGATATGGTATTGTTGTAAGTAGATGTATAATAGATACTCTTACAACTCACTTAACGTGTAAGTTCCATAGACCTTGTCCTTACACACAAAGGAATGATAGAGATCATACCACGATGCAAATGATAGAGATCAAATGCATGGACCATATCACCTCACTTCACACATTAGATGTTAGCATCTTATATTGCTAGTTTGGCGCATTTGGTAGCATTATAAGATGATCCCTCATTTAGATATCAAGATAAAATGTGTTCTTCCTTAAGTATGCACCGTTTTGTGGATCGTGTTTTGAGGCATCACGTGATGATCGGGTGTTTTCAACTCTACGCTTTCATACAACGGGTGTAAGACAGTTTTACACACGCAAATACTAAGGTTCTTACTTGACGAGCCTAGCATGTACAGACATGGCCTCAGAACACGGACCGAAAGGTTAAGCATGAGTCATATAGTTGATATGATGCCCATATAGATGCTCGCCTTTGAAGCTACACCGACTCACGTGATGATCGGACTTGGTGTAGTGGATTTGGTTCATGTAATCACCAAAAGGACACGAGGGATGTCGTTTTTGAGTGGGAGTTCATTAGTAATTTGGATTAGTTGAACTCAATCTATCATAAACTTAGTCTAAATATACTTTACAAATTCTGTTGTAGATGGCAACACCTACTTTTAATTTCAATGTGTTCATGGAGAAAGAGAAACTTGCTGCGAATGGTAGCAACTTCACCAACTGGGCTATGAATTTGAGGATTCTCCTCCTTCTTTGCACAAAAGCAATATGTGCTAGATGCCCGCTAGGCCCCCAGCTCTGATGCCTGACGAGGAAAAGAACGTCTATATAACTCGTCGGAGGACCACAACTTAGTTCATTGCGGCATCTTGTATGGGCTAGAGCGAACTTGAAAGCGTTTCGAAAATGGCAATGCCTTTGATACCATGGGAGAATTGAAAATGATTTTCGATACCAATGCTGCCGTAGAGAGTTATAATGCTACAGAAAAGTTCTTTAGCTACATGATGGAGGAAAACAGCTCCGTTAGTGAGCACGTACTCAAAATGTGCAGATGCGCCGATAAGCTTGTGTCCTTGGGAATAACGATTCCCATTGACTTAGGCATACATCATGTTCTCCAATCTCGCCACCTAGCTACAAGAGCTTCGTGATGAACTATAATATGCAGGGCATGAAAAGTCTCTTCGAGCTTACATCAATGCTTAAGGCAGAAGTGGAGATTAGGAAAGAACATCAAGTGTTGATGATCAATAGGACCACCGGTTTCAAGAAGGACAAGAAAGGCAAGCACAAGGGAAAGAAGGGTGGCAAGTCATTTGCCACGCTGAAAAGAAACCCCGAGCTGGCCCTAAGTACAATCGAAAGTGCTACTATTGCAAGGGGTACTCGCCATTGAAGCTTAACTATCCCAAGTATTTGGCGGACAAGAAGTCCGGCAAGGCAAACAAAGGTATATGTGATATACATGTTATTGATGTGTACTTGACTAGTACTCGCAGTAGCACTGGGTATTTGATACGGATCGGTTGCTAATATATGTAACTCGGTTCAGGGCTACGGAACAAGCGACAACTAGCGAGGATGAGGTCTCGATGCGGATCGTCAATGGATCAAGAGTTGATGTGATCGCCGTTGGAGCGCCTCTCCATATGCCATCGGGATTAGTTATAAACCTAAATAATTGTTATTTGGTGCACCTTTGAGCATGAACATTGTATCCGGATCGTGTTTGATGCAAAGTGGTTATTCATTTAAGTCTGAAAACAATGGTTGTTCGATTTATATGAATACTATCTTTTATGGTCATGCACCTATGTTGAATGGTTTATTTCTGTTGGATCTCGATAGTAGTATTACGCATATTCATAATGTTGATGCTAAAAGGATTAAACTTGATAATGATATATCTACATATATGTGGCACTGCCGTCTAGGTCATATTGGCGTTAAACGCATGAAGAAACTCCATTATGATGGACTTTTGGAATCACTTGATTTTGAATCATTTGATACATGTGAGCCATGCCTTATGGGCAAGATGACTAGAACGCCGTTTTCCGATTCAATGGAACGGGCGACAGATCTATTGGAAATCATACATACTGATGTGTGTGGACCAATGAGTGTGTCGGCGCGAGGTGGATATCGTTATTTTGTTACTTTCACGGATGATTTGAGTAGATATGGGTATATCTATTTGATGAAACACAAGTCTGAAACTTTTGAAAAGTTTAAAGAATTTCAGAATAAAGTGGAAAATCATCATAACAGAAAGATCAAATTTCTACGGTCCGACCGTGGATGAGAGTATCTTAGTTACGAGTTTAGCACACATATGAAAGACTGTGGAATAGTTTCACAACTCACGCCTGCCGGAACACCTGGCGTAATGGTGTGTCAGAACATCGTAATCATACTTTATTGGATATGGTTCGATCTATGATGTCTCTGACTGACTTGCCACTGTCATTTTCGGGTTATGCACTGGAAACCGCTACATTCACTTTAAATAGGGCACCATCTAAATCCGTTGAAATGACACCGTATGAATTATGGTTTGGAAACAAACCTAAGCTGTCATTTCTTAAGGTTTGGGGATGCGATGTTTATGTAAAGAAACTTCAACCAGATAAACTCGAACCCAAAGCGGAAAAATGCGTCTTCATAGGATATCCTAAGGAAACAATTGGGTATACCTTCTACCACAGATCCGAGGGCAAGGTCTTAGTTGCCAAGAATGGATCCTTTCTTGAGAAGGAGTTTCTCGCGAAAGGTGTCAGTAGTCGGAAGGTAGAACTCGAAGAGGTTATTGAACCTTCTCTTCATGAAATGGCGAGTAGCGCAGCTCCAGAAGTTGTTCGGAGTTGACTTCACCTAATGAAGAGAGAGCTAATGATAATGATCATGAAACTCCGAAAGAGGACACTACCGAACCTCGCAGGTCAAGCAGGACATGTGCAGCTCCTGAACTATACGACAATCCTGTTATGAATTTCATGATTGATGAAATGGATGACCCTGCGACATATGAAGAAGCAATGATGATCCCGGATTCCAACAAATGGCTAGAAGCCATGAAATCCGAGATGGAATCCATGTATGAGAACCAAGTTTGGAACTTGGTGGACTTACCTCACGACCGAAAGGCCGTTGAGAATAAATGGATTTTCAATAGAAAAACTGATGCTGATGGTAATGTGACCATCTATAAGGCTCGACTTGTCGCAAAGGGGTTTCGACAAATTCAAGGAGTTGACTATGATGAGACATTCTCTCCCGTAGCGATGCTTAAGTCGGTTGGGATTATGTTAGCAATTGCTACATATTTTGATTATGAAATATGGCACATGGATGTCAAAACTGCGTTCCTCAATGGTAAGATTGAAGAAGAGTTGTATATGATACAACCTAAGGGTTTTGTCGATCCTAAGGATGCTAATAAGGTGTGCAAACTTCAGCGATCCATCTATGGACTGAAGCAAGCATCACGGAGTTGGAATCTCCGCTTTGATGAGGTGATCAAAGAGTTTGGATTTGTCCAAACTTATGGAGAGGCTTGTATTTACAAGAAAGTGAGTGGGAGCAATGTGGCATTTATGATATTATATGTGGATGACATATTATTGATTGGAAATGATTTAGATCTTTTAAACAGTGTTAAAAGTTATCTAAACAGCAAATTTTCGATGAAAGACCTTGGTGAAGCATCATATATATTAGGCATTAAAATCTATAGAGATAGATCAAGGCGCCTAATTGGGCTATCGCAGAGTACATACCTTGATAAGATATTAAAGAAGTTTAATATGGACGGAAGTAAGAAGGGGTTCTTACCTATGTTGCAAGACAAGACATTGAGTAAGACTCAAAAGTCCGGCTACGGCGGGAGAAAGAGAGATGATGGATAAGATCCCCTATGCCTCGGCCATAGGCTCTATTATGTATGCCATGCTATGTACAAGACCGGATGTGGCACATGCTATTAGTTTGACTAGTAGGTACCAATCTGATCCAGGTTCGGAACACTGGATAGTGGTAAAGAACATCCTCAAGTACTTAAGAAGAACTAAGGATATGTTTCTTATATACGAAGGTGAAGAAGAGCTAGTCGCTAAGTGTTATGTCGATGCTAGCTTCGACACCGATCCGAATGACTCTAAGTCTCAATCCGGATACGTATTTCTCTTGAACAGAGCTGTAGTTAGTTGGAGGAGTTCCAAACAACCTGTGGTGGCTGGATCAACAACGGAGGCGGAATATGTTGTTGCTTCAGAAGCAGCGCAGGAAGCGGTTTGGATGAAGGAGTTCATAACGGAACTGGGTGTGGTTCCCAGTGCGTTGGACCCGATGGTGATCTATTGTGACAACAATGGAGCCATAGCCAACGCAAAGGAACCAAGGTCTCACAAGAATTCCAAGCATATTATGCGCCGACTACACTCCATCCGCGAGCATGTCAAGGATGGAGATATAAAGATGTAAAGTGCACACGGACCTGAATGTAGCAGATCCGTTGACTAAAGTACTCCCTAGGGAAAAACATGATCAACACCAGAACTCCATGGGTGTTAGATTTATCACTATGTGAACTAGATTATTGTCTCTAGTGCAAGTGGGAGACTGAAGGAAATATACCCTGAGAGGCAATAATAAAGTTGTTATTATGTATTCCTTGTATATGATAGATGTTTATTTTGCATGCTATAATTGTATTGATAGGAAACATCAATACATGTGTGTTTAATAAACAAAAAGGGTTCCTAGTCATGCCTCTCTTATAGACTAGCTTGTTGATTAACAAGATGATCAAGGTTTCCTGATCATGGACATTGGATGTTGTTAATAACAAGGTCACACCATTGGTGGAATGATGTGATGAACATTCATCCGAAGTATAGCATTACGATCAAGTCATTGTGTTTATATTTCTATAACATCATACGAAGTAATCTTTATCCTTAGACCATGAGATCATGTTAATTGCTAACACCGGAAGAGTATCTTGATAACATCAAACGTCACACCGTAATGTGGTGACTATAAAGATGGGTTCAGTGCTACGAAGGTGTTATGTTGAGGCTCATGGATCAAGCGTGGAATTTGTCAATCCAGATGACGGATAGATATACTCTGGGCCCTCTCGGTGATATCACATTAGGATTGCTTGCAAGCAAGTGATGTGATCACTAGAATGTTATATCACGGAACGAGAAAAGAGTGCATGTCGAATGAGATCAAACTAGGTATGGAGATACCAATGATCGAATCTCGGACATGTAATATATCAAGAGACAAAGGGATTTAGTTACAAGCGTTAAAGGTTCTCACGATCACAGAGTCATCGTTGAATGTGTAGGAGTCAAGACGGATCTCCGTGTCCTGCTGATTATTGATCGGAGAAGGGTCTCGATCATGTCTGCATTATTCACGAACCATAGGGTGGCACACTTAAGAGTTACCGGACACCATTTTGGAGCACATATGTTTCAGACGAAAGAATTGCAAAGCGCAGGAATTGTTTCAATAGAAACCGGAAATTGTTTCGGGTGAAATTGCAGAAGGTTCTGCATGTGATATTGAAATATTGCAAGGGGCTATATGTGAATGTTTGTTAATTAAAGTAATTAACAAAATTCTGAATAAATTTAATAAAAGAGTTTTATTAAATGAGAGAGCATTAAATTTGGAGAAACTTAATGCATTTAAAGTGGAGACTTTAAAAGGGAATGTGAAGAGGCATTTTAATGTGGAGGAGTTACGACCACATGAATGGGGGAGGTGAGGGGCCACCCCCCATGCGCCGGCCATGGAGAGAGGGGGCACCCCCCTCCTCCTATAAAAGGCCACCCATTCCCTCCTTCATCCACACACCTCCTTGTGAAGGATCTCTCTCCCCCTCTAGAATTATTCCCCCATGGTCTCGGATTAGCGAGATACATGTTCCCGGTGGCATTTCGTCTGGAAGGAGTTGCTGCTTCCGCTGGATCGCTGGAGCGAGGAGGTGGAGGTTGTCCGGTGGCTTGAACGTGTGTGCGAGTGCGGATGCGCTGCTGAGTTGCGGCACTCGGACTTCCTCACGATCTTCAGATCGGCAAGTGTATGACTACATCAACCACGAGTTCCTACTCGTTAACAAAGCTCGTTGTCTTCGAGGGTAAGTTCTCTATGGATGTATATCCACCCGTTTGCTTTGTACCTAGTAGATAGATCTTGGCGTGTAGTTCACACCGTAGGAATTTTTTTGTTTTCTATGTTGCGGACCCAACAGTTTCACTATAAAAGCGGCATTGCCCTTGGGAGTGGGATCAGTGGGCTAGAGAGCATTGAACATCCGAACTGCTGTTGGCATAATGTCTGGGCCATAATTCTTCATCATCTCAACACAGGCAGCGAGGCTCACCAAAAAGTCCTTCGTGTCATAAGGAACTGACTCGGCAACAAGGTCGGCTGGGGTACCCCGCTGCGTGCGGGACTTGGCTACGGCAGCAGAAGCAAGGGGTTCACTCTCTAGGAACTTGCCTGTAAACAAAACAGAAAGCGTCAGTGAAGCAAGAACACTTAACCCGGAGAGACAAATGTCGGGAAGAGGAAGAGAACTCATGGGAAATCTGGTAGAGGATCCGAGTAAGCTCATTGTGTTTCTTGGCATTCCTCGACTGGAGCTGCTCATACTCAGTGTTCACCGACTTAAGTTTGACGTCGGCTTCCTTAAGCAAATCTTTGTCCTTGGCAATCTGAGTCTTCAGGCGCTCTTTCTCCTCGGAGAACTCATGGTCGGCCTTGTCCACCTTGGATTTATGGAGATCCTTGAGCTTCTGGATTTCGATGTTCAACCTTGTAATTTCGTTGTCCTTGAGGCGCAGCTGAGCGATTTCATCATCCTTTTTCTTCATCTCGGCCTGATGCTTCCCTGCTTGTCCGGGAAAGTGAAACATCATGTCAGGGATGGGCACGCTATCTTGAAGTATAAATGCAATAATGGTTGACCTGATAGAGCTGAGATATAAATATCTGCCGAGTCAAGGAAAGAACATGCGGAAGCTAAAAGCAACCAAGTTAAGTCACCTTGGATCTCAGCCAATTTCTTGCGCATAATGACATTCTTAGCCTCAGCCTCGGCTGCATAATCTGGATAGTAAGTTAGTATGGATAGCAAGTAACTCGAGGGAACAAAAATGAAAAGGTCTCAAGCAAAATAATTTACCCTTCTTTTTGTGATCAACAAGCAACTTGCTGTATCTGGCGCGAAGATCCTTATATGAGTCCAGCAGGCGCTGGAACTCAGCAGTTCGGCAGTAGGTGGTGATATGAAACAAGCCAATGTTAGTTCAGAAATAGGAAGAAAGAAATTCGAAGTCTATAAGGTCCGGGCCAAGTGGAACTTAACCCGTCTCTAGATGTGTGAATATTCGAAGTCTACAAGATCCGGGCCAAGTGGAACTTATCCCGGCTCTAGATGTGTGGATATTCGAAATCTACAAGATCCGGGCCAAGTGGAACTTAACTCGGCTCAAGGTGTGTGGATATTCGAAGTCTACAAGATCCGGGGCAAGTGGAACCTAACCCGGAGGTGTGTGGATATTCGAAGTTTACAAGATCCGGGCCAAGTGGAACTTAACCCGGCTATAGGTGTGTGAATATTCGAGGTCTACAAGATCCAGGCCAAGTGGAACTTAACCCGGCTCTAGGTGTGTGGATATTTGAAAATACTAAGGACTTGCACTAATTATCTAAGAGCATCCAACCGAGTAATGAATTACTCCCCCGGAGGCTTGGGGACTAGTGGGTATATCTCTAAGTGTTTGCATATATAAAAGGCATAGCAGAAAAAGAGCTTACCTCCATCATTCAGCCAGCAAGGGAGATGGCCCTAGTGGCGGTGTTCATCTGAGCGCTGAACTCCGCCGGACCAAACTTCTCCGGGAGGCAGTCGGCCGGGTCTCCTCAAGGCAGGCCGACTTACGGGGTAACCCGGCCTAGTGGGTGTTCACCTAACATTAACCCGGCCGACATAAAATATATGTCGGCTATGCCTGATTTACTATGTGTGAAGGTACCCATGTAGCCGGGTTAGCCAAGCGCTAGCCTGGTTACCACTTGGCTTCCAAGAGAAGGAAGGAATCTCCCGCTGGTCAAAAGGTGGCCTCTGTCCACTATAGCGTGAGTGAAGCGAGCAGAGGGAAGGACCAGTGGGGCGTGTCCGACAAGGTGACGCGGGCAGTGTCGGCTGACGTGATCCATGTCTAGTGACGCCAAAAGACAAGGAGGTCAAAGAGGATTACGTCCATAGTTCGGACTAGCTGTTTAAAGTGAATAAAGAGGCATCTAGCTTTAACCAAAGGGAATATCCGGGAATATGCCTCCACGTATGCCCTAAGTTTGTAACCTGGGTTCCCCTATATAGGGAGCACCAGGGCCTCCATGTAAGAGGAGGAATCATTATGTCTAGGGAGAACTCTAAAGCACTGTAGTGGGGGTAAGAGAACTAGTCTCCTTCTCACGAACAACTCGAGGATCCCTTGTAAACCACCATTGATAGAGTGAAAATACAAGCATATGTGTGTGTGGAATCCCCACACTATCCCTCCCTGGATTCCTCTAGTGCATATTGGCCCCATCTTTAGCCTATCCACGGCATCTGCTGTGCCACAACCACGACAAATTCCACCATCCAATATATATATGGGCATTTGCATTTCTTCTTGGTTTCATGTCTAGCTCATATATAATAAGATGGATCCACTTCTAAATCTACATGATTCCATTGTTGTTCTCTTATTGTTCTCACAACAATAATTATGTGGAGTCACATGGCCACCTTTGCATGTCATGTGAGTAGAATGCTTCTATTAAGCTTCCATAGGATTTTATTTAAGATATGCTCATGTATGATGCTATTTTGACTACAAGTGGAACTAGTGGGATAATACACACTAACATGGTCATGTGGCTTCATATGGATGCATATGTCAAATATCCTCATATGATTAGCAAGCTTCCTTATTATATTGATCCACCATTCAAATAGTGTCTTTGTTATATGCAGCTATGTCGAGATGCTTGGTTCCTTTGAGCCGTCAACCAAATATCACATGGCCTAGTTTGTTTTCACAAACTAGACCAAGCTCTTGCTCATGCATACACATGAGAGCTTCCCTCCTTTCTCTCTCTCTTTGGATTTCTTTGTTTTATTTGGTTTGGGCAAACAAAGGCAATGACTAAAACTAACTCAAACTCGTCCCTCCATCTTTTGGTTCTGTGCTCTTCAGCTGCTTTGCAAACTGTAGCCATTTTCAAATTTGAAGCAAACTAATTCAAACAAACAAATAAAAGTGGACATAATAAATAAAAGGGGAAAGAGCTTACCTGGCCGCAGCCCCTCTTTCTGGCCCAACCTACAGCCGCATCAGTCAGCAACATAAGACGCAACCCATCGCTAGCTTGGCCCAGCTCTTTTTCTCCTTGTGGCCTGCTAACCTCTGAAGTGGAGGTCGATAGGTCATGTTCTTCTTCTCTGTTTTCTCTCCGCCCCCTTCCTCCATCTCTGCAGGTAAACAGAAGGCAGCAGGTGACCGTCTGCGCCATCTTCCGTGTCACGCAGAGATCGCCCTCCCCTTCTTAAGCCGCAGCTGCAAGCCCTAGAGATCCCCTCATGTTTCCCCTCCCTTTCTCCACCACGGCTGACATGGCCACGGGATTGAGGAGCTTCGCGCCGCCGCCTCCATCATTGCTAAGGTCCGTGAGGTAGCGGGAAGGCTTCCCCTTCGTCTTCCGCATTGAATGCGCTGCTTAGGAGGAGCTAGGGATGCCAAGAATTGCCTCGCCGCCGATGTCCCTGTCAAGTATGAGGAAAAGGACCTCGTCGCTGTCGTCCACGAGCCTCTCTATCCGCTTCTAGGCCGGCCACCTCGCCTCCAAACTCCTTAGTGAGCTCCCCACTTGCCCTCTCTCTCCCTGGCTCTCCTTGCTCTCCGCCCCGTCGTAGCAGCCGTGCACCCAGCCCCGCGAGCGCTCGCCAAGCCACACGCATGCCTGCTGTGCCACGCCAGGGCGTGCACCGGCCCTGCACCGAGAGCAGCAGCCACAACTCGCAGCCTTTTTCCCACCTCTGTTCCTCGCCATCCCCCACCCGTTGTAGTGCACTGTCAAGGAATTTCCCTGAACAAGAATTGTAGCCAGATGTCTCCTCTACAATTTTCGTTTTTGTGCCATGGTCTAACTCATAGCCGATTCGTCGCCGTCTTCCCTGGAAATCATCCAGATCCGCCGCGAGCTCACTATCGTCGACAGTTTCATCAGACACAGACCAGCCATAATCTTTTGTAAAAAAACCCTTGTTTTTTTGATCCTCAACCCGCAGCCCAGGACCCACTGATCAGTCCCATAGTCGGCCGTGCTTTTTACAAAAAGGCTCCCCACCTTTTTGAAGCCTTGCTCCGCAGTCCCTCCCCCTCCCACGTGGCGTCCACCTAGCCGTCTGCGCGCGAGCGTGGCCCCGCATGGCTCTGTCCCCACCTGTCATCGCCTATGGGTAGAGAGTGATTAGTTTGTATTATAAAACCAGAACCATTTCTGAATTCAAAATTCCAAATTTGTATTATAATCTGTTTAAATTTAAACTTATTCATAAATTTTAAATAAATAAGAATTTGAATTAAAGTTATATATGACATGTGATTAGTTTTTAAATACGAATCCAATTGTAAATTCAAATCTTTTCAAAACTAATTCAAACTAGGCAAACCTTGAACATTTGACCATAATTGCATAATTTGAATTTAATATTGTTTTAAATTCATAATTTCAAGTATATTGGATAATATATGTTTTTGAATCAGACAAACATGAGGAATTTGTTTATGCTATTTATAATATCGTTTGAGTAATTTAAAATTTCTAAATAATTTAATTGTTAATAAATGCCATTTCTTAAATATTGCATAAATTTAAAACCGTAATTCCGAATTCGACAAATAATACGTCTAAATCGATCAGCACGACGAGCCCGTTCTAAATATGCATTCCGTGATATGAATTGTAGCATGTATCATATAAATATTAAATAATTAGAACTGTTTATGGAAGCAAAACATGCCTAAATAAATAAAGTGCTTTATTATTGTTTCTACACCTCACCCATGCCATGCTATGTTATACCATGCAATTGTGCATCATTCCATCATGGCATACCTTGGTTGCTCATTGCATCTGATTTATATGATTGTGTAATGTATTTATTTTGGCCCTTGTGTGTTTGGGTTTTAACTGGATAGACACTGAGCAAGGAGAATATCAGGAGCCTCAAAGTATTACCCGGATCTATCCTATTCTACAACTGAACTGCCATGCAAGAAATTCCCTATGCTTGCATACATATAATACCTATGATGCTATCTTATTCCTGCACCATTGAGTCACAATTGCATTAAATTGAAACCCAAGTATTGCATAGACTTTACTTTTAAATCCCACCGAAACTTGTACCCTCAATCCTATGAGTCATTACTATAGGAGTTGTTTGAGCCATGCAAGTCATAGAACTGCATGTGCAGGGTTTGTGCGTGTTTTGGATAATGAGGTACCTAAAGAACTTAAACTGTTTAGTATTGGGATAACTAAAGAAAGAGGCACTGGTGGGCAATAGCTATTATTTGGTTCTTCCATGCTCACTTGTGTCCCATAGGACCCTGAGTACTTGATTCATGTTCCTTGACTATCGCATTATCCGCATGTGGGACCATGAATCCCCATCGCTTGAGCTTGATTCACACTTTATTTCTTGGGGCCACAAAGTAGTTTGGGACTTTATTACTATCTTGTACTTATGCCATGCTTTACCGCTTTATTTAATATTGCACGTGGATCGCCTATACTATTTTGGATTGTGGCACGATTTCATGGTATCGATAAGCCCAGTCACACTTTCGGGTTCCCAGTCGTTTATAGTCGTTCTTGTAAACCCTGGGTCCGTCTCGGAGCCAGCCAACTTCGTTGCGGGTAGCTTATTGGGGTGGCCCCCTGAAATAATTTATGAATCCTGGGAATGCATTGTCGTGAGGCCTCGTTTATTTTTATTTGGTTCTTCCCAAGGTTGATCGTGCGTGTGTTGCTATTTGTGCACCCCTGCAGGGTAATCCTTTCGGAAAGTCGTGTCTGCAGTTATGGATGACTTGAAGCACAGTTTCTCGATCATAGACAAGCATAACTAAAGTACCACCTTTAATTTGACTAAGACATGACTAGTAAATAGTGCATTACTCATGGAATGGTTAATAAAGTTGCCAATGGATGGGATGTTCTCCCGCCTTCTTGTTGGTAAGCGAGAAGGAGGGCGAGCGATGTTTAATTATTTTACTTATATCACTATTGTTACTAATTAACGAGAGTCTGTCCATCTCTGGTGGGGCGGATGTGTAGCGTGTCCCTATAGAACTGTTTAGCTATTATCATTCGCTGCAATTGTGTCACCCCCAGGTTGTTCCCTTTAGATGCATTAAGACTTGCTAAGTACCCCTAGGGTCTCACACGATAAATATTTGGTTCAGATGGACAGGTATACTCTCAGGAAGGTTACTGGGTCGAAGAGACTGATGAGGGTGGCAATGACTATCAGTGTAGAGATTCCGGGGTTGGATATCCATGAGATATGTGGGCGGGATGTGCTTATTTTCAGGGCATCTTATGCCAATTTGCTTCTTGTCCGTACTCGGACCTTGTTTTTCTCTTCCGCTTGATACTTTGATGTGTGATGTATGATCATGTATCCTAAACTATTATCTCTATCTAGGATATTTGGATCTTGTCATATGGCATTGAATATTTCTGTCTCTATTGTTTTTAGATGGTGTGGCTCTGATGTATATTGTATGTCTCTGACATACATACTCATTTGTGTATGTTTTGATCGCTTTGCCTGTCGACTACACTACTCGCTCTTGTCCCGATGTTCTTGAAAGTGGGTGGGATGGTTGGCCCGTACCGTGCCCTGCTCCACGAGGTGGGCCTACTATGTGTGGCTACGCGGCCCCACGGTAGTACTTCCTCCACTTTTGGGTTCATCTAGGCTTGATCTTAGAGCTTAGGGTCCGAGGTATTACAGTTGGTATCAGAGCCATTCCACCCTTCAGGGTCTTAGCCAAGATGGTCGTTGTCAGTCTAGAAATATTTTGGTAGCTATTTATATTAGGGAAAAACTAAACGTGAGAGTAGGACTTCTTCCATTTTTCTTCTTACCCACCCACCCACCCTTTTCTGGTAAGGAAGTGTAACGTTTGTCTATTCTCATCTAAAAGTTCAAACTAGGATTCACGTGTTTAGGGTTTCTGTAGTACAATAGGATGCGTGTGTAATATTTTGTCTATCTATTGAATCCAACCTTGTTATTGCAATCTGCCTTTGTTTATCAACTATTGGTACATTCCATACCAATAGGCTAATTTGTAAACCAACGCAATCTATTCGACTCTTTGTAAACCGATGCGATCTGTCTTACTCTTTGTTAATCGACGCGATATAGTTAGGGGTGTTTGTTCTTTAGCTGCCATATCTCTTTCAGTTATTCTAAAGAAGGATAAGAGTTGAGTTGCACGCTTTTCCTATTCATGTGGGGAGTGATGCTTTGAGTGCGGGATGGAGTCATGACCATACCACTACTCTCATCATTCGCTCTTGCCATGCAAGTCGTAGAAGTACATGTGTAGGGTTTGTGTGAGTCTTGGATAATGAGGTACCTAAACAACTTTAAAAAATTAGTAATGGGATAACTAAAGAAAGAGGCACCAATGGGAAATAGCTATTATTTGGTTCTTCCATGCTCACTTGTGTCCCATAGGACCCCGAGTACTTGATTCCTGTTCCTTGACTATCGCACTATCTGCATGTAGGACCATAAATCCCCTTCGCTTGAGCTTGATTCACACTTTATTTCTTGGGGCCACAAAGTAGTTTGGGGCTTTATTAATATCCTTTACTTATGCCATGATTTATTGCTTTATTTACTATTGCGCGTGGAGCACATGTACTTTTTAGGTTTGTGGCATGATTCACACTTTCGGTTCCCAGTCATTTACAACCATTCTCGCAAACCCTAGGTCTGTCTCGAAGCCGGCGAACTTTGTTGCGGGTAGCTCATTGGGGTGGCCCCCTGAAATAATTTATGAATCCTAGGAATGCATTGTCGTGAGGCCTCATTGCTTTTATTTGGTTCTTACCGAGGTTAATCGTGCGTGTGTTGCTTGTCATCAGATTTGAGACATGTACACCGAGACGGGGTCCTCGAGGCATTTGGAGAAAGGGGGTGTGAGGCGATAGTATTCCAGGATGATGAGCACACAAGCTTTACCTAGGTTCGAATCCGCTGGCTTTGGACGGATCCTACTCCTACTAGCAATCTACTAATATCGTAGAGCCGGAAGTACAGATTACAAGAGAGGTTCGCCTGTGCGAGTTGAGATTGTAGATTGTGGGTGCCCTAAAGGCTGGTCCCTAGGACGGCTTATATAGATATCCGGCTTAGGGTCACAGGAGAGACCTATCCGGCTACGACTAACAGTCAGTTACAAAGTACATCTTGGACTAAATGTAACTAAATAGGCCTAAGTTGGTAAGTCTTCTGGGCCTTCCCGTAGCTGGATATAACTCCGTCTTCTCTCCCAAACTGGGCCGCCTGTGAAGCAAAGCTCTAACCCGAAGTGGTCCACCCTAGTCAGCAAGTCATAGTGGGTATAGCCGGAAAGTATATCCCCAACAGTAGACCCTAGAAGCCTCTAAGATCCTGAGTCGGATTTCATCATCTAGCTTGATTTATCTTTGGCTTGAAAAATCTTGAAGGGTTCCTGAAACTCAAAACGAAAGTAAGATCCGAGTCTCAAATTGAGTCGGACCTGTGAATATGTCATTCGGTTTTCCAACTTGAAATTCAAACTAAGCCGGAACTTGGTCTCTGACGCAACCTAACATCAGTCAAGGTCAAGTCACGTCACTGATAGACATTCTTGATAGTGCGACCGTTGGTGGGTCCGTTTATCGTGGAACTGAGGCACCGTTTAATGCGCACGCAGAGATCGAGGAGGCATAATATTCTCGAGGAGGTTACCCAGCTCCTTCCATGACACGTGGCATGTTCACTGTTCGTTTCACACGAATCTTGGTGCAAGCGAGGCATATAAGGGGTTCAGATCTCCTTACTCTTCCTCACTAGTGCCTCTGCCTTCCTCTTCCTCCTAATGCCACCACGCCCTTGCTCCTCCTTTCATTCCCCCAAATCGCACAACGCCGCCCATCCAAGGTCACTATTATCACCAAAATGGCTAACACGTCTTCATCTGGTACGGCGCCGACCACTACAGCGGCGGAGAAGGAGAGTTTCCATGGAGTGTGGATCTCGTGTGTCCTCGATGACAGGAAACTGCACATCGTTGAGAAGCATGGTCTCCTATGCACCGAAAACTGGCAGAGCAGCTTCGACGAGGTCGTCCCCAATCCTCGCGCCGACGAGAGGGTCCACTTTGGCACTCACCTCGATAGAGGTTTGAGATTTCCCCCCTTAGATTTCTTCTCTGAGGTCGGAGATTACTATGGAGTTCAAATCCATAATTTACCCCCAAACACGATTCTAAAGCTTAGTGCTTACGCTTCCTTGTGTGAGGGTTATCTCGGAATTAAACCTAGTCTTATCTTGTTCCGATACTACTTTGGTACCCTAAGAAACTCCATCACTTCAGGTAATCCTTACATTACCGGGACTCTTAGCCAGACTCTTAGGAGAGACCGAGTCTATCCCAATATTAAAGCTAGCAAGTCGGTGAAGAAATATCCGTCCATGTTCTTTTACCATAAGGACAAACCGGCTCCCGGCAAAGAAACTGCTTTGCTGGCTTTTGTTGATGGTGCCGCCACGCCCCAAGAGTCCTGGAATGCGGAAGCTCCAGCTCTTTCTGATGATCTGATTCTCGTCAAGAGACGGATCAAATATCTGATGAAGCACAAGGGTCTGAATGCATCCGAACTTATCCACTGCTGGCTGGCACGCCAGATTTAGCCCCTCCAGTACCATGGTGACCGGATCATACACACAATCACCAAGAATAAGAAGGACAACCTTAGGATCATCTCGCTCCCAATCCCGGACAAAGAATATGAGTCCCGGATCAAATGGTTGATCAAGGAGGGAGTTGAGAGGAAGATTCTAGATCTCTCTCTGGACATGTATACTGCTGATGAACCTTTAACACCAGTAAGTTTTCCAACTGTTTCCTTCATACTCAATTTATCTAATCATTTATACTTTGTAGCTTTGCAATACTGAGATAGTGTCTCTTTCAGCTTGCTGACCTCCCTGATTTGGAGCTTGCTCCTCTCAAGGGATATCCACCTGAGGATCCGGTTCCTCAAGAGGATGAAGAACTTGAAGTTTTACCGGAGGCGCTTACCCGGAAATTCAAAGCTCCGGATGTTTCCGTGAGCACTCAGAAAGTGCCTGTTGTAAAGAGGTAAACTTCTTCACAAGGATTCGAGTATCAATTTATATTCTCCCTGAATTGCAACGATCTTACTCTGTCACCATCCAGGGCTAAAACAATTGACAACGGTAAGGCAAAAGGAAAGCCGGGGAAGACTCTATGCTTGCAGAAGTGGGTTCTAGCCTCACCTGCTACCCCGCCTCCGACTCCTACCCCAAAGCCATCATCAGCACCGGAGGGTACTTCTTTTCTGCACGTTGAAGATGTTTTGGCTCATTCTCAAGAGCTAGCGAACCTTGGTTCGCAAACTAACGTCACGGTAGGTGACTCAGAACTTTATAGAGGTGAACACTCAAAGGGTAATGATCCCTTAGTTGAGACCTTCGTGGATAATCTTCTGTAGAATCCGGGTATTGCCAAACTTGGCCTTACTCAGAAGAGCGCAGAAGAGATCCAGAAGCTGGCTCTCCATTGCCTAGAGACCCAGAATATCATAGCAGAGTAGGAGGCGCAAGAAGATGAAGGCGTCAAACTTGTCGACCTTCTTGACCAAGTTCGTCTCCGCGACGAGAAGTTGAAGGTTGGTGTGTGATAGCTATGAGATTCGACATATTTTTGATGGTTTTTATTGATGGTTTTTTTTCTGGATTTGATTTTCTAGCTTTACCTAACACTAATACTTCGGTAGCAAAGAAAACTTGGTTTTTAATGTGTGTTTCAGGTTCTGAAAATCAATAGAAGGTTTTAACAAGAGAAACACAATATTCAGGCAAAAACAAGCAAGTCTCTTTTCAGAAGCAATCAAGGGAGGCATACAGAAGCTTTAACGAGCAACTATACGATGGGAATAATTTTCCAGCCGTATAGTTACCGCCATATAGTTGCCGCCGCCTCCATCTTGTCAAAAGGGACAACTTTCGTGAAGAGGAGGGACGCGAAATCATAACACAGCAGCCACCATCCCATCCAGAAAGGAGAAAGGAGAGATCCAGAGAAGAAGGGGGAGACGTTCTTCATCTCGCTCCACAATCTTCGACCTCCTAGCGATCACACCCTCATAGCCATTACTTGTACTTGAGAGAGAGAGAGATCTTCACATGGCAAGATTAGGGTTTGAGATTGTTTCTTCCTATCTTGAATTGTGTTGGATTACTTTTCTATTCTTATTGTGGATCTCCACGGTAATATCGATAAGAAGTCCCTTTATTTAATTATATTGATGATGCTTTCTTCTCTCATGTGTGAGTAAGTTCCTTGGGCGTGGGAGATGTAAGGGATTGGTGAGATGTGATGTGCCTCCATATATTTTCCATTAGTTTGTGATTGATTTTAATTACTATATTATGTGTGCTTGACTATCTCTGGGATGCCTAATGCTTGTTGTCCAATTAAGGGCCCAGACAACATGATGCTTTGTTCTACACAGATAGGATCTTGTTTGCTAGCAGACCGGCAACCCCCAAGTGACACGCGGATATCAATGGGAAACTAGTTTGACTCGAGGATTACAAGGAACCACTGTGCTTATTGCATTAGTACGATCCAAGGAGCTTAATTGCTAAGGAACCGGAAGGATCCTAATCGTCTAGTGACTGACCATGATTTTGGTAACACACTAGTAGGATTATTGAAGTTGGGATGAAATATACCAAGAGGAGTTTCGGCTAATTATGGATTGCTCATCTACACATATACTTATAATATTATAATTATTACACTTATCATTCTTCCACCTAGCAAAATCACTATCACCATGAACTGTATCTCCCCACGCCTTCTTTGTCATCTTCAGAAAACCACAAACAATCGAATTGTCCTTTACTTGTATGCTTTTTATTCCTGAAGTTTACATTTTAGTTTTATTTAAGTATATCCAGTTTAATACTAATTTCATTCTTATTTCCACACTTGTAGTTAATTCAATCAAAGACCTGTGACAACTTTGACTGTGACAGAGACTTCATTCATAAACACTTACCTTTGGCCCCATGTGGGATCGATATCTATATTTCGAAATTAGCTACAAACGATATGTGCACTTGCAGACATCAAGCTATTTTCTGGCGCCGTTGCCGGGGAGCTAAGCGCTAAGTGTTTGTCTCTTGACATTTCAGGTGTTACTACTACAAAATGGTCTCCCTAGGAGACAAGGGGTCTACACGCTCTGGTAGGACCTATTTACCAGATTATATTGAGCGCGTGCCTATTCAAAGGCGCGAGGAAATTATTGAAAAACTTTTAAGATCAAATAAGGTTGAAGTTGAAAACCTGAGTGATTTTATGGAAATCATGTCCATTTACAGGATAGCTCCCAAGAAACCTGACAAAACTCTCAGAGAATACAGTGCTCCAAATTCTGCTTTTCTTAAACAACCAATAGAATTTCCTAATCCTAGAGTTAGAGAATATCGATTTGATGGTGGAATTATTAAAAATTTGCAGGAGAAAGCTTTCAGTGGAAGGGAAGATGAAGACCCAGGAAGACATCTTAGAAAGTACGATGATGTGATAACATTGCTTGGACCAAAAGGTTTGCCAAGATACTTCTCTCGTCTAAAATTATTTCATTGGTCTCTTAAAGGTAAGGCTCTAGACTGGTTATATTCTCTCCCTCGTCATTACATTAAATGTTGGGAAAACTATATTGTTAAATTCATAAACAGGTTTAATCCTTTTAAAAAGGTAACTAAAATTAGAAAGAATATAGGCAACTTTAGTCAGGACGTGGGAGAAAACTACCCACAAGCCTGGGATAGATTCTTTGGAATGATCAATGGTATTCCTAATCATGGCTATTCTGAATCAACTATTTGCCATTTATTTTATCATGGTCTTAATACTCAATGCAGACAGTTTCTTGACCTATCAGCAGGAGGATCGATAAATACTTTAACTAATAAAGCATGTTTGGAATTGATGTCTACTAGGGATAAGAATGATTCTTTATATAATCCTGATTTCGGCACTAAGCTGGAAAAAGGGATACTCCGTATAACTCCTGATCTTATGCCTGAAGTACGCAAAATAATGAAAGAAAAAGGTATACCTTCTAAACATGTTAAGGAAAACAAAGTAGACTTGTTACAAGTTTTTACTGAAGAAGATAAAACTAGAAAAGTTTTTCAAGAATTAAAACATCGATAAGCAAAATCTCATAATAACCTACATAAGCAATTTCAAAAACATAAGAAGATTTTGGCGGAACTCACGGAAAATTATGATGAGATTGGCCAAGAAATAAAATTATTTCACAAGTACCTTAGTTTGATTGAAACCCAATATGAACAAATAGCATCTGGTTATCAAATATTTCTTCAAGATGATATAGATATTCCTGTTTCCACTAATGTTGTTACAAGGGGAGGTGCAGTTGTTACAGGACCATTAGGACCACCAGAATATGAAGCTGAAAAGGATCGAAAATAAAAAGCCTTGCTCAAATCAAGCCAAGAAGATGATACACTGGTGGATCCTCAAGATGAAACTGCTCAAGAAACACAAGATCAAAACACGGAGGAGCAAAATGATGCACAGGATGACTGTTATGACTCTAATGCAGAGACAGTTGATCCAAGGGAAGAAAAAGAGATAAGCAATGAAGATGAAGTTGTTGTAGTGGAAAAGAAGAAGAGCGATAAGCAGCAACAAAAGAAAGCAACAAAAGAGCCTGATCCCCCATAAAAGGTAAAATACAAGAATAAGAAAGGTGAGAAAAAGCTTCCTTATCCAGAACGAAAAAAGAAAGCACCGGATCAGGTAATCTATGATTCTTTCAAAAAGGCACTTGGTGATCTTCGTCTAGAAATTCCATTTGCGGATGCAATAAAAGTTCCTACCTATTCCAAATTCCTTCGTGATATTCTTAGTAGAAAGAAATAACTGAAACCGTTGCCATGGTGACGAGTTATCCTGCTAATGGGATGCTATTGTCTAAATCGAGAGATCTCGGAATACCAACTATTTCATGCTCAATTGGCAAAACAGATATTCATAATGCTTTGTGTGATTTAGGTGCAGGAGTTAGTGTAAGGCCATATTCCCTCTATAAAAGGTTAGGATGAGGGGAGTATTCCCCTACTACTATCACTTTACAGATGGCTGACAAGTCCACTAAACAACCCATTGGTATGATTGAGGATGTTCTATTTACAATAGATGAGCATGTTATTCCCACTAATTTTATTATCCTTGAAATGCCAGAGGATGAAAAATTATCTATAGTACTTGGAAGATCTTTCCTTAGTACTGCAGGAGCGTCAGTTGATTGTGCTGAGGGAAAAATAATCTTCAATGTTTATGATGCTAAAATCATTTGGTATTTTCCAAAGAAGCTGGAAGTAGGAGAAAGATATATTCCACCAGCAAAATGATTTCATGTGGTAAGTGCATTTGATAAGGGGCAACCCAAGGTAAGAATTCAAGAACAGAGAAGGGGTTGAATTATTCAACCATTTTAAATAAAATGCATAATGGGAGTCAACCCATCACATTAATAAAACAAATTAAAGAATAAAATGTTCATCGCATTCCTACAACTTTTTCACAGACATTCTTGCGGAAGCGCACCCTTGAAGATGCAGCTGTCAAAAAGTAGTAGAAATATCGATTGAACAAGCGTAGAATAAGTATAAAAATAAAAGATTGAGTTTTATCTGCAAAAACTAGCTTAATCATTTTGTCCAGATTAGAAAGTGAATCTCTAAAAATTTTGGGCAAAAAAGCTTGGTACTGAAGGTTTAAAGACTAACTATACGGCAGGAATAAAAAATTCTAGCCGTATAGTTCGGCCGTATAGTTATCGTTGCCTTTGTAAAATTTCTTTTCCAGGGCATAGAAGTTTTAACGACCAACTATATGGAAGGAATAAAAAATTCAGCCATATAGTTATCGTTGCCTTTGTAAGATTTATTTTCGAGAATTCTGAAGGTTTAACGACCAACTATATGGCGGGACCATTTTGATCCGGCCGTATAATTTGGCCATATAGTTATCGATGCCTGTCTCAGAAAATTTATCTCAAGGACATAGAAGGTTTGACGACCAACTATACGGCGGGACCATATTGATCTGGCCGTATAGTTGCGCTCGTATAGCTATGATATGGCATAAAGAAACCCTAATTGTCGACGCCACCGCAACTATACGGCGGAAACTTCTTTTCCCGCCCGTATAGTTGCGGCCGTATAGTTCCGCGCGACCACTTAATCGCATCGAGGCGGCTAGGGTTCTTCCTCCTCCTCACATTTTCTCTCATATTCTCTCCAAACCCCTCAAAAGTCCACCAAGAATTCTTGATTCTTCGTGAATTTCGTTCGTTTGAGTTGGGGAATCAATAGATCAATATGTTTCTCTCCCTATCCATGCTTTATTTTCAGAATTACATGGTTGAAACTCTCACATTGATCTAGTGGATGAACTCAAGCTTATTTTGTTTTTCCTTTCGATTTCTCATGTTAGGATTAAATTTTTCCATGTAGAATCGTTCGTATATCATGTAGAAACTATATGCCTAAGGTTTCATGGTGAAATTTTTCAGTGCATCAAGATGAACAAAATTGGTAGCATTTTTCTCAAGAGGAAGCGCCAACATGGTGAGAGCTCGGGGCTCCGGGACAGGCGCAACAGCAAGTTGGCCATGGTTTCATCAAGGAGGGTGATGCCCACACATTGGGCCGATGATAGTTTTATCACTGCGGCAGGGTTGAGGGCGGACTTTGACCTCATGTGTGAAAATGCAGGGCTATCACTACTCGCCTACGCAGGCCACAATACCTACACTGAGCTCACCTATAAGTTCCTCGCCTCTTTCTACGATGACCACAAGGAGAAAGGTAATGCATGCACGGTAAGCTTCACCATAAACCAACAGCAATATGAAATAACTTTCCAACAATTTTGTGATGCTTTTGGCTTCCCCCATGGTGGGGAGTCAACTGTTCCAAACTTATATAGCGTCTCAAGGGGAGAAACTTGGGAGGTTATTTCTATTAATGGTGGCAGGTCCTTCTACCAGAAGAAGATGTCCACCATTCGGAACCCAACAATTCGCTACTTCTCCTTGTTCCTCGCCAATACACTGTTGGGAAGAGGAGATACCGGTTCCATGGCCAATGCGGACATGGACATGATCACCAAGGCACTCTTCCCCAATGCACCACAGAGCCTCAATCATGTAGCTCTACTCCTCCAGCACCTTTGCCACCAGAGCAATGATGACTGCAAGTGCACAGATCGTTTGTAGCTAGTTTTGAAATAAACATATTGATCCCACAGGGAGAAGGAGTCTGAAGTCTAATAACTCTTGAAATAAATATTGCGATAGAAATGCTAGATAAAGTTCTAAGTAACAAGATAAAATGCGAGTAATGTGTAAAAAGGTGTTTTTGGGTTTTGGGTATAAGGGAAATAATAAAGTAAAGCAAAGTAACTTAATACAGAAAGTAAGTATCGCGTATGTGAAGAAAGATTGGAACTACAATAGGGAAAAGCATTCTCGGGGAGTAGCGGATACACCACTAGCATTGTAAAGATCTAAGATAAAGATTATCATCATGAACATTCTCAACTATGTATGTGTCATGGGTATACCCTACAGGTACTCGGGTTTGATATATACGGTCCAGATACGGCAGAAGCCCATGGCGTTGCCAAGGCCCGATGAAGAATTCGAGTGGCCCACGAACTCTTCGATTGCTTGCGAGGCAAGAAGAAGCTTAAGATAGAAAGTTCAAAGGGCGAACCCTAATCTGTAATCGACTCGACCTGCTACCTGAGACCTAGCCTATTTATATAAAGTCTAGGAGGGGCGGCGAGGAGGACAATCACAACCCTAGTTTCCACAACTCTCGCCAGATTGCATCTACGCACCCCTGTAATCTTCGATTCCTTCGATAATTCCAAGAGCAGACAAGCAGGAGTAGGGACCTCTACGAGGCCTGAACCTAGGTAAACCTTGCGTCCCTGTGTGCTTGTTTGCTAGATGATTGATGCCTCCATCGCTCCCTCCTTCTCCAAAACCCAAGTCCATAACAATGGGCATTGACGAGTTGAACCCTCGTCAATTGGCGCCGTCTGTGGGAATTGGGAGTGCTGATGTCGCGGCTTCTTTGGCCCCGTAAACCGCGATCTACAACTCTGCAACAGTAGAGATTCGCCAGCTCTTCGGTGCTTTCGACTTCACCATCCACACGACACCCACTCGCCCGGCTTTCGAGTCCATGGGCGATGGGATCAACCTGGCGATTGGGAGCTTCTGCTTCCAAGTTGGTCAACTAGGCATGCTTCACAAGCCTGACCAGCCGACAACACCCGCGATTGCTCCCGCATTGTGGTTCCCGCCACCAATCGGCACCCTCAGCGATCTTAATGCCTCAGCAATAGCTGGGAGCACGGACAATGACAGCAGTCGCGGATCCGATCTAGGTGACCTAGCCATAGAAGATGGAGCCTACGGCTCCGGATCTGAAAGTTGTGGGAGCAACAACTTCCCCAATCACTTCATGTGCGTTGTCATCAACGCGGGCGATACCAGCGTCAATCGCGAAAACGTCGGCACCGGATCTGGCACCGGACCGCCCAACAGCGGTATACCCAATGGAAGTACACCCAACGGTGGCCCCACCAATGGCGCGCCCACCAATAATGGGACAGGAGGAGAACCGTCGCTCACGGTGAATGAGAATACCAGAGAGCGCATGCTGATCAAGCTCAACAACAACGAGTGGGCTTGCTATCGAGAAGCTCTACAGGGCAATCCTCTACCTCCCAACACCTTGCAGGACATGCTGATAGGCTATCATTGGCTCCTGAAGGAGGAATTAAAGCGCCAGCAGTAGGTGATCACGCAACTCGAGGCGCGCAGAAAGGCAGCGGACGAGTCGAGTCTTCGACGAGCTAGGCTCTCCTCTGCCAACAAGAGGCGATCTCGACTGGCCCACCTCACCGAGCAAGAACGCGTAGAAGCCGCGAAAGTCCTCGACTTCAGCTCTATGACAGTGGATACGCAGGGCAACGTGCTACCGAAGACGCTGCAAGCTGTAGTGACAGCAGCCACCATGTACCTCCTCAACAACCAGCCACCGGCTGGAGATCCGCGAGCTGCCATGCACCGATCTACGATCGCGGGCCTGTGGCTAATCGAGGCCGCCCTTGATAAAGAACCAACACTAGAGCCGAAGAAAAGCAAGGCTCTGGACAAATACTACTACTCGATCCTCCAAAGGCGTCGCCACGATCGTCATGACGCCGTCACGGACGATGACTACGATGCACGTGATGACATCACGCAGTGCAAGGTCGACAAGATGCGGGCAAGGCGTGCTTGTTCGACTGACTCAGAAGAAGATGAGATAGAGCTCTGCGCCAGATGCTTCAGTAGGCCATCAGGCGGAAGCGAATGCTTAAGGGGTTCAAACTCCCGTTGGAGAACCCGAAATTCGACGGCCTACAGGACCCAAAAATCTGGTTGGAGGACCACATCTCCTCCGCCAGGCTGCATGGCGGGAGTCGAAGCACGGCCATGCAATGCCTGCAGCTACAGCTGTAGGGCGCCGCCCGCGCATGGCTCAACAACCTCCCGCATGGATCCATTCGCAGCTGGGAAGAGCTGGTCTACAGCTTCGTGCGCAACTTCAAGGGCACTTACAAAAGACCCGCATCAATCAAAGAACTGAGAAGCTGCCAACAAAGGTCTGGCGAGTCGCTGCGCTCGTACATCCGGAGGTGGTCCATCATGAAGAACTCCACAGAAAACATCTCGGAGGACCGCGCAATCGATGCGTTCAATGGCGGCGTTCATCATATAGAGCTCAGGGAGGAGCTGGGCCGCTCGAAGCCCAAAACGATCGACCACCTGATGGAAATCGCGAATCGGTGGGCGGACGGAGAAGACTCGGTGAAAAACCGCACCTACTCCGACGATGACGACGACCTTGGACGCAGACACGACCGCCGAGGCAAACGTCGAATGCGCGTCTACGAGGACCGCGACGAAGTCAGTATGGTCGCAGCCGGCTATGCCGACAAATGTGAGGAAAACCGCAATAGCGGATATTGCAGCGGTGGATACCTCAACGGTGGGAAAACCACACAAGTGTGGCAACACCGCACTCGCGAAGAGGCACCCTCAATATCCATCCAGGACAAACTGTCCAGACCATGCAACGTGCACTTCTATATTGACAAGCACGACGGCAAGAAAAAATCCAGCCACCTTCTCAAGGATTGCCGCGAGTTCCTCAAACTCCATGAGGGCCTGCCTCAGATGAATCGCGAGACGATCAATAGGGGCTATGGAGCTGCCCCAGGCGCTATGGCACATGGAGCTCCTCCACAACCACCCAGACCACCACCACCCGCGGCCGCGCCGGTCCAGCATCATGGCGGCAGGCCATACCCAAGAGCCGTGGGCAACATGGGGATGATCCAAAAAGGGCATCCCTCAAATCGAGTGTAGAAGGAAATCACTCGCCAAGTCAATTTGGCGATAAACTCCCCACCTTCCACCACTGAGTATCTCAGTGGAAGCGACTCCTGCATCACCTTCGACAAGCGCGACCACCCACACCAAGTTCCTCGTCCAGGCCACTGTCCCCTCGTACTCGAGGCATAGATTGGGGGCTTCGATATGAGTTGCGTCTTCATGGACGGCGGGAGTGGCATCAACCTCATGTTTGTGAGTACCTTGTGTGCGATGAGGATCCCTCTGACTTGTCTAGAAGTTTCAGACACGATGTTCCACGGCATCGCCCAGGGAAGGGTGTATATCCCCTGGGAAAAATCAACCTCGATGTCATCTTTGGCATGCCGCAAAACTTTCGGCGAGAGCACATCGACTTTGAAGTCATCTATTGGCCCTCACAATACCACTGCATCCTCGGACGTGTCGCATTCGCAAGGTTCATGGCAGTGCCGCATTACGCCTACCTACAGATGAAATTGCCAGGTCCAAACAGCATCATCACAATCAATGGAAGCTTCGAGAGGTGCGACAGCTGCGACAGGGAATTCAACAGAATCTCCCAGTCCTTTGGCATGCAGGAGGAAGTCACAAGATTGAAGGAGTTGACAGACAACATTCTTCTTCCCCTGAGCAGGCTAAGTTCACCCGACCTGTCCTTCGACTCATCGGTGCACATGAAGAAAGTCCAGGTCCACACAACGGACCCGACCAAGATGGACCTCATTGCCAACAACTTTAGTCCCGCATAGGAACTCGCGCTCGTCGAATTCCTCCATGAGCACTGGGAAATCTTCGCCTGGTGTCCAGCTGACATGCCAGGAGTTCCTAGGGAATTCGCCGAGCACTCACTCAACGTGAATCTAGACGCAAGGCTAGTCAAGTAGACAATACGGCGACTGTCTGAACCAAGAGCAAAAGTAGTCGGAATGGAGATCAACAGACTCCTCGACGCAAACTTCATACGCGAGATCAAGGAAAGCACCTAGCTCGCTAACACAGTGCTTGTGCCTAAAAAAGACACGGATATCCTGTGGATGTGCGTGGACTTCACCTTCCTGAATAAGCACTGCCCAAAGGATCACTTCCCGTTGCCTCAAATCGACCAAATCATCGACTCCACCGAGATATGTGAGCGCCTCTACTTCCTCGACGCCTACTCAGGCTACAATCAGATTCAAATGAAGGAGGAAGACCAGGAGAAAACAGCGTTTACGATGCCTTTTTGTGTGTTCTGCTACAACACGATGCCCTTTGGGCTAAAAAACGCAGGAGCCACCTATTAGTGGTGCATGCAAGCTTGCCTCAAGAACCAACTTGGTCGCAATATCCAAGTCAACATTGACGACATCGTCATCAAAACCAAAGAGGAAGCCATGTTAATCGACGATCTCCGCGAGACCTTCGCTAACCTCGGCCGCTACCAGATCAAGCTCAATCCGGATAAATGCACCTTCGGCGTGCCATCCGGGCAATTACTCGGTTATCTCATCTCTGCGAGAGGGATCGAGGCAAACCCGAAGAAAATAAAGGCCATACTAGCCATGGAGAAGCTGAAGAACGTAAAAGGCGTCCAGCAGCTGGCTGGGCGAATCGCGGCGCTTAGTCAATTCATCAGTCGAATGGGCGAAAAGGCACTGTCCTTCTACCAACTCCTCTGCAAGGCTAACAAGTTCGAGTGGACAGACGAGGCGCAAGAAGCATTCGATGACCTCAAGCGTCTACTATCCACCTCGCCAGTACTGGTGATGCCTCGTGAAAAGGAACCACTACTGCTCTACGTCTCTGCCACCAACCAGGTGATCAGCACAGTGCTCGTGGTGGAACGAGCAAAAGAAAATTAGGTCCACGGGGTCCAGCGCCCAGTATACTACCTCAGCAAGGCACTCACGCCAACAAAGCAGCAGTACCCACACTACCAGAAGCTAGCATATGGCGTCTTCATGACAGCCAGGCGACTGCGCCACTACTTCTAGGAGGACCAAATCATGGTGGTAAACGACTCCTCACTCGGGCATATACTCAATAATCCCGACGCCACCAGACGAGTCGCGCTCTGGGGAATTGAACTGTCTCCACGAGACATCACATATGAGAAGCGCGACACGATAAAGTCGCAAGTTCTCCCGGACTTTCTCATGCACTGGATGGAGAACTAGCTCCCCAACAAGACAGATATGTCCTATCTTTGGACAATGCATTTCGATGGATCCAAGTGAAAGGACAGAGTTGGCGCAGGTGTCATACTGACATCTCCCCAAGGATACAAGATGAAATACATTCTGTGAATGCAGTTCACTGCCACCAATAATGAAGCCGAGTACGAGGCCTTAATCCATGGGATGCGGATGGCGAAAGCCTATGGCGCCAAGACGCTCATCATTTACGGTGACTCCAAGCTGGTGGTGAACCAAACAATGCACGAGTGCGACGCACTGAGCGACAACATGATCGCCTATCGCGACCTTTACGACACACTCGAGGGAGACTTTGATGGCTGCGAGCTGCGGCACGTGGGCCATGAAAGCAACGAAGAGGCGGATACACTCGCCAATACTGGCTCCACCTGTGCCCCCATACCACCTAGGGTATTCCTCGAGCGCATCTGCGAGTGCTCCGTCAAGCCCAAAGCTCCAGAGAAGAAAGCAAGCACACCAAAGGACTCGGGGCTACACCACCCAATGAGCCAATGGCACTCGACAACATGGAGCTCGATACAGGAATCGAAGGGCCAATGGGCGTCATGATGATCGAGCCATCTTGGACACAACCCTACATCACATATCTACTCAGCAAGAGGCTGCCAGATGACCTGACTGATGCGCGACACATCGCACGACGATCCAAGGCATTCGCCCTCATCAACGGCGAACTGTACAAGCGTAGCATCACTGGAGTACTTCAATGGTGCGTTTCCAACAGGGATGGAAGGGCCGTCCTCCTCGACATACACGAAGGCACTTGCGGACATCATGCTGGGAGTCGTGCCCTCGTCGCCAAAGCTCTACGAGCTAGATTCTACTGGCCCACGGCCATGCGCGACGCCAAGGATATCGTCCAATGTTGCAATGCTTGCCAGTGATTTGCGGACAAACCACACACACCTGGCGTGGAACTTAGGCCAATACCATTAGCTTGGCCCTTTGCACAATGGGGACTCGACATGGTCGGCAGCTCCCAAAATCCTCGCGAGGAGGTTACGTCTACCTCTTAGTCGCGGTCGACAAATTCACCAAATGGATCGAGACCATGTCGATGACGAATCAATCAGGGGCTAGCGCTATCAAGTTCTTCGAGTCCATTGTCTACCGCTTTGGACTGCCACATAGCATCATCACGTACAATGGGACGAACTTCACCTCCAAGGAGTTCCAGGAGTTATGCGAAAGCCTGGGAATCAACATAAGCTACGCCTCGGTGGCTCACCTGCAGACCAACGATCAAGTTGAAAAGGCCAACGGCCTCGTTTGTGGTGGAATCAAGAAGCGACTCCTCCGGCCACTAGAACAAGCCACTGGATGCTGGCCAGACGAGCTGCAATCTGTACTATGGAGCCTGCGCACCACTCCAAACAGCGCCACGGGATACACTCCATTCTTCATGGTGCACGACGCTGAAGCGGTGCTACCCGCAGAAGTACGCTACAAAGCCCCACGGGTGGTCGCATACAGCGAGCAGGAGTCAACCCTTGCACTCGAAGACTACGTCGACCTCCTCGACAAGGCACGTGAGATAGTAGCGGAGAGATCAATGATCTACCAGCAGAGCATCCGCAACTACCACAGCAGAAGGCTACGCCCTAGATCCTTCGTCGAAGGAGACCTGGTCCTGTGACTGAAGCAACAAGGGCATCTCAAGCTCGAGTCCCCTTGGGAAGGACCTTACGTGATTACAGAAGTAATCCCAGGTGGTACCTATCGCCTTAAAGATTTCGAGACCAGAGTCGCATACTCCAACCCCTGGAACGTCGCACAGCTGCGTCGTTTCTACCCCTAGTCACTTTTACATTACAAATAAGGCTATTCAGCCAGGCTACTTAGCCACACATTGTACCTCGTACTATTCTGCGAATAAATAAAGCTATGTGCCCCAAAACTTTGTGTTTTTTCCTTATTTTCTTGCAAATTCATCACTCGGGGGCTGCGCCACCCTTTACACTTTCGTTCTACGAACAAATCACAGTATCCCGAGTAACTGACACAACACCAATCGAACCCTTGATAAACACCAACCCAGTTGCAACGCACCTGACAGGTTGGCAAGGTACTGAGAGAAACGCAAGTCAGGCTAATGAAAAGGAACTGCAGAGTACAATACACTCAAAAAATACACAATCTAGCAAGATCTTCACATTTCACCCAACACAATCATATGAACTTTACAACACTCATACATCTATGTGCAGGATACAAACTACACTACTGCTGCAGAAGATGAACGTTCGTTTGCTCTTCAAAGAAGTCGACGATGTCCTCCGCCGGCCGATCAACCGCCTGATAGTTTAGCACCATATTCCAAGTCATCCCTTTCGGTGCGGTGGTTGCCCAGCAGCAACGGCCGCTATGTCCACATCTGGCTGATGCAGTCGCACCAACGATAGGGCAGCCTTCGCACCTGCGACTAGTTGCTGACGCACGCACTCGCGTACCACGCTTATATCTTAAAACTTCACTACAATAGGTAACATGCTTGAAGGGACAACGTCCATCGGAAACATCATCTGATAAATGTGCCTTAGACATGAATGCGCCTTCTTCAAGCATTGGAGCAATCGAGAAGAACGATCCTGCAGGGTCGCCAGCGCGACTGCACGATCGTGGTCCACCCAAAAATACCCACTCGCATGCAGCTGCTCCTGGGTCAGGTTGTTCATTCGAATGGCCACCCGGTCCTTCTCATCTTGCGGATGACGAGCGCTAACAACTACACCAAGCAAGCAGCAAAGTGTGAAGGCAAGGCATCGCCGCGTTTGTCTAAAAGAAAAGATGAGAAGGCAGAAAGCTAACATTTGAACTGCTCATTCAACTGTGCCACTTCCTCCAAGAGATACTTCTCGCGGGCGGTGGCCTTCTCAGCTTTCGACTTCCACACATCCGCGCTACCACGGATGATGGGTAACTCATGCTCCAATTTCTTAATGCGGTCGCGCAGTCGCGAAAGCAACAACAATTCCTCCACCTTTAAACGCGGTTGCGCCATGGTTTCATCGGAGGGAGGAGAATCATGAGGACCACTCGAAGGACCCTAGGTACAATCAAGCAAGAGGCGAATGAGACTCATCACGCGTAGATAAACAAAGGACTGCATTCAAATCTGATAAAATGTCAAGGGAACACCCCCCCCCACAAAAGCATGGTTCAGACAAAAGGCTAAGCTACAGCTATAACACATGAAGACTAGGGAGCATTTTGCTTCTTCGACTTCGACTTCGGGGGCTTCATCGCATCCGTGGTAGTCTCCGACACCACGGACTTACCGATGGTAGCCCCAGATGCCACGGTCTTCGCTGCCTTCGCTCGCTGCCGCTCCTCAGAGTATTTGGCGACTGTGTCGATAAGCTGAGGCCCATATTTAGCACAGCTACTAGTGAAGAGAGCAAACACTACCTGCTGGCCTCCGACGTCGACATGCATTGCCTCGGAGATCGTGTAAGGATCCAACTCCCCGCCATGGGCTTGCACCATCGTGAGTGCCATGGTGGCAACGACAGACCGCTGGGAGTTCCTGAATTCCGTGGGAATACCTCCAGTGAAGGATTCCACCAGGTCGTCAAGATTGTCGATTAACCCAGCCTTGGGAGTCAGGTCCTCACGGAGACATCTAAGCACATCCTTGGCCTTCCCCAGCGTCTTCTAGAGGGAAACACTGCGGTCCTTGACTGCAACAACGGCACCAGCCAACGCATCCACGCGACGCAGGGACTAGGCGTCAAAGCTCATGCCGGCGGCATCTGTATACACAAGGTGTTAGCACAACAACATGACATCAAACAAGAAGCAACACAAATCAAACTGAAAATTACCTGAGAGGGCCTTGGCAATTGAGAAAAGTTGTTCTTCAAATAACTTCTCCCTTTCAGCAGTGGAAGAGCGCAAATCCTCTTCGCGCTTTTGTGACTCCTCTAGGGTTGTGACTGCTTCATCGTGATTCTTCGCCGCTACGGCAAGCCCCTTCTCGAGGGATGCAACACAACGAAGAAGCTCATTGTGCTCACCTACAAAAGACGGGGCATAAAAACAATTGAGCCGACAAATTTCCACGAAGACAAAGACAAAATCCAAAGCTAACCTTCGACTGCGCTGTGGCGATTGTCCAGCAGGGCGTGCTGTCGACCCATAGCAAGAACTTGCTCCGTGAGTTGTGCAGCTTCCTTCACAATGAGCTACACCATAGGGAAACGAAGAGTCAGCGGAAACCCAGTACAAATTAGACTGCCAAACAATAAAAAGGACACTTACATGTTCCTCCAGGGACTCTAAAGATGACTATCACGCAGTCGTCCGGGTAACCATCTGGTTCTCCCCAGCATGCGGGGAACTCGAAGAATTGGCGCTAGAGTAGGCCACCACTGGAGGAGAAGGAGGCCGTTCGGCCACATTCTTGGCCTTGGAGTCTATGACTCTGGACTCTTTCACAAATGGGATGTCATCAGAAGACGACGACGCTGCTTGACTGCAAAATATGCCCAGCACCACTTCAGGAAAAGCAACATCAAAGAGAGCAAGACGAACTCGCGGACATTAAAAGCTTACCAATTGAAATTGTCGAGGTCAAAGGAGTCATCCGACGACTCCTTCGGCAGTCGCAGCTTCTTCTAAGCAGGAGGAGCCATGGCGCGCATAGGCACGGCGGGAATCGGCTCCTCTGCAGCAGCACAAGAACCTTCCAGCACCGTTGGTGAAGAAGCGTCAGAATCCTTGCTGCGGGAGTGCTTGCGAGTGTCGTGGCCGCTGGACTCGGGGGATCCCTCCTCTTGTTCAATCATAACGGTCGATTCCGACTTGTCCTCTTCCTCCACTTCGCGAGGGATAACCCCTTCAGGTTGAGGAGGAAAATTGGAAGACACTTTCTAGTCCTACATTTAGAAGAAACAACAACACAGATTCAAGCACTTGGAAACCAATCAAACAAATACAATACTACTTCGGAAAAAACTCTACCTCTGGTGGAGGGTTGTTGGAATCGAAAGGAGACACGACTGATTCGCTAGGGAGATCCTCCTTGGCGGTATACTTGGTCACCAGTCGCAACCTCTTATCTATCTCACCCGTAGAAATGCCCTCGATAGATATGCAAGTGACATCGCCAGCACCGGTCCAATGGAACATAGGATGGACTCTAGCTTGCAGAGGCTGGATGCGGCGGTGCGACCACGTGCGAATGAGAGTGGTGCCACCCTCTTCTTTGCCTATGCGGCCTTCGAGGTTGCAGACGTGCTGATACAGCACCTCCGTTTCCTTGGACTCGACAGGCATCACGATGTTCTTCCAGGAATGCCTCCTCTTACAAGCTGCCACGGGGTCGAAGGGCGCGCATCCGTAGTGCTCTCCGTCGGCCTTCTGGTCACGGATGTAGAACCACTTGTCTCTCCACCCATGGACAGACACGGTGAGCTTGATGTCGAAGTAGACAGCGGAGGAGTCGACATGGATTCTGCGGCCTCCTACATCGTAGACTACCGAACCAGACGCCGACTGACGTTTGAGCTTGAAAAGACTCTTGAAGAGGCCAAAGTGTGGCTCGATTCTGAGCCAGCACTCGCAAAGAGTGTTGAAGCAAGAGATGTGGATAATAGAACTTGGGGACAGCTGGTGCAGCTGGAGCCCATAGAAACAAAGAAGACCCCTGAAGAAAGGATGCAGGGGAAGAGAGAGACCTCGAATGACGAACGCAAGGAACATCAGCCGGAAACCCGGAGGAGGACGGGGGATTACCTCGTCGCCAGGCACCCGCGAGTCATCATCTGCGGGTGGAAGAGCTCCATCTTGACGAAGAAGATGCATCTTGGAAGACTTGATGATGGACACACGCCAGGAGCCGTTGGTGATGCGGGTGACTGCACCCTTCTTCTTCCCAGCGCCGGCGGCGCTGGTTCCCACGGTGGTCGTGCCGCCCTTCTTCTTGGTGGCGACAATGGTGGCCGCAGATCCAGCAGCGGCGCCTCCCTTCTTCTTGCCCATCTTTTGATGGCGATGCAAGCGGAGAAAGTAACTGGGGAAACACAGAGCTGGTCCAGTGCCACGAAGAGGAAGCACGCAAGGAAGCAGAGAGAACAGCAATGGCGAAGGAGGCAAGAGCAAGAAGAGAGATGGGGAAAATTACCGTAGCTGCGCTGCTACTTAACCTCCTTGCTGGTGTCATCCAACGGCCAGCAAAAACCCTACTGAACGTGTGGCGCACATCACCATCAACACGTGGCGAGGGTGAACCACAAACCGTCCCCCACTACTCCCATTATGCGCGGAAATCGAGGAGACGCAATTAAAATAGAAGATTACGCATGCCCAGTCAAATCGAAGTCAGAAAGTGGGACCACCGCTCGTCATGTCCCGTCAAAGCCGCTCACGCGGACAAATGAGGTCATCACATCATCAGCACTAACGTCATTGATTCCAGCAGAAGAAGATTTTGACTACTTTAGTTCTTGCTTGAGTCTTCAACTCAACCAAGCACTCGGGGGCTACTCCTAACAGGAGCGCTGGCCGCACACCCGAAAGAATTTTTATGCAGGTGTATCAGCATTCAAGACAAACCGATCACTTGAATCAACGATTCGATTGTGAACTATGGGTTACTCCCATAGAGAGCGCTGGAAGCACATTCGACTGAAACAAGCAACTAAAGGCGACAGCAGTCGCAAAATGTTTTTAGTCCCCACTCAAGTCTATGACTCGAATAGGCAGTCGGGGGCTACTCACATAGGGAGCGATGGCCGTGCACCCTATGGTTATTTGTACATCATATTGTGTGTCGATAACATCCACACTCGAATGCTATGGCGACTTTGCCTCATATTTTCCCTACAAAGAGTTTACATCTCCTGGGCCACCCGAATCATCTCTGCAATGACTAAAATTTCGGATGCCGCGCTTGCAGCGTAAAGATAAGACCTGAATAAGGCCTGGCAACACATCTGCTGCGCACTACCAGAAATATATCCATGCCTGCAGGTACGATGAACATGCCTTGACAGACGCGTCGAGTGCTCACACTTATACACTAGAATTCGACTCCTGTAAGACCTCCACGTCCTGAGTCAAATTACGCCAGCACTTTTCCGAATTTGAGTCCGGGGACTCGAGTTTGAGTAGATTGCGTTGTTTTGCCCTAAGGCAGTTAACTGATACCGATACATCGGATAAATCAGGCACGTATATCAACAATCCCTATGACAAAAACAAAAAACTCAAAAAGATACTCAGACATGCACTCGAAAGACTTCATAAAGTCTCCAGTCGAATCTATGATTCCACTAGACACTCGGGGGCTACTGACATGGGTATACCCTACAGGTACTCAAGTTTGGTATATACGGTCCAGATACGGCAGAAGCCCACGGCGTTGCCAAGGCCCGATGAAGAATTCGAGTGGCCCACGAACTCTCCGATTGCTTGCAAGGCAAGAAGAAGCTTAAGATAGAAAGTTCAAAGGGAGAACCCTAATCTGGAACCGAATCGACCTCCTACATGAGACCTAGCCTATCTATATAAAGGCTAGGAGGGGCAGCGAGGAGGACAATCACAACTCTACTTTCCACAACTCTCACTAGATTGCATCTACACACCCCTATAATCTTTGATTCCTTCGATAATTCCAAGAGCAGACAAGCAGGAGTAGGGACCTCTACGAGGCCTGAACCTGGGTAAACCTTGTGTCCCTGTGTGTTGTTTGCTAGCCGATTGATGCCTCTAGTTCTCCCTCCTTCTCCAAAACCCATGTCCATAACAATGGGCATTGACGAGTTGAACCCTCGTCAGTATGTGTGGGAGGAACTCCGTATGTGAACGAATAGGCAATAACTGCTGCTCACATCATCCTCATAACCACAACAGTCAGCAATCAGCATCAATCGAATTACTGTGCTATTAAGGGACGTAATCCCGTAGGATGTATCCCATGGCATGGATAGTGTTCTATGAGTTTCCTCGATTTCCCAAGTTGATAAGTAAGGATTTCTAACAACTCTATAGTCACTGTAAGTGCTAGCATGCCTCCGTCTACCAACAAGTAGTTCCCTCCATCAAGTCCCCACGAGAGGCAAATATTGAGAGGTCGACTTCTCTCAACATCAAGCTGTAGAGAATCTAACACATGGTCACAGTGATGAATATCATAATAGGTTTTATCTTATTTTAATCTCATACTAGGGTTTCTCCATCTCCCCAAGAACTAATGGTCTACTAAGACATGGAGGCAATCAACATCATGGCAATGATAATGGAAAAAATCATAGCTGAATAGTACTTGTATAAATCCACAATGAGTATAGGAATTAAAACAAGATCTAAACAAGATGTAGATGGGATGGATGGAGATGGTGGTGATGCAGCGGTGGATGATGAAGATCGATGCTTTAGCCTCCAGGATCTGCGCAGGGTGAAGATGGATCCCTGGCGGATGAGTTCCCCCTCTAGATGCCTTTCGGAGGTGAGGTTTCTGTGATTTCTGGGTGTTCTGTATGTCGTTTTCTCGAACCAATTGCACGGGGTGAAACTATTTGACGAGGCGGAGGTGTCGCCAACTATACATCCAGAGCTATACGGGCGGAAGAAATTCTCCTGCCGTATAGTTGGTCGTTACGCTCTCTGCCTCCTCCATTCGCTTCTGGTTTTCTTCTAGTATTATTAATATTTCCCAAATAAGCGATTTACGTTGTTTTTGACTCCTTTTCTCCATAGTACAACTGCTTCAGTAATTGTATCCATTGGATCCATCATCTGTCTCGATCCTGGTGTAAATAGACATAAAATGTGCGCGCGAGCGCCATAAAATACCAAGATCCTACATCTACAATGCAAAATAATAATGTAAAACATGATACAAATATGCACTCATCAACTTCCCCAAGCTTAGACTCTTGCTCGTCCCGAGCAAGTTTTTATCTTAATGGATATGATCCTCATATTCATGAAGCTGAGTCGATAAAATAAATGAGGCAATTGCAACATGTGTTTATCTTGTACGATACAGGGGAATAAGTTCACGAATAGTACCATACTCGAACCATATGAATAGTATTGGAAGGCTTTCACACCTTAGTTATCAATAGTTCATAAAAGATGAATCTCAACAGAATGGAAAAGAATTCGGTTAAACTGAATGAGTTAACGAGGTAGTCCCAAGTGTTTTTAGGATCAACGTATTCACTTGGGATTCAAATTCTCAAAAGTGTCTCTTTGTCATACTACAATGAAGTGGCATATGCCTATTTGCTCTTTGCACATTCGCTCTTTTTCTTCTTTTCTTTTTATTTTCTTTTGCATATATGCTCACACTTTTGTTTTAAGTGTTGTGCAAAGGAGCTAGTCATATATTCCACTTTATGTAGGAATTCAAATTTCAACGATCTGAATTATCAAATTCCAAATGTATATGAAGCATTCTTATGACTTGGGATTCTACCATGACTTGTTCTCACTCTATTTGGATAGCATTTTTATTTTCCTTTGTTCAAGGTTTTCTTTTTTGACTTAATTGTATAGATAATTCTTCTTTGTGAATCAAACCATAGACTTACAGCATATTGAACAAATTATCTTTATGTGTTCCATTAATACCAATGGTGTGGAAGAATCCTATTGCTATCATCAGGTGCAAGTAAAATCATACTCAAGCCATTCATATATCAATAAAGCAAACACAAACTCAATATTTCTCCATATATAATAATAAACTCAGAATTTCATAAAAGGGATCGACTATTCCTGAAGGGAATTCTAATGATGCAAACTTTATTTCTAGTTTGAACTAATGCAAGAATAATAAAAACTTATAAGGTAGATTACAAGGTCTTAAAGATCTCCCAAGCTTGGAATCAAGCCAGGCGGGATCAAATAATCCCTTGTGATTATTTGATATCGTGATTGTTGTATATCACTGGGGCACCATGGCATGTAACACCACAATGCGTAGCTTCTTGTTGGTCCCCTCCAAAGCAGTTATGCGGCTGTAGCACCTGCGCAGATCAGATTGCAGAGTATCCACTCTATCTGCAAGCTTAGTCACCAATGGAAGCAGGTCTTCCTTCTTTTCCATCTCATTGAGACGGTGACGGACTTCGACGAGATGGAGTAGCTCTTGCTTCTGATATATCTCTAGTGCCTGCACGCGATCCAGGGTCCTGGGGACAACTTCTTCTTCCTCATCCATAATTGATGGATCGGGGAAGTGGAAACCGTACCTCCACTCTTTTTGAGGTTTAACCTTCATACGAGCACCAATGGTTGGCCTCGAGAGTGGAATCTCAACTTCCTTGCTAGCACCTACACCAATATTAGATAATTCCTTACGCTTGTGTGGCCTTGGATTTGTGGTGACGAACTTGACCATCTCCACACGCCCTTTTCCCTGTGGCTTGCGATCTTCTCTCTTGTTGAGCTTTCTTCATTGCCACCCAATTGATCTCCGGTGGATCGTAGATGTCGTGGCGGATGTACACATCAAATACATCATCATCGCCATCGCAATCATTGTTGAAGTAGCTTGCCTCGACGTACTCCTTGTACTTTGGGCTAAACCTCTCCACCTCCTCGTCATCGTCCTCCACGGATGGGCTGCTAGAGCGGTCCCTGGAAGGAGCAATGAGCCCCATGGGTTTACCATGGTCTGGGGAGGGATAGCACATTACTAGATTGGTTTCTGTAGATTGCAATTAGAGAGATAGACAATGGCAGTATATAATAGGGGTGAGAGGCCGGTAAAACTAGAGAGAAACACCAATTTGTTGTCCAAGAAAAGAATCCAAACGGAACAGAAAAAGAAATCACGGATTTGGAAGTAACCTGCCGCGTAACGACCAACTATACGGGCGCGGCGAGAATATCATTTTGCGGCTTGAAAGTTGGGGTGTCTAGGAAACGCGGTACCCAAGTTCCCTGAAATCATCTGCGATGACTACAGTTGGTGTGCCAAATACTCAGAGGGTCTTTTTCGGCACGAATTCAACTTTATGTTTCAATACAAAAAATTGGGCTAACAGCCATCAAGTTGGCCCCCCCTGTCAGTTCTCGCCGTTATGTCGCTCCGGTCACTTCCGTCGCTTAGGTGTCAATTAGGCTTGCAGCGTTGGCGCCTGCATCCATTACGCGTCTTCCTCTTCCCCGGAGCGGCAATTGTGGGGCGTCGCAGCCATGGCGCGGAGCTGGGACGTGGATGAACCTGCTCGTCCCAACTCTCCTTCCTGTAGGCTTGTACCGTTCGCGCCTGCATCCATTACGCGTCTTCTTCCCCGAAGCGGCAATCTGTGGTAGCAGCCATGGCACAGAGCTGGGACATGATGAAGCTGCTCGGCCCCGCTCTCCTCCCCATCCCGAGTCGGAGCTCGCCCTCACCGTGGACGCACCCATGGCACGGTGCAGGGACGAGAATTGGTTCCCGGTGAGATCTATCACCTTGTCGACCATGCTCAGTTCTATTTTCCTCCTCTAGAATTCGAGCTCGCCGTCGCCGTGGTTGCACCCGCACCAATTCTGCCACCTCTGCCGAGGTCTCTATGGTAGCTCAAGTTATGGGGCTCTTCAAGTTCTGCCATGTTGGGCCTGTAAGTGTTGTTGTATGTTAAACTAGCAAATCTCTTTTGTTCAAATCTCTTGGGATGTACCAACTTCATTGTGTTTAATTATGAAAGACAAAATATAAATGATTTCTCTCAATTTCTCGCATAGAAAAATGCATAGCTAATTTCATATTCTCGTAGGAACTGGCCCCACTTGTTGAACCGGCGGCACTGCACGATCTCCACATAACCACGCTGAGTTCTCGAACCGAAAGTTGCAGTTACCACGTTTCTTCTGCAGTCATTCCTCTTCCTCAGTCATTCCTCTGCAGTTTTTCCTGGGCGTTTCTTCTTCCTCTATTCTGGAACCGTCGGTTCATCTTCTTCTTCCTCTCGCAGGCAGTTCCTTGCAGGCATTTCCTTTCACCCATTTCCTTGTAGGCATGGATGATGGGAAACGCACAACAGAGACCCACTTGGTCCCTGCCCATGGCACCACGACTTTGACAATGGTGTACACAAATGATGAAGCGACTGTGGAGACAACTCTAGCCAGGTTTGAGCAATTGCTTGAGAAAGAGAAGCACAAGTTTGTGGGGCTAGACTTGGAGTACACTCATGCAAATAAGCAAAAAATCCTCCACAAGAGATCACTATCGTGCAAATTGCCATACATGAGGAGGTCCTCGTTTACCACTTCTGCAAGTATGTGAAATTTAAATTTGAGATCACCACTTCTGCATCCCTTGTTCCCTTACATCCCTAGAACCATCTAAGTGCAGGAGTAAACCAACTGAGATGCATTGTCCGGCTCTGGTCGAGTTCTTGTGTAGGAAAGGAATAACTTTCACTAGCGTGGATATCACAAATGACACAATTATGCTTTCTCGTGCGTTGATAAAAATACCAGAGGGGCACCACATCGACATCAAAAATCTGTACAAGATCAAATCATACCCAGCGAAGGATGGCATGGGTGATCTGGCAGCGGAAATCATCGATAAATCCTATGAAAAACTGAAGAAATTGAAGCGACTCGATCACGACTACTGGGTGTCAAGACCCGAACCCGGCTTGGTTCGAATCCCTGTGATTACAGTGCTAGTCTGTGGATCGAATAGCTAGCACCCACAGTTTAAGATGTAATATCAAGATACAAAGGTCATATTACATCGCATGATCTAGAATATGAATACTTTATTACAAACTCATAGCCATAGGCTATCTTATTACAAAGCAGCAGAATACAAGTAAAGCATGGAGTCCTTCATCTTCATGAGGCAAACATGTTGAGTGCAGACTCGTAATCCTATCATCGTTCCTCACTCATCAATAGAATAACCTGCAACATGATAGGTTGCAGCCATAAAGGGTCAATACTTTGAATGTATTGGCAAGTGTCACAAGTTTGTGAATATAAGTTGGACTATCCCTACATGCATATTTGGCTAAGTAGATCTTAGGCTTATTTGTAGAAAGCAATATGGTTTTATCCTATGTTTGTAAAATACTTTTCATCTTTCAACAACTTTCTGAACTCCTTGGCAAACTCCAAGTTCTTCTAATCCCTTGTTGACACCATCAAGTTTTACTTTGAGAAATTGGAATGTCGAGATCTTCCATAGCTTTAGGCCATAGTTGCTCAGAGTTGTCCATAACCGGGGACACGGCTAAGTACTTAGAATTTAATCTTCTACAGAAGTTGTACACTTTACCCACATGACACAATCTCGTCTTAACGCCACCAGTGGCTGCTGGATTAGTACACACCAAGATGGAGTATCGGCAGATCGAGAATTTGACAAAGTCTTTCCATAGAAGTCCTCCCAATACATAATGCCAGCACGTCTACCAGGCACCAATGCAAGGATATATTTCCAATACATAATTCAAGTTAACCTGAAGAGGTACCAATGCATGGGTCTTCCACTATGCAATTGACTAAGCCAGAGCCCATTTGGCATGTGGCTGTACATGAAAACCACTTTATGAGAAACATGTCCAATCTCTAAGTTCCTGGGTGGTATTCTTCTAGTGCACACACGAGAGAGAGATAGCCATAGATATGGTTCCCTTCGTTGCCACCTTTTTCACAACCGAGTACCCACATTCCACCCAGGTGATTCATTGAGTACTTGTTTTATTATATAAAACATATATTTTTCCAACACTTCATATAATCATAACATGATATCCACCCCAAAACTATAGCAGGGCTAAGCATACTACAACTACGATGTTTCAACTAAGATAGATACAAAGGATATCCTAAATAGGACATATCATAGCATAGTATCATAGTAGTCCTATCATGCATACTACAAAATTCCACTAAGTGTAATGAAAATAATAGGACATGAATGATAGTGCCACTTGCCTTAGTAGTTGGTGGTGTTGGTACAGTCTTCGCAGTAACACACTTGACAATCCACACAATCTATCAAACAAAACAACCAAGACAAAACATGCACAAGATCAACACTAATGGCAATACAAAAATCATGCAAAATATGCAAGCATGCAAGATGGCAATTTTTATTGTACAAATTGTTATAACAAAGGTTTTGAACATTACTAAGTGCTTTCTGAACATTTTATAATTGCAAGATTACAAATGCAACCATTTGTGCAATTGTAGCAATTAGCAATATTTTCTAGCATTTGGAAAGGCCAAACTCACTAAATAATTTCCATGTTATTATGTAGTTAACTAAATTTATATTTTGGTCTTACTGGATAGAGGGTTAAATTTTCAATCCATAGCAAAAAGATTCACCCAAAAATAATTTACAAAATAATTTTTATGGGTAAAATACACCTAAAAAGGTTCTGCCTAAAACTCTAATTTTCCAAAAGCTAAAGGGTGAAATAAGGCCTCAACGGTGAAGCTCTCATTTTTCTGAATCCATGGACACCAAATTTGTATTTTTCTGAACTGTGGATCAAAAGTTATTGAATTTCTAAGTTAATCATATATTCTGTCTATTTTCTAATTTAAACAAACGCTAGGGCTGACGTGGCGTGTTCCTATTGGTCCATACCGGTTCGGTCGGATCGGTCACTGTGAGCCGTTGGATTATAAGTGGCAACGGACGAACTAGGTTAGCCCGTACCGCTTTGGTTAGAGATCTAATCCTGGCCGCTGGTGACAGATCGGACGGCGCTCAACACGTGGCCAAGAACTGGCAGCGCTGGCAATTGCGCGCGGTGGCGCGTGCGGCGGGTGGGTGGCGTTCCAGTGGTTCTAGAGGGGTAGGGGAAGCAGTGGTCTTACCGGGGGTTGCGGCGGCCTCGGTGGTCTCGATGGTGTTCATGGTGGAGAGAGGGGCGCTCGGCTTCGTCGAGGATTCCTCGCCGGAGTTCCTGCCGTCGGTGGAGCTCGTGTCTCCGAGATGGTGACGTCGTCCTGGGGCTTGATCAGACAAATAGAAGGGTCAGAGGAGTGTGCCTAGTCCAGTACAAGCGAGTGGTGGCCAGAAAGGGGCAGCGGGAACCTGCGTCTCACCGAAAATCGCCGGTGAACGGCGGCGGCAGAGTGAGACGCCGGTGGTGACCGTGGAGACAACCTGGGGCACATAAAAATGCATGGGAAGTGTCAGTAGGTGCGCCAGAGCATGGTGGAGCTTATAGGACAGAGAGGAGGGCGTGGGGTAGTTGATTCTCGCCAGAATCGTCGCCGGAGCTCGCTGGTGACTTCGGCGGTTCGAGCTCACGATTGGAGAGCCTGGGGGCTCTCTAGGGGTAACGTCTTAGGGGAAATCGAAGAGGAGGGAGTGGCATTTAAGAGGTCGTGGTCGGAGTGGAGAATTAAACGCGCAAACGCTCGAATTCAATCGGATTAGAAACGGCAGAGGAGGGGGAGGGTCAGTTCGTCCCGCGGTGGAAGAAGGTGAGGTGGAGGGTGACGTGGAAGTGGGCCAGGGCGTCAGTGAGAGGGGGTGAAGAGGGGTCGGTGAGAAAATAAAGAGGGGGAAAGGGGAGAGCTGGGTGGCTTAGTGGGCTGGGTTGGGCCGAGCAGGCCGACTGTGCTACTGCTGCGATTTTTTCTCTTTGCTTATTCTTTTTAGTTTTTCTTTTTCTTTTTTGTTTTCTTCAAAAACTTTTGATTTAGTGATCCAATTTGAATCAAACAAATTTCTAAAAAAATTTAAAACTCAAATTATGTTTTTAGGGCATTATAGAACACATTTACTTTCCATCTCAAATTTTCTAATCAAATTTATTCACTTTGGCTTTAATAGCTAATATTGTATTTTCTTAATTCTATTCTTAATTAATTCATATATTTTTATCCATGGCTCCAAATTGGATGAAACCAATCTCTATTGTTTTATTATTTTGTCCTTTACCTTTTTAGCTCTCACAGAAGTTCTTTTGTATAATTTAAATATGGAGTATATCCATAGTATGGTGTTGCTCTTAGTGTTAACAAATAATTAGAGTTTTACGGTTTGAGCTAATTTTCACTTCTCTTAGGTTTTTAAAATGCAACCAAGTCAAGATGCTCATGCATGCTTCATGATTTTGGATTTTAAAACATGCACACCAAAAGTTTTTGAGGCATTATATTCACAAACAAAATTCATTTTATTTGACTTGGGTTTTGGAGGCATTATATTAAATGTTCCAAAAGTTTTTGTTCCTTCTGAATTTCAAAGAACTTGTTTCTTCACTTGATTTAAGTTTTTTTTTCACATTTCAAAATTTGGAAAATTTTGGGATGTGACACTAGGAGTGGAAGCCGATGAGCCAGGTGCGCCTCGAGTATGCAGCCAAAAACGCCTACATGGCGTACGAGTTGTACAGTAAGCTCATTACCATGAAAGATGGGATGGTTAAGGCAGAGTTTTTCGTGAGAGAGCTATGCCTTGGTTGCAAGCTAGCCAGGAGAAGAAGCACGAGGAGGACATAAAGCGGTTTCAGGATGAGCAGAGATCTTGGGACGGTGGCGACATCAAGCGGTTGAAGGGGAAGCAAGTCAAGGACGACAACAAGTGATGGTGATACATTATGTGTTTGAACTAGATTTTAGTTTCTAGTTTATTATGTGTGTGATACATTTAGTTAATTCAATACAAAATTTCGACCAATTTAACTTGTTGATGTATTTCTTGACAATTATAATATAATCGAGCATTAGAAATATTTTGTAGTGTGCATGAGCATGATCAGTAAATATAATTGAACACTAAAATCTTTAAGGCACTCCATATAGAAGGTTCACCAGAGACACCACGGATATATTGTCTTATATGCCACACACAGGTAATAATTAACTAGAACAAAATAAAAGCAGGGGCTGCAGCAGGAGGCCGGGACACGGAGACGCCTAGCGGTGAGGGTTTATCGCGGAGGCAGACACCTAGTCGATGGGATACAGGCCAGTCCTGACATACTCCCGAACGAATTTGCCGTAGGCTGCATGCCGTGCCAAGGTAATCAGCCTATGACTTCTGCCTCCGCCTCTGCCAACGCCCTCCGCGTGCTGGATTATGCTGTTGAGGTCCATGTTGATTGCTCTGCCATAGAATGGGCAAAACAGTCTCCCCCTACGGTGGAAACGGATTATCCCACACCATAACCGCTTCAGCACGTAGCGGCTCTTGTTGTCCCTGGATACCTTGCTATCGTCCACTTCATCATCATCCTCCTGTTGATTTTTAAGAACATAACTTAGAACTCATATATATGATTGAATTGTATTACAACTCAAGAATTGACAACATGTATATGTAAGACAATATATCCGTAGAAATCAAAGATAAAGCATCTCAGCAATAGTTTGATCGGTTCATATATCATTTCATCTCAACACAATGACAAATAATTGTATCATAGTGAATGTAGGATAAATCTAGGGGCCTCATAAGTTTCTTCAGGGATGGAGTAGGTGAACCAAGTAACAATTGCACAACCTGTAATGTTGTTGTACATCGCCCCAGGTTCACTAACTCATCCCTGAAAAAATCTGACACCAATGTATCTGCCTCTCTTTTGGGACAAATTTGAATCATTGGCCACAATAAGAAATTTGAATCATTATTCAGGGATATACATAGTCAGGTACAAAAACAAGCCTAAATATTATAATTATAAATAAAAAACCAAACAATTAATCTTTAGGTGCATGTTAAAAATACTTATGATCAAAACCATTCATATACATATGCATCATACCAATCATTAAAAGATCAGAAACAATTCAAGGATCATATATGTAGTTCCATATGAGAATAAATCTAGGGCCTCATAGTTTGTTTTAGAGATGGAGTTGGTGAACCAAAGTACCAACATCACAACCTATATTGTTTGTGTGCATTGCTGCCTCAGGTTCACCAACCCATCCCTAAAACACGACACCGTCATATGTGTCTCCCCGTGAACTCTTTTGGGGCAAATTTCAATCATCGGCCTTGGTGACAAACTAAAATGTAATTCTTATACACTGAATGCATGGAATAGGTAATTCGAATATCATAGTTCTATGAATGTAGAATAAAGATTAAGGCCTCATAAGTTTCTATAGGGACGACGTAAGTGAACCAAGTAACAATTGCACAGCCTATATTGTTCTTGTACATCGCCCCAGGTTCACTAACTCGTCCCTGAAAAAATTTGACACCAATGTGTCTGCCTCTCTTTTGGGACAAATTTGAATCATTGGCCACAATAAGAAATTGAAATATAATCGTACAAAACATTATTCAGGGATATACATTGTTAGGTACAAAAAACAAGCCTAAATATTGTAATTATAAATAAAAAACCAAACAATTAATCTTCAGGTACATGTTAAAAATACTTATGATCAAAACCATTCATATACATATGCATCATACCAATCATTAAAAGATCAGAAAAAATTCAAGGATCATATATGTAGTTCCATATGAGAATAAATCAAGGGCATCATAATTTGTTTCATAGATGGAGTTGGAGAACCAAAGTACCAACAACATAACCTATATTGTTTGTGTGCATTGCTGCCTCAGGTTCACCAACCCATCCCTAAAACACGACACCATCATACGTGTCTCCCTTGAACTCTTTTGGGGCAAATTTCAATCATCGGCCTCGGTGACAAACTAAAATGTAATTCTTATACACTATGAATGCATGGAATAGATAATTCGAATATCACAGTTCTATGAATGTAGAATAAAGATTGCGGCCTCATAAGTTTCTTCAGGGATGGAGTCAGTGAACCAAGTAACAATTGCACAACCCGTAATGTTGTTGTACATCGCCCCAGGTTCACTAACTCATCCCTGAAAAAATCTGACACCAATGTGTCTGCCTCTCTTTTGGGACAAATTTGAATCATTGGCCACAATAAGAAATTGAAATGTAATCATACAAAACAATATTCAGGGATATACATAGTCAGGTACAAAAAACAAGCCTAAATATTGTAATTATAAATAAAAAACCAAACAATTAATCTTCAGGTACATGTTAAAAATACTTATGATCAAAACCATTTATATACATATGCATCACACCAATCATTAGAAGATCAGAAACAATTCAAGGATTATATATGTAGTTCCATATGAGAATAAATCAAGGGCCTCATAATTTGTTTCAGAGATGGAGTTGGAGAACCAAAGTACCAACAACACAACCTATATTGTTTGTGTGCATTGCTGCCTCAGGTTCACGAACCCGTCCCTAAAACACGACACCATCATATGTGTCTCCCCTTGAACTCTTTTGGGGAAAATTTCAATCATCGGCCTTGTTGACAAACTAAAATGTAATTTCTTATACACTATGAATGCATGGAATAGATAATTCAAATATCACAGTTCTATGAATGTAGAATAAAGATTGCAGCCTCATAAGTTTCTACAGAGATGGCGTAAGCGAACCAAGTAACAATTGCACAGCTTATATTGATCTTGTACATGGCCCCAGGTTCGCTCACTCATCCCTGAAAAAATCTAACACCAATGTGTCTGCCTCTCTTTGGGGCAAATTTGAATCATTAGCCACAATACGAAATTGAAATGTAATCGTACAAAACAATATTCAGGGATATACAAATGCATCATACAACGCATTCATAGTTCAGAAACAATACAAAGATTATATATTTAGGTTCCATATGAGAGAAAAATTAGGGCCTCATGTTTTCAGCGATGGAGTCGGAGAACCAAAATACCAACAGCACAACCTTATTGTTTATGTGCATTGCTACCTCAGGTTCACTAACCATCCCTAAGAAAACGACACCATCAGATGCCCTTGCACTATTTTGGGGCAAAATTGAAACATTGGGCTCAGTAAGGAATAGAAATGTAATTTTATAGGCCTGCTGTGTATAGAAATCAACACTCAACTAGCAAACTCAACTAGATGGCAGATGAGCAGATTGGGGTTTTGTGACTAGACGGATTGGGGTTTTGTGACTAGATGGCAGATGCATCAATCAACCGATCGAATCATATATATACTACCCTACTTCAAGAGCAAAAGAATCTCTACACGATTGAGCAAATCCTATGTATGAACAGTGAAAATTGCGGCTGCGACTAGAGAAGCTAGCAATGTAGTACCTCAGACTCCTCATTAGGGACCTCCTCCTCAAACTCATCATTCTCGGCGATTGCGTCGAAGATTTCTTGTACGGCGATGGGGTCATTGATGTAGATCACCAGATTGCCTCCGCCGCTTTGCCCCCATCCATCTGCACCACGCGGCACCACGTTGTAGGCCACCTGCTGCTCGGCGGCGACGGCTACTACCTGCTGCTCGGCAGCGATGGCTACCACCTGCTGCTCGGCAGCGACGGCTACCACCTGCTGCTCGGGGGCGACGGCTACTGGCTGGACGGATGAGCTCGCACCCTCGACGGCACGGCGACGAGCGGTGTTCGTGCCTAGAGAAGATGCCTCCGCTTGCTTGGCGATGACCGAGCCATCTGCTGCTGCGCCTTCAACTGGCTTCACCTCCGGCTTGTCTCCACGGGTACGCTTCATGGCGCACCAAGGGAAGGAGGTAGTACAAGCGAGGGAGCTTCGACGCGCGTGGCAGGTGTAGATTGGGGTCTTGGGACTAGACAGACTAGGGGGAAATGACACGAGCTCATGGAAGAAGAAGGTCGAGGGGGGTTATAAACACCAGACCGTTTGTGGTGGGCGGCGGGCGGGGGCTACCACGATCTCCACCCTTTTTTTCGGTTCCCTTTTTTCTGAAATAGCCACGATCTCCACTTTAGAGCTACATTGAAAACACGCTCATGGAAGACCTCAATTCCACTGCATGCAAGTGGCGCGGAACTAATTTCTAGCAACGTTAGATCTACTCGAGGGGGGCCCTTGACTCATGGAAGTTACTAGCGATAGGGCCCAGTTCGAAGTGAGATTGAGAGCGCTGCGTAAAAATGGGATATGTCTTATTAAAATCAAGTGGCAATAAATTGCAGCGTCCCATCGACAACCGTGCACTCGATGACCCCGTTGCCCTGTGCATGTGTTGTAGTAGTAGTAGTAGGCTTTTTAGACTTGATTAAACTTGACATGACCGCTCGACGACTTTTTCCATGGACGGCATCGTGTTCCTTCCTGTAGAAGTCTCGCGGAGGGAGACGACTGTGCTGTCTCACGCTGTACTGTGAAGGGCATGACGTGTGCAACGATCATCGTTGGATCGCACAAAATCAATGGTTGGTGCGCACGATCCGCGTGACAACTGTGACAACCAATTAGGGAGTAGCAGACAGGGTGAGCACAGGTTTGGGCTTCTACGAAAGATAGAGAGAGGGGGGCAAAACTAAGTAGTACCACATAAAACCAAGGGCAAAACTGAGTAGTATAAAAATGGAAAGTTTCTTGTACAATGAAATACATCATGGAATACATCAAATTATGCCGAGATAGATCCACTAGAGTTCATTGGATGTGTGTTCTTCTCATGAACAACACATGGATCCACCGGTGTCATTGCATGTCTGTTCCTCTAAACAAACCACATAAGGATCCACCAGTGTAATTGCATGTCTATACTTTTCATGAACCACACCCAGTGTCATTGCACGTGTGTTCTTCTAAACAAACCACATAAGTCATTGCATGTCTGTTCTTTTCATGAACCACACCAGTGTCATTGCATGTGTGTTCCTCTAGACAAACCACATAAGGATCCACCAGTGTCATTGCATGTCTGTCCTTTTCATGAACCACACCCAGTGTCATTGCATGTGTGTTCCTCTAGACAAACCACATAAGGATCCACCGATGTCACTACATGTCTGTTCTTTTCATGAACCACACATGGATCCACCAGTGTCATTGCATGTCTGTTCTTTTCAGGAACCACACCCAGTGTCATTGCATGTCAGTTCTTTTCATGAACCACATAAGGATCCACCAGTGTCATTGCATGTCTGTTCTTCTCAAAAACCACATATGGATCCACATAGTGTGAATGCATGTCTGTTCTTTTCATGAACCACACCCAGTGTCATTGCATGTGTGTTCCTCTAGACAAACCACATAAGGATCCACCAGTGTTACTGCATGTCTATTCTTTTCATGAACCATATAAGGATCCACCGGTGTCATTGGATGTGTGTTCTTCTCATGAACGACACATGGATCCACCGGTGTCATTGCATGTCTGTTCCTCTAAACAAACCACATAAGGATCCACCAGTGTCATTGCATGTCTGTTGTTTTCATGAACCACACCTAGTGTCATTGCATGTGTGTTCTTCTAAACAAACCACATAAGTCATTGCATGTCTGTTGTTTTCATGAACCACACCCGGTGTCATTGCATGTCTGTTCCTCTAGACAGACCACATAAGGATCCACCAGTGTCATTGCATGTATATTATTTTCATGAACCACACCCAGTGTCATTGCATGTGTGTTCTTCTAAAATAACCACATAAGTCATTGCATGTCTGTTCTTTTCATGAACCACACCTGGTATCATTGCATGTGTGTTCCTCTAGACCACATAAGGATCCACCGGTGTCCTTGCATGTCCATTCTTTTCATGAACCACATAAGGATCCACTAGTGTCATTGGATGTGTGTTCTTCTCATGAACCACACATGGATCCACCGGTGTCATTGCATGTCTGTTCCTCTAAACAAACCACATAAGGATCCACCAGTGTCATTGCATGTCTGTTCTTTTCATGAACCACACCCAGTGTCATTGCATATGTGTTCTTCTAAATAAACCACATAAGTCATTGCATGTATGTTCTTTTCATGAACCACACCCGGTGTCATTGCATGTGTGTTCCTCTAGACATACCACATAAGGATCCACCGGTGTCACTGCATGTCTGTTCTTTTGATGAACCACATAAGGATCCACTAGTGGCATTGGATATGTGTTCTTCTCATGAACCACACATGGATCCACCGGTCTCATTGCATGTTTGTTCCTCTAAACAAACCACATAAGGATCCACCAGTGTCATTGCATGTGTGTTCTTTTCATGAACCGCACCCAGTGTCATTGCATGTGTGTTCTAAAAAAACCACATAAGGATCCACCAGTGTCATTGCATGTCTGTTATTTTCATGAACCATACCCGGTGTCATTGCATGTCTGTTCTTTTCATGAACCATACCCAGTGTCATTGCATGTGTGTTCCTCTAGACAAACCACATAAGGATCCACCAGTGTTACTGCATGTCTATTCTTTTCATGAACCATATAAGGATCCACCGGTGTCATTGGATGTGTGTTCTTCTCATGAACGACACATGGATCCATCGGTGTCATTGCATGTCTATTCCTCTAAACAAACCACATAAGGATCCACCAGTGTCATTGCATGTCTGTTGTTTTCATGAACCACACCTAGTGTCATTGCATGTGTGTTCTTCTAAACAAACCACATAAGTCATTGCATGTCTGTTCTTTTCATGAACCACACCCGGTGTCATTGCATGTCTGTTCCTCTAGACAGACCACATAAGGATCCACCAGTGTCATTGCATGTATAGTCTTTTCATGAACCACACCCAGTGTCATTGCATGTGTGTTCTTCTAAAATAACCACATAAGTCATTGCATGTCTGTTCTTTTCATGAACCACACCTGGTATCATTGCATGTGTGTTCCTCTAGACAGACCACATAAGGATCCACCAGTGTCACTGCATGTCTGTTCTTTTCATGAACCACATAAGGATCCACCAGTGTCATTGGATGTGTGTTCTTCTCATGAACCACACATGGATCCACCGGTGTCATTGCATGTCTGTTCCTCTAAACAAACCACATAAGGATCCACCAGTGTCATTGCATGTCTGTTCTTTTCATGAACCACACATAGTGTCATTGCATCTGTGTTCTTCTAAATAAACCACATAAGTCATTGCATGTATGTTCTTTTCATGAACCACACCCGGTGTTATTGCATGTGTGCTCCTCTAGACATACCACATAAGGATCCACCGGTGTCACTGCATGTCTGTTCTTTTGATGAACCACATAAGGATCCACTAGTGGCATTGGATATGTGTTTTTCTCATGAACCACACATGGATCCACCGGTGTCATTGCATGTGTGTTCCTCTAAACAAACCACATAAGGATCCACCAGTGTCATTCCATGTGTGTTCTTTTCATGAACCGCACCCAGTGTCATTGCATGTGTGTTCTTCTAAACCAACCACATAAGGATCCACCAGTGTCATTGCATGTCTGTTCTTTTCATGAACCATACCCGGTGTCATTGCATGTCTGTTCTTTTCATGAACCACAGCTAGAGTCATTGCATGTCTATTACTTCCATAAACCACACATGGATCCACCAGTGTCATTGCATGTCTGTTCTTTTCATGAACCACACCCAGTGTCATTGCATGTCTGTTCTTTTCATGAACCACACCTAGTGTCATTGCATGTCAGTTCTTTTCATGAACCCCATAAGGATCCACCAGTGTCATTGCATGTCTGTTCTTCTCAGAAACCACATAAGGATCCACCGGTGTCAGTGCATGTCTGTTCTTTTCATGAACCACACCCAGTTTCATTGCACGTGTGTTCCTCTAGACAAACCACATAAGGATCCATCGGTGTCACTGCATGTCTGTTCTTTTCATGAACCACACATGGATCCACCGGTGCCATGGCATGTTTGTTCTTTTCATGAACCGCACCCAGTGTCATTGCATGTCAGTTCTTTTCATGAACTACATAAGGCTCCACCAGTGTCATTGCATGTCTGTTCTTCTCACAAACCACATATGGATCCACCTAGTGTGATTGCATGTCTGTTCTTTTCATGAACCACATCGGTGTCATTGCATGTGTGTTCCTCTAGACAGACCACATAAGGATCCACTAGTGTCACTGCATGTCTGTTTTTTCATGAACCACATAAGGATCCACCGGTGTCATTGGATGTGTTTTCTTCTCATGATACACACATGGATCCACCGGTGTCATTGAATGTCTGTTCCTCTAAACAAACCACATAAGGATCCACCAGTGTCATTGCATGTCTGTTCTTTTCATGAACCACACCCAGTGTCATTGCATGTGTGTTCTTCTAAACAAACCACATAAGTCATTGGATGTCTGTTCTTTTCATGAACCACACCCGGTGTCATTGCATGTGTGTTCCTCTGGACAGACCACATAAGGATCAACTGGTGTCACTTCATGTCTGTTCTTTTCAAGAACCACATAAGGATCCACGAGTGTCATTGGATGTGTGTTCTTCTCATGAATCAGACATGGATCCACCGGTGTCATTGCATGTCTGTTCCTCTAAACAAACCACATAAGGATCCACCAGTGTCATTGCATGTCTGTTCTCTTCATGAACCACACCAAGTGTCATTGCATGTGTGTTCTTCTAAACAAACCACATAAGGATCCACCAGTGTCATTGCATGTCTGTTCTTTTCATGAACCACACCCGGTGTCATTGCATGTCTGTTCTTTTCATGAACCACAGCTAGAGTCATTGCATGTGTGTTACGATAAACCACACATGGATCCACCGGTGTCATTGCATGTCTGTTCTTTTCATGAACCACACCCAGTGTCTTTGCATGTCTGTTCTTTTCATGAACCACACCCAGTGTCTTTGCATGTCAGTTCTTTTCATGAACCACACCTAGTGGCATTGCATGTCAGTTCTTTTCATGAACCACATAAGGATCCACCAGTGTCATTGCATGTCTACTCTTCTCACAAACCACATAAGGATCCACCAGTGTCATTGCATGTCTGTTCTTTTCATGAACCATGCCCAGTGTCATTGCATGTGTGTTCCTCTAGACAAACCTCATAAGGATCCACCGGTGTCACTACATGTCTGTTCTTTTCATGAACCATACATGGATCCATCGGTGTCATTGCATGTCTGTTCTTTTCATGAACCACACCCAGTGTCATTGCATGTCAGTTCTTTTCATGAACCACATAAGGATCCACCAGTGTCATTGCATGTTCTTTCTTCTCACAAACCACATATGGATCCACCTAGTGTGATTGCATGTCTGTTCTTTTCATGAACCACACCCAGTGGCATTGCATGTGTGTTCCTCTAGACAGACCACATAAGGATCCACTAGTGTCACTACATGTCTGTTCTTTTCATGAACCACATAAGGATCCACCGGTGTCATTGAATGTGTTTTCATCTCATGATACACACATGGATCCACCTGTGTCATTGCATGTCTGTTCCTCTAAACAAACCACATAAGGATCCACTAGTGTCATTGCATGTCTGTTCTTTTCATGAACCACACCTAGTGTCACTGCATGTGTGTTCTTCTAAACAAACCACATAAGTCATTGCATGTCTGTTCTTTTCATGAACCACACCCGGTGTCATTGCATGTTTTTTCCTCTAGACAGACCACATAAGGATCCACCGGTGTCATTGCATGTCTGTTCTTTTCATGAACCATACCTAGTGTCATTGCATGTGTGTTGTTCTAAACAAACCACATAAGTCATTGCATGTTTGTTCTTTTCATGAACCACACCCGGTGTCATTGCATGTGTGTTCCTCTAGACAGACCACATAAGGATCCACTAGTGTCACTTCATGTCTGCTCTTTTCATGAACCACATAAGGATCCACCAGTGTCATTGCATGTGTGTTCTTCTCATGAACCACACATGGATCCACCGGTGTCATTGCATGTTTGTTCCTCTAAACAAACCACATAAGGATCCACTAGTGTCATTGCATGTATGTTCTTTTAATGAACCACACCTAATGTCATTGCATGTGTGTTCTTCTAAACAAACCACATAAGTCATTGCATGTATGTTCTTTTCATGAACCAGACCCGGTGTCATTGCATGTGTGTTCCTCTAGACATACCACATAAGGATCCACCGGTGTCATTGCATGTCTGTTCTTTTCATGAACCACATAAGGATCCACTAGTGTCATTGGATGTGTGCTCTTCTCATGAACCACACATGGATCCACCGGTGTCATTGCATGTATGTTCCTCTAAACAAACCAAATAAGGATCCACCAGTGTCATTGCATGTCTGTTCTTTTCATGAACCACACCCAATGTCATTGCATGTGTGTTCTTCTAAACAAACCACATAAGGATCCACCAATGTCATTGCATGTCAGTTCTTTTCATGAACCACATAAGGATTCACCACTGTCATTGCATGTCTGTTTTCTCACAAACGATCCACCTAGTGTGATTGCATGTCTATTCTTTTCATGAACCACACCCGGTGTCATTGCATGTGTGTTCCTCTAGACAAACCACATAAGGATCCACCGGTGTCATTGCATGTCTGTTCCTCTAAACAAACCACATAAGGATCCACCAGTGTCATTGCATGTCTGTTCTTTTCATGAACCACACCTAGTGTCATTGGATGTGTGTTCTTTTAAACAAACCATATAAGTCATTGCATGTCTGTTCTTTTCATGAACCACACCCGGTGTCATTGCATGTGTGTTCCTCTAGACAAACCACATAAGGTTCCACTGGTGTCACAGCATGTCTGTTCTTTTCCTGAACCACATAAGGATCCACCGGTGTCATTGGATGTGTGTTCTTCTCATGAACCACACATGGATCCACTGGTGTCATTGCATGTTTGTTCCTCTAAACAAACCACATAAGGATCCACCAGTGTCATTGCATGTTTGTTCTTTTCATGAACCACACACAATGGCATTGCATGTGTGTTCTTCTAAACAAACCACATAAGTCATTGCATATCAGTTCTTTTCATGAACCACACCCGGTGTCATTGAATGTGTGTTCCTCTAGACAGACCACATAAGGATCCACCTCTGTCACTGCATGTCTGTTCTTTTCATGAACCACATAAGGATCCACCAGTGTCATTGGATGTGTGTTCTTCTCATGAACCACACATGGATCCACCGGTGTCATTGCATGTATGTTCCTCTAAACAGACGACATAAGGATCCACCAGTGTCATTACATGTCTGTTCTTTTCATGAACCTCACCCAGTGTCATTGCATGTGTGTTCTTCTAAACAAACCACATAAGGATCCACCAGTGTCATTGCATGTCTGTTCTTTTCATGAACCACACTCGGTGTCATTGCATGTTTGTTCTTTTCATGAACCACAACTAGAGTCATTGCATGTCTGTTACTTCCATAAACCACACATGGATCCACCGGTGTCATTGCATGTTTGTTCTTTTCATCAACCACACCTAGTGTCATTGCATGTCAGTTCTTTTCAAGAACCACACCTAGTGTCATTGCATGTCAATTCTTTTCATGAACCACATAAGGATCCACCAGTGTCATTACATGTTTGTTCTTCTCACAAACCACATATGGATCCACCTAGTGTGATTGCATGTCTGTTCTTTTCATGAACCACATCCGGTGTCATTGCATGTGTGTTCCTCTAAACAAACCACATAAGGATCCACCAGTGTCATTGCATGTCTATTCTTTTCATGAACCACACCCAATGTCATTGCATGCGTGTTCTTCTAAACAAACCACATAAGGATCCACCAGTGTCATTGCATGTCTGTTACTTCCAAAAACCACACATGGATCCACCGGTGTCATTCCATGTCTATTCTTTTCATGAACCACACCCGGTAACATTGCATGTCTATTCTTTTCATGAACCACAGCTAGAGTCATTGCATGTCTGTTCCTCTAAACAAACCACATAAGGATCCACTAGTGTCATTGCATGTCTGTTCTTTTCATGAACCACACCTAGTGTCACTGCATGTGTGTTCTTCTAAACAAACCACATAAGTCATTGCATGTCTGTTCTTTTCATGAACCACACCCGGTGTCATTGCATGTCTGTTCCTCTAGACAGACCACATAAGGATCCACCGGTGTCATTGCATGTCTATTCTTTTCATGAACCACACCTAGTGTCATTGCATGTGTGTTGTTCTAAACAAACCACATAAGTCATTGCATGTTTGTTCTTTTCATGAACCACACCCGGTGTCATTGCATGTGTGTTCCTCTAGACAGACCACATAAGGATCCACTGGTGTCACTGCATGTCTGCTCTTTTCATGAACCACATAAGGATCCACCAGTGTCATTGCATGTGTGTTCTTCTCATGAACCACACATGGATCCACCGGTGTCATTGCATGTTTGTTCCTCTAAACAAACCACATAAGGATCCACTAGTGTCATTGCATGTATGTTCTTTTAATGAACCACACCTAATGTCATTGCATGTGTGTTCTTCTAAACAAACCACATAAGTCATTGCATGTCTGTTCTTTTCATGAACCACACCCGGTGTCATTGCATGTGTGTTCCTCTAGACATACCACATAAGGATCCACCGGTGTCCTGCATGTACGTTCTTTTCATGAACCACGTAAGGATCCACTAGTGTCATTGACGTGTGCTCTTCTCATGAACAGACATGGATCCACCGGTGTCATTGCATGTATGTTCCTCTAAACAAACCAAATAAGGATCCACCAGTGTCATTGCATGTCTGTTCTTTTCATGAACCACACCCAATGTCATTGCATGTGTGTTCTTCTAAACAAACCACATAAGGATCCACCAATGTCATTGCATGTCAGTTCTTTTCATGAACCACATAAGGATTCACCAGTGTCATTGCATGTCTGTTTTCTCACAAACGATCCACCTAGTGTGATTGCATGTCTATTATTTTCATGAACCACACCCAGTGTCATTGCATGTGTGTTCCTCTAGACAAACCACATAAGGATCCACCGGTGTCATTGCATGTTTCTTCCTCTAAACAAACGACATAAGGATCCACCAGTGTCATTGCATGTCTGTTCTGTTCATGAACCACACCTAGTGTCATTGGATGTGTGTTCTTCTAAACAAACCACATAAGTCATTGCATGTCTGTTCTTTTCATGAACCACACCCGGTGTCATTGCATGTGTGTTCCTCTAGACAAACCACATAAGGATCCACCGGTGTCATTGCATGTTTCTTCCTCTAAACAAACCACATAAGGATCCACAAGTGTCATTGCATGTCTGTTCTGATCATGAACCACACCTAGTGTCATTGGATGTGTGTTCTTCTAAACAAACCACATAAGTCATTGCATGTCTGTTCTTTTCATGAACCACACCCGGTGTCATTGCATGTCTGTTCCTCTAGACAGACCACATAAGGATCCACCGGTGTCATTGCATGTCTGTTCTTTTCATGAACCACACCTAGTGTCATTGCATGTGTGTTGTTCTAAACCACATAAGTCATTGCATGTTTGTTCTTTTCATGAACCACACCCGGTGTCATTGCATGTGTGTTCCTCTAGACAGACCACATAAGGATCCACTGGTGTCACTGCATGTCTGCTCTTTTCATGAACCACATAAGGATCCACCAGTGTCATTGCATGTGTGTTCTTCTCATGAACCACACATGGATCCACCGGTGTCATTGCATGTTTGTTCCTCTAAACAAACCACATAAGGATCCACTAGTGTCATTGCATGTATGTTCTTTTAATGAACCACACCTAATGTCATTGCATGTGTGTTCTTCTAAACAAACCACATAAGTCATTGCATGTCTGTTCTTTTCATGAACCACACCCGGTGTCATTGCATGTGTGTTCCTCTAGACATACCACATAAGGATCCACCGGTGTCACTGCATGTCTGTTCTTTTCATGAACCACTGAAGGATCCACTAGTGTCATTGGACGTGTGCTCTTCTCATGAACCACACATGGATCCACCGGTGTCATTGCATGTATGTTCCTCTAAACAAACCAAATAAGGATCCACCAGTGTCATTGCATGTCTGTTCTTTTCATGAACCACACCCAATGTCATTGCATGTGTGTTCTTCTAAACAAACCACATAAGGATCCACCAATGTCATTGCATGTCAGTTCTTTTCATGAACCACATAAGGATTCACCAGTGTCATTGCATGGCTGTTTTGTCACAAACGATCCACCTAGTGTGATTGCATGTCCATTATTTTCATGAACCACACCCGGTGTCATTCATGTGTGTTCCTCTAGACAAACCACATAAGGATCCACCGGTGTCATTGCATGTTTCTTCCTCTAAACAAACCACATAAGGATCCACCAGTGTCATTGCATGTCTGTTCTGTTCATGAACCACACCTAGTGTCATTGGATGTGTGTTCTTCTAAACAAACCACATAAGTGATTGCATGTCTGTTCTTTTCATGAACCACACCCGGTGTCATTGCATGTGTGTTCCTCTAGACAAACCACATAAGGATCCACTGGTGTCACTGCATGTCTGTTCTTTTCATGAACCACATAAGGATCCACCAGTGTCATTGGATGTGTGTTCTTCTCATGAACCACACATGGATCCACCGGTGTCATTGCATGTATGTTCCTCTAAACAGACGACATAAGGATCCACAAGTGTCATTGCATGTCTGTTCTTTTCATGAACCACACTCGGTGTCATTGCATGTTTGTTCTTTTCATGAACCACAGCTAGAGTCATTGCATGTCTGTTACTTCCATAAACCACACATGGATCCACCGGTGTCATTGCATGTCGGTTCTTTTCATGAACCACACCTAGTGTCATTGCATGTCAGTTCTTTTCAAGAACCAGACCTAGTGTCATTGCATGTCAATTCTTTTCATGAACCACATAAGGATCCACCAGTGTCATTACATGTTTGTTCTTCTCACAAACCACATATGGATCCACCTAGTGTGATTGCATGTCTGTTATTTTCATGAACCACACCCGGTGTCATTGCATGTGTGTTCCTCTAGACAAACCACATAAGGATCCACCAGTGTCATTGCATGTCTATTCTTTTCATGAACCACACCCAGTGTCATTGCGTGCGTGTTCTTCTAAACAAACCACATAAGGATCCACCAGTGTCATTGCATGTCTGTTCTTTTCATGAACCATACCCGGTGTCATTGCATGTTTCTTCTTTTAATGAACCACAGCTGGAGTCATTGCATGTCTGTTACTTCCAAAAACCACACATGGATCCACCGGTGTCATTCCATGTCTATTATTTTCATGAACCACACCCGGTAACATTGCATGTCTGTTCTTTTCATGAACCACAGCTAGAGTCATTGCATGTCTGTTCCTCTAAACAAACCACATAAGGATCCACTAGTGTCATTGCATGTCTGTTCTTTTCATGAACCACACCTAGTGTCACTGCATGTGTGTTCTTCTAAACAAACCACATAAGTCATTGCATGTCTGTTCTTTTCATGAACCACACCCGGTGTCATTGCATGTCTGTTCCTCTAGACAGACAACATAAGGATCCACCGGTGTCATTGCATGTCTGTTCTTTTCATGAACCACACCTAGTGTCATTGCATGTGTGTTGTTCTAAACAAACCACATAAGTCATTGCATGTTTGTTCTTTTCATGAACCACACCCGGTGTCATTGCATGTGTGTTCCTCTAGACAGACCACATAAGGATCCACTGGTGTCACTGCATGTCTGCTCTTTTCATGAACCACATAAGGATCCACCAGTGTCATTGCATGTGTGTTCTTCTCATGAACCACACATGGATCCACCGGTGTCATTGCATGTTTGTTCCTCTAAACAAACCACATAAGGATCCACTAGTGTCATTGCATGTATGTTCTTTTAATGAACCACACCTAATGTCATTGCATGTGTGTTCTTCTAAACAAACCACATAAGTCATTGCATGTCTGTTCTTTTCATGAACCACACCCGGTGTCATTGCATGTGTGTTCCTCTAGACATACCACATAAGGATCCACCGGTGTCACTGCATGTCTGTTCTTTTCATCAACCATGTATGATCCACTAGTGTCATTGGACGTGTGCTCTTCTCATGAACCACACATGGATCCACCGGTGTCATTGCATGTATGTTCCTCTAAACAAACCAAATAAGGATCCACCAGTGTCATTGCATGTCTGTTCTTTTCATGAACCACACCCAATGTCATTGCATGTGTGTTCTTCTAAACAAACCACATAAGGATCCACCAATGTCATTGCATGTCAGTTCTTTTCATGAACCACAGAAGGATTCAGAGGTGTCATTGAATGGCTGTTATGTCACAAACGATCCACCTAGTGTGATTGCATGTCTATTTTTCATGAACCACACCCGGTGTCATTGCATGTGTGTTCCTCTAGACAAACCACATAAGGATCCACCGGTGTCATTGCATGTTTCTTCCTCTAAACAAACCACATAAGGATCCACCAGTGTCATTGCATGTCTGTTCTGTTCATGAACCACACCTAGTGTCATTGGATGTGTGTTCTTCTAAACAAACCACATAAGTGATTGCATGTACATTCTTTTCATGAACCACACCGGTGTCATTGCATGTGTGTTCCTCTAGACAAACCACATAAGGATCCACTGGTGTCACTGCATGTCCTTCTTTTCATGAACCACATAAGGATCCACCAGTGTCATTGGATGTGTGTTCTTCTCATGAACCACACATGGATCCACCGGTGTCATTGCATGTATGTTCCTCTAAACAGACGACATAAGGATCCACAAGTGTCATTGCATGTCTGTTCTTTTCATGAACCACACTCGTGTCATTGCATGTTTGTTCTTTTCATGAACCACTTAGAGTCATTGCATGTCTACTTCCATAAACCACACATGGATCCACCGGTGTCATTGCAGGTCGGTTCTTTTCATGAACCACACCTAGTGTCATTGCATGTCAGTTCTTTTCAAGAACCAGACCTAGTGTCATTGCATGTCAATTCTTTTCATGAACCACATAAGGATCCACGGTGTCATTACATGTTTGTTCTTCTCACAAACCACATATGGATCCACCTAGTGTGATTGCATGTCTGTTATTTTCATGAACCACACCCGGTGTCATTGCATGTGTGTTCCTCTAGACAAACCACATAAGGATCCACCAGTGTCATTGCATGTCTATTCTTTTCATGAACCACACCCAGTGTCATTGCGTGCGTGTTCTTCTAAACAAACCACATAAGGATCCACCAGTGTCATTGCATGTCTGTTCTTTTCATGAACCATACCCGGTGTCATTGCATGTCTCTTCTTTTAATGAACCACAGCTGGAGTCATTGCATGTCTGTTACTTCCAAAAACCACACATGGATCCACCGGTGTCATTCCATGTCTATTATTTTCATGAACCACACCCGGTAACATTGCATGTCTGTTCTTTTCATGAACCACACTAGAGTCATTGCATGTACATTCCTCTAAACAAACCAAATAAGGATCCACTAGTGTCATTGCATGTCTATTCTTTTCATGAACCACACCTAGTGTCACTGCATGTGTGTTCTTCTAAACAAACCACATAAGTCATTGCATGTCATTCTTTTCATGAACCACACCCGGTGTCATTGCATGTCTGTTCCTCTAGACAGACAACATAAGGATCCACCGGTGTCATTGCATGTCTGTTCTTTTCATGAACCACACCTAGTGTCATTGCATGTGTGTTGTTCTAAACAAACCACATAAGTCATTGCATGTTTGTTCTTTTCATGAACCACACCCGGTGTCATTGCATGTGTGTTCCTCTAGACAGACCACATAAGGATCCACTGGTGTCACTGCATGTCTGCTCTTTTCATGAACCACATAAGGATCCACCAGTGTCATTGCATGTGTGTTCTTCTCATGAACCACACATGGATCCACCGGTGTCATTGCATGTTTGTTCCTCTAAACAAACCACATAAGGATCCACTAGTGTCATTGCATGTATGTTCTTTTAATGAACCACACCTAATGTCATTGCATGTGTGTTCTTCTAAACAAACCACATAAGTCATTGCATGTCTGTTCTTTTCATGAACCACACCCGGTGTCATTGCATGTGTGTTCCTCTAGACATACCACATAAGGATCCACCGGTGTCACTGCATGTCTGTTCTTTTCATGAACCACAGAAGGATCCACTAGTGTCATTGGACGTGTGCTCTTCTCATGAACCACACATGGATCCACCGGTGTCATTGCATGTATGTTCCTCTAAACAAACCAAATAAGGATCCACCAGTGTCATTGCATGTCTGTTCTTTTCATGAACCACACCCAATGTCATTGCATGTGTGTTCTTCTAAACAAACCACATAAGGATCCACCAATGTCATTGCATGTCAGTTCTTTTCATGAACCACATAAGGATTCACCAGTGTCATTGCATGTCTGTTTTCTCACAAACGATCCACCTAGTGTGATTGCATGTCTATTATTTTCATGAACCACACCCAGTGTCATTGCATGTGTGTTCCTCTAGACAAACCACATAAGGATCCACCGGTGTCATTGCATGTTTCTTCCTCTAAACAAACGACATAAGGATCCACCAGTGTCATTGCATGTCTGTTCTGTTCATGAACCACACCTAGTGTCATTGGATGTGTGTTCTTCTAAACAAACCACATAAGTCATTGCATGTCTGTTCTTTTCATGAACCACACCCGGTGTCATTGCATGTGTGTTCCTCTAGACATACCACATAAGGATCCACCGGTGTCACTGCATGTCTGTTCTTTTCATGAACCACTGAAGGATCCACTAGTGTCATTGGACGTGTGCTCTTCTCATGAACCACACATGGATCCACCGGTGTCATTGCATGTATGTTCCTCTAAACAAACCAAATAAGGATCCACCAGTGTCATTGCATGTCTGTTCTTTTCATGAACCACACCCAATGTCATTGCATGTGTGTTCTTCTAAACAAACCACATAAGGATCCACCAATGTCATTGCATGTCAGTTCTTTTCATGAACCACATAAGGATTCACCAGTGTCATTGCATGGCTGTTTTCTCACAAACGATCCACCTAGTGTGATTGCATGTCTATTATTTTCATGAACCACACCCGGTGTCATTGCATGTGTGTTCCTCTAGACAAACCACATAAGGATCCACCGGTGTCATTGCATGTTTCTTCCTCTAAACAAACCACATAAGGATCCACCAGTGTCATTGCATGTCTGTTCTGTTCATGAACCACACCTAGTGTCATTGGATGTGTGTTCTTCTAAACAAACCACATAAGTGATTGCATGTCTGTTCTTTTCATGAACCACACCCGGTGTCATTGCATGTGTGTTCCTCTAGACAAACCACATAAGGATCCACTGGTGTCCTTTGCATGTCATTCTTTTCATGAACCACATAAGGATCCACCAGTGTCATTGGATGTGTGTTCTTCTCATGAACCACACATGGATCCACCGGTGTCATTGCATGTATGTTCCTCTAAACAGACGACATAAGGATCCACAAGTGTCATTGCATGTCTGTTCTTTTCATGAACCACACTCGGTGTCATTGCATGTTTGTTCTTTTCATGAACCACAGCTAGAGTCATTGCATGTCTGTTACTTCCATAAACCACACATGGATCCACCGGTGTCATTGCATGTCGGTTCTTTTCATGAACCACACCTAGTGTCATTGCATGTCAGTTCTTTTCAAGAACCAGACCTAGTGTCATTGCATGTCAATTCTTTTCATGAACCACATAAGGATCCACCAGTGTCATTACATGTTTGTTCTTCTCACAAACCACATATGGATCCACCTAGTGTGATTGCATGTACATTATTTTCATGAACCACACCCGGTGTCATTGCATGTGTGTTCCTCTAGACAAACCACATAAGGATCCACCAGTGTCATTGCATGTCTATTCTTTTCATGAACCACACCCAGTGTCATTGCGTGCGTGTTCTTCTAAACAAACCACATAAGGATCCACCAGTGTCATTGCATGTACATTCTTTTCATGAACCATACCCGGTGTCATTGCATGTCTCTTCTTTTAATGAACCACAGCTGGAGTCATAGCATGTCTGTTACTTCAAAAAACCACACAAGGATCCAACGGTGTCATTCCATGTCTATTATTTTAATGAACCACACACGGTAACATTGAATGTCATTCTTTTCATGAACCACGCTAGAGTCATTGCATGTACATTTCCTCTAAACAAACCACATAAGGATCCACTAGTGTCATTGCATGTGCATTATTTTCATGAACCACACATAGTGTCCTTTGCATGTGTGTTCTTCTAAACAAACCACATAAGTCATTGCATGTCTTTTCATGAACCACACCGGTGTCATTGCATGTATTTCCTCTAGGCAGACCACATAAGGATCCACTAGTGTCATTGCATGTCTGTTCTTTTCATGAACCACACCTAGTGTCACTGCATGTGTGTTCTTCTAAACAAACCACATAAGTCATTGCATGTCTGTTCTTTTCATGAACCACACCCGGTGTCATTGCATGTCTGTTCCTCTAGACAGACCACATAAGGATCCACTGGTGTCATTGCATATGTCGCTCTTTTCATGAACCACATAAGGATCCACAGTGTCATTGCATGTGTTTTCTTCTCCTGAACCACACTTGGATCCACCGGTGTCATTGCATGTTTGTTCCTCTAAACAAACCACATAAGGATCCACTAGTGTCATTGCATGTATGTTCTTTTAATGAACCACACCTAATGTCATTGCATGTGTGTTCTTCTAAACAAACCACATAAGTCATTGCATGTCTGTTCTTTTCATGAACCACACCCGGTGTCATTGCATGTGTGTTCCTCTAGACATACCACATAAGGATCCACCGGTGTCACTGCATGTCTGTTCTTTTCATGAACCACAGAAGGATCCACTAGTGTCATTGGATGTGTGCTCTTCTCATGAACCACACATGGATCCACCGGTGTCATTGCATGTATGTTCCTCTAAACAAACCAAATAAGGATCCACGGTGTCATTGCATGTACATTCTTTTCATGAACCACACCCAATGTCATTGCATGTGTTCTTCTAAACAAACCACATAAGGATCCACCAATGTCATTGCATGTCAGTTCTTTTCATGAACCACATAAGGATTCACCAGTGTCATTGCATGGCTGTTTTGTCACAAACGATCCACCTAGTGTGATTGCATGTCTATTATTTTCATGAACCACACCCAGTGTCATTGCATGTGTGTTCCTCTAGACAAACCACATAAGGATCCACCGGTGTCATTGCATGTTTCTTCCTCTAAACAAACCACATAAGGATCCACTAGTGTCATTGCATGTCTGTTCTGTTCATGAACCACACCTAGTGTCATTGGATGTGTGTTCTTCTAAACAAACCACATAAGTCATTGCATGTCTGTTCTTTTCATGAACCACACCCGGTGTCATTGCATGTGTGTTCCTCTAGACAAACCACATAAGGATCCACGGTGTCCTTTGCATGTCTGTTCTTTTCATGAACCACATAAGGATCCACCAGTGTCATTGGATGTGTGTTCTTCTCATGAACCACACATGGATCCACCGGTGTCATTGCATGTATGTTCCTCTAAACAGACGACATAAGGATCCACCAGTGTCATTGCATGTCTGTTCTTTTCATGAACCACACTCGGTGTCATTGCATGTTTGTTCTTTTCATGAACCACAGCTAGAGTCATTGCATGTCTGTTACTTCCATAAACCACACATGGATCCACCGGTGTCATTGCATGTCTGTTCTTTTCATGAACCACAGCTAGTGTCATTGCATGTCAGTTCTTTTCAAGAACCAGACCTAGTGTCATTGCATGTCAATTATTTTCATGAACCACATAAGGATCCACCAGTGTCATTACATGTTTGTTCTTCTCACAAACCACATATGGATCCACCTAGTGTGATTGCATGTCTGTTCTTTTCATGAACCACACCCGGTGTCATTGCATGTGTGTTCCTCTAGACAAACCACATAAGGATCCACCAGTGTCATTGGATGTCTATTCTTTTCATGAACCACACCCAGTGTCATTGCGTGCGTGTTCTTCTAAACAAACCACATAAGGATCCACCAGTGTCATTGCATGTCTGTTCTTTTCATGAACCATACCCGGTGTCATTGCATGTCTCTTCTTTTAATGAACCACAGCTGGAGTCATTGCATGTCTGTTACTTCCATAAACCACACATGGATCCACCGGTGTCATTCCATGTCTATTCTTTTCATGAACCACACCCGGTAACATTGCATGTCTGTTCTTTTCATGAACCACAGCTAGAGTCATTGCATGTCTGTTCCTCTAAACAAACCACATAAGGATCCACTAGTGTCATTGCATGTATGTTATTTTCATGAACCACACATAGTGTCACTGCATGTGTGTTCTTCTAAACAAACCACATAAGTCATTGCATGTCTGTTCTTTTCATGAACCACACTCGGTGTCATTGCATATACATTTCTCTGCAGACCACATAAGGATCCACCGGTGTCAGTGCATGTCTGTTCTTTTCATGAACCACACCTAGTGTCATTGCATGTGTGTTGTTCTAAACAAACCACATAAGTCATTGCATGTTTGTTCTTTTCATGAACCACACCCGGTGTCATTGCATGTGTGTTCCTCTAGACAGACCACATAAGGATCCACTGGTGTCACTGCATGTCTGCTCTTTTCATGAATCACATAAGGATCCACCAGTGTCATTGCATGTGTGTTCTTCTCATGAACCACACATGGATCCACCGGTGTCATTGCATGTTTGTTCCTCTAAACAAACCACATAAGGATCCACTAGTGTCATTGCATGTATGTTCTTTTAATGAACCACACCTAATGTCATTGCATGTGTGTTCTTCTAAAGAAACCACATAAGTCATTGCATGTCTGTTCTTTTCATGAACCACACCCGGTGTCATTGCATGTGTGTTCCTCTAGACATACCACATAAGGATCCACCGGTGTCACTGCATGTCTGTTCTTTTCATGAACCACAGAAGGATCCACTAGTGTCATTGGATGTGTGCTCTTCTCATGAACCACACATGGATCCACCGGTGTCATTGCATGTATGTTCCTCTAAACAAACCAAATAAGGATCCACCAGTGTCATTGCATGTCTGTTCTTTTCATGAACCAGATAAGGATCCACCAGGTTCATTGGATGTATGTTCTTCTCATGAACCACACATGGATCCACCGGTGTCATTGCATGTCTGTTCCTCTAAACAAACCACATAAGGATCCACCAGTGTCATTGCATGTCTGTTCTTTTCATGAACCACACCCAGTGTCATTGCATCTGTGTTCTTCTAAACAAACCACATAAGTCATTGCATGTCTGTTCTTTTCATGAACCACACCCGGTGTCATTGCATGTGTGTTCCTCTAGACATACCACATAAGGATCCACCGGTGTCACTGCATGTCTGTTCTTTTCATGAACCACATAAGGATCCACGAGTGTCATTGGATGTGTGTTCTTCTCATGAACTACACATGGATCCATTGGTGTCATTGCATGTCTATTCCTCTAAACAAACCACATAAGGATCCACCAGTGTCATTGCATGTTTGTTCTTTTCATGAACCACAACAAGTGTCATTGCATCTGTGTTCTTCTAAACAAACCACATAAGTCATTGCATGTCTGTTCTTTTCATGAACCACACCCGGTGTCATTGTATCTGTGTTCCTCTAGACAGACCACATAAGGATCCACCGAAGTCACTACATGTCTGTTCTTTTCATGAACCACATGAGGATCCACCAGTGTCATTGGATGTGTGTTCTTCTCATGAACCAAACATGGATCCACCGGTGTCATTGCATGTCTGTTCCTCTAAAATAAACCACATAAGGATCCACTAGTGTCATTGCTTTTCTGTTCTTTCCATGAACCACACCTAGTTTTATTGCATGTGTGTTCTTCTGAACAAACCACATAAGGATCCACTAGTGTCGTTGCATGTCTGCTCTTTTCATGAACCACACCTGCTGTCATTGCATGTCTGTTCTTTTCATGAACCACAACTAGAGTCATTGCATGTCGGTTACTTCCATAAACCACACATGGATCCACCGATGTCATTGCATCTCTGTTATTTTCATGAACCACACCCAGTGTCATTGCATGTCAGTTCTTTTCATGAACCACACCCAGTGTCATTGCATGTCAGTTCTTTTCATGAAGCACATAAGGACCCACCAGTGTCATTGCATGTTTGTTCTTCTCACAAACCATATAAGGATCCAACATTGTCATTGAATGTCTATTCTTTTCACGAACGACACCCAGTGTCATTGCATGTGTGTTCCTCTAGACAAACCACATAAGGATCCACCGGTGTCACTTCATGTCTGTTCTTTTCATGAACCACATAAGGATCCACCAGTGTCATTGGATGTGTGTTCTTCTCATAAACCACACATGGATCCACCAATGTCATTGCATGTCTGTTCCTCTAAACAAACCACATAAGGATCCACCAGTGTCATTGCATGTCTGTTCTTTTCATGAACCACACCTAGTGTCATTGCATCTCTGTTCTTCTAAACAAACCACATAAGTCATTGCATGTCTGTTCTTTTCATGAACCACACCCGGTGTCATTGCATGTGTGTTCCTCTAGACAGACCACATAAGGATCCACCGGTGTCACTGCATGTCTGTTCTTTTCATGAACCACATAAGGATCCACTAGTGTCATTGGATGTGTGTTCTTCTCATGAACCACACATGGATCCACCGTTGTCATTGCATGTCTGTTCCTCTAAACAAACCACATAAGGATCCACCAGTGTCATTGCATGTCTATTCTTTTCATGAACCACACCCAGTGTCATTGCGTGCGTGTTCTTCTAAACAAACCACATAAGGATCCACCAGTGTCATTGCATGTCTGTTCTTTTCATGAACCATACCCGGTGTCATTGCATGTCTCTTCTTTTAATGAACCACAGGTGGAGTCATTGCATGTCTGTTACTTCCATAAACCACACATGGATCCACCGGTGTCATTGCATGTCTATTCTTTTCATGAACCACACCGAGTGTCATTGCATGTCAGTTCTTTTCATGAACCAGACATAGTGTCATTGCATGTCAGTTCTTTTCATGAACCACATAAGGATCCACCAGTGTCATTGCATGTCTGTTCTTCTCACAAACCACATAAGGATCCACAAGTGTCATTGCATGTCTGTTCTTTTCATGAACCACACCGAGTGTCATTGCATGTGTGTTCCTCTATACAAACCACATAAGGATCCACCGGTGTGATTGCATGTCTGTTCTTTTCATGAACGCACACATGGATCCACCAGTGTTATTGCATGTCTGTTCTTTTCATGAACCACAGCTAGTGTTATTTCATGAACCACATAAGGATCCACCAGTGTCATTGCATGTCTGTTATTCTCACAAACTACGTATGGATCCACCTAGTGTGATTGCATGTCTGTTCTTTTCATGAACCACACCCGGTGTCATTGCATGTGTGTTCCTCCAGACAGACCACATAAGGATCCACCGGTGTCACTGCATGTCTGTTCTTTTCATGAACCACATCAGGATCCACCGGTGTCATTGGATGTGTGTTCTTCTCATGAACCACACATGGATCCACGGTGTCATTGCATGTATGTTCCTCTAAACAATCCACAGAAGGATCCACTAGTGCCATTGCATGTCTATTCTTTTCATGAACCACACCCAGTGTCACTGCATTTGTTTTCTTCTAAACAAACCGAATAAGTCATTGCATGTCTGTTCTTTTCATGAACCACACCCGGTGTCATTGCATGGCTGTTCCTCTAGACAGACCACATAAGGATCCACCGGTGTCACTGCATGTCTGTTCTTTTCATGAACCACATAAGGATCCACCAGTTTCATTGGATGTGTGTTCTTCTCATAAACCACACATGGATCCACCAGTGTCATTGCATGTATGTTCCTCTAAAAAAACCACATAAGGTCCACCAGTGTCATGGCATGTCTGTTCTTTTCATGAACCACACCCAGTGTCATCGCATGTGTGTTCTTCTATACAAAACACATAAGGATCCACCAGTGTCATTGCATGTCTATTCTTTTAATGAACCACACCCAGTGTCATTGCATGTCTGTTCTTTTCATGAACCACAGCTAGAGCCATTGCATGTCTGTTACTTCCATAAACCGCACATGGATCCACCGGTGTCATTGCATGTCTGTTCTTTTCATGAACCACACCCGGTGTCATTGCATGTCCGTTCTTTTCATGAACCACAGCTGGAGTCATTGCATGTCTGTTACTTCCATAAACCACACATGGATCCACTGGTGTCATTGCATGTCTGTTCTTTTCATGAACCACACCGAGTGTCATTGCACGTCAGTTCTTTTCATGAACCACACACAGTGTCATTGCATGTCAGTTCTTTTCATGAACCACATAAGGATCCACCAGTGTCATTGCATGTCTGTTCTTCTCACAAACCACATAAGGATCCACAAGTGTCATTGCATGTCTGTTCTTTTCATGAACCACACCGAGTGTCATTGCATGTGTGTTCCTCTAGACAAACCACATAAGGATCCACCGGTGTCATTGCATGTCTGTTCTTTTCATGAACCACACATGGATCCACTGGTGACATTGCATGTCTATTCTTTTCATGAACCACAGCTAGTGTCATTTCATGAACCACATAAGGATCCACCATGTCATTGCATGTCTGTTCTTTTCATGAACCACACCCGGTGTCATTGCATGTGTGTTCCTCCAGACAGACCACATAAGGATCCACTGGTGTCACTTCATGTCTGTTCTTTTCATGAACCACATCAGGATCCACCGGTGTCATTGGATGTGTGTTCTTCTCATGAACCACACATGGATCCACCAGTGTCATTGCATGTTTGTTCCTCTAAACAAACCACATCAGGATCCACCAGTGTCATTGCATGTCTGTTATTTTCATGAACCACACCTAGTGTCATTGCATGTGTGTTCTTCTAAACAAACCACATTAGTCATTGCATGTCTGTTCTTTTCATGAACCACACCTGGTGTCATTGCATATGTGTTCCTCTAGACAGACCACATAAGGATCCACTGGTGTCACTACATGTCTGTTCTTTTCAGGAACCACATAAGGATCCACCAGTGTCATTGGATGTGTGTTCTTCTCATGAAGCACACATTGATCCACCGGTGTCATTGCATGGCTGTTCCTCTAAACAAACCACATAAGGATCCACCAGTGTCATTGCAATTATGTTCTTTTCATGAACCACACCCAGTGTCATTGCATGTGTGTTCTTCTAAACAAACCACATAAGGATCCACCAGTGTCATTGCATGTCTGTTCTTTTAATGAACCACACCTGGTGTCATTGCATGTCTTTTCTTTTCATGAACCACAGCTAGAGTCGTTGCATGTCTGTTACTTCCATAAACCACACATGTATCCACCGATGTCACTGCATGTCAGTTCTTTTCATGAACCACACCCAGTGTCATTGCATGTCAGTTCTTTTCATGAACCACACGCAGTGTCATTGCATGTCAGTTCTTTTCATGAACCGCACAAGGATCCATCGGTGTCATTGCATGTATATTCTTTTCACAAACCACATAAGGATCCACCAGTGTCATTGCATGTCTGTTCTTTTCCCGAACCACACCCAGTGTCATTGCATGTGTGTTCCTCTAGACAAACCACATAAGGATCCACCGGTGTCACTGCATGTCTGTTCTTTTCAGGAACCACACATGGATCCACCGTTGTCATTGCATGTATGTTCTTTTCATGAACCACAACTAGTGTCAATTCATCACAGTTCTTTTCATGAACCACATAAGGATTCACCAGTGTCACTTCATGTCTGTTCTTCTCGCGAACCACATATGGATCCACCTAGTGTGATTGCATGTCTGTTCTTTCATGAACCACATCCAGTGTCATTGCATGTGTGTTCCTCTAGACAAACCATGTAAGGATCCACCAGTGTCACTGCATTTCTGTTCTTTTCATGAACCACATAAGGATCCACTTGTGTCATTGGATGTGTGTTCTTCTCATGAACCACACATGGATCCACCGGTGTCATTGCTTGTTTGTTCCTCTAAACAAACCACATAAGGATCCACCAGTGGCATTGCATGTCTGTTCTTTTCATGAACCACACCCAGTGTCATTGCATGTATGTTCTTCTAAACAAACCACATAAGTCATTGCATGTCTGTTCTTTTCATGAACCACACCCGATGTCATTGCATGTCTGTGCCTCTAGACAGACCACATAAGGATCCACCGGTGTCATTGCATGTCTGTTCTTTTCATGAACCACACCCAGTGTCATTGCATGTGTGTTCCTCTAGACAGACCACATAAGGATCCACCAGTGTGACTGCATGTCTGTTCTTTTCATGAACCCCATAAGGATCCACCGGTGTCATTGGATGTGTGTTCTTCTCATGAACCACACATGGATCTACTAGTGTCATAACATGTCTGTTCCTCTAAACAAACCACATAAGAATCCACCAGTGTCATTGCATGTGTGTTCTTTTCATGAACCACACCCAGTGTTATTGCATCTGTGTTCTTCTAAACAAACCACATAAGTCATTGCATGTCTGTTCTTTTCATGAACCACTCCCGGTGTCATTGCATGTGTGTTCCTCTAGACAGACCACATAAGGATCCACCAGTGTCACTGCATGTTTGTTCTTTTCATGAACCACATAAGGATCCACCGGTGTCATTGGATATGTGTTCTTCTCATGAACCACACATGGATCTACTAGTGTCATTACATGTCTGTTCCTCTAAACAAACCACATAAGAATCCACCAGTGTCCTTGCATGTCTGTTCTTTTCATTAACCAAACCCAATGTTACTACATCTGTGTTGTTCTAAACAAACCACATAAGTCATTGCATGTCTGTTCTTTTCATGAACCACACCCGGTGTCATTGCATGTATGTTCCTCTAGATAGACCACATAAGGATCCACCGGTGTCACTGCATGTATGTTCTTTTCATGAACCACATAAGGACCCACCAGTGTCATTGGATGTGTGTTCTTCTCATGAACCACACATGGATCCACCGGCGTCATTGCATGTCTGTTCCTCTAAACAAACCACATAAGAATCCACCAGTGTCATTGCATGTCTTTTCTTTTCATGAACCACACCCAGTGTCATTGCATGTGTGTTCTTCTAAACAAACCACATAAGGGTCCACTAGTGTCATTGCATGTTTGTTCTTTTCATGAACCACACCCGGTGTCATTGCATGTCTGTTCTTTTCATGAACCACAACTAGAGTCATTGCATCTCTGTTACTTCCATAAACCACGCATGGATCCACCGGTGTCATTGCATGTCTGTTCTTTTCATGAACCACACCCAGTGTCATTGCATGTCAGTTCTTTTCATGAACCACACCCAGTGTCATTGCATGTCAGCTCTTTTCATGAACCACACAAGGATCCATCGGTGTCATTGCATGTATATTCCTCTAAACAAACCACATAAGGATCCACCAGTGTCATTGAATGTCTGTTCTTTTCATGAACCACACCAGTGTCATTACATGTGTGTTCTTCTAAACAAACCACATTAGTCATTCCATGTCTGTTCTTTTCATGAACCACACCCGGTGTCATTGCATGTGTGTTCCTCTAGACAGACCACATAAGGATCCACCGGTGTCACTACATGTCTGTTCTTTTCATGAACCACATATGGATCCACCAGTGTCATTGCATGTCTGTTCTTTTCATGAACCACACCCGGTGTCATTGCATGTCCGTTCTTTTCATGAACCACAGCTGGAGTCATTGCATGTTTGTTACTTCCATAAACCACACATGGATCCACCGGTGTCATTGCATGTCTGTTCTTTTCATAAACCACACCGAGTGTCATTGCATGTCAGTTCTTTTCATGAACCACACACAGTGTCATTGCATGTCAGTTCTTTTCATGAACCACATAAGGATCCACCAGTGTCACTGCATGTCTGTTCTTCTCACAAACCACAGATGGATCCACCTAGTGTGATTGCATGTCTGATCTTTTCATGAACCACATCTAGTGTCATTGCATGTGTGTTCCTGTAGACAAACCACATAAGGATCCACCAGTGTCAAGGCATGTCTGTTCTTCTCATGAACCACATAAGGATCCACCGGTGTCATTGGATGTGTGTTCTTCTCATGAACCACACATGGATCCACCGGTGTCATTGCATGTTTGTTCCTCTAAACAAACCACATAAGGATCCACCAGTGTCATTGCATGTCTGTTGTTTTCATGAACCACACCCGGTGTCATTGCATGTCTGTTCCTCTAGACAGACCACATAAGGATCCACCGGTGTCATTGCATGTCTGTTCTTTTCATGAACCACACCCAGTTTCATTGCATGTGTGTTCCTCTAGACAGACCACATAAGGATCCACCAGTGTCACTTCATGTTTGTTCTTTTCATGAACGACATAAGGATCCATCGGTGTCGTTGGATGTGTGTTCTTCTCATGAACCACACATGGATCTACTAGTGTCATAACATGTCTGTTCCTGTAAACAAACCACATAAGAATCCACCAGTCTCATTGCATGTCTGTTCTTTTCATGAACCACACCCAGTGTTATTGCATCTGTGTTCTTCTAAACAAACCACATAAGTCATTGCATGTCTGTTCTTTTCATGACCCACTCCCGGTGTCATTGCATGTGTGTTCCTCTAGATAGACCACATAAGGATCCACCGGTGCCACTGCATGTCTGTTCTTTTCATGAACCACATAAGGATCCACCAGTGTCATTGGATGTGTGTTCTTCTCATGAACCACACATGGATCCACCGGTGTCATTGCATGTCTGTTCCTCTAAACAAACAACATAAGGATCCACTAGTGTCATTGCATGTCTTTTCTTTTCATGAACCACACCTAGTGTCATTGCATGTGTGTTCTTCTAAACAAACCACATAAGGGTCCACTAGTGTCATTGCATGTTTTTTTTTCATGAACCACACCCGGTGTCATTGCATGTTTGTTCTTTTCATGAACCACAACTAGAGTCATTGCATGTCTGTTACTTCCATGAAACACACATGGATCCACGGGTGTCATTGCATGTCTGTTCTTTTCATGAACCACACCCAGTGTCATTGAATGTCTTTTCTTTTCATGAACGACACCAAGTGTCATTGCATGTCAGTTCTTTTCATAAACCACATAAGGATCCACCAGTGTCATTGCATGTTTGTTCTTCTCACAAACCACATAAGGATCCACCAGTGTCATTGCATGTCTATTCTTTTCATGAACCACACCCACTATTATTGCATGTGTGTTCCTCTAGACAAACCACATAAGGATCCACCAGTGTCACTGCATGTCCGTTCTTTTCATGAACCACACATGGATCCATCGGTGTCATTGCATGTCTGTTCTTTTCATGAACCACACCCAGTGTCATTGCATGTCAGTTCTTTTTATGAACCACATAAGGATCCACCAGTGTCATTGCATGTATGTTCTTCTCACAAACCACATATGGATCAACCTAGTGTGATTGCTTGTCTGTTCTTTTCATGAACCACACCCGGTGTCATTGCATGTGTGTTCCTCTAGATAGACCACATAAGGATCCACGAGTGTCACTGCATGTCTGTTCTTTTCATGAACCACATAGGGATCCACCGGTGTCATTGGATGTGTGTTCTTCTCATGAACCACACATGGATCCATCAGTGTCATTGCATGTCTGTTCCTCTAAACAAACCACATAAGGATCCACAAGTTTCATTCCATGTCTGTTCTTTTCATGAACCACACCCAGTGTTATTGCATCTGTGTTCTTCTAAACAAACCACATAAGTCATTGCATGTCTGTTCTTTTCATGAACCACACCCGGTGTCATTGCATGTATGTTCCTCTATACAGACCACATAAGGATCCACCGGTGTCATTGCATGTCTGTTATTTTCATGAACCACACACAGTGTCATTGCATGTGGGTTCTTCTAAACAAACCACATAAGTCATTGCATGTCTGTTCTTTTCATGAACCACAGCCAGTGTCATTGCATGTGTGTTCCTCTAGACAGACCACATAAGGATCCACCAGTGTCATTGCATGTCTGTTCTTTTCATTAACCACACAAGGATCCACCGGTGTCATTGGATGTGTGTTGTTCTCATGAACCACACATGGATCCACCAGTGTCATTGCATGTCTGTTCCTCTAAAGAAACCACAAAAGGATCCACAAGTGTCATTGCATGTCTGTTCTTTTCATGAACCACACCTGATGTCATTGCATGTCTGTGCCTCTAGACAGACCACATAAGGATCCACCGGTGTCATTGCATGTCTTTTCTTTTCATGAACCACACCAAGTGTCATTGCATGTGTGTTCCTCTAGACAGACCACATAAGGATCCACCAGTGTGACTGCATGTCTGTTCTTTTCATGAACCACATAAGGATCCACCGGTGTCATTGGATGTGTGTTCTTCTCATGAACCACACATGGATCTACTAGTGTCATAACATGTCTGTTCCTCTAAACAAACCACATAAGAATCCACCTGTGTCATTGCATGTGTGTTCTTTTCATGAACCACACCCAGTGTTATTGCATCTGTGTTCTTCTAAACAAACCACATAAGTCATTGCATGTCTGTTCTTTTCATGAACCACTCCCGGTGTCATTGCATGTGTGTTCCTCTAGACAGACCACATAAGGATCCACCAGTGTCCTTTGCATGTACATTCTTTTCATGAACCACATAAGGATCCACCGGTGTCATTGGATATGTGTTCTTCTCATGAACCACACATGGATCTACTAGTGTCATTACATGTCTGTTCCTCTAAACAAACCACATAAGAATCCACCAGTGTCATTGCATGTCTGTTCTTTTCATTATCCACACCCAATGTTACTGCATATGTGTTCTTCTAAACAAACCACATAAGACATTGCATGTCTGTTCTTTTCATGAACCACACCCGGTGTCATTGCATGTGTGTTCCTCTAGATAGACCACATAAGGATCCACCGGTGTCACTTCATGTATGTTCTTTTCATGAACCACATAAGGATCCACCAGTGTCATTGGATGTGTGTTCTTCTCATGAACCACACATGGATCCACCGGCGTCATTGCACGTCTGTTCCTCTAAACAAACCACATAAGAATCCACCAGTGTCATTGCATGTCTTTTCTTTTCATGAACCACACCCAGTGTCATTGCATGTGTGTTCTTCTAAACAAACCACATAAGGGTCCACTAGTGTCATTGCATGTTTGTTCTTTTCATGAACCACAACTAGAGTCATTGCATGTCTGTTACTTCCATAAACCACTCATGGATCCACCGGTGTCATTGCATGTCTGTTCTTTTCATGAACCACACCCAGTGTCATTGCATGTCAGTTCTTTTCATGAACCACACCCAGTGTCATTGCATGTCAGTTCTTTTCATGAACCACACAAGGATCCATCGGTGTCATTGCATGTATATTCCTCTAAACAAACCACATAAGGATCCACCAGTGTCATTGCATGTCTGTTCTTTTCATGAACCACACCCAGTGTCATTACATGTGTGTTCTTCTAAACAAACCACATTAGTCATTCCATGTCTGTTCTTTTCATGAACCACACTCGGTGTCATTGCATGTGTGTTCCTCTAGACAGACCACATAAGGATCCACCGGTGTCACTACATGTCTGTTCTTTTCATGAACCACATATGGATCCACCAGTGTCATTGCATGTCTGTTCTTTTCATGAACCACACCCGGTGTCATTGCATGTCCGTTCTTTTCATGAACCACAGCTGGAGTCATTGCATGTCTGTTACTGCCATAAACCACACATGGATCCACCGGTGTCATTGCATGTCTGTTATTTTCATGAACCACAACTAGAGTCATTGCATGTCTGTTACTTCCATAAACCACTCATGGATCCACCGGTGTCATTGCATGTCTGTTCTTTTCATGAACCACACCCAGTGTCATTGCATGTCAGTTCTTTTCATGAACCACACCCAGTGTCATTGCATGCCAGTTCTTTTCATGAACCACACAAGGATCCATCGGTGTCATTGCATGTATATTCCTCTAAACAAACCACATAAGGATCCACCAGTGTCATTGCATGCCTGTTCTTTTCATGAACCACACACAGTGTCATTACATGTGTGTTCTTCTAAACAAACCACATTAGTCATTCCATGTCTGTTCTTTTCATGAACCACACCCGGTGTCATTGCATGTGTGTTCCTCTAGACAGACCACATAAGGATCCACCGGTGTCACTACATGTCTATTCTTTTCATGAACCACATATGGATCCACCAGTGTCATTGCATGTCTGTTCTTTTCATGAACCACACCCGGTGTCATTGCATGTCCGTTCTTTTCATGAACCACAGCTGGAGTCATTGCATGTCTGTTACTTCCATAAACCACACATGGATCCACCGGTGTCATTGCATGTCTGTTATTTTCATGAACCACACCGAGTGTCATTGCATGTCAGTTCTTTTCATGAACCACACACAGTGTCATTGCATGTCAGTTCTTTTCATGAACCACATAAGGATCCACCAGTGTCACTGGATGTCTGTTTTTCTCACAAACGACATATGGATCCACCTAGTGTGATTGCATGTCTGTTCTTTTCATGAACCACATCTAGTGTCATTGCAAGTGTGTTCCTGTAGACAAACCACATAAGGATTCACCAGTGTCAAGGCATGTCTGTTCTTCTCATGAACCACATAAGGATCCACCGGTGTCATTGGATGTGTGTTCTTCTCATGAACCACACATGGATCCACCGGTGTCATTGCATGTTTGTTCCTCTAAACAAACCACATAAGGATCCACCAATGTCATTGCATGTCTGTTCTTTTCATGAACCACACCCGGTGTCATTGCATGTGTGTTCCTCTAGACAGACCACATAAGGATCCACCGGTGTCATTGCATGTCTGTTCTTTTCATGAACCACACCCAGTGTCATTGCATGTGTGTTCCTGTAGAAAGACCACATAAGGATCCACCAGTGTCACTTCATGTCTGTTCTTTTCATGAACGACATAAGGATCCATCGGTGTCGTTGGATGTGTAGTCTTCTCATGAACCACACATGGATCTACTAGTGTCATAACATGTCTGTTCCTCAAAACAAACCACATAAGAATCCACCAGTCTCATTGCATGTCTGTTCTTTTCATGAACCACACCCAGTGTTATTGCATCTGTGTTCTTCTAAACAAACCACATAAGTCATTGCATGTCTCTTCTTTTCATGAACCACTTCCGGTGTCATTGCATGTGTGTTCCTCTAGACAAACCACATAAGGATCCACCAGTGTCACTGCATGTCTGTTCTTTTCATGAACCACATACGGATCCACCGGTGTCATTGGATGTGTGTTCTTCTCATGAACCTCACATGGATCTACTAGTGTCATTACATGTCTGTTCCTCTAAACAAACCACATAAGAATCCACCAGTGTCATTGCATGTCTGTTCTTTTCATGAACCACACCCAGTGTTACTGCATATGTGTTCTTCTAAACAAACCACATAAGTCATTGCATGTCTGTTCTTTTCATGAACCACACCCGGTGTCATTGCATGTGTGTTCCTCTAGATAGACCACATAAGGATCCACCGGTGTCACTGCATGTCTGTTCTTTTCATGAACCACATAAGGATCCACCAGTGTCATTGGATGTGTGTTCTTCTCATGAACCACACATGGATCCACCGGTGTCATTGCATGTCTGTTCCTCTAAACAAACAACATAAGGATCCACTAGTGTCATTGCATGTCTTTTCTTTTCATGAACCACACCTAGTGTCATTGCATGTGTGTTCTTCTAAACAAACCACATAAGGGTCCACTAGTGTCATTGCATGTTTGTTCTTTTCATGAACCACACCCGGTGTCATTGCATGTCTGTTCTTTTCATGAACCACAACTAGAGTCATTGCATGTCTGTTACTTCCATAAACCACACATGGATCCACGGGTGTCATTGCATGTCTGTTCTTTTCATGAACCACACCCAGTGTCATTGAATGTCCGTTCTTTTCATGAACGACACCAAGTGTCATTGCATGTCAGTTCTTTTCATGAACCACATAAGGATCCACCAGTGTCATTGCATGTTTGTTCTTCTCACAAACCACATCAGGATCCACCAGTGTCATTGCATGTCTATTCTTTTCATGAACCACACCCACTATTATTGCATGTGTGTTCCTCTAGACAAACCACATAAGGATCCACCAGTGTCACTGCATGTCCGTTCTTTTCATGAACCACACATGGATCCATCGGTGTCATTGCATGTCTGTTCTTTTCATGAACCACACCCAGTGTCATTGCATGTCAGTTCTTTTTATGAACCACATAAGGATCCACCAGTGTCATTGCATGTATGTTCTTCTCACAAACCACATATGGATCCACCTAGTGTGATTGCATGTCTGTTCTTTTCATGAACCACACCCGGTGTCATTGCATGTGTGTTCCTCTAGACAGACCACATAAGGATCCACGAGTGTCACTGCATGTCTGTTCTTTTCATGAACCACATAGGGATCCACCGGTGTCATTGGATGTGTGTTCTTCTCATGAACCACACATGGATCCATCAGTGTCATTGCATGTCTGTTCCTCTAAACAAACCACATAAGGATCCACCAGTTTCATTCCATGTCTGTTCTTTTCATGAACCACACCCAGTGTTATTGCATTTGTGTTCTTTTAAACAAACCACATAAGTCATTGCATGTCTGTTCTTTTCATGAACCACACCCGCTGTCATTGCATGTTTGTTCCTCTATACAGACCACATAAGGATCCACCGGTGTCATTGCATGTCTGTTCTTTTCATGAACCACACCTAGTGTCATTGCATGTGGGTTCTTCTAAACAAACCACATAAGTCATTGCATGTCTGTTCTTTTCATGAACTACAGCCAGTGTCATTGCATGTGTGTTCCTCTAGACAGACCACATAAGGATCCACCAGTGTCATTGCATGTCTGTTCTTTTCATGAACCACACAAGGATCCAACGGTGACATTGGATGTGTGTTGTTCTCATTAACCACACATGGATCCACCAGTGTCATTGCATGTCTGTTCCTCTAAACAAACCACAAAAGGATCCACAAGTGTCATTGCATGTCTGTTCTTTTCATGAACCACACCTAGTGCTATTACATCTGTGTTCTTCTAAACAAACCACATAAGTCATTGCATGTCTGTTCTTTTCATGAACCACACCCGATGTCATTGCATGTGTGTTCCTCTAGATAGAACACATAAGGATCCACCGGTGTCACTGCATGTTTGTTCTTTTTATGAACCACATAAGGATCCACCAGTGTCATTGGATGTGTGTTCTTCTCATGAACCACACATGGATCCACCGGTGTCATTGCGTGTCTGTTCCACTAAACAAACCACATAAGGAACCACCAATGTCATTGCATGTCTGTTCTTTTCATGAACCACACCCAGTGTCATTGCATGTGTGTTCTTCTAAACAAACTACATAAGTGTCCACTAGTGTCATTGCATGTTTGTTCTTTTCATGAACCACACCCGGTGTCATTGCATGTCTGTTCTTTTCATGAACCACAACTAGAGTCATTGCATGTCTGTTACTTCCATAAACCACACATGGATCCACGGGTATCATTGCATGTTTCTTCTTTTCATGAACCACACCAAGTGTCATTGCATGTCTGTTCTTTTCATGAACCACACCCAGTGTCATTGCATGTCAGTTCTTTTCATGAACCACATAAGGATCCACCAGTGTCATTGCATGTTTGTTCTTCTCACAAACCACATAAGGATCCACCAGTGTCATTGCATGTCAGTTCTTTTCATGAACCACACCCAGTGTTATTGCATGTGTGTTCCTCTAGACAAACCACATAAGGATCCACCAGTGTCACTGCATGTCTGTTCTTTTCCTGAACCACACATGGATACATCGGTGTCATTGCATGTCTGTTCTTTTCATGAACCACACCCAGTGTCATTGCATGACAGTTCTTTTTATGAACCACATAAGGATCCACCAGTGTCATTGCATGTCTGTTCTTCTCACAAACCACATATGGATCCACCTAGTGTGATTGCCTGTCTGTTCTTTTCATGAACCACACCCGGTGTCATTGCATGTGTGTTCCTCTAGAGAGACCACATAAGGATCCACGAGTGTCACTGCATGTCTGTTCTTTTCATGAACCACATAGGGATCCACCGGTGTCATTGGATGTGTGTTCTTCTCATGAACCACACATGGATCCATCAGTGTCATTGCATGTCTGTTCCTCTAAACAAACCACATAAGGATCCACCAGTGTCATTGCATGTCTGTTCTTTTCATGAACCACACCCAGTGTCATTGCATGTGTGTTCTTCTAAAGAAACCACATAAGGATCCACCAGTTTCATTGGATGTCTGTTCTTTTCATGAACCACACTCGGTGTCATTGCATGTCTGTTCTTTTCATGAACCACAGCTAGAGTCATTGCATGTCTGTTACTTCCATAAACCACACATGGATCCACCCGTGTCATTGCATGTCTGTTCCTTTCATGAACCACACCCAGTGTCATTGCATATCAGTTCTTTTCATGAACCACACCTAGTGTCAATGCATGTTAGTTCTTTTCATGAACCACATAAGGATCCACCAGTGTCATTGCATGTCTGTTCTTCTCACAAACCACATAAGGATCCACCAGTGTCATTGCATGTCTGTTCTTTTCATGAACCACACCCAGTGTCATTGCATGTGTGTTCCTTTAGATAAACCACATAAGGATCCACCGGTGTCACTGCATGTCTGTTCTTTTCATGAACCACATAGGGATCCACCGGTGTCATTGGATGTGTGTTCTTCTCATGAACCACACATGGATCCACCAGTGTCACTACATGTCTGTTCCTCTAAACAAACCACATAAGGATCCACCAGTTTCATTGCATGTCTGTTCTTTTCATGAACCACACCAAGTGTCATTGCATGTGTGTTCTTCTAAACAAACCACATAAGTCATTCCATGTCTGTTCTTTTCATGAACCACACCCGGTGTCATTACATGTGTGTTCCTCTAGACAGACCACATAAGGATCCACCGATGTCATTGCATGCCTGTTCTTTTCATGAACCACACCTAGTGTCATTGTATGTGTGTTCCTCTAAACAAACCACATAAGTCATTGCATGTCTGTTTTTTTCATGAACCACACTCGGTGTCATTGCATGTGTGTTCCTCTATATAGACCACATTAGGATCCACCGGTGTCACCGCATGTTTGTTCTTTTCATGAACCACATAAGGAGCCACCAGTGTCATTGGATGTGTGTTCTTCTCATGAACCACACATGGATCCATCGGTGTCATTGCATGTCTGTTCCTCTAGACAAACCACATAAGGATCCACCGGTGTCATTGCATGTGTGTTCTTTTCATGAACCACATCTAGTGTCATTGCATGTGTGTTCTTCTAAACAAACCACATAAGTCATTGCATGTCTAATCTTTTCATGAACCACACCTGGTGTCATTGCATGTGTGTTCCTCTAGACAGACCACATAAGGATCCACCGGTGTCACTGCATGTCTGTTCTTTTCTTGAACCACATAAGGATTCACCAGTTTCATTGGATGTGTGTTCTTCTCATAAACCACACATGGATCCACCGGTGTCATTGCATGTCTGTTCCTCTAAACAAACCACATAAGAATCCACCAGTGTCATTGCATGTCTATTCTTTTCATGAACCACACCGAGTGTCATTGCATGTGTGTTCTTCTAAAGAAAGCACATAAGGATCCACCAGTGTCATTGGATGTCTGTTCTTTTCATGAACCACACCCGGTGTCATTGCATGTCTGTTCTTTTCATGAACCACAGCTAGAGTCATTGCATGTCTGTTACTTCCATAAACCACACATGGATCCACCAGTGTCATTGCATGTCTGTTCTTTTCATGAACCACACCCAGTGTCATTACATGTCAGTTCTTTTCATGAACCACACCTAGTGTCAATGCATGCTAGTTCTTTTCATGAACCACATAAGGATCCACCAGTGTCATTGCATGTCTGTTCTTTTCATGAACCACACCCAGTGTCATTGCATGTGTGTTCCTCTAGACAAACCACATAAGGATCCACCGGTGTCACTGCATGTCCGTTCTTTTCATGAGCCACACATGGATCCATCGGTGTCATTGCATGTCTGTTCTTTTCATGAACCACACCCAGTGTCATTGCATGTCAGTTCTTTTTATGAACCACATAAGGATCCACCAGTGTCATTGCATGTCTGTTCTTCTCACAAACCACATATGGATCCACGTAGTGTGATTGCATGTCTGTTCTTTTCATGAACAACACCCGGTGTCATTGCATGTGTGTTTCTCTAGACAGACCACATAAGGATCCAGTAGTGTCACTGCATGTCTGTTCTTTTCATAAACCACATAGGGATCCACCGGTGTCATTGGATGTGTGTTCTTCTCAAGAACCACACATGGATCCACCAGTGTCACTGCATGTCTGTTCCTCTAAACAAACCACATAAGGATCCACCAGTTTCATTGCATGTCTGTTCTTTTCATGAACCACACCAAGTGTCATTGCATGTGTGTTCTTCTAAACAAACCACATAAGTCATTGCATGTCTGTTCTTTTCATGAACCACACCCGATGTCATGGGATGTCTGTTCCTCTAGACAGACCACATAAGGATCCACCGGTGTCATTGCATGTCTGTTCTTTTCATGAACCACACCTAGTGTCATTGCATGTGTGTTCTTCTAAACAAACCACATAAGTCATTGCATGTCTGTTCTTTTCATGGACCACACTCGGTGTCATTGCATGTGTGTTCCTCTATATAGACCACATAAGGATCCACCGGTGTCACTACATGTTTCTTCTTTTCATGAACCACATAAGGATCCACCAGTGTCATTGGATGTGTGTTCTTCTCATGAACCACACATGGATCCATCAGTGTCATTTCCTGTATGTTCCTCTGAACAGACCACATAAGGATCCACCGGTGTCATTGCATGTCTGTTCTTTTCATGAACCACATCCAGTGTCATTGCATGTGTGTTCTTCTAAACAAACCACATAAGTCATTGCATGTCTGTTCTTTTCATGAACCACACCTGGTGTCAGTGCATGTGTGTTCCTCTAGACAGACCACATAAGGATCCACTGGTGTCACTTCATGTCTGTTCTTTTGATGAACCACATAAGGATCCACCAGTTTCATTGGATGTGTGTTCTTCTCATGAACCACACATGGATCCACCAGTGTTATTGCATGTCTGTTCTTTTCATGAACCACACCCAGTGTCATTGCATGTGTGTTCTTCTAAAGAAACCACATAAGGATCCACCAGTGTCATGGCATGTCTGTTCTTTTCATGAACCACACCTGGTGTCATTGCATGTCTGTTCTTTTCATGAACCAAAGCTAGAGTCATTGCATGTCTGTTACTTCCATAAACCACACATGGATCCACCAGGGTCATTGCATGTCTGTTCTTTTCATGATCCACACCCAGTGTCATTGCATGTCAGTTCTTTTCATGAACCACATAAGGATCCACCAGTGTCATTGCATGTCTGTTCTTCTCACAAACCACATAAGGATCCACCAGTGTCATTGCATGTCTGTTCCTTTCGTGAACCACACCCAGTGTCATTGCATGTGTGTTCCTCTAGACAAACCACATAAGGATCCACCGGTGTCACTACATGTTTATTCTTTTCATGAACCACACATGGATCTACCGGTGTCATTGAATGTCTGTTCTTTTAATGAACCACACCTAGTGTCATTGCATGTTAGTTCTTTTCGTGAACCACATAAGGATCCACCAGTGTCATTGCATGTCTGTTGTTCTCACAAATGACATATGGATCCACCTAGTTTGATTGCATGTCTATTCTTTTCATGAACCACACCCGGTGTCATTGCATGTCTGTTCCTCTAGACAGACCACATAAGGATCCACCGGTGTCATTGCATGTCTGTTCTTTTCATGAACCACATAAGGATCAACTAGTGTCATTGGATGTGTGTTCTTCTCATGAACCACACATGGATCCACCGGTGTCATTGCATGTTTGTTCCTCTAAACAAACCACATAAGGATGCACCAGTGTCATTGCATGTCTGTTCTTTTCATGAACCACACCTAGTGTCATTGCATGTGTGTTCTTCTAAACAAACCACATAAGTCATTGCATGTCTGTTCTTTTCATGAACAACACACGTTGTCATTGCATGTCTGTTCCTCTAGACAGACCACATAAGGATCCACCGGTGTCATTGCATGTCTGTTCATTTCATGAACCACACCCAGTGTCATTGCATGTGTGTTCTTCTAAACAAACCACATAAGTCATTGCATGTCTTTTCTTTTCATGAACCACACCCGGTGTCAGTGCATGTGTGTTCCTCTAGACAGACCACATAAGGATCCACCGATGTCACTGCATGTCTGTTCTTTTCATGAACCACATAAGGATCAACCAGTGTCATTGGATGTGCGTTCTTCTCATGAACCACACATGGATCCACCGGTTTCATTGCATGTCTGTTCCTCTAAACAAACCACATAAGGATCCACCAGTGTCATTGCATGTCTGTTCTTTTCATGAACCACACCCAGTGTCATTGCATGTGTGTTCTTCTAAACAAACCACATAAGTCATTGCATGTCTGTTCTTTTCATGAACCACACTCGGTGGCATTGCATGTGTGTTCCTCTAGACAGACCACATAAGGATCCACCAGTGTCACCGCATGTCTGTTCTTTTCATGAACCACATAAGGATCCACCAGTGTCATTGGATGTGTGTTCTTCTCATGAACCACACATGGATCCACCGGTGTCATTGCATGTCTGTTCATCTAAACAAACCACAGAAGTATCCACCAGTGTCATTGCATGTCTGTTCTTTTCATGAACCACACCCAGTGTCATTGCATGTGTGTTCTTCTAAACAAACCACATAAGGATCCACCAGTGTCATTCATGTCAGTTCTTTTCATGAACCACATAAGGATCCACCAGTGTCATTTCATGTGTGTTCTAATCACAAACCACATATGGATCCACCTAGTGTGATTGCGTGTCTATTCTTTTCATGAACCACACCCGGTGTCATTGCATGTGTGTTCCTCTAGACAGACCACATAAGGATCCACCGGTGTCATTGCATGTGTGTTCTTTTCATGAACCACATAAGGATCCACCAGTGTCATTGGATGTGTGTTCTTCTCATGAACCACACATGGATCCACCGGTGTCATTGCATGTCTGTTCCTATAAACAAACCACATAAGGATCCACCAGTGTCATTGCATGTCAGTTCTTTTCATGAACCACACCTAGTGTCATTGCATGTGTGTTCTTCTAAACAGACCTCATAAGTCATTGCATGTTTGTTCTTTTCATGAACCACACCTGGTGTCATTACATGTGTGTTCCTCTAGACAGACCACATAAGGATCCACCGGTGTCACTGCATGTCTGTTCTTTTCATGAACCACATAAGGATCCAGCAGTGTCATTGGATGTGTGTTCTTCTCATGAACCACACATGGATCCACCGGTGTCATTGCATGTATGTTCCTCTAAACAAACCACATAAGGATCCACCAGTGTCATTGCATGTCTGTTCTTTTCATGAACCACACCCAGTGTCATTGCATCTGTGTTATTCTAAACAAACCACATAAGGATCCACCAGTGTCATTGCATGTCTGTTCTTTTCATGAACCACATAAGGATCCACCAGTGTCATTGCATGTCTGTTCTTCTCACAAACCACATATGGATCCACCTAGTGTGATTGCATGTCTGTTCTTTTCATGAACCACACCCGGTGTCATTGCATGTGTGTTCCTCTAGACAAACCAAATAAGGATCCACTGGTGTCACTTCATGTCTGTTCTTTTCATGAACCACATAAGGATCCACCGGTGTCATTGGATGTGCGTTCTTCACATAAACCACACATGGATCCACCAGTGTCATTGCATGTCTGTTCCTCTAAACAAACCACATAAGGATCCACCAGTGTCATTGCATGTCCGTTCTATTTCATGAACCACACCCGGTGTCATTGCATGTCTGTTCCTCTAGACAGACAACATAAGGATCCACCGGTGTCATTGCATGTCTGTTCTTTTCATGAACCACACCTAGTGTCATTGCATGTGTGTTCTTCTAAACAAACCACATAAGTCATTGCATGTCTGTTCTTTTCATGAACCACACCCGGTGTCATTGCATGTGTGTTCCTCTAGACAGACCACATAAGGATCCACCTGTGTCACTGCATGTCTGTTCTTTTCATGAACCACATAAGGATCCACCAGTGTCATTGGATGTGTGTTCTTCTCATGAACCACACATGGATCCATCGGTGTCATTGCATGTATGTTCCTCTAAACAAAGCACATAAGGATCCACCAGTGTCATTGCATGTCTGTTCTTTTCATGAACCACACCCAGTGTCATTGCATGTGTGTTCTTCTAAACAAACCACATAAGGATCCACCAGTGTCATTGCATGTCTCTTCTTTTCATGAACCACACCTGGTGTCATTGCATGTCTGTTCTTTTCATGAACCACAGCTAGATTCATTGCATGTCTGTTACTTCCATAAACCACACATGGATCCACCGGTGTCATTGCATGTCTGTTCTTTTCATGAACCACACCCAGTGTCATTGCATGTCAGTTCTTTTCATGAACCACACCAAGTGTTATTGCATGTCAGTTCTTTTCATGAACAACATAATGATCCACCAGTGTCAATGCATGTCTCTTCTTCTCACAAACACATAAGGATCCACCGGTGTCATTGCATGTATGTTCCTCTAAACAAACCACATAATGATCCACCAGTGTCATTGCATGTCTGTTCTTTTCATGAACCACACCCAGTGTCATTGCATATGTGTTATTCTAAACAAACCACATAAGGATCCACCAGTGTCATTGCATGTCTGTTCTTTTCATGAACCACATAAGAATCCATCAGTTTCATTGCATGTCTGTTCTTCTCACAAACCACATATGGATCCACCTAGTGTGATTGCATGTCTGTTCTTTTCATGAACCACACCCGGTGTCATTGCATGTGTGTTCCTCTAGACAAACCAAATAAGGATACACCGGTGTCACTTCATGTCTGTTCTTTTCATGAACCACATAAGGATCCACCGGTGTCATTGGATGTGTGTTCTTCTCATAAACCACAGATGGATCCACCAGTGTCATTGCATGTCTGTTCCTCTAAACAAACCACATAATGATCCACCAGTGTCATTGCATGTCTTTATTTTTCATGAACCACACCCAGTGTCATTGGATCTGTGTTCTTCTAAACAAACCACATAAGTGATTGCATGTCTATTCTTTTCATGAACCACACCCGTTGTCATTGCATGTGTGTTCCTCTAGACAGACCACATAAGGATCCACCGGTGTCACTGCATGTCTGTTCTTTTCATGAACCACATAAGGATCCACCAGTGTCATTGGATGTGTGTTCTTCTCATGAACCACACATGGATCCATCGGTGTCATTGCATGTCTGGTCCTCTAAACAAACCACATAAGGATCCACCAGTGTCATTGCATGTCTTTTCTTTTCATGAACCACACCTAGTGTCATTGCATGTGTGTTCTTCTAAATAAACCACATAAGGATCCACCAGTGTCATTGCATGTCTGTTCTTTTCATGAACCACACCCGGTGTCATTTCATGTCTGTTCTTTTCATGAACCACATCTAGAGTCATTGCATGTCTGTTACTTCCATAAACCACACATGGATCCACCGGTGTCATTGCATGTCTGTTCTTTTCATGAACCACACCCAGTGTCATTGCATGTCAGTTCTTTTCATGAACCACACCCAGTGTCATTGCATGTCAGTTCTTTTCATGAACCATATAATGATCCACCAGTGTCATTGCATGTCTGTTCTTCTCACAAACACATAAGGATCCACCAGTGTCATTGCATGTCTATTCTTTTCACGAACCACACCCAGTGTCATTGCATGTGTGTTCCTCTAGGCAAACCACATATGGATCCACCAGAGTCATTGCATGTTTGTTCTGTTCATGAACCACAGCTAGAGTCCACTAGTGTCATTGGATGTGTGTTCTTTTCATGAACCACACATGGATCCACCAGTGTCATTGCATGTCTGTTCTTTTCATGAATCGCAGCTAGAGTCATTGCATGTCTGTTACTTCCATAAACCACATATGGATCCACCTAGTGTGATTGCATGTCTGTTCTTTTCACAAACCACACATGGATACACCAGTGTCATTGCATGGGTAGGCGTTAGACCGAGTCTTCTAGAAGGCACGCCCTAACATAGTTGTTCTGCTTGACGATTGTTACATACAGTTCGATTGGGGCGCTTGGACGATTGGGATGGTCTTCGTGAGAGCGATCCGCGAGTAGGCTGTTCTGTGGCATGATTGGGCATGCTTTCTCTAGACAAACTAGCAACACCGGGCGCTCCCCTGTTGCGAGGTTCACGTCTCACGAGTTCAGTGGGCCACATCCCAGTGTCACGTCCCCATTACTTCTCTTCCTCCCCGTACTTCTCTTCCTTACCCTCGTAGCCACTTTCCCCACTTCACTCCCATCCTGCCGTAGCCGCAAGCCGACGACGTCTCCATCCCAATCCCCTCTCCGGCAGCCACCCCCCCTCTCGCCATGGGTTCAAGGGGAGATGGCAAGGAAACGCGTCGTGACGACAGGGACGGTGATTTCGATGTGAGTCGTCTCATCTCTGTTTCTATCATCTATGGCCAGTTATCTATTTTTTGAGCTAGATCTAATCTTTTTACTCATGCACGTATGATGTGTTAGGCCAACTAGACGATGTATGACTCCGACTATCACGGTTTAGCGGATGAAGACAGTCCTCTGGTATGTAAACATGGATATGTGCCCGCTAAATTTGTAGCGTTCGAAGGACGAAACACAGGCAAGAGGTTTCTACGGTGTCAAGGACATCGTGCAATGATGCAAGGCGGAAGTTGCGGTGTTGTCAAATGGGTAGATTCAGAGTGGCCCAAATCGATGCAGAAAATGTTGGACAAACTATGGGAAATGACTGTCGAGTTGAAAGAATCTGTATTCAGCTCACTTCTTGACAGTGTTGAGATGAAGCTATCGGAACCAGTTGACACGACTAAGCATAAGCGAGATCTCAGGTGGGTGCAAGACAAGGTTAGCAAAGTCGAGAAGGAGAGGGACGCGACATTGGCCCTAAAGGCTAAAGCAGAGCAAGAACTGACTCAAGCAAGGAATGATCTCCACTAGGCCAAAGTCCTGCAGTTCACAACTACGAGTATTGACAAGTGCATGAGGAAAAATGCAGAGAAACAATTGAAGCTGTGCAAGAAAGATGCTAAAAGGAAGGAGCTGACGATTCGACCCTTGCTCTCGCAGGAAGATGCGCATCGGGCTAAGATTAGGAAGATCAAGGAGATGTGTGATAACTAGTTCTATTTAGCTTAACCTTCGTGCCTTTTTAAGTTGTAATAGTTGTACTTGTTGACCTAGCGGTCTGAACTATTGGTCCCGGATTCCAGGGAGGAAAAAAATTTCTCTGACCCCGCATTACTTCTTTTGTCTGACCCCGCATTACTTCTTTTGTCTGGCCAATGCCCCTTGGATATTCCGCCTATCGCTTTGTCGTCCTTGTGTACAAATAGGAGGCACCACAGCGCGTCACTTCGTCGTCCATCCCCTCGTCCTCTCCAATCTCCACTGCGTCGTCGCTTCATCGTCCATCCCCTCGCTCCCTCTCCAACCTCCACCGCGCCACCATGGAGATGCCCGATATGAACTTCTACGAGGCGGTGATGTTCGCGAACTTCGACATCCTCGCGCCGTTAGCCGCGACGGTGCCCCACGGATGGCGCATCAGCTCTATGGGGGTGCCGGTGGCTCCGCTCCCTGGCCGAGGCGAGATGGAGAGCGAAATCGCGATGCGCCGCTGCCAGATGCCCACGTGGAAGAGGGCGCTGCCCCGGTACGTGGCGGCCAGCCCGTACTGGCCGGCGCTGTTCAAGAAGGAGCGAAAGGCCAAGATTGGCAACCGCATCATTAACGGGCGCGTGGTGCACCGGGATCTCCGCAACCGAGAAGGGCGGGAGAGGTTCTGGTCCGTCCTTGGACGGACCAAGTACACCGTCATTGCCACTGCTCGTCGCGAAGAGGTGCTCCGTCTCGCGAACAATGCAGACATCATGGAGGTTCCGTCCGACAGCGACGAGGAAGCCGGCGGCTCGAAGGACAGTGGCAGTGGAAGTGAAATTGTTGACTAGTGGTTGAATTAATGTAGGATGTGAAATCGCACCTTTGTTTAGAAGAATTTGTGGTTGAAGTAATGAAATGCCTCGATTTAGATCTCTGTCTCGATTAATTTGTGGAAGAATTTGTGATTTGGATCAATTTCTGCCTCGATTTAGATCTCTGTCCCAGATTGGGAATGTGACCGTGGATCAAAGACACCTTTTCTACTAGTGTATTTTGACATTGGTGGTTTGTTTAAACGTAATCTACGTGGATTGTGCCGCATGCAAATGGCACAACCACAATTTATAAAGTGGAAGCACGTACACCCGGTTACTGGAGATCCGGGAGCTTCACCAGATGCAGGGGATGCAGTGAGATAGACGGTCTCAAGATTAGGCCAGAAAGTGGTACCGATTTCCTCCTCATCTGGGCATTATCGGTGAGAACATTGCTGTTTATGTTGGCACGTCATTGTGCAGCATCTGAAATAAGTTGTTGCTTCGTGGAGTGTGGCAGCTTAAATAATTTATTTCTGCGCCACTTACATTCCGTTGTATTTGGAGACCTCCTGCCCCTCAATAATCGTGGAACCAGTGGATCCTTGTTTTCAGATAGCAGTGGCACAATCACAATTTCGGATTCAACTACTGACTCGGGCGTTTCCAAACCCTAAGTCGTGGTACATTTTACTCAGAGAACGTCGGTAGATTGTTTCGCCCAGCAACGTGCCACACATAGAGCAATCAGAATTTAACAGAATTACATATATATGTTCAAGTTCAACACATTACTATGCATCTTTATTGCCAGCAGCCTTCTTCCGCAGCCTGGGTGTCAAGCCTTCACGTCCACTGGCTTCTTCATTTCCTGCTTTCTTCCTCTTCCTCGGTGCCAATTTTTTAGCTTCACGTACTCTGCATCGTCGGGACACCAGAATCGTGTCCAGCATCATCTTTCCACTCGTTTTTAATTTCTTCGGATAGCAAAATGACATCTTTCCACTCGTTTTTTATTTCTTTGGGCAGCAAAATGACTGACCTGGCAGTCATGTTTCTAACCTTGTGGCGCTTCCTGTCAAAGAAACAAGACTGTTGCATAACTGCCCAACATCTACAGAGTAAATAAAGCAAAAATTACAATTCAGCACAAACATGCGAACCCCAAGAGACCTTTGCTTACCAGGAGCTAATTGGGTTCGAGCAACCACCTTGTCCAACAATAGAAGGGCGACTCCCAGTTGCAGCAGCTTCCACATCCAGTACATCACATTTCAGCTCATACAGGGCAGCCGAAGCATACCTTTTCATCAACCCAATTAGCTGACTGTCACACGTTATAGGAACCATGTTGCCACGTTCATCCATGAAGCTGAACTTTGCAGTCTGCTTCGTCCATAATTCAACATGATTACGCAGAGCAGCAACCATACCAGATATACTGCAGATCTGCGCAGACGCTTCTTCCATCGTGATACAATAGTGTCCATACCACTTGCCCTTAGAGTCGTACCTGTAGAGGACTACCGTAACCAGGTAAGGTGGGTCCGCGGAGATCCCACTTGACAGAAAACTATGGACAAAATATGTTTGTCAGCGTTGGGCTAACAAACAATTTGAGGTTCAGTAGCCAGCTAGTAGTTGTAATTAGTGCGAATAGCAAAGAGAAGGGTAGCTCACTCGCTTGTAGACAGAACTTCTTCTTCCTTGGTAGTAGGATCTGCCATCCTCCGAGCTGCTCGGCTCATCGGCGGTGGAGGCGGGCTAGAGCCTCGCAACGGCGGCTATGGCATGCGCCATTGGAGCTCGGGATCAGCGACTAGGCGCAGCAACTTGGCGCCAGAAGTCAAATGTCCGAAGGGATCGTCTTGCCTGGAGGGTGGATTCCAACGCCGCCGGTGCTAGGGAAAAGCTAGGAATGGATTTGTGAAATTGGTCAACGCATCCAATCCACTTAGTTGCTCGATTTGCCTAAGAGGTTGCCGCGTTGGCGCTCGCGTCACGGACAGATGACCGACATGAGGGTCCCGACCGTCTACTTCACGGGCAGTTTAACGGAATGTTTGAAATTGGCAGGGGTGAGATGAGTTTGCCTCGAAATGGCCCCTCTCAGTAGTTGACGGCCCAACTTTTCGAAACGTAGTAATTTCAGGCAACTTAGGTACTGCCATGCACTGGCCTGGTACCGCAGACGAACAGGCCCGGGCGTGGCCCGTATAGGTCCGGCCGTATAGTTGGTTCCAGGCAGATATTTCCAAATATCTCCAGTCTAGGTCGATTAAATCACGACTCGGAACCGAAAATAACTTTTTTTAATGAATAGAAAGATCGAACAAAAAGTGTATGAGAGTTTAACGACCAACTATACGGTCGGAGTTTTTGTTCCGGTCATATAGTTGCGACCGTGTAGTTTCAAACACCGAAAATCAAAAGTGCCTAGAGTTTAACGACCAACTATATGGCCGGAATTTTTGCTCCGGTCGTATAGTTGCAACCGTATAGATATCGGCACCAAAAAGCAAAACTATCTGAGAGTTCAACGACCAACTATATGGCTAGAATTTTTTGCTCCGGTCATATAGTTGCGACCGTATAGGCTCAGATATCGAAAATAATTTTGCGAAGATGATATAGAGAGTTTAACGACCAACTATACGGCAGGAGCTCCCGCTCCGGTCATATAGGTCCGCCCGTGTAGTTGGTGAAACCCCTCTAAAACTTCAAAAAAACACAAGGAATTCGAAAATAGAAATTTCAAGAGTTAAATTTGTGAAAATAAATCACTTATTTGGGTAAGAACACTTACCTTGCACTTACCACTTGCTTAATCGGTGATGAAAAGTCCCTCCCACAACAAGGACTCCTTCTCTCTGGAGGAATTGACTTTGGTTCATCAAATAATTCCCATAAACAAAAATCACCATGACTAAAGTTCCTCTCAATAAGATTGGTGTCCTCCTGGGCAAACATGGACACTGCATCTAACATCTTTATTTCTTGCCTCTGCATAATCTGCAACTCAAATTCTTGTAGTGAAAGAATCCAACGGATTAGTCTTGGCTTTTGTTCTTTCCTCTCAAGGAGTTATTTTAAACCATCATGATCTGTATGAACTCTCACCTTTGCATCAACTATATAAGAACGAAATTTATCGCAAGAGAAAAATATAGCAAATAGTTCCTTTTCTTCCTTAGGGTAATTCTTTTGGGCACCATTTAGAGTTCTACTAGCATGATGTATAATATTAAATCTACTACCAATATGTTGTTCAAGAGTTACTCCTACAACATCATCGCTAGCTTCACATATTAAGTCAAAGGTTGTATCCCAAATAGGTGGTTTAATGGTGGGAGCACGAGTTAAAGCATTTTTAAGTTTATCAAAGGCTTCAAGACACTTACCATCAAAATTAAATTTCATTCCCTTTTGCAAGAGGTTAGTCAAAGGTTTAGATATCCCTAAGAAATTTCTAATGAACCTTCTGTAAAAACCCACATGACCAAGAAAGCTTCTTATACCTTTAATATCCCTAGGTGGTGGCATTCTCTCTATTGCTTCAACCTTAGCTCTATCCACTTCAATTCCCTTACCTGATACTTTGTACCCGAGGACTATACCTTCTTTGACCATAAAGTGGCACTTCTCCCAGTTTAGAACAAGATTATTTTCTTCACAACGCTGCAAAACTTTCTTGAGATTATCCAAGCAACTAGTAAATGAAGTTCCATAGATAGAAAAGTCATCCATAAATACTTCCATTATAAGTTCTATGAAATCAGCAAAGATAGGAGTCATACATCGTTGAAAAGTAGCTAGAGCATTACTTAGACCAAAAGGCATACGTCGGTAAGCATGTAAACTGTAAGGACTTATGAAAGTTGTTTTAAGTTGGTCATCCGGATGAATAGCTATTTGAGAGAAACCAGAATATCCATCCAAGTAACAAAAATGAGTATGGTTTGCTAACCTTTCTAAAGTTTGATCTATGAACGGTAACGGATAGTGATCTTTCCTAGTTTATTTATTCAATTTACCGAAATCTATGCACATCCTGTGCCCAACAATAGTTCTAGTAGGTATTAGTTCATTGTTTTCATTAGGAACAATAGTAAAACCGCCCTTCTTAGGAATGCAATGAACATGACTTACCCAATCACTCTCTTTAACGGGATAAATTATACCTGCGTCTAGTAGGCGTACAATTTTTTTTCTTACCACTTCTTTCATTTCAGGCTTTAATATTCTATTAAATTCCGCAACTGGTTTTGCACCTTCTTCCATGAATATCCGATGGACAACTATCATGGGACTAATGCCCTTCAAGTCATCCCTTGAGTACCCAAAGTCTTAGCGATGCTCCTTAAGTATCCTCATTAGTTCTTCTTCTTCTCCTAAAAGTTTAGCACTAATAATAATAGGAAATTTATTGGTATCATCTAAAAACCTGAATTTTAGATTATCTGGTAGAGTCTTCAACTCTGGGGTTGGTAATTACTCGTCCCCTCTCTTTTCTGGCTCTTCAAAAGCCTCATGAGTTGGAGGTCCCAAAATAGGAAGTGAATCGAATTCATCTTCTAGTTCTTCTAGGGACTTGTCCTCTATAACTATTTCTTTATAATTTGGATCTTCATTTGTTTCTTCTTCTTCATTACCAAAGAAAAGAGATGCCTGTCTTTAAATTTGGAAAAATGGAATTTATTTTCCATCCCCCCAAGCTTAAGAGTCACAATCTCCTTCTTGAAATTGACATAGGCACCTATATCACCCAAAAAGGTTTTTCAAAATATGATAGGGCAAAAAGTGTTAGCTGGCATATCAACAACTACAAAATCGATAGGAAAGTTTTCGTTGCCAATTGTGACAGTTGCATTGTCAACTACTCCCATTGGAATTCTAAGGTTTTTATTAGCTAACATAATTGTTATATCAGTATTTTCAATCGTACCCGGTTCTATTTCTTCTTTTATTTCTAGGTAGAAATCATAAGATATAACATTAACTTCGGTGCCAAGATCACATAAACCGTAATGAGAGGTTTCTTTAAATATGCAGGGAAGAATAGGCTTACCCACATCTTTTACCTTTGTTTTACCTTCAACCAATATGGAAGTCTCTATATCAAGTTCAACTATGTTACAGTGTGAGTACATAGCCATAATTGCTTCCTTGGTTACCTCTTCATCTTTGTTTTCCTTCAGATGTTCCTTGACTTCTGGCACACTTTCCTCTTCCCTCTTTTCTTGTACTGCTTTGACCTGTTCATATTAAAAATATGCTTTTGTGAAGTGTTAGGGGAAGGCACTTCATATATTAGTTCTACGGAGGCAAGTGTTGCTTTATCTTCTCTTTTCTTTTCTGATTCGGGTGGTGGATCATACTTGACTAGACCCTCCTTTGGAGCTTTAATATGTTCTATAAAAGCTTTAACAACTTGCAACACAAGATCTGAATCTATATAAAGTTCTTTAGACAATTCTTTCACATGGCCTTTTTTATTATAATAAAGAATACAATCATGCTCTATTTCTACGCCTCCTTCACTTCCTAGACCAAAATTCCATGAAACTCTATGATCATGAATTCTATTAAGTAAAGCCCAAGCTTTAGGTATAGGAAGATTCATAAAGGCTCCTTCCGCGAAAGAGTCTAGTTCAATTTTATTAGGTTCAATTAAACCGCCATAAAAGATATGTAGTAAATACCATTCGGGCAAATCATGATGATGACATAGTCGTAGTAAATCTTAAATCTAATATAAGCTCTTAATAGTCCTTCATTAGAACGATTCTTCCAAGTCATTATAAGACGCCTGATTCCAAAAGATTTTGATAATGGATAATATTTTGATAGAAATTCACAAGCTAAACTATCCCAAGTAGTAGTGGCTTCAGGGGGTAGAGATCTATACCATGAGAGAGTTGTACTTGTCAAAGTTTGACTAAAAAGTTTAACCCTTACCTCATTGGCAGTATATCCCGTCAATAGAAAAGTGCCACATATATCTTTAAAACATGCAATATGCTCATATGGATCAGGATCTTCTTCATCTCTAGTAAATTGATTCTTATGTAGAATACTAAGTAGTAGAGGATTTATTTCAAACCCCCTTGTCTTCTCATTGGAGTTGTCTCTTTTATAAATATCATAGGGCTTCCCAAAGTGGTTGAGTGGGTTAGCACTAGTCATATGCTCAAACTCCATCATGTTGGTGGAAACCTGTAACTCAAAACAAAATTTAGCAAGACAAAAATAAATAAGCAAAAACTAAAAGACCTACATCGCTTAGCTCCCCGACAACGGCGCCAGAAAATATCTTGATGACTGCAAGTGCACAGATCGTTTGTAGCTAGTTTTGAAATAAAGATATCGACCCCACAGGGAGCTAGAGTCTGAAGTCTAATAATTCTTGAAATAAATATTGCGATAGAAAATCTAGATAAAGTTCTAAGTAACAAGATAAAATGCGAGTAATGTGTAAAAAGGTGTTTTTGGGTTTTGGGTATAAGAGCAATAATAAAGTAAAGCAAAGTAACTTAATACAGAAAGTAAGTATCGCGTATGTAAAGAAAGATTGGAACTACAGTAGGGAAAAAGCATTCTCAGGGAGTAGCGGATACACCACTAGCGTTGTAAAGATCTAAGATAAAGATTATCATCATGAACATTCTCAACTATGTATGTGTGGGAGGAACTCCTTATGTGGACGAATAGGCAACAACCGCTGCTCACATCATCCTCATAACCATAGCAATTAATCGAATTACTGTGCTATTAAGGGACATAATCCTGTAGGACGTATCCCATGGCATGGATAGTGTTCTGTGAGTTTCCTCAATTTCCCAAGTTGATACGTAAGGATTGCTAACAAATTTATAGTCATTGTAAGTGCTAGCACGCCTCTGTCTACCAACAAGTAGTTCCCTCCATCAAGTCCCCATGAGAGGCAAATATTGAGAGGTCGACATCTCTCAATATCAAGATGTAGAGAATCTAACACATGGTCATAGTGATGAATATCATAATATACTTTCTCTTATTTCAATCTCATACTAGGGTTTCTCCATATCCCCAAGAACTAATGGTCTACTCAGACATGGAGGCAATCAACATCATGGCAATGATAATGGAAACAATCATGGATGAATAGTACTTGTATAAATCCACAACGAGTATAGGAATTACAACAAGATCTAGACAAGATGTAGATGGGATGGATGGAGATGGTGGTGATGCAGCGGTGGATGATGAAGATCGATGCCTTAGCCTCCCGGATCTGTGTAGGGTGAAGATGGATCCCTGGCAGATGAGTTCCCCCTCCAGATGCCTTCTGGAGGTGAGGTTTCTGCAATTTCTGGGTGTTCTGTATGTTGTCTCCTCGAACCAATTGCACGGGGTGAAACTATTTGACGAGGCGGAGGCGGCGCCAACTATAAGGCGGAAGAAATTCTCCCGCCATATAGTTGGTCGTTACACTCTCTGCCTCCTTCGTTCGCTTCTGGTTTTCTTCTAGTATTATTAATATTTCCCAAATAAGAGTTTTATGTTGTTTTTGACTCCTTTTCTCCACAGTACAACTGCTTCAATAATTGTATCCGTTGGATCCATCATCTTTCCTGATCCTGGTGAAAACAGACATAAACTATGCGCGCGAGTGCCGTAAAATACCAAGATCCTACATCTACAATGCAAAATAATAATGTAAAACATGATGCAAATATGCACTCATCAAGCACCAAAAAGAAAGGTGACATTCGCATTGGCGGATTGGTAACCCACCTTGCCCAAGCATTGAACATTACATCACCTGTTATGCAACATGTTGATGGCTTCAAACTTATGGATGTCAAATATATAACTGCTTGTGGTTTCCTCGGTGTTTATCGAGCTGACAAGAGGCTCCGAGCATATCAGTTTGGTTATCTTGGTGATGCACAGGTTGAGCAGGTTTTGTTGCCCTGTCCACATGCCTTCTCGATTGTGGCGAAGGACAACTGGATCCTCACCAAGGATCAAGTGGTGGATATCATGACTGAATTCCATCCTGGTCAAGAAGAACATGAAGAAGGAGAGAATCAGGTTGAGGATGAGCAGGAGCAGGAGCAGGAGGAGGAATACAACCTTGCTTGGGAGGGACAGCAGCAGCATCAGGAGGGATACTGGGACCCATGGCCCAATCAGCTGCAGCAGGGGTTCAACAACATCCCCTATCAAGAGTTTCAGCAGGGGTTCAACAACATCCCTGATACTGGGATACCAGCGCGTTGGGGAGATTGACCACACGCTATAAGGAGTGAATGAGGATGTTAGTGCCTTAACTCACAACTTCAGTCACTTCATGACCCACTTCCCCGACTACTACCAGCAGTATCCGCACCCACCACCGAACGATGGCAACAACTGAGCCTGGCAATAGCCTAAGCTTGGGGGAGGTTTGAAAACCTCCAAACCTTGCATTCATATTTTTATTTCTTCTTTTGATTTATTTTACTTCTTCAAAATTGCATGTTTACTTCCAGTTCGCATTCTTAAACCAAAAACACAAAAAAATAGTCATAACTTTTATTGCAGATTTGTTTATTTGTTTCTCTCAGAGATTGCTCAATTTCAGGTGACTTGGCAATAGGGAAATATAGAAGGGGGTTCGACTCAAGTACGAGAACGAAGCAAGCAAGAGAAGGTATCACATTCCTTTCATCGCCTTTTCTGCAACTTTAAATTGGCCCTACAATTATTTAATTGCTTGCACTTGAGCCATTCCCCACTTAACTTGTTATCCTATAAATTCTATTCCTTTGCTTGTGTCTCCTTTTAGATTTGAAATAATGAGCAATGAATTTGGTTAAAAATATTTCTGACATTTTTACAACAAGAAAAAGCATCCAAAAGTTGACGTGAGTCCATGTTTAGCCCAAAGGATTTGATTTTAGAACTACTCAACCCCATTTGATCTTAATGTAAATAGACTCGATAACACTCTTGAATGAAATTTTCTAATAAAATGGATGCTTCGAAGTAGTAGAGATTATGCCACTTCTTTTTCTAATAATTATAGTAAGATATTGCTTTACACGTTGATGACCCACAAGTATAGGGGGTGTATCGCAATATTTCCGAGGGAAGTGAAACCCAATTTATTGATTCGACACAAGGGGAGCCAAAGAATATTTATAAGTCTTAACAACTGAGTTGTCAATTCAGCTGCACCTGGAAACAATCTTGCTCACAACAGTTTATCAGTAGCAACAGTTTTGTAGTACCAATAGTAAAGTAATAGCAGTAGTAAAAGTAAAGACAGTAGTACAATTGCAGTAAACAGTAGGATTAGAGCGCGGTAGGCATAGGGATGGATGGACGGGCGTTGCATGGACAAGACAATTCATATAGCAATCAGAACATAGGGCTTTTTCAGATAAGTAAGATAAAGAATCCAAGTACTAAATAATCATAGGCATGTGTTCCATATATAGTCATACGTGCTCGCAATGAGAACTTGCACAACATCTTTTGTCCTGACAGCCTGTTTGCAGCGGGGCCTCAAGGGAACTATTGGCAATTAAGGTGCTCCTTTTAATAGAGCACCGGAGCAAAGCATTAACACTCCATGAACACATGTGATCCTCACATCAAAGCCATTCCCTCCGGTTATCCCGATTGTTGTCACTTCGGGGCCTTTGGTTCCGGACAACAACGTGTGTATACAACTTGCAGGTAAGACCATAAACAATACTATCATAATGAATCAATAACATGTTTAGATATGAAATCATGGCACTCAGGCCCTAGTGACAAGCATTAAGCATAACAAGTTGCAACAAAGTCAAAAAGCACTAATAAAAGATACTAGGCACCATGCCCTAACAATCTGATGCCATTACATGAACGATCTCATCCAATCCCTACCATCCCCATAGCCTACAGCGGGGGATTTACTCATAGATGGGGGAAACATGGATGGTCGATGGAGAAGCGATGGTGATGATGATGGCGATGATCTCCTCCAATTCCCCGTCCCGGCAGGGTGCCAGAACGGAGTTTCTGGTTCCGAATCGCGGAATCTGGTGGTGGCGGCGCAGCGGAACTCTTTTTGGGAAAACGTCGGACCCCCTAGGTTTTAAGGTTAGGAGGCAACTTATAGGCGAAGAGGGAGGCCGAGGGGGTGCCTGGGGCGGCCAGACCACCCCCTGGCGCGGCCAGGCCTAACCCGCGCGGCCAGGTGGTGTGGCCAGGCCCAGCCCCTCTCTGCCTCCTATTCTGGCTCCTGGTGTCCCTCGGTGAAAAACTGACTTTGGCTTTTGTCCCGTCCAATTCCGAGAATATTTATTTTCTAACTTTCCTGGAACCAAAAATAGCAGAAAAACAGGCAGCTAGCACTATGGCTCTTGTTAATAGGTTAGTCCAAGAAATCATATGAAAAGTACTCCAAAGTGTGGACAAAACATAAGAAAGTAGATAAAACCAAGCATGGAACATCAAAAATTATGGATACGTTTGCAACGTATCAACATCCCCAAGATTAACTCCTGCTCGTCCCTGAGTAGGTAAGTGATAAAAAGAAAGAATAATTTTTAAGGTGACATGCACCATCATAAACTTGATCAAAGTATTTGTAAAACATTCATAGCTGGGATCATAGTACTTCAAAATAACATGAAAGATAAAGTTCAAACAATAAGACAAAGCAACTATGTTGCAACATGAAAAGGCACAAACAAAAGATTCATGAATAACAATGCTTTGCAAGACGTTTGTTTGTTTCACATAAAGAAAACATAGCATAGTGGCATTCAGCTTGTCCCTCATAGAGTAGCAAACATAAATGCATAGGACACCTTCAAAGTTCATAAGAGTGGCTAGATACAAATAGTTTAAAACAAGCAATATGAAAGCTATGCATCAATCAACAAGTCTTGGGACAATGCACATAGAACTAAGAATGGCCACTATGCTCTCAAAGTAGGTGCATAAAGATAGAAGGTGGAGACTCAACATAAAAGTAAAAGAAAGGTCTTCAAAGAAGGAAGTAGAGACTCAAGTTTCATAAAGAGCTTCCAAAAATTATGGTACTTATTAGCTTTCCACTCTCATTCCCCCTATCATAAGCATCTTGAAGTGGTTAAGGTTAAAGTGAACAAACTATGAAGTATATGCTTGACAAAGTATAAGTTGGAAATATCATGTCCCTCGAATACGAGGGCCGCTCCTCATGCTACTCAAGTTTAGTTAACGGTAAGTGATACATTGCAAATGTATCTATAATTTTTGATGTTCCATGCTTAGTTTTATCCACTTTCTTGTGTTTTGTTCCAACTTTGGAGTACTTTTCATATGATTTCTTGGACTAACATATTAACAAGAGCCACGATGCTTGCTTTTCTGCTGTTTTTGGTTCCAGGAAAGTCAGAAAATGAATATTCTCGGAATTGGACGGGACAAAAGCCAAAGTGCCTATTTTTCCGGAAGTCATCAGATGCCAGAATACGAGATGGAGAGGGGCCACAAGGTGGCCACACCAACCCTAGGTGCGGGTCCCCCTTGGCTGCGCCAGGGCATGGTGTGGGCCCCCTGGCCGGCCACCGATCGTGCCTCCTTCGCCTATAAGAGCCTCCCGATACCAAAAACCTAAATCGTCAATCAGAAATCCACGAAAAGTTCCGCAGCACCGCCGCCACCGAAGGGGAGATTCGGGGGACAGAAACTCTCTGTTCCGGCACCTTGTCGGGACGGGGAAGTGCCCCGGGAGCCATCTCCATCGATCTCCACCACCATCTCCATCACCATTGCTGATTCCCATGATGAGGAGGGAGTAGTTCTCTCTCGAGGCTAAGGGTTCTACCGGTAGCTATGTGTTCATCTCTCTCTCTATGCATGATCTTATTGAGATCATGAGCTTGTAATCTATAGATCTACCTTGCTACTCAAGTGCTTTAATATATCTCTGCTCTTCCCATGTGTGTGAAAGTGACAGCGTGCACACCATGGTGGCACTTAGGCTAGAGATTACAAATACTTGTTATGAGTTATATTTGGATTTGGATGTCTTTATGAAATTGTGGTGTTTGTTGGAACCATCTAGTACTCAAGGTGACAGTGTGGGGTTATCTAGATGGGAAAGGCTTACTTTGAGGTGTGATGTTATAGCCCTACCAACGATTAGAGTGTCCAACCGAAGAGTAGTTAAGAGTAGTATCATAAAGAGAATATATTTATATGAGAGTGTTCACTAGTGAAAGATGATCCCTAGGCCTTGTTTCTAAACATTGAAACATCGTTTGCAATTAGATATGTTACATGTTTGCTTGCTTTCATCTTTATTTCAGTTTTACTTTAGTCTTTTGCACACCATCAAGCTATTTTCTATCACCGTTACAACTTACAATTATCTATACCACTTGTATTTCACTATCTCTTTGCCAAACTAGTGCACCTATACACCTGACAAGTGTATTGCGTGTGTTGGGGACACAAGAGACTTATTGTATCTTGATTGCAGGGTTGCTTGAGAGGGGATACCTTTGACCACTTCGTCCCTGAGTTCGATAAACCTTGGGTGATCCACTTAAGGGAAAACTTGCTGCTAATCTACAAACCTCTGCACTTGGAGGACCAACAACTGTCTACAAGAATAGAAGTGCATAGACATCAAGCTATTTTCTAGCGCCGTTGCCGGGGAGTGTAAGGTAAAAGGTATTCACACTAGAGGATTAAAGAAGAAGAACCTCCCATGGCAAACGCCTATTTTCTGGCGCCGTTGCCGGGGAGGTAAGGTAAAAGGCACTCACATCCTCCGGTGTGAGTGCTCGAAGTTATTTCCTTTAGATTCTGCAATTTTGTCTTTTTGTTTCTTGTTTTCACTAGTTAGGCTTAATGGAAAACAACAACAAAATTAGAGAGCTTTATAGTATTTATCTTGAGTTAGGACATGAAGTGTTTCAAGAGAAAATTAAAAAACCTATGGAACTTTATTTGCATGCTAATAGCAATGTTGTTAGTATGAATTCTTTGTACACCATTATTGCTAATGCTATGGAAAAGTCTAAGCTTGGGGAAGCTAGTTTTTATGAAAATAATATTTTTAGTTCCCCAGCTTTGGAGGATAGTTATTCTATTGCTTATGATGATACCAAACCTCCAATATATGATGATTATAATGATGAATATGATATTTTCAGTCCACCTACTATTGAGGAGAAAATTAATGATTACAATATGCCTCCTATATTTGATGATTATGGTGATGAGAATAATAATGATAGCTATTTTGTTGAATTTGCTCCCACCAAAATTAATAAGAATGACTATGCTTATGTGGAGAGTAATAATTATATGCATGTGGCTCATGATAAGAATGTTTTATGTGATAGTTATATTGTTACTTTTATTCATGATGCTACTGAAAGTTATTATGAGAGAGGGAAACATGGTTTTATGCATCTCAACAATATTAAGTTTCCCCTCTTTATGTTGAAATTCTTGAAGTTGCACTTGTTTTCCTTTACTATGCTTGTTGCTTTGTGCTTTCATGACTTGTTTCTTTACAAGAGTCCTATGCATAGGAAGTGGGTTAGACTTAAATGTTCTTTGAATTTGCTTCTTGATGCTCTCTTTTACTTCAATTCATATTTCATATGTGAACATCTTCTCAAACTATCAAGCCTAACTTAAAGGCGTTAAAGAAAAGTACTTATTGGGAGATAACCCAAAAGTTTTAAATGATTCTTGGAAGTTATTACTTCAGTAATAACCACTCCTTATCCTTTTTATTTGCTTTTTGTGCCAAGAGTAACCTCTAATGAGAGAGAAGTAATGACTGGGAAAGTTGCTGTCCCGAAACAGATTTCTGTGCTTCACCATACAAATTCGTGTAAAATCTCTGAACGTCTTTTTGAGGCGTGAATTTTTTTGCTTCTGCCCCAGGTTGTTATATAACTTTCGTTAGTTCAACACTTTTTTATTTGAGCAACAGAAGGTCTTTGAAAAAATTCGTCTTTACCTGCTGGTCTGTTTTGACAGATTTCTGCTATTTTCTGCATTTGCTTCTTGTTGGTTCCTTTTTGAGTTCTTTTGGGGAATTAATCTTTCTGAGGGAAGTGCTAGAGTAGCTAGTGTTCTAATGGAAGTTTATTTGGTGTTAGAACTGAAACTTAAGACTTATTTATCTTGAGTGCACTAATGTTGCTAATAAAGATTGTGTGAAGTTTTGTATGAAGGAAAATTTTCAGGTGTATGGAAGGAATGAGTAACGAGATGAAGGATGGACTAAAGCTCAATCTTGGGGATGCCACGCGTGTAACCCCAAGAAATCTCCAAGAAGTACAAGCGTCAAAGCTTGGGGATGCCCAAGGCATCCCCTTCTTCATCAATAAAAATTCCAGGTTTTTTCCAAACACTTCATTTTTATTGTTTCATACACAGTTGTGTTGTTCTTGGAGCGTCTTATTTTTCGTTTTCATTTTGGTTTTTCCTTTTCTTGGTTTTCTTAGTTTGATGAATAAATTGGTTGGACCCCCCTCTTTCATACATTGGTTTTCAAATAGTTTGGTTTGGATTGGAAAAGAGTAGGAAAGCTCATGCTTAAGTGGTAAAGAGTGCTTGTTTTTGACTATGGCCTATGCTTTGTCATGCCATGCTTGATATTGATTTGGCCTTATGCTTAGTATTCTTTGTTATAGCATGACATGTTATAAACAATCGATATTGCTTAATGTGCCTTGGATGAATCATGCGTTGTTTTAGCATATTAAAGCATAGTATAGTGGTATTCTCCTTTTACGCTTTATTTGGGTTGACTTGGAACATGCTCACACCATGTTATGACTATCTCAAGTCACCATAGCCTTTATGATCCTTTATTTTTCAACTTGTAGTATCACTTTATGCTTTGATCAATGATGTTTTGTCGCTCTGCATGATTATGGCCATTATTGCTCTCTTAGTTTGTCGCTCCCAGTCTTTTGCTAGCCTCCATAACCAAGTATGAGTTCTACTCATGCATCCAACTCCTAAAACCAAGTTATTCCAAAGAGTCCACCATACCTACCTATTAGCATTTGCTATTCCAAGTATATTCATGTTTTTGTTTACCTTCCAAATTAAACTTGTTATGAGAAAACTAGTGATTAAAGCTCTCATGAACTTGATGGCACACTTTACTTTTCTTATCCTTAATAAACTTGAACCATTGTGTCGTCTATGTTGTATATGCTTGCACTTATTTGTTGGGAATTAGCAGAACCATGCTGTCATGGGGAACGCTTTCAACATTACACTTGGTACTTGTACCTAGTTGATATCATGCTCTTTTGTATATGGATGTCGTCGGTGTGAAATGAAAGGGGAGCTTGTAAGTCCATGGAGTTATGTATATGTGGTAGAAAGCGCTCGGGCTGGTCTAATCCATGCTGACATGGTGGAAACCTGCAGCGTAACCATAATGAGCTGTCTATGAAGTATTCTTCTTATAAAAAAAAGAGTCCTATATTGAGAAAAAAGAGAAAAAGAAAAAAAAAGATTATGAAAAGAGGAAAGAGAAGAAAAAAGCACCATATTCCCATGGTAAATAAGAAGATTGCTGAGATGCTCGTTGTCTGCTTGCCTTGTGATTTTGATATGGGGATTCTTCCATATCATCGGACAAGGGGTACCCCGTTGGCGGTTCTCTATGATACACATGTACTTACGATGACAAGAACTTACTGGTGACTAAACTTGAGTAGTATGAGGAGCGGCCCTCGTATTCAAGGGACATGAGATTTCTAACTTATACTTCATCAAGCATGTACACCATAGTTTGTTCACTTTAACCTTAATCACTTCAAGATGCTTATGATAGGGGCAATGAGAGCTGAAATCTATAAGTACCATAATTTTTGGAAGCTCTTTATGAGACTTGAATCCCTACTTCCTTCTATGAAGGCCTTTCTTCCACTTATATATTGAGTCTCCACCTTCTATCTTTATGCACCTACTTTGAGAGCATAGTGGCCATTCTTAGTTTTATGTGCATTGTCCCAAGACTAGTTGATTGATGCATAATTTGATATTGCTTGTTTTAAACTATCTGTATCTAGTCACTCTTATGAACTTTGAAGGTGTCCTATGCACCTACTCTATGAGGGACAAGCTGAATGCCATTATGCTATGTTTTCTTTATATGAAACAAACAAACGTCTTGCAAAGCATTGTTATTCATGAATCTTTTCTTTGTGCCTTTTCATGTTGCATCATAGTTCCTTTGTCTTATTTCTAGAACTTTATCTTTCATGTTTGATTGAAGTACTATGATCCTAGCTATCAATGTTTTACAAATACTTTGATCAAGTTTATGATGGTGCATGTCACCTCAAAAATTATTCTTTCTTTTTATCACTTACCTACTCGAGGACGAGAAGGAGTTAAGCTTGGGGATGTCTATACATTGCAAATGTATCTATAATTTTTTATGTTCCATGCTTAGTTTTATCCACTTTCTTGTGTTTTGTTCCAACTTTGGAGTACTTTTCATATGATTTCTTGGACTAACCGATTAACAAGAGCCATAGTGCCAGCTGCATGTTTTCTGCTGTTTTTGGTTCCAGGAAAGTTAGAAAATGAATATTCTCGGAATTGGACGGGACAAAAGCCAAAGTGCCTATTTTTCCGGAAGTCATCAGATGCTAGAATACGAGACAGAGAGGGGCCACAGGGTGGCCATACCACCCCTAGGTGTGGGTCCCCCTTGGCCGCGCCAGGGCATAGTGTGGGCCCCCTGGCCAGCCACCGACCTTGCCTCCTTCGCCTATAAGAGCCTCTCGATACCAAAACCCTAAATCGTCAATCAGAAATCCACGAAAAGTTCCGCAGCACTGCCGCCATCGAAAGGGAGATTCGGGGGACAGAAAGTCTCTGTTCTGGCACCCTGCCGGGATGGGGAAGTGCCCCCGGAGCCATCTCCATCGATCTCCACCACCATCTCCATCACCATTGCTGATTCCCATGATGAGGAGGGAGTAGTTCTCTCTCGAGGCTAAGGGTTCTACCAGTAGCTATGTGTTCATATCTCTCTCTATGCATGATCTTATTGAGATCATGAGCTTGTAATCTATAGATCTACCTTGCTACTCAAGTGCTTTAATATATCTCTTCTCTCCCCATGTGTGTGAAAGTGACAACGTGCACACCATGGTGGCACTTAGGCTAGAGATTACAAATACTTGTTATGAGTTATATTTGGAGTTGGATGTCTTTATGAAATTGTGGTGTTTGTTGTAACCATCTAGTACTCAAGGTGACAGTGTGGGGTTATCTAGATGGGAAAGGCTTACTTTGAGGTGTGCTGTTATAGCCCTACCAATGATTAGAGTGTCCAACCGAAGAGTAGTTAAGAGTAGTATCATAAAGAGAATATATTTATATGAGAGTGTTCACTAGTGAAAGTATGATCCCTAGGCCTTGTTTCTAAACATTGAAACACCGTTTGCAATTAGATCTGTTACATGTTTGCTTGCTTTCATCTTTATTTCAGTTTTACTTTAGTCTTTTCCACGCCATCAAGCTATTTTCTATCACCGTTACCACTTACAATTATCTATACCACTTGTATTTCACTATCTCTTCGCTGAACTAGTGCACCTATACACCTGATAAGTGTATTGGGTGTGTTGGGGACACAAGAGACTTCTTGTATCTTGATTGCAGGGTTGCTTGAGAGGGGATACCTTTGACCACTTTCTCCCTGAGTTCTTTAAACCTTGGGTGATCCACATAAGGGAAAACTTGCTGCTGTTCTACAAACCTCTGCACTTGGAGGCCCAACAACTGTCTACAAGAATAGAAGTGCGTAGACATCAGTAAGTTCTTGTCATTGTAAGTACATGTGTATCATAGAGAACCACTAACGGGGTACCCTTTGCCCGATGATACGGAAGAATCCCTATATCAAAATGACAAGGCAAGCAGACAACGAGCATCTCAGCAATCTTATTGTTTACCATGGGAAAATGGTGCTTTTTTCTCTCTTTCCGGTTTTCTCATATCTCTTTTTTCTTTTTCTCTTTTTATCAATATCTGACTCTTTTTTTTATAAGAAGAATTCTTCATAGACAGCTCATTATGGTTACGCTGCAGGTTTCCACCATGACAGCATGGATTAGACCAGCGGCCCAAGCATTTCTCTAACACACATACATAACTCCATGGACTTACAAGCTCCCCTTTCATTTCACACCGACGACATCCATAGCCAAAAGAGCATGATATCAACTAGGTACAAAGTACAAGTGCAATGTTAAAAGCGTTCCCCATGACAATATGGTTCTGCTAATCCCCAATATAAGTGCAAGCATATACAACATAGACGACACAATGGTTCAAGTTTCTTAAGGGCAATAAAAGTAAAGTGTGCCATCAAGTTCGTGAGAGCTTTAATCACTAGTTTTCTCATAACAAGTTTAATTCAGAAGGTAGATAAAAACATGAATATACTTGGAATAGCATAAGCTAGTAGGTAGGTATGGTGAACTCTTTGGAATAACTTTGTTTCAGGAGTTGGATGCATGAGTGGAACTCATACTTGGTTACAGAGGCTAGCAAAAGACTGGGAGTGACCAACTAAGAGAGCAATAATGGCCATAATCATGCAGAGCGACAAAACATCATTAATCAAAGCATAAAGTGATACTACAAGTTGAAAACTAAAGGATCATAAAGGCTATGGTGACTTGGGATAGTCATAACATGGTGTGAGCATGTGCCAAGTCAACCCAAATAAAGCATCAAATGAGAATACCACAATACTATGCTTTAATATGCTAAAACAATGCATGACTCTTTCAAGGCACATTAAACAATCTCAATTGTTTATAACAAGTCATGCTACAACAAAGAATACTAAGCCTAAAGCCAAAACAATATCAAGCATGGCATGACAAAGCATAGGCCATAGTCAAAAACAAGCTCTCTTTACCACTTAAGCATGAACTTTCCTACTTTTTTCCAATCCAAACCAAACTATTTGCAAACCAATGCATGAAAGAGGGGGTCCAACCAATTTATTCAGCAAACTAAAAAAACCAAGCAAACAAAAAACCAAAACGAAAACGAAAAAGAAGACGCTCCAAGAACAACACAACTGTGCATGAAACAATAAAATGAAGTGTTTGAAAGAAACCTGGGATTTTTATTGATGAAGAAGGGGATGCCTTGGGCATCCCCAAGCTTTGACGCTTGTACTTCTTGGATATTTCTTGGGGTGACACGCGTGGCATCCCCAACCTTGAGCTTTAGTCCATCCTTCATGTCGTTACTCATTCCTTCGATACACCTGAAATTTTCCCTTCATACAAAACATCACACAATCTTTATTAGCAACATTAGTGCACTCAAGATAATAAGTATTTCAGTTCCAACTCCAATAAAACTTCCATTGAAACACAAGCTACTGTAAAACTTCCCTAAAAAATCTCAATTCCCCAAAAGAACTCAAAAAGAAACCAACAAGAAGCAAATGCAAATAAAGGCATAAATCTGTCAAAACAGACCAGCAGGTAAAGACGATTTTTTTTGAAGACCTTCTGTTTCTCAAATCAAAAAGTGTTGAACTAACAAAAGTTATATAACAACCTGGGTCAGAAGCACAAAATTTCACGCCTCAAATGGACGTACAGAGATTTTACATGAATTTTTACGGTGAAGCACAGAAATCTGTTTCGGGACAGCAACTTTCCCAACCATTACTTCTCTCTCATTAGAGGTTACTCTTGGCACAAAAAGCAAATAAAAAGGATAAGGAACGGTTATTACTGAAGTAATAACTTCCAAGACTCATCTAAAACTTTTGGGTTATCTCCCAATAAGTACTTTTCTTTAACGCCTTTAAGTTAGGCATGGTAGTTTGAGAGGATGCTCACATAAGAAATATGAATTGAAGTAAAAGAGAGCATCAAGAAGCAAATCACATTTAAGTCTAACCCACTTCCTATGCATAGGAATCTTGTATGCAAATAAATTTGCAAAGAACAAAGTGACAGGCATAGGAAGATAAAACAAGAGTACCTTCAAAACTTTCAGCACATAGAGAGGTGTTTCAATACCATGAAAGCTTCTACAACCATATTTTCCACTCTCATAATAATTTTCAGTAGCCTCATGAATAAACTCAACAATATAACTATCACATAAAGCATACTTTTTATGTTCTTCAAGAACATAATTTTTATCAAGCTCAAAAATAGTGGGACTAAAACTTTCAAACCCACTTTTAACAATTCTATAACAAGATGACTAATCATTCAATATAGGACCATCGTCTAGAGCTTTATCATAAACAATTTCTAAGCAAAACTCTTTAGTACCATGCATCTCGAAGTTAGGCACAAATAAAGGATTATCACAGATAACACGAGCATAACATTCATCCTCCTTTGGTAAGCATGGGGGACAATCAAATAATGGGTAGCTAATCCATTCTTCCTCCTTTTGTTCATCACTCTCCTCCTCTTTTGCATCTAATGAGATTTCAGGTTCATCAATTTCTTCTTCCATAAGATCCTGCAAGGCATTAGTCTCTTCCATTTGTGGAAAGCATCTATTAATATATTCAAGAATATAGCCATTTTCTTCCTTGTAATTATCAAAGCAAAATTTAAGTATATCATAAACCTCATATTTATAAGGTGAATCATCAATATTTTCAAGCAAACTAGCAAGTTCAAATGCACCCTTCCAAGCAATAAATTCCTCAATTTGTTCCACATCATAAAAGTCATAATTTTCTTTAACATAAGAAGATATGGTAACATCATCATTATACTCACATTGAAAAGGGAGGTGTTTGTACCTCCTATAGCAACAAGATTTATCAAAGCAATAACTAACATTATAAGTAGAGCACATGTTTATAGCAATGGTATACAATTTATCAATTTGTTCCCATAAGTGTTTCCCTTTTTGTGACAAGCGGTGTTACTTATAATAATATTTTTGTTCTTCCGTGAACCCACCTTGCCAATAAGATTCAGTTTCAAAGAAACCAACCATTGATAGAAAGCATGATAAAGCAAGACAATAACAGACCAACAAAAATCACAACTAGAGTAGGAACTAATTTTTTTTGTATTTTTGATAAAGAAACAAGCAAATAAGGCGGAAATAAACTAAGCAAAACAAAAATAACAAAGTAAAGAGATTGGTTATGATTATGCTTGAACAATAGTTATTCCAAGTGAACTTGATAAATAAAGCTATGCTCCCCGGCAACGGCGCTAGAAAATAGTCTTGATGACCCACAAGTATAGGGGGTGTATCGCAGTATTTTCGAGGGAAGTGAAACCCAATTTATTGATTCGACATAAGGGGAGCCAAAGAATATTTATAAGTCTTAATAACTAAGTTGTCAATTCAGTTGCACCTGGAAACAATCTTGCTCACAGCAGTTTATTAGTAGCAACAGTTTTGTAGTAGCAATAGTAGAGTAATAGCAGTAGTAAAAGTAAAGACAGTAGTAACAATTGCAGCAAACAGTAGGATTAGAGTGCGGTAGGCATAGGGATGGATGGACGGGTGTTGCATGGACAAGACAATTCATATAGCAATCAGAACATAGGGCTTTTGCAGATAAGTAAGATAAAGCATCCAAGTACTAAATAATCGTAGGCATGTGTTCCATATATAGTCATACGTGCTCGCAGTGAGAACTTGCACAACATCTTTTGTCCTGCCAGCCCGTTTGCAGCGGGGCCTCAAGGGAACTACTGGCAATAAAGGTGCTCCTTTTAATAGAGCACCGGAGCAAACACTCCGTGAACACATGTGATCCTCACATGAAAGCCATTCTCTCTGGTTATCCCGATTGCTGTCACTTCGGGGCCTTTGGTTCCGGACAACAACGTGTGTATACAACTTGCAGGTAAGACCATAAACAATACTATCATAATGAATCAATAACATGTTCAGATCTGAAATCATGGCACTCGGGCCCTAGTGACAAGCATTAAGCATAACAAGTTGCAACAAAGTCAAAAATCACTAATAAAAGATACTAGGCACCATGCCCTAACAATCTGATGCCATTACATGAACGATCTCATCCAATCTCTACCATCCCCATAGCCTACAGCGGGGGATTTACTCACTCATAGATGGGGGAAACATGGATGGTCAATGGAGAAGCGATGGTGATGATGATGGTGATGATCTCCTCCAATTCCCCGTCCCGGCAGGGTGCCAGAACGGAGTTTCTAGTTCCGAATCACGGAATCTGGTGGTGGCGGCGCAGCGGAACTCTTTCTGGGAAAATGTCGGACCCCCTGGGTTTTAAGGTTAGGAGGCAACTTATAGGCGAAGAGGGATGCCGAGGGGGTGCCTGGGGCGGCCAGACCACCCCCTGGCGCGGCCTAGCCTAGCCCGCGCGGCCAGGCCCCAGCCCCTCTCCGTCTCATATTTTGGCTCCTGGTGTCCCTTGGTGAAAAACTGACTTTGGCTTTTGTCCCGTCCAATTCTGAGAATATTCATTTTCTGACTTTCCTGGAACCAAAAATAGCAGAAAACAGGCAGCTGGCACTATGGCTCGTGTTAATAGGTTTGTCCAAGAAATCATATGAAAAGTACTCCAAAGTGTGGACAAAACATAAGAAAGTAGATAAAACCAAGCATGGAACATCAAAAATTATGGATACATTTGCAATGTATCACGCGTGTCATTACAACACTGTCGTGCTCCATGGGGAACTATTAACTCCGCTGGCCAACGGATGATCTAAATATGGGAAACCACTTGATTTCGGCTATTGATTTATGTAAGCGTCTGTAGCTACAATGCCATGACGGGTAAAAAATTTACTCTCCTCATGGTTTCACATTCCAAGTGAAGTTGTAGTACTCCTATGACCCACTATTGCTCAATAGGTATCTATTGGCATGCTCGTGAGTGCGCAACACAGTCCCAATTAATATGTTAAAAACAGTGGCATGATTTCTCTATGAAAGGGCTAAAGTTTTTGAAAAACAAGGAAAGGAAAAAGGTGCTTTTAGAGTCTTGAAATTTTTACGTGGGAATAGATGAGTTGTTCTTAAATTGAATGTTTTTGGTGCCAACTTGAGTACTCTTATAATTTATTAAAGATACAAGAGCAAAAAAAATTCATCTCTCAACAAAGAGAGACACCAAAAGAATTTGTTTCACTTTCTTAGCTAAACTTTTGACACTTGCTCGGGCATATGATTTATTTGCTAGCAAGATATACGTGGTTAGGAAGTGGACTCGGTGCAATCTTGTGAATACTTGTATGATCATGTTTAAGATTGCAGGAATTGCGAAGAAAAGAATTTGACAACAATTCGAGCTTAAGTTCTTTTATTTCAGTCTCGAATCTCCCCTATTCTTCCTTATTTTCTTGTCACTCGAGGGCGAGCAACATCTAAGCTTGGGGGAGTTGATAGCTATGAGATTCGACATATTTTTGATCTTTTAATTGATGGTTTTCTTCTGGATTTGATTGTTTTCTAGCTTTACCTAACGCTAATACTTCGGAAGCAAAGAAAACTTGGTTTTTAATGTATGTTTCAGGTTATGAACATCAACATAAGGTTTTAACAAGAGAAACACAATATTCAGGCAAAAACAAGCAAGTCTCTTTTTGGAAGCAATCAAGGGAGGCATACAAAAGCTTTAACGAGCAACTATACGGCGGGAATATTTTCCGACCATATAGTTCTTTCCGTATAGTTGTCGCCGCCTCTGTCTTGTCAAAAGGTACAACTTTCATGAAGATGAGGGGCGAGAAATCATAACACAGCAGCCGTCATCCCATCTAGAAAGGAGAAAGGAGAGATCCGGAGAAGGGGAAGATGTTCTTCATCTCACTCCATGATCTTTGACCTCCTAGCCATCACACACTCATATCCATTACTTGTACTTGAGAGAGAGAGAGAGAGATCTTCACTTTGCAAGATTAGGGTTTGAGAATGTTTCTTCCTATCTTGAATTCTCTTGGATTACTTTTCTATTCTTATTGTGGATCTCCACGGTAATATCGAGAAGAACTCCTTTTATTTAAGTATATTGATGATGCTTTCTTCTCTCATGTGTGAGAAAGTTCCTTGGGCGTGGGAGATGTAAGGGATTGGTGAGATGTGATGTGCCTCCATATATTTTCCATTAGTTTGTGATTGATTTTAATTACTATATTATGTGTGCTTGACTATCTGTGGGATGCCTATTGCTTGTTGTCTAATTAATGGCCCAGACAACATGATTCTTTGTTCTACATAGATAGGATCTTCTTTCCTAGCAGACGGGCGACCCCCGAGTGACACGGGGATATCAATGGGATACTAGTTTGACTCGAGGATCACGAGGAACCACTGTGCTTATTGCATTAGTCCGATCCAAGGAGCTTAATTGCTAAGCAACTTGAAGGATCTTAATTGTCTAGTGACTGACCATGGTTTTGGTAACAGACTAGTAGGATTATTGAAGTTGGGATGAAATATACCAAGAGGAGTTCTGGCTAATTATGGGTTGCTCGCCTACACATATACTTCTAAGATTATAATTGCTACACTTATCATTCGTCCACCTGGCATAGTCAATATCACCATGAACTGTATCTCCCCGCGCCTTCTTTGTCATCTGCAGAAAACCACAAACAATTGAATCGTTCTTTACTTTTATGCTTTTTATTCCTGAAGTTTACATTTTAGTTTTATTTAAATACATCGAGTTTAATCCAAATTTCATTCTTATTTCCACACTTGCATTCAATTCACTCGAATACCTGTGACAACTTTGAGTGTGATAAAGACTTCACTCATAAACACTTACCTTTGGGCTCCCTGTGGGATCGATATCTATACTTCGAAACTAGCTACAAATGATATGTGCACTTGAAGATATCAGTGTGGCCCTGCCACAACCAGTGATTCCTCTGACTCTCGCCGAGAAGGTTTCTACCGAGGTGCACATGAGCTTCAACAAATTAACTCATGAGTATTATGTAAGTCATAATCCGACTCTTCTTTTTATTGTATTTCTTATCATATGCTCTAGCCCGCAAGCATGAAACTAGATAGGAATCCAAATTTATACTTTTATAGGTTGCCAAAGAATGAACTAGTATACCCCCCCCCCTCCCCCAAGGCTCGTGCTGATATTTAACTTAGTTAAAATATTAGCCCGAGTCTTAGTAGACTTATGACTCTGGTTACCATTCTGACTTATAGAAAGTTAATGCTTATAACCAGGAATTTTTGGAAAATATTTGCAACAAGCGGAGAGAGATCAGAGCTCTCCAACTTGAAAATGCCCTAACTGAAAATTTCAAAGGATGAAGCTAAAGGTAAACATTTCAAGCCTCATTTTCATAGTCTGTTTTGTTGATCTGTAGCCGAATATTTATCCGGCTTTTATACTTTTCTATTGCCATAACTTGTAAAGCAGACATGTAAAATGATTGAACAAGCCGATGATTATAAGGTCCTGGAGGTGGAGAATGTTGACTTGCGTGTAGAGCTGGATAAACTCAAAATACACCATGAGACCAACATTGCCAATGTTCTTGAATCCAGCAATCATACAACTAAAGCGCGTGACCGCACAATTCGGACTTGCAGGATGCCTTGGATAGGGAGAAGGACACCTTTGAAGCTCTCTAGAATGAACTTCGATGCCTTCGAGAGGAGAAGACCAAAGTAGATGATGTTATCTTTGGTAAGTTTTTTCTGTCCCTGAGTTATTGTTTTTTCCAAATTTTTATACTCAGATATTTATTTCTTATAGGTCCTCTCAAGCTTCTTGATGCCTCTTCGTTCGAGCCTCGTACCAGCCGGCTTGTCGCTGTTGGGGACCTGATTCATGATTTCTGCTGGTCCTTGGAAGAAATTTGTGAATCTGTCTGGCTCTCTGGCTTAGACGCAATGTCAGCCTTTGAGCTACGAGACAAGGCGAAGGATATGCCCAAACTTGTCAAGGATTGGAACATGTCCTATGCACGCACAACGGCACAGAATGCCCTGACAATGGTAATGAGCCACCATGGAAGCATGGAAATATGGAAGGTTACCAAGGGTTATTTGACTATCGATGAAGATGGAAATGATTAGAAAATAAAGGACATCTAGGATTCTTACATCGGATATGCTTTTCGCGTGGCTGAGTTGACCAGCTACGATGATCCGTTCTTCACGCCCGTTGAAGTGCCACCACCCCCCAAGGAAGTAGTTTCTGAAGTTTTCAAGGATGATGAGCAGACTGAGTCTGACTTACTTGTCTCAGATAGATATCGGGGTGACATGGGTGATGTGTCCAGCGAGCTGGCAAATCCTGCGTCTTCACCTGCATCATAGAATGTCCTAGAAAAATAATGTGTTATTTTGAAAATAATCTGCTTATATTAAGTAGATTACTATTTTTCTAGTGCTAACATTGTAAGAACTTATGTTTTACTCCTTTTAGCATTTTTGGCTTTTTATTTGTTGTGCTTGAAAAATACTTAAGCACTTTGTTGTTTGTCTACACTTATCGTTTATCTGGCTTTCCGCCTCATCCCTTTCGTGAGCCGGCAAACCTTCAGCACGGAAACTTTGCCAAGCAACAGAGCTCAATTGATAAACAAGTTTAAACCCAGAATCAAAGCAGGCTTCTAGTACCAACAATTCACTACTCGAAAAATACCCGCATCTAGCAATCACACAAAAACCCAAGTATAAACTAGAAAATTTAGATTTATACCCGAAGGTAGCATTTTTAGAATCGGAAATCTAACCAGAACAAACATGAGAATAAAGTACTTTCAAGTATTCTAGGACTTTTTACTATGACATGATCATTCAAAAATAAGATGGTGCATAAAAAACATCTCAGAAAAAACATTGAGGAGACCAATACTCTATTTCACTTTGAACATGTACATGTATATGATTACAAAGAAATATTTTTTTAAGAATAAAAGGGACGTAGCTGAGCAATATTCCATGGATGGTCTATCTCATCTGGATTTGTACTGCCTCTAGCTCTCTTTCTCTTCTTAGTAGCAGGTCTCTCTTTTCTGGCCTCATGTAGTTAGGTAGTAAGAACCATTGTGCAATACTCGACTAACCATGAAGGGACCTTCCCATATAGGGGCCAGTTTGTGCTCTTTTTTTGCACTAGACGAAGAACCAGATAGCCCTTCCTGAAAGACCGATTTCTGACTCTTTGACTAAGATATCTGCATAGCTTTTGCTGATAGGCTATAGATCTCTGTTCAACAATGATGCGAACTTCCTCGAGCATATTAAGATCGACTTGTTGAGCAACTTTGGCATCCTCTTCGACATACACAGCGACTCGGGTACAGTTATGAATAAGATCACTCGGAAGGACAGCTTCTGCACTACGAACCAAAAAAGAAAGCTGTATATTCGGTTGACCTATTAGGAGTTGTTCATAAACTCCATATTACAGACGGCAATTCATCCGACCAAGCCCCCGCAACATGGTGTAGTGGTGCTTCGAGTCTTGGTCGTAGGCCTTGAAGAATTAAACCATTTGCCCTTTCGACTTGTCCATTGGCTTGTGGATGTGCGACTGGTGCAATATCAAGTCGGATTCCCTGTTCATTGCAGAATTCGACTAGTTCTCCCATGGAAAAATTACTCCCGTTGTCTGTAATAATACTGTGCGGATACCCAAATCAGATAATCATGTCCTCCATTAACTTTTTGGTTGTTTCTCCATCACAACTTGTGAAAGGTTTTGCCTCTATCCATTTCGTGAATTTATCCACCATCAAAAGATGGTGATTGTATCCACTTTGAGCCCGTCTAAACGGTCCTACCATGTCAAGCCCCCAGACCGCGAAAGGCCATGTAATCGGCATTGTTCGCAGTTGATCAGCCGGAACATGGGCTTGTTTGGCGTATTTCTGGCAACCTTTGGATGTCTTAACTAGCCATTCAGCATCTTCCTTGGTTGTAAGCCAGAAAAATCCGTGTCTGAAGGCCTTTGCCACTAAAGATCTAGCTACAACGTGATGTCCGCATTCGCCTTCGTGGATTTCCCTTAGGATTTCCACACCTTCTTTCAGAGAAACACGACGCTAAAAGACCCCATATGCACTCCTCTTATAGAGCTGACCTCCCACCACTGTGTAGGATTTTGCTCGTCGAACGATCTGTCATCTCAGAACTTCGTCTGTGGGTAATTTTCTATCTACCAAGAAATCAAGGTAGGGTTTTGTCTAGCTGGGAATTACAGCCAAAACTACTATGGGTGGTGAGTCGGATTTGGTCGAGTACTCCTCATCAACTCCCGTGATAGAGGGAACTTTCAAGTGCTCCAAAAAAGCACCGTCTGGAACCTGTTTCCGCGTAGAGCCTATTCTTTATAGAGCATCTGCTTCCTCCTTTTCTGTTCGGGGAATGTGTTGGACTTCAAACCCTTTGAATGATTTAGATAGTTCATCCACGATGGCTCTACAAGATGCCATGTGCTTGTTTGCATTGCAGATATCGAATACTTGTTGGGTAACTAAATCTGACTCTCGTAACACATTAGCCTGTGAATGCTGATGTATTTTGTGATTCGAATGCCATGCAGTAGGGCTTCATACTCGGCAATGTTGTTTGTCGCTGTGAAGTGAATCTGCAGTACATAGAACAGTTTATCACCTTGGGGTGACTTGAGTACCACGCCATCCCCCGAGCGCTTTAGACCCGTCAAAATGTAAGGTCCAAACTTCCGTCTCTAGGAGACCTATGTTTTCAACTGTCTCTATCCAATCAGCGACAAAATCAGCAAGAATCTAGGATTTGATTGGCGTACGTGGTTTATACTAAATATCAAAAGCTGCTAGCTCTATTCCCCACTTAGCAACGCGTCCTGTAGCATCACTGTTGTTGATTATGTCTCTCATGGGAGCTGTGCTCACCACGGTAATCTTGCGCTCTTGAAAATAGTGTCGTAGCTTTCTGGATGCAAAGAATACGCCATAGGATAAATTTTGGTAATGAGGATACCTTTGCTTTGATTCAGTCAAGACCTCGCTGAGATAATAAGTCGAACACTACACTAGGTGTTCTTGTTTTTCTTCTGGCCATTCCACCACCATCACAACACTGACAACTCTGTTTGTCGCAGCTAGATATAGAAATATTGGTTCCTATGGCTCCGGTGCTACAAGGATAGGGGCGGACGAGAGTATGGCTTTCAGATCCTAAAGTGAAGCTTCAGCTTCATCAGACCGGATGAACTTCTTGGTCTTTTTCAAGAGCTTGTATAATGGTGTGGCTCTTTCGCCGAGCCATCTTACAAACTGACTGACTGCAGCAATGCAACCACTTAGTCGTTATACGTCCTTCAGGAGAGTTAGCCTAGAAATGTTGAGTATAGCCTTTATCTTGTCACGGTTCACTTCTATGCCTCTTTGCGACATGATGAAACCTAACAATTTTCCGGCTGGTATTCCAAAGAAACACTTCTTTGGGTTAGGCATTATGTTGTGTTATCGTACATTGCTAAAAGTTTCCTCCAAGTCAGAAATTAGTGTTTCCTTATTTTTGGACATCACAGCTATGTCGTCCTCATATGCATGTACATTGCGCCAGATTTGATCGTGGAGGCAACGTTGTTGGGGTTCCGCGTATGAAAACAATAAATTTTACTCTACGCCCCTGAACCCCTGAAGCTGCCAGGACATATCTATTAGTAATACAGTAAAGGGATGGGCTTTTTGCGAACTTACTCTTGAAGACCGAAAAGCGTTGTCAACGCTCAGGAGAGCGTGGTTGATGTAGACGAGCCGAAGCCGACCTCAAGGTCGTGATGAAGTCCTTACGCTCCTTCTGGCTCCAAAGACTTGAGTGCCTCAAGTGCGACACCTCATGGGAGTTACACGTCCGGTGTCACGATGACTCCGCTTCCCGATCCAGCAGCGATTCGGAAGTAGAGCTCCGGATCCGAATCCCACAAGATGACGCCAGCGCTCATGAAGATGTCTCTCGCCATGATCCAGACTTGGGACCACGGTCACAAGAGAGAGAGAGGGGAAGAGAGAAAATATCAATTGGAGGTCCTCTCATAAGTCGGGAAACCTTTATTGATTATTGGTGTATTTTTCTAGGCCAAATACCCCACTATATATAGGGGGAGGGGAGGTACTACCTCCCTCAAAGTCCCGGGGTGTGACTAAAGGAGAGGAGGAGGTGGGGTGGCTGTCGGCCAGCCCCTAGTGGGCCCCGCGGGGGGGCTAGGCCCAGCCGGCCAGCCCCTTAGCCCCTCTCCCTCTCTCCTTTCCCCTAATGGGCCCTCTCCCTCCGAAATTGGCCCATTAAGCCTTTTTGACCTTTAATTGATTTTTTCTTTATTAAATAAATATGAATAAATGATTAAATCAACATTTAAACATTCATTCACATATTATTCAATCTCCATGGCTATGGAACACCTTCCACCTCCAGTCCGGACATCCTCCGGACTTACCGAAACCCTTCCGGTTTTCTCCCTTCTTTTCTTCGATGATTCCATCGATCCTATAAACACTCTCTAAGCATCATCAAGCCCTTAAGCGTGATACCCCACGGTTCAGGAACACTCCAGACATGGTCGGTACACTCCCGCACCAATGATCGACAAAGGGACCTGGATGGCCATGTGACCCCTCTGCGTTCCACGAAGATATTTCATCGTTTGAACCAGGACAGTCGTGTCTTATTCCCTTTGTCACTCGATACTTGCATTGCCCGAGATCTGATCAATGACATCACCATGTCGTGTTCAATCTCATTACTAAACAATGCTACTTGACTCGTTCCGACAAGTGATATCCCCGTGATCTAATCACACGTTGCGCAGCTATTGGATATAACTTCTCCGAGTGGGCCCTTGAGTATCTTCCTGTCACATGGACGGACAAATCCCGCTCTTGACATATATTGCCTCTACGGTTTCCTCCGAGTACCTGAACACACCTTTATAACCACCGTTTTACCAGATGGTGTTTGATGCTACCTAAGCACTCTCGGGAGACAGTGATTGATATAGCCTCACGGTCTAAGGAATAGTCTACGAGGATCCATTTATAATCATCATAACTTGAACTTTGTGACATGATCGGGTCACGATGTTTAGGTTGGGTATTGAGAATGAGATGACCTCATTTCCAACTGGCATAAATGCCACATGATTAGGAAACATGATCATCTGTTGACCAATGAACCAGTGACTGGAGTTTCACTGGGAACCCCTGGTTGTTTGTATATCACACGTATATTGATGTTTCCACTCAACATAGTTATAGCATGATATAAAACTTAATCATAAACTATATGAAATATGATAATAGTCCTTACTACTATTTGTCTCTAGGGCATATTTCCAACAGTCTCCCACTTGCACTAGAGTACACATACACTGGCTGCATTTTGTTCTGAATCATTGGCACCATATATCCGGTACCCTGAACATGCTTGCTAATGGAAGAGGTTGAGCCTTGGGTCTGTACTTTATAGTCCCAAATCCTTTGCAACTTACTAATGTCACCTTGATTGACATTAATACTTTATCATCACATGATAGCATCTATGTGTATGTATCGTCGCTATGGCAGCAGAACGAGGCCTGATTCCAGGAGCCTACAGTGATGTTAGATCAACCTCGAGGGCTTTCTCATGGGCACTGTGCCCTGGGACACATCATTCTACGTTAAAAGCGAACTAGCCCCGCCATAACATTATACAACACTTTAGATGGTACCCTTATCTATTATTATAAATGTATTCATCGAAACACTAGTGCACTCTGTGCAACTTTCGATGTTTTGTTCACCTCGCTTCCTACTTGACTTTGATTGGTTTATATGGGAGTTTCCAACATATTCCCTTACACATAACTCTTTATGCTTTAAGATATGTTATCCTTTATGGATTTGGAAAATGTGTCCACAGTTCTCTATTAGACTTTGCGGACAAAACTTAGCTCAAACATTCTGCGATTCGAACTTAATCACTTTCACACGTTCCTTATTTAGATCACATATTATGCCAAGTTATCATCATGGTTTCTAAGATAGAACCTATGTCTCAACATAGTGGATGACGATCATCATTTTCTTTCTTTCAACCATTGATGTTAAACTTAATGCTATTCCTAATTTGAGTTATTAAGGACTAGTTCCTTAATTAACTTCTATCCTGAAACCCTTTTCAGAATCCCTTAAGGAATAGTACATAATATCATAATACACCTATTATCAACTTCTACATCTTATGAATCATTATTCATAAGTATTTGCACCTTTCATTCTTAACCTGTTTAAGAATTACTCTTATAAGCTCCCACTCAAAATATGTTCCCACATATTTGAATTTGAGAGTTACAGTGCTCCCACTCAAAAATATGTCAATCACATATTGTTTCAGGAAGACTTTCATAGCTCCCACTCAATTTTATGCAAATTGCATATCTCCTTACTATTTGAATAACTTCAAAATCCTTTGATCAAATATCAAACTTGGAGATTTATTATGAGATACTAGTACTTTACTAGTTTTAAATCCAATTGACATTTAGCATACATGAATCAAATTCATTTGAATTTGTCCAATACTTGACAAATTGTGCATTAGTCATTTACCCCCTTTTTCCACTATGGATTTGCAGTCATTTGGGAAAATTCAAGTAACCCCTTTTACTTGTGAGATTCAGCAACGAATTGCTTTCTAATCTCAAGGGAATTTTCCTTTTAGGATTTCTCATAATTCTAGTTTGCCATTATTTCCTTTGAAGTTCGTAGGTATGTCATATTCCAAAAATCATGACAAGATTCACAAATGTCTCCATATAAGATATGGATTTACATTTTGAATCCTACTTCATGTAGTGAAAAATGATAGTGGAGAGAAAAACACAATGATCAAAATCATTGGTTCTTTCCTTCTGTGAAGAGAATCGTTCAGGAACATTGTCCGTTGCGCTTCTCAACACTCTGATGCAGGGTTTTGAATCCTCATCATGTTTTACACTAATTTCTATTTGCTTCATAATTGAGAAACATCACTAGAAGTGAGCTTTCTCAAGAATGCACCAAAATCCAAGCAATATGAATCTTACTTTCCTTTTGGTCTCAGCTATGGATTTCGTATTCAAAGTTTCCAATGAATACACTACAAGGACTTATTCGCTATTGTTTTGGTTATATCGAATAACCCCCAAAACTTTCACGAATTCAAATGGTTTACCAATTGTAATTGAGTGCTAACTATTTCTAACTGATGGTCTCTACATCTACACTACAACGATTTATTTGGTGCCTTCTATTCAACCCCTTTGATATCTAATATCACATTGTGATGCTTTGCATTTTGACGTTTCAAAACACTTTGCATTTCACAATTACTTTTATGCCATTCTTATAAAGTTGAATTTCATTACTATTGATCAAATCATAGTAATTGGATTCTCTTTTACATTTATACCCTTTGTTGATGAAACACTTTGATCTAATCAAATAGTTTCATATTCATGTTTCCTTTGGTAAACTACTTTACACATTTAAACAATTATTTAATGATAATTACCATTTTCGTTAAAACACAATACATCGAATATGTATTTACTTTTAACAATTCTTTAAACACTTTGTATTCAAGTAATACACGGTGTTCAAGTTATTTTGCCAAACTTAGGCATGATTTATATGTGAAAAGAAATCGAATGTCTTTCACATATTATCCCATAACTTTGAATTCAAAACAATGGTTTCATTCATTAATGAACATATCATTAAGTTGGGTATTTTAAACAAGGCATTTTTAATGTTTTACAAATGTTCATGCATTATCAATTAGTTTCAAACAACAAGGATAATTCACACATAATCAAACAAGATATGAACACGAATAGAAATCATTCATAAAAGCAGAACAACTATTTGTTACAAACTCATATGAATAACCGTCTCACGAAATGTGAGACACACTAAAGAAGTTCACAATCTCTTGATTACATTAATCATCCTAAACATAAACTAAATGATAAATGTCGAGGGAGAGTGTCGTTGGCCATCAACATCATGCTCGCCATCAACACGCAACGTCACCTCCTCTCCAGCAAGCACCTCTCATGCAGAAGGACCTGTTTGCACCAAAACAGAACAAGTATCAGATATACTTTAACACTGCAATGTGTTTCCAAGATTATAACATTTATAAAACTGTATATCAAATATATACCTTTGTCGTTGATTTGACTCAAATGACTTGGCTCATCTATCACATTTCTGAAATGTGATATGAACTCAAGGAAATCCAGTGTTTTCGTGTCGCCTCTCATAACGCAGATCCTGACTTGTGCTTGGAAGCTTGGAGAAAGCGACCGCAGCACAACTCCCATCGCAAATGAGCTTGAGTACCAGTTGTCCAGGTAGTATGCCAGACTCATTTAGGCATCATAGAGGCGCAATAAGTGCTCATCCAGTGAGGAGCCCTCCTCCATCTTTATGGAGAGGAAGTCCCCCATCAGCTCATACTCCCACATGCGCACTTGTTCCACGAAATGTGCTCTCAGATCCCGCTGCTCCTGGGTCTCATGAGAATAGGGTGGCTCCAGATACATCTCGCAGGTCATGTAGTCAGCTACATTGTTCTCCCCAAGGAGATCAAACAGGCATATGACCCATGCAGAAAAGTTGGATCCATCTAACTTGAGCTTTTCTCCTTTTAACCAATCGTCGATAGGAAAGGTAATCTCGAGAAGAACCATTTTCTACATTTATAATTGCAAAAGAAATTTAGACTAAGTTTATGATTAAATGAGTTAATAATAACTCCACTCAGAAACACCTATCCCCAGTCAGGGTTCCTAGTGATAACACGACCCCTATCAGCCACATCTCCCTCGATTGATCACGGCCATCGATGTGGGTTCAAAGGTGGATGCTAAACGTTGGTCGCATCATTCATGTGACTCATGCTCGATCTTTTAACCATCCGTGTTCTAAGGCCACGCTTCTGTGGCGTGCTAGGCTCGCCAACTCAACCTTAGTGTATCCGCTGTGCAACATGGCTTACACCCACTGTATGCGAACGTAGATATGTTTGACATCCAGGCCTGTAACCCCGGATCGCCTCATACCGAAGAACTTTCTTGGTGGTGCACACTAAGGGGGAACACAATCATTGGTAATTTTAACAGGGATCATCTTATTAGGCTACCATCGAGTATCTAATACAAGCACACAATAAGACATACAAACAATAACATTGAATGTAAATGCTATGTGATATGGTCCTTCACGTCGTGATCTCCATCCGCCGTCACCGGGTTCCGGTGTCAGGGTTCTAGCGTCGTAGACACCAGGGTACCGGTGTCATTCCAGCGTGGTAGTTTGTCATTACCGTGACTATCTACTACTATGTAACTAAAGGTAATTACTTTACCTTTGCCACAACCATATCACAAAGCAATGCCCCCCTGCAAAACAAAGTTAGACGCCTCTACTTTATCTTTGCATGTTTTACGTGGCTGAATAGGCTTTCGCACAAGAACCGTTCTTACCTACGAACTTTCAGCACAACGCTGATCAAGTAGTTGTCTCTACTACACCCCTTTCAGGGCCCTCCGTTGCAAATGGTATACCAACTAATGCGAGAGAGATAGACACCCCCCTAAGCCACTTTATACGGTACAAGCCGTATGTCAAGCGTGGACCAGTCTCGCGAATAAACGCGTAAAGTCGGTTGGGGGCCGCTTCATCAAGCATTACTGCGGTATACACAAGTACACGTGGGAGGGTAACAACTAAAAGATCAATGCCCACACGCTACATCTTATGTGTTCTACCTGTACTAGCATTACTACGCATAGATCTAGCTCTGATACCACTGTTGGGGTTCCGCGTATGAAAACAATAAATTTTACTCTACGCCCCTGAACCCCTGAAGCTGCCAGGACTTATCTATTAATGTCTGATAGGGAGGGCTTTTCGCAAACTTACCCTTGAAGACCGAAAAGCGTTGTCAACGCTCAAGAGAGCGTGGTTGATGTAGACGAGCCGAAGCCGACCTCAAGGTCGTGATGAAGGCCTTGCACTCCTTTTGGCTCCAACGACTTGAGTGCCTCAAGTGCGACACCTCGCGGGGAGTTACACACGTCCGGTGCCTGACGATGACTCCCGCTTCCCCGATCTAGCAGCAGTTGTGGAAGTAGAGCTCCCGGATCCGAATCTCAGCAGCACAGTTGCTCCAGTGAAGATGTCTCTCGCTCGTGCAATCCAGACTTGGGACCACGGTCACGAGAGAGAGAGGGGAAGAGAGAAAATATCAATTGGAGGTCCTCCCAAAAGTGGGGAAACCTTTATTGATTATTGGTGTATTTTTCTAGGACAAATACCCCACTATATATAGAGGGAGGGGAGATACTACCTCCCTCAAAGTCCCGGGGTGGGACTAAAGGAGAGGAGGGGGTGGGGTGGCCACCGGCCATCCCCTAGTGGGCCCCGCGGGGGGGCTAGGCCCAGCCGGCTAGCCCCCTTGGCCCCTCTCCCTCTCTCCTTTCCCCTAATGGGCCATCTCCCTCCGGAATTGGCCCATTAAGCCTTTTTGACCTTTAATTGGTTTTCTCTTTATTAAATAAATATGAATAAATTATTAAATCAACATTTAAACATTCATTCACATATTATTCAATCTCCATGGCTATGGAACACCTTACACCTCCACTCCGGACATCCTTCGAACTTACCGAAACCCTTCCGGTTTTCTCCCTTCTTTTCTTCGGTGATTCCACCGATCCTATAAACACTCTCTAAGCATCATCAAGCCCTTAAGCGTGATACCCCACAGTTCGGGAACACTCCATACATTGTCGGGACACTCCCGCACCAATGATTGACAGAGGGACCTGGATGGCCATGTGACCCCTGTGCGTTCCACGAAGATCTTTTGTCGTTTGAACCGGGATAGTCGTGTCTTATTCCCTTTGTCACTCGATACTTGCATTGCCCGAGATCTGATCAATGACATCACCATGTCGTGTTCAATCTCGTTACTGAACAATGCTACTTGACTCGTTCCGACAAGTGATATCCCCGTGATCTAATCACACGCTGCGCAACTATTGGATATAACTTCTCCGAGTGGGCCCTTGAGTATCTTCCTGTCACATGGACGGACAAATCCTGCTCTTGACATATATTTCCTCTATGGTTTCCTCTGAGTACCTGAATACACCTTTATAACCACCATTTTACCAGATGGTGTTTGATGCTATCTAAGCACTCTCGGGAGACAGTGATTGATATAGCCTCACGGTCTAAGGAATAGTCTACGAGGATCCATTTCTAATCATCGTAACTTGAACTTTGTGACATGATTGGGTCACGATGTTTAGGTTGGGTATTGGTTTATCATCTCATTCTCAGAATGAGATGACCTCATTTCCAACTGGCATAAATGCCACATGATCAGGAAACATGATCATCTATTGACCAATGAACCAGTGACTAGAGTTTCACTGGGAACCCCTGGTTGTTTGTATATCACACGTATATTGATGTTTCCACTCAACATAGTTATAGCATGATATAAAACTTAATCATAAACTATATGAAATATGATAATAGTCCTTACTACTATTTGTCTCTGGGGCATATTTCCAACAAACGCTGCATAGTGCACTGGTACGTAGCTCCTGCGTTTTTTAGCCCAAAAGGCATCATTACGTAGCAGAAGGTTCTGAAAGGTGTGATGAATGAAGTCTTTATTTTTTCTGATTCCTTCATCTAAATTTGATGATATCCAGAATGAGTTCCAAGCCTACTGTCGAATCGATAACATGATCAATTCTAGGCAGAGCAAACGAATCTTCAAGACAGGCCTTATTCAAGGCAATATAATCAACACACATCCTTAAATCAGTGGTGTCCTTTTTAGGGACCATTACAGGATTGGCCGACCAATCAGTATGGATGACCTCTTCTATGAATCTGGCTAACTCGAGTCGGGCTAGTTCCTTAGCTATTGCTTTGCGCTTTTCATCGCCGAAACATTATAGGGACTTTTTGATGGGTTTAGTGTTTGGGTATACATTTAGACTATGCTCGGCAAGTTCCCTAGGTACTCTGATCATGTCAGATGGCTGCGATGCGAAGATGTCTTTATTAGCTTTGAGGAACTCGACAAGCATGCTTTCCTATGTGTGGTCTAAACCTATGCATATCTGGGTCACCTTGGAGGATCTTCATCCTTCAATAGCGTCGTATTTGTCTCTTCTGATGCCTTGAACTCCGGTGTCAGCTTTGTCACCTACTTTTTCGTCGCGGGCATCTCGGATGGGTCAATGTTCTTCTTGGTCTCCTCGTACTCCTCAGCATGCAATACAGCTTCAGCAAAGTCGGCATTTCTGTTCTTGCATTCTCATGCTTTCTTCGGGTCACCCCGGATTGTGATGGCACCATTGGGACCTAGAATTTTTATCATATTATAAATGTAACAAGGGCGAGCCATAAAATCCCAGTAAGTCGGACGCCCGAAGATAGCATGATATGCTCTCTTGAACGGGACCATTTCAAAGGAAAGTGCTTATGTCCGGTAGTTCTTTGGAGTTCCAAAGGTAACATACAAAGTGATCTCTCCCAGAGAATTTGCTTATCTTCCAGGGATAACTCCATGAAAAATCATAGAGTTGTAGTTCAGTTGTGTTTCTGATATCCTCATCCGGTGTAGCGTTTCAACGTATATGATGTTGATGTTGCTACCACCGTCCATGAGGGCCTTGGAGAATCCATAGCCGTCAATAAGTGGATTGATGACCAGAGCGTACTTTCCTCGCCTCTGTAGCTTAGGCAGATGATCGCCTATGTCAAAGGTGATTGTCACTTCCGACCAATCAAAAAACTAGGGGATAGCCGGAACAGTTGCGTTGAGCTCATGCATCACTGCCTTTTCGACCTTGGATGGTTGATATCCAAGGAAGGTGACATAAGTGTCTTTCTTGGTTGGGAAGGTATTCTTTCCATCCGACTTGGGATTTGAAGCTTCTGCCTCCTCCATGTTGGAATCTTCCTTGGACACTCTCTCTTTGTCGGAATTTTTCTTTCCTTTTCGTTGCTTGGCCCTATAGCCAGCGGATTCGTCTTTCTTGATGTCGTCATTGAAACGACACTTAGCATTGGTGTGGGATGAGCCCCCGTTGGCATCCGGGTGATGTATGCACGGATTATTGGCAATGTCGGCCCAAGAGTAGGTTTTGCCAGGTTGTTGGTCTCTTCTACCTTGGACCCTAGAAGTTCCACGGCCTCGTCCCCGACCGCCTCCGCAGCCTCCTCGTCCTCTAGACCTGAAAGTTGCATTAACTATTGCGGTTTCCAAATTGGGTTTTTCCTCCGAGGTGTTTTTGCGTTTTGCGGCCTGCTGCTTTGGTTGTTTTGCCGACTGTGGCACAGCCAGCACATTGAGCAGTCCCTCTGCATCATCGTCGGCATTAGCGTACTTGCCTACCATCTCTATCATCTCCCCCAATCAGTCACTTTGTCACACTTTAAGCGGTGACGTAGTAAACCAATTGGGAGCCGTGCGATAAATGCCTCAATCGCAGTTTGATCATTCACTCCTTCGTAGGAGTTCTTCGTGTTGATCCATCGTCTGAGGTAATCCTGGCATGTTTCTTCGGGTTTCTGAGTGCATCGCTACAGATCTCCGATCATGCAGGGCCTCCTGTATGTTCCCTCAAAGTTCCGAAAGAAAGCACTTTGCATATCATACCAGTTGTGGATGGTGTTTTCTGCGAGTTCATTAAGCCATGATTGAGACGTCTTCCTTAGCATAAGCGGGAGATACCGGGTCACGTCCAAGATGTTTCCTCATTTGGTGATGCAACGGGCCTGGAAGAAGTCCTGGAGCCAGGTGTCTGGCCGAGCCACACCATCGTAGGGTTGGATGTGCCTTGAGATGGCAAATCCTTCCGGAAAATTTGTCTGTCGTACACGCGGTCCGAAGCATTTTGGACCCACGTAGATGTTTTCTGGCTCATAGAACCTCTCCTCAATATTCAAGTTGATCTGGTGCCTGGCGTCACTTGGTGATAGGGCACACTGTCTTGGTTGTTCAATGCGGCTATGGTGTCCATGAGCCAGACTCCTTCTTCTTCTACCACCACCTCCACCATGATGTCCCCCCTGGCCTCCATGTGCACCGCTATGGTGATTGCTTGGTGGAGAAGGTGGTGGTATATTGTTTCCCCCAACCGGGGCTTCATTATGATGGTCACCATGCCGGCTTGTTCCAGCGCAATGCTCATCATTCCTTCGTCCGTCATTGTGACGTGGCTCAGCCGGACGACTTGTGTGTCTAGGAGGAGGCATCCTTTGTCGGTCCTGCTCCCGACGTTGAGCTTCTTCGTCTTCCCTGCGAGCATTCGACTGTAGCCGGGGAGGTTGGACCATTGCTGCAACAGCGTCTTGCTCTATAGCTGGAGCGATGTTGCTCTAGCTTCGTGCGAGTTTGTGCCGGTGTCCTAAAGATCCGGTTCTTGAATAGTTGTCCTCCCTAGGGTCCGAATAGTGGCACTATTCTAGTTCCCGTCGGGGCCTTGTATCCAGATGTCTACCTATCTCTGTGTGCCATTTATCTGACTTGGAGACCAGTTTTCCGCTGCCGGATGTGGCAACCTTCTGCTGCTCCAGGCCCTTTGTGAGCAGCTTCACGCTTAGTCGAATCTGGTCTGGGCCTAGATTGTTTGCCAAGAGATCTCGAGCCACAGCAGCATTTTCCACCAGAGTGTCATACACCCGGTTGCCCTTGCTGTCGATCCGAGGTTTCCCTATGGAGGTGTCTCCTTCGAAAAGGGTTTTGTGAACATCCAGATTTTTGTTAGCCAACTCAGGGCTGTTCCGGGTCTTCTGATGCTGCCAGGTGCTAGGCTGCCCCGCAGCTGCAATGCGCTTCTTCTCTTCAAGGATGTTTGTAGTTTCCTCCAGGAGTACTTGATGATGTGCTTCTAGGGCATGGGCCCTGTCCTCCAACTCCACAGGTGTAAGTTCTGCAATTGTCGGGATAGGTGTGGTAATTGTTTCTCCGAGGAGTTTACGGGCACCAGGGATAACCAAGTGTCCATCCAAAGGAGTATCCTTTCGCTCATTTGGGATCAAGGCTCCATCTGAGTCTTCTTCTTATTCCTCCGCTATTACTTCGTCAGTCGGAAGGTCCTTAGCCGGTGTCTTCTTCTTCTTTGCCTTCTTGGCTGCGCCAGTAGAAAAGACGGCTTTGGGTCTGATTCCTGGAGTCAAGCTTCTATTGGTACTCTCGGACATCTGGACGTCAGGATTATCTCCGTGATCCATGTGATCCTGCGGTTTGGGAGAGTTTTCTCTGGGTCCTTCATCCATGCTATTATGAGGGCTTTGGTCCATAGATTCTCCTTCTTCCGCAGGCTTGGAGTTGAATTCCTCTTCATATTCAGCGAAGAACTTCCGGAAATTTGCCGACGTCATGGAGTCATCCCAACATGCCGGTAAGTCGATGTTTGTTCTGATTGCCTCCAGCACCGAGTCGTTGTCGTCTCTAGCATCGGTATAGCCGGATCCAGATCCAATATATCCGACGAAGTGTCATGCGTGCGTCAAGAGGTAGTTGCGGCTCTCTTCATTGGCTTCCTCGAAACACTGGATGATTTCAAGGATCTCTTCCATGTTGGCGTTTTTGTGCAGCATCATACGCCTCAACGTGTGTCTCAGAAACAACTTTATCGCTCCGGTATCGGTAGAGCCGGATCCAGACCTGCTACTTCTTTGATCTTCCTGAGATTTGACCCCTTTGGGAAGAGCCTCCTATGATTCAACCTCCTTGGGGAGTTCCGCTTCAGGTTTAGCCTCCTTGGGGAGATCCTCTTCAGATCCGATCTTCTCCACTATCTCCACTTCAGGTGCGGGCTGGGTGGGATTAGGGTTTTCTGAGACCCGTAACTCTCCTACTTCTGTAGAGAAAGTGGATCCAGAAAGCTCTTCCGCCTCTATCATCACCTCTAGGGTGGGTTGGGAGGGTTCAGCAAAACTGAGGTAAACATTGATCTCACCAAAGGACATGATGGTGTAGGTAGTCACAGGTTCCCTAGCCAAAATCGAAGTCTCGCTGAGAAGGACAAGAGGGACTAGAGGACCCGATCGATAGTGATTGTCTCACCAATTCCGATTCGCGTGGATTCCGCCCGGAACGAAGATCCGAAACTCACCTGCCCCACGATGGGCGCCAAATGTCATCGGATTGAAGACATGTACGCCGAGATGGGGTCCTCGAGGCATGTGGAGAAAGGGGGTGTGAGGCGACAGTATTCTGGGACAGTGAGCACACAAGCTTTACCCAAGTTTGAATCCGCCGGCTTTGGACGGATCCTACTCCTGTTAGCAATCCGCTAATATGGCAGAGTCAGAAGTACAGATTACAAGAGAGGTTCACCTGTGCGAGTTGAGGTTGTAGATTGTGGGTGCCCTAAAGGCTGGTCCCTAGGACGGCTTATATAGATATCCAGCCTAGGGTTATAGGAGAGACCTATCCGTCTATGACTAAGAGTCGGTTACAAAGTACATCTAGGACTACAAGTAACTAAATAGGCCTAAGTCGGTAAGTCTTCTAGGCCTTACCGTAGCCGGATAGAACTCCGTATTCTCTCCCTAACTGGGTTGCCCGTGAAGCAAAGCTCTAAACCTAAGTGGGCCACCCTGGTCTGCGAGGTGGGTATACCCGGAAAGTATATCCCCAACATTGCTATTGTGCACCCCTGCAAGGTAAATCTTTCTGAAAGCCATGTCCGCGGTTATGGACGACTTGGAGCAGATTTTCTTGATCATATACAAGCATAACTAAAGTACCGCCTTTAATTTGACTAAGACATGACTAGTAAATAGTACATCACTCATGGAATGGTTAATAAAATTGCCAACGGATGTGATGTTCTCCCGCCTTCTTGTCGGTAAGCGAGAAGGAGGGCGAGCGATGTTTAATTATGTTACTTATATCACTATTGTTACTAATTAACGAGTGTCCGTCCATATCTGGTGGGGCAGATGTGTAGCGTGACCCTATAGAACTATTTGGCTATTATTTTTTGCTACAATTGCATCACCCCCAGGTTGTTCCCATTAGATTCATTTAGACTTGCTGAGTACCCCTAGGGTCTCACACGATAAATATTTGGTTCAGATAGACAGGTATACTCTTAGGAAGGTTACTGGGTCGAAGAAACTAATGAGGGTGGCAATGACTATAAGGTGTAGAGATTACGGGATTGGAGATCCATGAGATCTGTGGGAGGGATGTGCTTATTTTCAGGGCATCTTATGCCAATTTGCTTCTTGTCCGTACTCGGATCTTGTTTTCCACTTCCGCTTGATACTCTGATGTGTGATGTATGAGGATGTATCCTAAACTATTATCTCTATCTAGGATATTTGGATCTTACCGTATGGCATTGAATATTTTTGTCTCTATTGTTTTTGGATGGTGTGGCTATGATGTCTATTGTATGTGACTGAAATACATACTCATTTGTGTATGTTTTGATCGCTTTACCTATCGACTACGCCGCTCGCTCTTGTCCTGATGTTCTTGAACGTGGGGGAATGGTTGGCCGGTACCGTGCCCTGCTCCACGAGGTGGGCCTACTATGTGTGGCTGCGTGGCCCCATGGTAGTACGTCCTGTCCACTTCTGGGTTCATCTAGGCTTGATCTTAGAGCATAGGGTCCGAGGTATTATAGCAGCTTTACCTGAAAAAACCATAGCAGGTTCATCTTACTCGGATCTTGTACATACTACCGATATACCCATATGTCAACTGATACCAACTTTAACTCGGTCACTTGAATTGGTGACTCGCTATCCAATTTTATCCTGATTGGATCAACCCGAGATATATCTCGCTGGCTGAGTCAATCTTCCATCTCCGAGTTATTTTCCTTAACTATTTGGTTTCTTTCGTATTCCTTATCTCATCCTATGTGTCAAGAAATCATGATGCTACCTCATTTTTGGGCATGGACACCATTCGTCGTCAAGTCGTGGCAGTTATCACTGCCACACATCACTTCATCATGCGGCTCCTCAATTACTGCTACGGCCACAAGATGTAGTTATGCCCTTGTGTGCTATAACTGTGCGTGTGGCACGTTATCTCCAACTACCTTCACGAAATAGACGCACGCACCGTGGGCCTTGTGTCACAATGGATCCCACTACCCACGATGTGCTACACGGTTAAATAGGGGAGCGGGGGAACCCTTGTTTCACTTTCCCCCACTCCTGCTCCTTCTTCCTCCTCATGCCTACGCTGCATCTTGGAACACGCGACCGCGCCACCCCTCTGCACTTCTTGCTCCGCTCAAGCGCTGCCCTCCGCCGCCTCTACGGGACCATGGCAATCTTTGCCTTGCGCCCTCGAAGCAAGCACCACATCAGAGGAGAGCGACCCCGAGGAGATGAATCCTGACGATCTTGTCGCTGCTGAGCAAGAAGAAGAACCCTCCTCCGAGCGCGATTCATGGGATGGCTTCGAGGTCACTCGAGACGAAATTGATTGGCCCTGGCGGTCCCAGCAAATTCTGCCTGAAGTAACTTGTCGCATTCCCGGCGATGAGCAAATTACTGAAGTGGGGGATGGTGAGTACATAGTTTTCGTTGCTCACTTCACTAGAGGATTTGGTCTTCTCGTGAGAGATTTCACCAAGGAATTCCTCGAAACCTTCGGTCTCTAACCCCACCATATTCCGGCTAATGCCATTGCTTCTTTTTTGCCTTCGTTTCTTATCGCGAGGGATACCTCGGCCTCTGGCCATGCGTAAACCTCTGGGTGAAGTATTTTCAGATTTGGTCCAATGTCATTCCCTCTAAGGGTGTTACCCCTGGCGAGAAACCTTTGACCTAGTGCGGGGCCGCTTCTATTATGCCCCGGAAGAAATTTATTTTTCCCCCAATCCAAGGCCTTGACTCATGCAATAAATGGCTGAGATCCTTCTTCTATGTGAAGAACAGTACCAACTCATATATGATTCAACTATCGCCCTTTTCTGTTGGTGTTCCCTCCAAGACCAACTATGATTTTGATCCAAAGAACAAGAACCAGTTCATTAACGAGGTTAACTCGTATATTGTTGAGTTGAAGGTTGCCGGGTTATCTGGTGATGATCTTCTAGCCACCTTCAACAGCAGTCGGGTTTTCCCCCTCCAGCGTCATAGCCATAAGATCTGTCACATGAGCAGTCGCTTTGACCCGAACCGCACCTCCACCTATGAGCTAAACAAGGCTCAAGTCTATAAATGAGTCAAGTCTATCTTTAAGCCGACATGACTGAGGCATGAGTCTAGAGCAAAGCACCCTTCAGCCGAGAGAACCCAGCAGCCTAGGTAAAAACTAAGTCATCTTTGTCGTCATATATTGTTATGTCGGCAAATTAGTTCATTTGACCCTTCTTTGTTTTAGTCTGCAGAAATTTCTTCAGCAAATTGTCGAGGATACTATGAATCCCTCCCTCACTTGGGGCAAGGACCACGATACCTCGGATTCGGAAGATCCAGACTCCAAGGATTTTATGCCCATTCCTAACACCAGCTTCGGATGATCCCATGGTAAGACTCCTTTCTTAGAACCATTAAGGGAATGGCCGGATGATGATGATTGTCATATTCTTGAGGTACTTGACCTGATGCCAATATCATTTACCTATCCGCCTCACTCTACGCCAGCTAACCCGGCTGGCCAGGCGCACAAGGTGCCTCCCGTTGTTGTGGGAGGTCAACGTGCAGTAAAGAAATGCGCCCCGGCCTCTGCCTCGCAGCCCGAGTCACCTAAACCCGCGAAGAGGCAAAAGAGGGGATTCAATAAACCTCGGAAGAAAAAGCCACCACCTGTTAGTTCTGGGTAAGCTTCCTCTTCCAGGATACCCTTATATTTCTTATTTCTCTCTCTCTGTATTTCTTGTTTTTCTCTTTCTTATCTGACTCTTTTCATCTCATCGTATCTAACTGTAGGCCTTCTTTGGATATACCCCAAAGTGGTTCTAGCATGACTTCTCCAATTTTCATGCCACCATCTCCTCCTCTAGAAGATACTCGAGTCCTTAGTCCGATTTGTGCTAACACACCCCCAGCACCAGATACAAATATTACCTAGCCAGAGGGTGAGGCCGAGGTTGGAGGGGGAGGTGGTGCCCCAACTGACGAGGTTATTCAGATCAGAGGGAAAATACCTCGGTCCCTGATAGAGAGAGTGAAAAATGTGGTTCTAGCACTACCGATGCTGAGACAATTTCAGCTGAAGCTCCAGTAATCCCGGAGCCAATTCAACCCCAAGCACAGCAGTAGCAACCTCCTGAGCCAGTTTTGAACCACCAGTAGCAACCAACATAACCATCATGAGTCATCCCAGACTCGGCAACAACAACCTCGGCAGAGCCAGCAACCTTAGCCCCAACGAACTTCACAATCTCAACCTCGGCCAACAACATCGCAGCAGTGGGTAAACCCCTCTAAGTTAATGAAACCAGTCGTGGCGACCAAGGTGACGCGTAAGAAAACTGCGGTTGTATCCCAACAACCATCAGTTGCTTCAATGCTTAAGAAACACGGCGTTGTCTTTGGTTTGGCTCAAGACAAACAGCTAGCACTTCATGTTAGCCCTGCTGTAGTGATAGCCAGTGCCAAGAAATCATCTGCTAGTAAAGGTTTGGTCCTGACATGGACTTTGAGCGGTAAAAGCCTTGGTTCACTTACCCATTATGCCATAGATTGGAACAATGCCGATTATGGTGAAGTGGCGTCTGGAAATCCGAAGGAGCAGAAGTTTGGCCTGGCCAAAATTGCTGAGAGGATGTATACTGCCTGATTTGCTCTTGATGAAGCTGACAGGATGATGGAGGTAAATACCATGGCTACACTTTTCATATTTGCAATAGATATACGTATAACCCCTAGTCCCCGAGCCTCTGGGGGAGTAAGATATTACTCGGTCGGATGCTCTTAGACCAATCACTATGTAACCTAGTTTTGAATCTTAGCTCATCCGAGATATTGTGTCAAGTTACCGTAACTAAGTTGAACTTCCCATTAGAATCAAATATCCAGCCACCTAGATTCGGGTTAAGTTTAGGTGACTCAAATCTTGAGTAGAATCAAATATCCAGCCACCTAGATTCGGGTTAAGTTTACTTGACTCGAATCTTGAGTAGAATCAAATATCTAGCCACCTAGATTTAGGTTAAGTTTACTTGACTCGAATCTTGAGTAGAATCAAATATTCAGCCACCAAGATTCGGGTTAAGTTTACTTGACTCGAATCTTGAGTAGAATCGAATATCTAGCCACCTAGATTCAGGTTAAGTTTACTTGACTTGAATCTTGGGTAGAATCGAATATTCAGCCACCTAGATTCGAGTTAAGTTTACTTGACTCGAATCTTGAGTATAATCGAATATCCGACCACCTAGATTCAAGTTAAGTTTACTTGACTCGAATCTTGAGTAGAATCAAATATCTAGCCACCCAGATTCGGGTTAAGTTTACTTGACTTGATTCTTGAGTAGAATCAAATATCCAGCCACCTAGATTCGGGTTAAGTTTACTTGACTCGAATCTTGAGTAGAATCAAATATCCAGTTACTCGGTGACTAATTACTTTGCCATTTTCAGATCTACACTAATAGGCGCACCGCTGAGTTTTAGAAACTCCTCTGTGAGCACTGGGACCTCTCCACGAAAAACAAGAAGTTATTACTTGATCTAGAGAATATAGGTATGTCCTTGCCTCATTGCCCCAGTACTCATTTATTTTCCATCTGCCGAGTTAACCCTTGATTCGCTTTTGCCAGCCGAGGTTGAGGACAAGAACAAGGAGCTGCAAAAGTGCCTAGATGACCTAGAAGGTACTTTGCCTCTTGGACCTCACTTTGCACTTGCCCCTTTTAATTCGCATTGTAATTTTTACCTCGGCACAGCCGGGACAAAAGCTCTTGCAGAGGTTCATCAGGATTGCATATCTATGCCCAAACTGATGAGTCATTTTCTCGAACAAGCAGGAGAGCACCAAGCTCAACTGAAAGGAGAAAACAATGAAACCTCCCGGCTTCATGCCGAGAATGATGAACTAACGAAACTCTAGAAAGCTGAGCTTGAGAAGATCAACCAGGAGTTCTCTGAGGATAAGAGATGGCTCACCACCTAGCTTGAGAAAGACAAGAATCTGCTCAAAGAGGCCGAGATCAAGCTTGAATCCATTTCGATTGAGTTTAAAAAACTCAAGAAGGACACTGGGAAGTGGTTGGCTGAACTTGCCCGGATCAATAATATTATGGCCCGTGAATTTTCTCCCCCTGACTTTTCCTTACTGCCAACATTTTTTCATGTACCCTCATTTCGTTTAACTATGTGTTTTAGCTTGTTCCTCAGGGAACTTCCCCAAATCAGGGAACTTCCCCAAATCAAAACCTCTTCCTCAGGACTATCCTGGCACCTAACCCGGTTTTCATTTTTGACCCACCAAAGTCCATTCTCCAAAAGTTGGAGTCACGCAGTGGTGGCTCATATTGCATTTTATCCCAATTGACAAAAAAGTCGGTTAGTGCCTGAGATTTGATAGCATCTCTCATATCATATTGTGGGGCATATGATGCTAACTCAATGGCCCATTTCGCGACCCGGCCACTAGCATCTTTATTACCCATTATATCCGATATAGGAGCTTCAAATATCACTCGGATATGATGTTCCTCGAAATAATGTTTGATCTTTTTGGCCACCATATAGACGCCATCAGTCATTTCTGATAATGTAGGTAATTTTTTAGATGCTGAAAGCATTTCACTTAGGTAATATACTGGCCTATGCACTGACCTACCCTCTTCGTCATGCTCCACCACTACCATGACACTTACGACTCGGTTCGTCACTGCTATGTAGAGCAACATTGGCTCTTTGGATAGTGCTGAAGATAACACTAGTATATAGGATAACATCTTTTTAAGCTTATGAAATGCACTATCTTCCTGCGGTGTCCAAATAAACTTATCCGACTTTTTCATCAATTGATACAGAGGTAATGCCTTTTCCCTAGCCGACTAACGAAGCAACCAGTGAACTTTTGGACATCGTTAAGACACTTTGTAGTTCCATTCGCTCGTCACTGATTTTGGTCGGGTTAGCCTCGATATCTCTACTTGACTCGAGGAATCTGAGTAATTTTCTGGCCAGAACACCGAAGGTACATTTTTCCGGGTTTAATTTCATTCGGAACCTTCTCAAGTTTGCGAATGTTTCCCTTATATCATCTAGGAGAGTACGACTCTCATTGGTTTTGATCACCACGTCATCAACATATACTTGCACATTTTTACCAATTTGGTCATGTAAACATTTTTGCATGCACCTTTGATATGTGGCACCTGCATTACATAAACCAAAGGGAATGGTGCGATAGCAATAAGCCCCGTACAGGGTAATAAAGGATATTTTTAATTGATCGGCCAGGTTTAATGGTATCTGGTGGAAACCAGAATACGCGTCTACAAATGACAGGAGTTCACAACCAGCAGTCGAATCAATAACTTGATCAATTATAGGCAAAGGAAAAGGGTCCTTTGGACAAGCCTTGTTCAAATTTGTGTAGTCAATACACATTTGCCACACCACAGCAACATTCAGGTCATCCTTCTTCTTTTCAACCAGAAATGGATTAGACAGCCAATCCGAGTGTCGAACTTCCATAACAAACCCGGCTGCAAGCAGCCAGGCTATCTCATCACCAATCAATTTTCTCCTATCTTCGGTGAAGCGGTGGAGAGGTTGCTTCACTGGCCTTGCATCTGGCTTGACATGCAGAGAGTGCTCGCCAGCTCCCTCGAAACACCTTGCAAGTCCTCTGTGGACCACGTAAAAATATCATGATTCTCATGGAGGAAGCTGATGAGCTCGCTTTCCTATTCATCTGTCAGACCCGCACCAATTGTGATGGTGCGCTCCGGTAATTGCTCATCCACCTGAATCTTACTTGTGTCCTTGGTCACCTCTAAAGATACAATGCCATGCGGGTTACTTAAGGTCGGCATATTCAGCTGAGCTAACTGAGCCAGAGCCACAGCATCATGGATCCTCTTCTTCTCTTGAGCTATCACCAATGACTCGGCCAGAGTAGATCCGGCTGAGGCACACTGCATGGAACACATGAAATCACCCGCAACAATTATGACCCCATTTGGCCCTGGCAACTTCATCTTAAGATAACTGATGTGGCTACTAGCCATGAACTTCGACAGTGCTAGCCTGCCAAGCAAAGCATGATAACAACTTGAGAGATCCACAACCTCGAACTGCAAGTTCTCCATCCGACAATTCTCCCTTCAGCCGAATAAAACATCTATTCGGACTTTCCCAATTGGCCCGCATGACAAACCGACACAATGCCATGGAAAGTGGATTTTGTCGGCTGAAGCATGTTCTCAGTTATGCCCAGCTTGTGCATCATATCTTTGTATAGTATATTAATAATGTTGCCACCATCTATGAGCACCTTAGAGAACTTGACATTCATATTCGGTCCAATGAAAGTTGGGTCTAGCACCAAGGCATAAGCCCTTGGACTTGGCATGAGATTGGGGTGATCCATTATGCTCCAAGTGATTTCCTGGTCAGGATAGTACATATATTTCGGCATTGTCGGCATAACTATGTTCACTTCCATTTGGCGCCTCTGCTAGCTCTGTTTGTCTCTTCTATCGTACAACGACGCAACTATGGTGGTGCTATCTTTACTCGTTTCGACATCCATGGCCAACATTTTCATAGTCCCCTTGATTCTGGTTTCCAACTTGATGAACTTCCCTTCTCTCTTGGTTCTCATACCTCGGCGGCGATGGTGGTGAAACCAATGTCTGAGCATTTACTCCTCTAAGCTATGGTGGGCGAGGTGCCAGGGGCGGACCCATTTCACCCTGCCCAACACGTTGCATCCATGTGCACTGCAGAGTTGTATGATTCGCTTAGGATTGGGCATGTGAAACTTACACAGCTGATCCAACATAGACTCATACATGTACTTAGGCCTCTCTTGCCATTGTTTCTTCTGCTCATTGGCCCATGTTTTCTTGCCTTGATCTTACATGTCCATTCTTGACCACTTTGCCCATACAGTGACTATTTCCTCGCTAGGCTAATCGACCTTTGCTACCACCTAATTTGATTTGTACCGGTAAGTCGGTCTTTCTTCTCTGCTTTTACCTTGGAAATTATTTCTTTGGAATTACCTGGCCTCATCTCAAGAGTAATACTCCTCATTCAGCCCTGCCGACATAAGTAAGGGTTGAGTCAGGCCACCCAATGCATATGAATCTGCAATCTTAATTGTTTTGGCCAACATAGTTGGCATATCCCTCCACAATCTTTTCCACGGCCCACTTACGTGCCTTCAACCCTGTGCAAACCATGCGATGGCCTGTGACTCGATTATCCCCTCACATGAGTTACGCAAGGTACACCACTGGGTCAAAAACTCTCGGTCAGTTTCTTTCGGCCTCTACTTGCACATTGCCAGCTGCTGAGGTCTGTTTGGCCTCTTGTACGTACTAGTGAAGTTACTGACAACACTTCCTCAAAATCTAACCAATAGTTGATACATCCTGCTGGCAGATTATTCAACCACACTCTGGCTGGTCCTTCCAACATTTGCGGGACATATCTTACTACCCATATGAGGTTACCCTGTGCAATGTGCACAACATTGGCATAATCTATCAGCCAATCCAGAGGCTTTGTACTACCGTCATATGTCTTTGTTCCCCTTGCTAGCTAAAAATTCGGCACCACAGGTTCCCTCAGAATCCAAGGTCCAAAACATGCTGGACCCGGAGGACCTTGTCCTTCCATCATTTCTGACATACATATCCTATCCAACTTCAATCTTGCATCATCTGGCTACAAGTTCCTGTTTCCTAGCCAAGAGCCTAATGGATTCATCATCAGCTGATAATCCAGCCTCAGAAACCCGACATTAGCCATGGCCGAATAACCATCATTGTTTTTGTTCTGTGTTGGGTGAGCTTGTTCGTGCCGCGCAATTGGTCCTGCACTTTGCTGCTGCCGAGGTTGGTTCTACACTTGCTGCTGACCCCCTCCAACCGAGTGATGGCCTTGATGGTTCGGGTTAACCTGGCTGCCTTTGTCGCATCCAGCATTCCACTGAGTCACATTGCCTTAGCCAGGAATTCCTTGGCCACCATTTCCATGTCTAACACTTCCTTGACCAGCATTGCCATGTACTGCTTTGCCTTTCCTGGCCACATTCGGCTCATAAGCCACCATTCGCTTGTTATTTCTACTTAACACTTCCCTCTCTTCTTGGAACTTCATAGGTGATGATCATGCCCCAGCCGAATGAATGACGTGGGAGCCACCTGCCCTCGCCAGGTTTGTCCTGAGCAGTTCCTCATTCTGCTGGCTCACAATGTGCACCATCTCATTGACTATGTCCTACTACCTACGTCGGGCCTCGCCGGATAAATAAGATATCTCTGTTGTTGTCATATCTGCAGATCTGAGGTTCTTGGCTAGAGTACTATACTTCGTCACACCTTTGGATAATGGGTTACCCGAAACTACAGACTTGGCTCCACACTCTTTATTTATCTCAGTGATGAGGTTCTTGCCCATGTTCCTTACACCATCTAAACGAGTTGGACTCATGTTAAACTTATGAGCCTTGTTGTACTCGCGCAGGGTGATGTTCAATGCTTGCTGAGCCTGAGCAACTTGCTTTGCTCCCTCAAGCACCTTCTGCCAGGTCTCTTCCAGCTTAGCCTATGCCTGAGATGGATCTACGATAGGAGCTATAGGTGTAGTCAACTTCTCTATGGCCTGCTGAAGGATATTCTCAGGCCTCTCCAGCGGAGGAAACCTAGACCTACCAGCTTTGGGAGTTACCTTCCCTCTTCCACTGGCTCTTTGTCGGTAGCATCTCCCGGCGCCATCATCATTACCTCGGCACAACTAGCGGGGAGATCGATACGCTGACTGCGATCCACGCAGAGAGGAGGATCTGCAACTACGATGACCCGCTATAGGAACCTTAGGAAACATCGACCGCGACATAGACCCTGTGCGCTCCGAAGCTGATGAACTTTTCGTTGCGTGGGATGGGGCGGTTGCTGAAGTTTCCCATGTTGTCGTTGACAAAGTCCAGCGAGCTGAATCGCTGGACAAAACCGGAGATGATGCGCTCTCTAGATGTGATGAAGTTTCACGTCCAGATGAGCACACTAGATAGCTCCACTGATGGCCCCATGGTGGGCCCCAACTGTCGTGGTGGTGTCACGGTAGATGCCACGGGATGGCTAAAGTTGGGCTAGATGGATGCTAGTGGAATTCAGGGAGGGATAGTGTGGTGGATACCACACACGAAGATCACACACAGAGACACAATATACCCAGGTTCAAGGATCTCCTAGTGACATAAAACCTCTACTCCTGCATCTAGATCTTATAATATGATCAAAGGACCAGTACAATTGCTCATTGAGCTGGATCGAGAGGAATAAGAAGATGATAGTGCGTCTGCCTGTCTTTCTCTACTACTTGCTCGTATCTCAAATGAACCAACCCTCCTATGGAGGTCCTAGCGCACCTTATAAAGGGGGTGTCCAGGTTACACTTAGGCTTACGTTGCCCGAATATCTTTTGAAGATGCTTGTACGAAAGTCGTTGGCTAGGCCCAGATACTCTTCCCATCATGGGGTCACCCCTGGATACCCTCGATGGGACTTGATGTGCCCATCCTCTCTAACCATTACCGGTCTGACACTGTCCCCTCCGTGAAAACCTCGTCGGAGCCTTTTCCGGGATTTAGGGGAACACTTGACTTAGCGTGCTTATCTCCTCCGGGAATCCTGGGAGAGATAGGGGTGCTGACCCTGAGGCCGGCTCACACCCTTCTGGTACACACCAACCCCTATGTCGCCCTAATCTAGATGACTTGGCTAGGAAGGTACTTGCATAGAGGAAACAGCGTACATATTGTGCCGACATATAAGATATGATAGCCGGGTCTTGCCGGGTTAACCTGGCTTGGGTAACTCGGCCATTACTCAGCCGATGCACTTAAGTTAACCTATATCTCGGTCAACCTAGTCTGTATACCTTAGCTCGACCCTACCTGGGGTCATCCCCCCAATGGAAACAAAAAGAGAAAAGGCTATAATAAAAGAAGAGGTGCTAGTTGACAAAAGATACTCAAACAATGATAATATTTCTTACTCAATCAAGTGCTCATTTATATGAACTTGATCATCGTATAATATGCTTAGCCTTTGAACTTCATATAAATTATTGATATAAAAGGTGTGGAAGCCTCTAAGTCATGCGATGTGTGAGAGTGTGAGATAACTCATGATGCAGTTCTATATCTGATATTGTAATTATGCTTCAATTGCCTCATTTATTGTAACCTCGTGAACATGATGACCTTGTCCATAAGTCACCATCTTGCTCGGGGACAAGCAAGATTCTAGCTTGGGGAAGTTGATGAGTCCATTTTTGAAGCATATTTACCTTGTGCTTTTGCATATGTAGAGTTAGGATTTTTGTATTTCATGGCATTCGCACGCACCTTTTGTCCTTGTTTCAACAGGATCCCGAATTATTAAGTATTTTGTGCATATATAAATTGGTAATGTCATGTTATGTAATAATAATATTTCTAAGTGATAATAGTCATCTAAATGATTTTCCACGCACCTGGAAGAAGATAGGAACTGAGGGGAAGCTACAAAGGGTTTAATGATCTGTGGTATGGGCAGAGCCCGCCTGTACTGTCCACCCATATGACCAGTCAGGACGTCCTCCTTGTCAAATACTTTCACCATGTGAATACGGATCTTTGATCCGACATTCACAGAAACTTCTAGACTCGAAATACCACACGATAAAGGGATATGGAGGAGGAACTTGGAGAAGGGAAATCCTTGTTGCTTCACAGATCATTGGAGGAAATCGCATCATCCCCTTTATCATCAACCGCTGCATCTCCATCAACACCATTTTCCCTAATTCTCATTCATTAGATCTTCTTGAAATTCCAATATAATTGTGGTTTGCACTTGATTAATCCATCCATATGAATATGATGATGATGTTGATTGCTTCCATGTGTGAGTAGTTCCCCTTGTTCTTGAGGATATGGAGAAACCATAGCATTATTACGAAATGAAATAATAATGATCTATATAAATTTGGTCTTTGATCTATTGATTTATGATATTGTGTTACATCTCTATCTCTAGATGGTATGTGAACTCGACCACATAGCATTTGCCTTCGGGACTGGAGAGAGGGAAATACTCTTTCTAAGTGTATGGGAGTATGGTCGGTGCTACTTTGTGACTGCAAGCATTGGCTTATAACCTATACGGTCAAAAGGGGACTTAAGGGAGATTCACTAAGCTCATACGATATCCATGGGGAAAACCTTATTTGTGGTGCTCCGTAGAAGTGATTTGCTCACAAGCATCACAGTGGTTATTTAGAGATGACCTCAAAACTTGACTCGTAGAAGTGTGTTCTCATGAGACTTGTAGTGAACATCTTATTATGGAGCTCTCTCCATACATATCATGACAAAAGACACAGATTATCCTAATCATGAATAATTCTCATATGCTAGTAGTGTATCCTACACCCCTGAGAACATTTGAGCCTTATTGAGTTCCAACACCATTTCCAGCACTTTTGTTACTTGTTTACTTTACTCGCTTTTATTACTTTCTTGCATACAAACTCAAAAATCTTTCAAACACCCTTTAATTGAGATCAAATGAAGCTTACAAGTATGCTTTGGTAGATAGTGACGAGGGGCATAAAGACCTTAACTAGGTCTCTGTGGATTCGATACTCTTATTGCGAAATTAGCTGCAATTGATATGTGCACTTGCAGTCATCAAGATATTTTATGGTGCCATTGCAAGGGAGCTAAGAGCTTTTGGTCTTTGTTCTTAGTTGCTAGTTCTGCAAAAATAATTACTAAAGTTTTTTCCTAGTTTCAGGTAAACATCACGACTATACTTGGACTGATGAATAAGCTTGATGCAACTATATACCTCGAGAAGTTTAATAGAGGATTCATTAAGGAATTCCTGAAAGGAAGCAAACATGTATATGATGTTAACCCTCATTTCATCGCTATTATTCATAAGAAAACTTTTGCAGGAGATGATCCAGATGAGGATCCTTATGCTCACCTAATTCATTTTACCGAGTTATGTTGGACACTTAAATTAAAAGGCTATTCTGATGATGAAATAAAACTAAAATTGTTTAGCCAATCTTTAACCAACACTGCTCTAGCTTGGTATAGATGTTTCCATGCATAAAAGATTGATACTTGGGAAAAGCTTAAAGGAAAATTTGTATTTCCATTCCTTCCCAAAGTAAAGACTGCTGAAATAAGAAGGGAAATCACTAATTTCAAGAACCGCCCAGGAGAAGGTTTGGTAAGAGCCTTCAAAAGGTATAAATCTATTATTAATAGATTTCCCCATTATGATTTACTTGAATGTTATGTTTTACATATTTTCTATGGGGAACTTAATTAAGAAATAAAGCATGAACTTGATTGAATCTCCGGAGGTTGCTTTATGGACCTAACTATAAATAAAGCTTGGGAAATTCTAGAATGAAATTCGTTGCAATAGAGAAACTTGGGGATTTGATTTAGGCAGCAAAGGAGGAATAGAAATTGAATATGATTGTCTCAATGCTTACAAGGAATCTGGTATGGTTAAGGAAACTGCTAATTAGGTTCAACTTGATAATGATATTAGTTTGCAATTTATTTAGTCTTTTACAACACATATTGAAGCCCTGGAGAAAGAATGGCTTGGATATACTCGACCACCGAAGCAAGTTGAAGATGGGGAGATGAAAATTGCCCCTGTGGAGCCATTAAATAAAAGAGCATTGTATGTTGACCCCTTCCTTTCGCAAGGATGGTGAGAAAACATATGGTAGCCCAACAACTTCAAGAACAACTATAAGAGGAAAGAATGATCCTCAAGAAGCTAGAACAAGAGGCAAAATAAAAGAAATTATTCAAGGACGCATGCAGATGAGGTTGAGAAATCTAAAGAAGATATATTGACCATATTTGCACATTTCAATGTAATCGAGCTAGACACCGAAGCTTCTCAATTTGTTGAAGGGAAGGTAAAAGCTAAAAATGTTGGTAAACTCATTCTTCTTTGCACATTTGGTGGACCTTCTTATCACTACTAGGGAAAAGCTTACTCGAGTCGCTTCCCAAAATCCATTAGAGGCGCATATGGGATGCAACTCGAGCGCAGCGCTACTAGTATTTTTTATCCAAGTCGCATTTCAGATGTGCCTCCTATAACCTATATATGTGAGGCACATATGATATATATGCGCCTCCTATATATGTGAGGCACATATGATATATATGCGCCTCCTATAACCTATATATGCGAAGTGCATATCTAGGGTATACAAGGCGCATATCAGATGTGCCTCAAGTATGTCTGAAAGATGTGCCTCGAGTATGTCTGAAAGATGTGCCTCTAATAGCTTTTTGGAATTTCAAATTTACCACCGTCAAAATGCAAAAAACACCCTCGTTTTGAGTTGCAAAAGCAATTGAGTCCATGCATCGCCGTCGTCGTGTCGCCTCACTGGAGCATGGTGGTCGTGGCCGCGGACACAACCTACCATTGCGGGGAGGAGCGGGAGGCCGTGGCCGCGCTAGTTCTCGAGTTGGAGGAGTTGGGCCGAGTAGTAGGAGGTGGCGGTCGGAGGAAGATGTGGCGGCCAGAGTGGTTGCTAGAGGAGGAGGAGGAGGAGGAGGAGGAGGAGGAGGAGGTGGTGGTGGCGGTCATAGGAGAAGAGGAGAAGGAAAGGAGAAGGTGAAGAAGAAGAGAAGGAGAAGGTGAAGGTGAAGGTGAAGAAGAGAAGGAGAAGGGGAGGAGGAGGATAGAAGGAGAAGGAGAAGAGAATGATAGGTGGAGAAGGAGAAGGGAATGAGAACTAGAGATGAGGAGAAGGGGAAGGATAAGAGGAGAAGGAGAAGGGAATGAGAGGAGGAGAAGAGAAGAATGGGAGGGGAGTCTCGGATTTGTAGTGTCTAGCCAAGCTTATCCGAGGCGCACCACAATGGGATGCGCCTCCTATAAGTTTGCACTTTTTTTTCTGCAGGACAAAATCTTTTTTTTTCATATCTTTTTTCCTTTTCGAATGTTGAGAATCTAAGAAATCGCTAAACAGTCTCCGGCGGTTGCGAGTGGATAGAAAACTTTGTGCTCGCCGTTTTGATATATTAGATTTTTTTGACATCGTGTGCAAAAGTTATGCTCAATTTACCGTGCCATAACCTTTTTTTGCAAAAAAAATAGAAATTGATGTTTGTTAATTTTCCTATAAACTAGACCACATTACCAACCTACATATAAAAGGATTTTAAAATTTGAAGTGTTTTTCATTTTCTTTATTTTTTGCAAGATAGAAAAGGTGATCCACGGGGGGAGCAGAATTTGGATGGTCCACCTTATTAGAGGCGCATATATACTCAATATGCGCCTCCTATATTGCAAAATACTCGAGGAGCATATCTAGTGGTGCGACTCCTATATTGTGGCACCTACCACCACCGGGCCCACCTCACTTAATCGAGGCGCATGTAATAGTGATGTGCCTCCTATATTGCAAAATACTCGAGGCGCATATATGGTGGTGCGCCTCCTATATTGTGGCATCTACCACAACTGGGCCCACCCACCTTACTCGAGGCGCACCTGTTTCATATGCGCCTCAAGTAGTTGAACTACTCGAGGCACATATGGAGCAGATGCGCCTCAAGTAAGGGGGCAGCCAGATCTGGTCCATACATGCGATATAGGAGACACATCCCTCAAGAGTGCGCCTCTAGTATTAATATATAGTAGTCGAACCGTTTAGACATGTGCCTTGTATATTTAGTGGAGGCGCATGTTTGAGGGATGTGCCTCCTATAAACATGTCTCCTATAGGATTTTCCCTAGTAGTGTATTATGGCCTTGCGGTGCTACTTTGTGACTGCAAGCATCATCTTATAACCTATACAATCAAAGGGGGAATTAAGGGAGATTCACTAAGCTCATACGATATCCATGGGGAAACCCTTAATTGTAGTGGTCTGTAGAAGTGATTTGCTCGCAAGCATCGAATTGGTTATTTAGAGATGACCTCAAAACTTGACTCGTAGAAACGGTTGATCGTGAGACTTGTAGTGAACATCTTATTATGGAGCTGCCTCCACACATATCATGACGAATGACATAGATTATCCTAATCATGTAAAATTTGCATATTCTATTGGTGTATCCTACATCCTCGAGAACATTTTAGCCTTATTGAGTTCATTTCCTGCGCTTTTATTACTTATTCACTTTACTTGCTTTTATTACTTTTTCGCATTCAATCACAAAAACCTTTCAAACACCCTTTACTCGTGATCAAAGGCATCTTACGAGTATCCTTTGGTAGATAGTGATAAGGGGCGGGAAGACCTTAACCAAATATCTCTCTATGGGTTCGATACTCTTATTTTGAAACTAGCTACAATCGATATGTGCACTTGTAGTCATCACTATCCCACTTTATTTTCACCACAGCACATCACCACATATCTATCCACATCACTAGGAACACAAGAACCCCACCAGCATCACCATGATCACCTAGTCAGGATCTAGATCTAGCAACACTAGGAGAACAAGGCCAAGAACAAGAACAAGTAGGAGCAGGATCAGGGTGTTAGGAGGAGAAGTCCAGTAGCAAAGGAAGCAGTTGATCAAGAGCAAGCACAACATCATCACCACTAAACTAGTACACTCTACCTAGCAGGTTGACAACCAATATCAAGCACTAGCATATGTTCTTAAAATTTTAGAGCTAAAATTTATTTGTTGTAGTATAACTCCTAGACTAACGTGCAAGTGGCATGTCTAGATCATCACCAAGTAAAAAGGAGGCAACACTAGTATCAATCCTTACCATAGATTAAATACTCATCTTTTGCATCACTAGAAAGGATCAAAGGGTCATTACTACATCACTAGGTCATCAGCAAGGGTAACCTAGAACAAATATTTGTCAAAAAAAGCAGCAGGTCATCTAGGTGACCTATGCCACTATGCACACTCATAAGGAGGCTCCATAGTAGCACATCCACATCACATAAGCTACTGTTTTATAGCATCCCTAGGCGTTAACCCCAATATAGAGCAAATCATCACTATCTGATTTCAATCATTTTCCTAGAGAAAGTTATCTGGGAATCAATTCTAATTCTATTATCACTACCAAGATTGACAGAAATATTTCAAACATAATATTGACCCTAAGGCTCAGTATTTTAGTATATACAGGGCAAGTTTCATTCAAAACAACAATAGTAGTAGAAATTTAGGAGTTATTCAAATTGACCAATGTATTTAGTTAAATGAATCTCAAAAACTACAAACACAAACTAGTCTGAACTTAGTGTTATGTTACATTAGCATACGCAGTATCATAAGCACAGCCTTATGCGCATATCCAACAGGAGCATGGCAACAATAGTGATACGAATAGTAAGGCATAATTGTATTGCAAATGTAAATCATCTCGAAGTTACTATAACAAACCATAATACCATTTGAAGATCAAATCAAATACAAACCAAGGTAGATCAAAGTATCAAACCCTAATCTTACAAGTGCTAATCTCTCTCTCTATCTCAAAGTACAAATGGGGATCATGGTGGAGTGAATGGTTTTGAAGCTAGGGATCGTCTAAGAATGAGATAGTGTTGTTCTCCTTCTCTAGATCTAACCTCTCCTCTTCTCGATGTGTTTGCGGCGGTTGTGTTATGTTTTTCATCATCTCCTTTTTACGAAAGTTGCTTGTATTGATATAACGGAGCTGACAGCGGGCAGTACAAGTGGATGGTACGGGTGTGTCCCAAACATACCAGTGGTCATTATGTGCTCAGAATGCTTCTAATGAAAGGGGCTCCAATTGGGGGTTTGTTTCTTCAGGTGTAATTAGCCCATAAATGCCATAAGATCTTCCAAAAAACTTCATTGCCTAAAAACCATCACAAGCAACCAAGTTTTTTCTAGTTGCGATGTTAACATTAGTGAAAAGGGTAAACTTTAGTGAAATCGAAAAAGAGTTTGATAGCTTGCAAGTGCATAGGTTCGTCAGAGCATGTTTTTGCGGAAGTATTAATTCTAGTTTTTATATCGATCCCAATAAGGATCCTAGGTAAGTGCATTTATGTGGCGTTTCTGTCGCACTCAAGGTGTCACCTATCTTGAGTGAATTGACTGCATTTGTTGAAGGTGGAAGGGGATGAGTGAATAATAGAGGAAACTTGCGTAAAGGAAAAAGCGATAATTAAATAACATAAAAGTAAAGGTGAGAAAAGTGTTCGAGTGTCATGGTGATGTCATGGCAGATGCCATGGGATGGCTAAAGATGGGGCCATAGGACACTAGTCAAATCTGGGGAGGCTAAAGATAGTGCAGTGATTACCGCACACGAAGAACACACTCATAGAGACTCGATATACCCACGCTCGAGGCTCTCCTATTGAGATAGAAACTCAACTCCTACCTCTAGATCTTATAATATGATCAATGGACTAGTACAAGTGCTACTTGAGCTATGATGAGAGGAGGAAGAAGATGAAGTGCTTCTGCCTCTCTCTATCTCTACTACTTGCTCGTACCTCAGATGAACCGACCCTCTCCTCGGAGGCCCTAGCGCACCTTATAAAGGGGTGGTCAGGTTACATCTAGGTCTTACGTGGCCCAAATATTCCCAGTATATGCTTGTACCTAAATAGCTAGTTAGGCCAAATACTTTACGCATCATGGGCCTCTGGATGGCACCTGACCTACACCCATCCTATCTGACTTCTTACATTGTCCCCTCCGGGAATCCTGCGCCTAGACCTCGTTCCAGGTTTTAGGGGCCTGCTTGACTTAGCGCTTATCTCTTCTAGGAATTTCGGGATAGAGAGAAGCGCTGACTCTGAGCCCGGCTTGCTCCTTCCTGAGCACGCCAACCCCTGAGTTTGCCTACCTAGATGACTTGGCCAGGACAGTACCTACACATAGAAAAGAACATAGATACTACACTACTAGAGAAAACCCTACCCGAGGCGCACCTGGAACCCCATCCGAGGCGCATATGGTATGCGCCTCTAGCGCCACGCCTCTAGTATCTGTTATGCGAGGCGCATATCACATGCGCCTCCTATACTTCATATACGCGAGGCGCATATCAGTATATGCGCCTCGCGTATATGAAGTATAGGAGGCGCACGTGATATGCGCCTCATGCGCCTCCTATACTTCATATACGCGAGGCGCATATCAGTATATGCGCCTCGCGTATATGAAGTATAGGAGGCGCACGTGATATGCGCCTCGCATATGTTACGGTATGAGCCTCCGGTAGTACCCAATATGTGCCTCCTATACTTCCCATATGCGCCTCGGGTATATTTTCGAAATTCAAGTTTTACAGCAATTTTCAAATTATAGTTTACAGGTATTCAAATATACAATACAGTCTAGAATACTGTATAAACAACACAAAATTTTCCAGAAACTTGCAATTGGCAAAAGCATAATAGAACCAGCATGAATACAAGTACATTACACATCAATCGCGGCATACGAGTTCATACATCAACAAGTGCCAAGTTTTCACACAACACCAAGTGTTTGTGCCACAAGTTCACACCTCCGAGTACAAGTTTACAATCACATTACAACTCCGATGAAGGAGCTCTATCTAGATGAAGTAGAGCACATAACCTACCATGAAGAGCAACAAGGTTGTGATCACGAGGAAGTTCCTCCACTTCTTCCTCACGTGCCTCCTCCACTTCTCTTCCGCCACCTCTCTAGTCTTGTAGCCTTTGTAGTTGTTTCCCGAGAATTCGTTCACTTGCTTCTGGCAGTCTTCCCACTCCTCGTACACACCTGGAACGTTGCCAGCGTACACAACATAGCACTTCTTCGCCATCTCCTATACACAAGATAGATGATATTATCTATGTCAGTGCAAAGCAATAGCATTTCACAAGATAAGATCATGCATATATATATGGGTGCAACAAGATGTAAGAAATCACGTTCTAATCATCGGCATTTCGAAGAAAGACAAAAAGCAAACAAATAATGACTTGCATTAGTTCCTCATACTTAGGTTGGGCATGGAAATAACAATGCTCGATGTTTGATCTCGTGTGGCAAGTAGAGTATATGCCCAAATTACTAGTCTACTTGGCACATGAGATCAAACAGCAACATAGTCATACACATGACGCCACAACACGTTCTAATCATTGGCATTTCAAAGAAAGACCAAAAAAAGCAAACCAAGAATGACTTGCATTAGTGCCTCATACTTAGGTTGGGCATGGAAATAACAATGCTCCTGTTTGATCTTGTGCGGCAAGTAGAGTATATGCCCAAATTAGTAGTCTACTTGGCACACGAGATCAAATAGCGGCATAGTCATACACATGACGCCACAACACGTTCTAATCATCGGCATTTCGAAGAAAGACCAAAAAAAGCAACCAAGAATGACTTGGATTCGTGCCTCATACTATTTGTATCGCCAAAGACAAAAGAAGAGAAATACTTCCATGATTCATATAGCATGGGCATGATATGTCAAGTGGTAAAGCAAGGAAAGGATTCGGTCTCCACGGCAACGACTCATTTTGATTTTGGTGTGTCTAAAGGAGTCGTTGCCGTGGACCTAGAACCCTTTCCTTGGCTTACCACTTAACATGTCCTATGTATATGAATCTCAAAAATATCTGTCCTCTTTCGACTTTAGGGCTACGAGATGAAATAGTTTATCATTTCATTGTATCACCAAAGATGAATAGTGAAGTAATGTCTTTCCTTTCGACTTTGGGGCTACAATGAGATATTTGAAACTAAATACTTCACCATTTCATTTAATTCACGCTATCTAATCTATTCGTATCGCCAAAGACAAAAGAAGAGAAATACTTCCATGATTCATATAGCATGGGCATGATATGTCGAGTGGCAAAGCAAGGAAAGGATTCGGTCTCCATGGCAACGACTCATTTCGAGTTTGGTGTGTCTAAAGGAGTCGTTGCTGTGGACCCAGAACCCTTTCCTTGGCTTGCCAGTAGACATATTATGTCTTATGCATATGAATCTCGAAAATATTTGTCCTCTTTCGACTTTGGGGCTACGATATGAAATAGTTTATCATTTCATTATATCGCCAAAGACGAAAGGAAAGAAATCATTCCACGATTCATATAACAATCTTGCCAATTATATACGAATAGTGAAGTAATGTCTTTCCTTTCGACTTTGGGACTACAATGAGATATTTGAAACTAAATACTTCACCATTTCATTTAATTCACGTTATCTAATATATTCGTATCACCAAAGACAAAAGAAGAGAAATACTTCCACGATTCATATAGCATGGGCATGATATGTCGAGTGGCAAAGCAAGGAAAGGATTCGGTCTCCACGGCAACGACTCATTTCGAGTTTGGTGTGTCTAAAGGAGTCGTTGTCATGGACCCAGAACCCTTTCCTTGGCTTGCCACTAGACATATTATGTCTTATGTATATGAATCTCGAAAATATTTGTCCTGTTTCGACTTTGGGGCTACGAGATGAAATAGTTTATCATTTCATTATATCGCCAAAGACGAAAGGAAAGAAATCATTCCACGATTCATATAACAATGTCGCCAATGCTATACGAATAGTGAAGCAATGTCTTTCCTTTCGACTTTGGGGCTACAATGAGATATTTGAAACTAAATACTTCACCATTTCATTTAATTCACGCTATCTAATCTATTCGTATCGCCAAAGACAAAAGAAGAGAAATACTTCCACGATTCATATAGCATGGGCATGATATGTCGAGTGGCAAAGCAAGGAACGGATTCGGTCTCCACGGCAACGACTCATTTCGAGTTTGGTGTGTCTAAAGGAGTCGTTGTCGTCGACCCAGAACCCTTTCCTTGGCTTGCCACTAGACATATTATGTTTTATGTATATGAATCTCGAAAATATTTGTACTCTTTCAACTTTGGGGCTACGATATGAAATAGTTGCCTCATACTTAGGTTGGGCATGGAAAATGACAATGCCGTTGATGGATCTGGTGCGGCAAGTAGAGTATATGCACAAACCTCTAGTCTACTTGGCACACCAGATCCAGCAACGACATGGTGACACACATGACGCCACAACATGTTTTAATCATCGGCATTTCGAAGAAAGACAAAGAAAGCAAACCACAAGAAGTAGGGCGGCAATAATGAATGAAAAGCAACAAGCACTTAAAATAGTTCATAACACAAATAACTAGCTAGTGTCGCTCACAATCAAGTTCAACAGTTGACGAAACATACTCCAGAGGTTTTGCTAGGCAAGTTTAACATAGTGATAAGAGGTTACAACACGAGTTCGGAACTAACAACTAGCTACCCAGTCAATGCAATCATCAAGACTTCTTTGGCTGTTGAGTCGGCTTTAGGGGGCCATTGATGAAGCCCGACCGAGTTTTCGCCATCTGCATGTACATCCTGCGGTCACCCTGCTATGCTAAGCGTTCGTCTATCTCCCTGTTGGGTGGTGTATGGCCGCCGTAGAAGGTGCCCTCGGATTTCATGACTCCCTGGTGCACGATTGTCGCGATCTCCTCCTGGATGTCAAACAAGTGTTGCCTGAGGTTGCGATCATGTATTATTACAAGCCTTTCAGCCCACTTCGCAAGGTCAGATGGCAGTGTTTTTCTCTCCATGTCATTGAAGAACGCCTTCATGTGGTAAATGGCGTAGAAGGCATCCTTCCTGCTGCCAGATGGCTGCTTGACGCATGCGAACTTGGTCTTGTGGTAGAACACGTGCGTGCCGAACTTCACATGTGGTGTTGCCGGTTTGACGCCTCCCGCTGCAACGTAGCTGGTGAGAGCACCATCAAGAATGTTCTTGATATTGGTGTAGTTTTTGGGATCGCAGTATTTGAGTCGAGGTGCACAGTTGTTGAATGTTTCAAATTCAAGCATATGAGCACGCAGCATGTCTGATCATCCTCCGTGATGGGATGGTAGGGAAGGAGAATCACATCCTTGTCCGAGTATGTTTGTAGGAAGGTTGAGAGGTAGTTGGTCGCCGGTGCTATGTCCTCGGCATCTTTCAGGACGACGTCACGCATCAAGTAGGGATCTACTATCTGGATGCCCCGGATCTTGTCTCTGGTGATCTGCATGGCAATATTGAGGGAGAATAGTCGGACCAGGGTATTGTGCAGCCGGAACCCGTTCAACATGTCGAAGATGTCGGAATGCCGTAGGTAGAAGATATCCCGGGGGGGTACACTGATGAAGCACGGCACATAAGACACCTTAGCCTTGAAAACGAGGTACGGCCGATCGTTCTCGCGAATGCGGCACTCCTCAATTGTGAGACAGCTATAATGAAGATTGCGCATTTGAGAGCCTATGACCTCGAACAACGAGTTACACATCTGCACCTGCCACGTGTTGCTGATTCCTGGCTTGCCCCGCAGGGCCATCCTGAGCCTGGAGAACAAGATTTGGACCCTTGCTCCGGTCACCCTTAGGCTTCCTTTTGCGACCCTGGGCGTCAGCCACCGCGTTCACCTCACCGATCACCTTATGAAGGGTGTTGGGGCTGATCAAAGGAACTGCTGGCCTCGGAGGCTCGATGAAGGGGGCGGGTGGCAGCGTCTCTTGACTAGTTGGGAAGAGACGCACCTAGCAAGGGGGTTTCACCGGTGCTGGTTGGGTATCGGTAACTTGATGTGTGCCTGATGGTCCCGGGTCATACCAATCAGAAAACCTTATGTTAACAAACTGGTTGCCGAAGTTCAGATCAATTTCTCCATCATCATCATAGGGATCCTGTGCCATGTTGTCCAAGTCTTCCATCTCGAAGTCTTCATCATGTGCTGGCTGTGCTGGTTGTGCTGCCTCTAGGGTGATGTTGAGATGGTCCTCCATCCCCAAACGGATCTAGCTCTTCGGCCATAGGTACAAGTAGCCGAAGACGGTATTGAGGACTGCCGCCGTCTCCTCATCATCCCATCCTTGAGGTTGAGAGGGAGGTTCCACTTGCTCGTAGCCCGGAAGCACCATACTGTATCTGACCCTCATCATGTCGGGCGGCATTGTTACATTGTGCATTTTGTGGTTCACCAGTTGAATGATAGTACCCTTGGCAACATCCTTCAACTGGCCACCCACCCAGTGCATTAGAGTGCAAGGAGTGTCTCCCTGCAAAAGACATGTAGGCCGGGCGTCAGTAAAATGAAGATCAAGTCATCGGTGTGGTTAAGCCTCCCAACTCTCGCTTTAATTAGTTAGTTACCTTGAGGGCGGCGAACTCGGCCAAGGTCGAGGCACCGCCACCGGCAGGCTTGAGCGTGCAAGTGGCGGAGTGGCTGCCTGATGGCACGGTGGTGCAGGTCGGAGGCTTCGCTGCAGCGGGCTAGTTAAGCTCCAGAGCTGGAGGAGTTTCCACCACCGCCGGCCCCGCTGGAGGAGTCACCAGCGCCTCCGACCATGCCACATTGTCTGATTGGGTGCTATCGAGGTTGGGAACTGGTGGCGGCCCTTGTTTACCACCCTTCTGCCACTTGATGTACTTTTCCATGTAGGCGAGAAGGATGGTGTTGAGCTTATCGTTCACTTGTGACTAGACTTGTGCCTGGACTTGTGTATGAACTTGTTCTTGGACCTTTGTCTCGGCAGCCGACATAGCCTGGTTCACGGAATCTTGGACTATATTGGGAAAGGCTTCCACATGTTCCCTTAGGTGTCTTACCTCGGCGCTTTCGGCCTTCCTGCCCTTCCGCTCCGTGGTTCCATAGTACTCAGACCATGTTATGCCGCCAAAGCCGACCACATGACCAGCCAACGACGGGGCCACCAGGGGCTCGACATTCTTGGTCCAGTTCAGTGCCCTGTTAAAAGTGGCGTCCCACTTGGCGATAGGCGCCGACCCCTGGGATGAGGAGCTCCTACACTCCTCGTCCTGCGCACAAGGAACACGAAGCATTTGATCATAAAACTGGACTTCATTGATTAATGGTGAACGCAATTAATCGACTTGCATGCTAACTACTTACATATTTTCTCATGAAGTCCATCACCTTTGTAGTGAAGGGGCCGACGGGCTTCGAGGAATAACCAGAACTCCCTTTCGGCTTGGCAAACCGGGCCCTAACAAAGTGCTTTGCCTATGGCTCTTTTATGTCGTTAAAGGGAGGTGTCAACCCCTTTGCACGAACGACGGTGTCCTCCTTCTCCCATTTGGGAATTGCAGCTCTATAACCGCTGGAGCCGAGATGGTGGGTACCAATGTTCTTCTCGTACAACTCCTTGAAGTACTGACTCTTGGCCTTGCCCATGGCGGATTCACATCTGGCCTTGAACACCTTGAAGTGTTCTTCGGTGACCAGAGGCTCCCTCTTGACGACCTCCGAATAACTTAGCTCGTCCTTGAAAATCAGCTTCTTCACCTGGACCTTCCAATTCGACAAGGCCTTGGTCATCTTCTTGAGGGTGTACTTGTTCACCGGATTCCCTTTGAGATTGTCGTTATTGTACTTGTGTTCCTCATCACTCGGGAACGCGTATCTTGCGTGTAGCTTTCGGAAGAGCTGGATGCGGAAACCCCTATTCTTTTCGGCCTTCAGGTTCTTTGTGTTGATCGTGACGGTGTTTTGGAGGATAGCCGCGAGCTAGTTTGAGTAACCTGCAACAAACTCGGCTGGCTCCAAAGGCACACCTTCATCGTTCACGCTTGTGATGATGGACCTTTTGATGTCGACCAAGATCGGGGCCTGCTCCTTCTGAGCCTTCTTCGATGTGCTACCGCCGTCCGTCATAGCTTCACCACCGCCATCTGTGGTAGTGGTGTCGCCATCGGTGTCCCCCATCTCCTCATCGCCCGATGAGGTATCCTCGTCTGCCTCCATCTCGTCTTCCCGCGGAACGAATTCCAGGTCCTCTTGGGATTCCATCTCCACCTACTGCTCCCAAAAGGGATTCTTGCTAGAAGGGCCCTACTCCGCCGACATTTCTAAACACACAAATAAATGGAACTAATAAGCACAAAAATTCACAGAAAATTTCGGCATAACCTTTGCTAATTTTCTATGTCTAGGAGTGTTATAAATTCACCGGGACGGAAATGAATCAATATTCGCCAAAACATTGGCAACTCAAAAAGAAAAACCTGCACAAAATATCCTTAATAGGCACAAACACAGCCATTTTGCTGCCAGCATACACAAGCACAGCCATACACAACTAGCCAACTTGCTAATTCATTTCCAAACACAATAGATTGTAAACCATTGTCTCTAAATTTATAAATAGAACTAGGAGAAAGGACTTAGAATAACATGTTACCTGAATGCAAAATCATGCCACCATGCACACTTCAGATCATAATCATGTAGACAGAGGACATGATATTTTGTACTAAATCATAATCATGTAAACAGTTCCTGGATTTGTTTGCACCTGTAGTACATGGGATTTGTGATTTTTGTTATTCATTCAGCATTAGTGTCTATGTAAATACTGCCTCTAAATTTTAAACAGTTCTTGGATCTGTTTGCAACTAGGACCTACTCCCTAATCTGTCCAATATTTAGAAGAAAGACACACTCTAATTAGAGATACTGTTGGTTCAAGATCAGAAGTGCATATAGTAACTTGCAAGGATCAAATCACTTAAACATGTACTAATTATAATGGATTGCTAAATCTAGTAGAGAATCTGTCCATATCAACTTATTTCTAGCTACCTGCAGCTAGTACTTAATCACAACATACTACTTGGTACAAGCAAACTAGCCAGCACAAGTCGTAGCTGGCACCAGATTCACTATACAGCCAACAATTACACAACAAATCAAATCTTGATATAAAACAGTACTGAATTAACTTAATCTAAGAACCCTATGCATCTTTATCCTAGCACATCTTATTCCCTACAATATAAATCTAGATGCTAACAGCTAAACTATAAAGTACAACATAGTAGTAGATCATGCATGAGGAGTAGACCAAACATGTAACAATAGGCATGATCATCAGGATGATATGCGACATTAAACAAACAAATATAAACAGTACTAGTAGTTGGAACTCTAAGAAAATCTCAAACACCAAGATTTAATAAAAAGGATGATAAGCCGATCTACTAAATAAGAACCCAGTAACAAATCATTTGAACCAATCAGATTCTTTCAAAAGGAATCAAACATTAACAAACGACAAATCTAGTGCCTATTGGCACTGTCCAAATTGTGTATCAGGACAACAATATAAAACAAAAACCTACTTGGCAATGCCCAAACTAAGGAAAAAGACAAGATCAATCACTTGTCAAACTCCAACTACACTAAAGTTAGAGCAACATGGGCTTGACCACTGAAAGTGGTTTTGCCACCTGCACATAGGACAACATACAAAGATAGTCATGTGATCATCAAGAACATGAACATCTTAAGAACACTAAGGACAAATCTAAGAATAGCAAGAACACCAAATTAGATTCCTAAAAATCTATCATAGTAAAGAAACAAGTTTCTACCTATCTAGTCAACATGTATATACAAAGAAATTGACCTCTAATCAACAAGAACTCACTTAATTACCTTATCTGACACGAATTCTTCCTAATTTCCGCAGTTTATTGGTAATTCTGAACATAAGGGGAGGTTGCCATGGGAAGGGAGGTTGTAGACGAGGTGCTCACCTTGGGGTGCTCGGCGAGGACGACGGTGAAGTTGCAGACGATGGTGGACGGCGGGCGCGGACGGCGGCAGGAAGGGGCGACGACGGCACGACAGAGGAAGGGGCAGCGCGGGCGGGCTCCTCCTCCTCCTGGGCATGACGGTGCGAGCGGGCTCCTCCTCCTCCTCCTGGGCACCTAGGCGCGAGCAGCAGAGCGAAGGCGACGGAGAGGTTGCAGAGTACAGGCTCAGTCGATCTAGAGAAAAAGTGAGCGAGAAAAAAAGGCTCAGTTAATCATAGACATGTACCATATTATGCGCCTCACATAAGTTTACGTGAGGCGCATTCTGTCCATATGCGCCTCTGCTATTATTAACTACTAGTCAACGAGCGCGCTGCGCTGGTATCTGTCAACAAACACACATTATCCCACTGGTATCGACCCTTGTCCTGTTCTGAACCCTAGCCACCCAGGTTCAAATCCTGGGGGCAACATATTTTTGTAAAAAAAATTTAAGGCCATTTTTCATGTAAAAACATTATCCAAACACAATATAAACTATAAAATATACTGCAAATATTTTAAAAATTCAAATATTGCCAAAACACAAGTGAGTATTATGAATGTGTCTCGTCGACACATAATATTCTCAATGCAATATTATAACATACAAAAAATGATAATTATGAATGTTTCGATACATAATAGTATGCCACACACACATGACAGTTCTTGACAATGGTCGGAGCGCGCTAGCGTTTCTTGACAATGGTTGTCTTCTTGCCCTTCTTTGTCGCGGTTGCATAGGTTAGGTCCGGGACGTCTTCACTACTTCTTTTGAACGGGAGTCCTTTCTTAGGTAGGGTTGTGGTGTACGGTGCTTGGTTGCCGTATTCGTCTTCCATCTTCGGGTCACCATTCTGGTCAAAGTCTTGCTCGTTGGCGACTCCGTCCATTCCGATGATGTTCCTTTTGCCTCTCCCGATGACAACCTGGCTAGGCTTTGACGGGTCTGTGATGTACCAGCATCGGTCGACCTTGCTAGCTAGAACCCAAGGCTCATTTCTCGCGGGTGCATTCGCACTGGTGGTCTTTGACGGTATAACCATGGTGGTGAAATATCGGCCTTCTTTCTCGATGCTCTTGGCCCACCTGACACGGAACATCGGCACCTTCTCCGTAACGTAGTCGAGCTTCCAAATCTCCTCGATCCTTCCATAGTATCTTTCCAGGACGTCGCCGGTGTAGAATATCCCCGTAACCCCTGAGTTCTGGTAATCGCAGTTATTGTCCTTTTCCTCTATGTAGAACGTGTATCTGTTGATATCGTATGCCTGATAGGTCATCAGGTTGTGCGAGGCACCCCGTGACAAGGAGAATATGAGTATATCTTCCTCCGAGTACTCGCCCTGTGGTGGATTAGCAATGACCTTCTCCCTAAACCACCGTGTGAAACCGGAGTTGTGCTCCTTGATAACATCTTCCTCCGAGTACTGGCGCCCCTGGTCAGTGTAATTCTTCTTGATAAACTCTTAGTGCTCATATATGTATGGATCGACCACCTGCAGGTGCTGTAGCGCGACCAAGTTTGCTCTTTACCTTGGCTTGGCCCTCGATGTCGACATGCTTTGGGCACCGACCCTCATAGTGACCGCATCCAGCGAGCCTCCCGAGGTGCTTGTTGAATGGCGGACCAAGAGGGGCCTCGATTTGTAGAAAGTTCAAGAAGAAAGAGATGCACTCTTCAGCCAGGAAGCCGTTTGCTATGCTTCCATCTGGACGGGACATGTTCTTAACGTATCCTTTGATGTGTCCATTGAGCCTTTCAAAGGCATCATGCTTCGTAGAAATGGAGGACCGAGCTGGACGATATCCTCCACGACATGGAAAAGCAGATGAAGCATGACGTCGAAGAATGCGGGGGGGGGAATAGATCTCGAGCTCACATAGTATCACCATGATCTCGTCCTATAGCCTCGTGAGCTGCTTAATGCCTATCGACTTCCGAGAGATGATGTCGAAAAAGTTGCAGAGGCCAAACAACGTTTCACGGACGTGCTTGTCCATTATACCTCGGATCGCGACCAGGAGTACCTGCGTCATCAGCATGGCAACGTCGTGAGACTTCATCCCACTAAAGCGTTGCTTCGCCTCGTCTAGCCATCTGCTTATCTTCCCTGCGTAGCCGTTTGGAAATTTGACTCCGAGGAGGCACTTCATAAACTGTATGGCCTCCTTCTTACTCAGAGTGAAGCACGAGGCCTTGAGCTTGACCTCGCCCTTCTTGACCTGATTTTTTCCCTTGTGATGATGGTTATTTTGTGTTTCCGTCTCCTCCTCCTCGTCCTCCTCCTCGTCATTGTTAGGTGGTGGTTGAAGTTCATCCCTGATGCCCATATGCTTCAAGTCGTTCCTTGCCTTCGGCCCATCTTTGGTGTTATCGGTGTTAAGAAGGGTGGCAAGCAGACTCTCGCCCACGTTCTTCATGATATGCATGAGATCAAGGCTATGAGGCACGCGGAGGATCTTCTAGTATGGCAAGTCCCAGAAAACAGACCTCGCCTTCCATACCTTCAGCAGCGGCTCTGGCTTCTTCTAGGTCTTTCCTGGTGCAGGGCATTCCTTCCAGTTATTCAACAGCTCGTAGATTTCCGCGCCACTCCTCTGGTCTGGGATTCCTCAGAGCTCGACCGCCCCATCGAACAGATCTCCTAGCTTTCTCCAGGCGTGATTCTTGGGAAGCCACCTCCGAGCCCCAAGGAACACGATTTTCCCAGACCCAGGATATTTCTGTAGCTGCTGGTATGTTGTATTATCTTTGCACCTAACGCACCCATAGAATCCTTGGACCACCTGCCCCGAGAAGTATCCGTAACCGGGATAGTCTTGCACCGTCATGATCACCGCCGCTCTCATGTCGAAGTATTCTTGTCTCGAGGCATCCCACGTACGGGCTCCTTCTTCCCATAATGTGGCCAGCTCCTCTTTCAACAACGTGAGATACAGATTGATGTCTGTACCGGGTTGTTTTTGCCCTTGAACCAGCATACTCATGGTTATGTACTTCTTCTTCATGCACAACTAGGGGGAGGCTGTAGATCCATACAAACACGTGCCAGGTGCTGTGTGTGTTGCTCTGGCTTCCGAACAGATTGAGTCCATCGGTGCTCACGCCCAGCCTAAGGTTCCTTGACTCTTTCCCAAAATGTTGGTAATATTGGAGGTCCAACGCCTTCCACTGGAAAGCATCTGAAGGGTGCCTCAGCATTTCCTCCTTCTCCGGATCATCATCTTCTGGCCTCTTTCTTTCCGCGTGACAACGCATGAGCTCTGCTTCCTTAGGGTCCGTGAAATACCGCTACAGACAAGGAGTTATAGGAAAGTACCACACCACCTTTCTAGGAGCTTTCTTGGTCCCTCTCTTGTATCGAGAGGTCTTGCACACCAGACACGTGGTCTTCTCCGCGTCCTCGCCCCGGTAGATGATGCAATCATTTATGCAGACGTGGTATTTCACGTGCGATAGATTGAGAGGGCACGCGACTTTCTTGGCCTCAGCGATACTAGTCGAATATGTGTTCCCCTTCTTGGGAAGAATATCGTGCCAGAATGCAATGTTGTCGTCGAAGCATTCGTCGGTCATGTGTTTCTCCTTCATCTCCAGAGCCATGAGCATTACATTCAGACGGGTATCCCCGTCATTGCATCCATCAAACAATGGAGTGACCGCGTCTTTCTTCATTTGCTCTAGCTTAGATTTCTCTCTAGCGGCGGCTCTGGTGTTACTGGTCTCCTTGAGAAGCAGATCTTGGACATGAGGGTCTCGCAGCCAGATCGAATCATGGTCGACACCTTGATCTTCGTGTTCACGCCCGGCGCCACCTTGATCATCTTCGTGTTCATGCCTGACGCCACCCTGATCTTCATGATCATCACCTTCCCCACCGTCGGTGTCTTGATCTTTGTGATCATGACTGGCATCTTGATCTTCACCATTATTGACATCCTCATCATCATCTTCGTCATCATCTATCCACCGAGTGTAGCCATCCATGAAACTACGTCGGAGTAGGTGCGACTCCAGCATTCCGGAATCGTGCCTTATCAGATACATCAGCTTGCAGTCGCGACACAGACATCTTATCTCCGTCTTGTTTGCACGTGCCATATCGGTCCTCGCGCATCTCATACACCTATCCACGAGGGCTTTGCGGATCAGTGGTCAGACCATGGTCACCTACGCGTGGTACAAAGAGCAAGAGAATAATTAGAGTATATATGGACATCTGGATCGCCAGAAAAATTCGGCATGACCTCCCCTAAAAAGAGGACATCCACGAGTGCCAGAAATTCGCCGGAAAAGAAATTAATCGACATTCCGGTGAAACATTGGCATCTCAAATAAAATCCCTTCACAAAAAGAAGCATGCACCACAACACAATCATATAGTCGCGGTGTCTCCGACAACGCGCATAAGCATGCAAGCAACGCCTTCACGCTTCCTCCAACGACGACTTGCGCAAGAGAGACGGAGGAGAAGTAAAGGGACATGTTGTAGATCTAGAGGAGCAAGAGACTTCACTTACATATGAGTGTCAACCAATGGAGATTGATCAAGCTTCTATGGTGAATCAATGTGGGAAATGAGGTGGGGAGAAGGAGGGGGCGACCAAATCTATATTTTGGTGGAGAGGAAGAAGTGAGGCAAGTGAGTGGGGTGCATGTGCCAAAAAGGTGCAAAAAAGTGAGCCAGGTTATGTGAGGCGCATATTGCAGTAAATGCACCTCCTATATTGTGAACTATCTGAGGCGCACATGCTAACATGCGCCTCGCCTATGCGGCCACCCGGGCCTGCAGGGGTTACTTGAGGCGCACATTCCCTAATGCGCCTCACCTATTGTCAAGTATCGGAGGTGTATGTGACTATATGCGCCTCACATATTGGACCACCGATCTCCACCAGGGCCCACCCAACATATGCGAGGCGCATTTGTCACATATGCGCCTCGCCTGTCTAACATGTTGGAGGCGCATATTACCAGGATGCACCTCGCATAAGATGGGGGTGCCAGATTTCATCCGTACAGATGCTAGAGGAGGCGCATCCTACAAATATGCGCCTCGCCTATTTAAGTACTAGAGGCGCATGTATGGCTGGTGCGCCTCGCCTATTTTATTAGAGGTGCATATAGTATAAATGCGCCTCTAATGTGCATGTCTCCTATAGCCTTTTCTCTAGTAGTTCTATGCCGACATAAAATATATGTCGGCTAGGTTTTGCCGGGCTAACCCGGCTTTGGGTAACTCGGACTTTACTCGGCCGACCCATTTATACCTTGGTCAACTTATACCTCGGTTGACCTTGTATTTATACCTTAGCTTGACCCTACTTGGGGTCATCCCCCCAACATTAGTCCCCGAAGCTGTTGCAGTCTTAGCAGCTTTAGCTAAAAAGTCCACATCAGGTTCAACTTTATTTGGATCTTCGTCCATACTGTCGACATACTTATATGTCGGCCCGTACTAATTTTAACTTGGACACACCACTTGGTGACTCGCTATTTGAATTTGGCCTTTCTTGGCTTAATCTGAGTAATATCTCGTTTACCAGGTCATATTCGCGTATTCGGGTTACTTCCCTTAGATATATTGCTTCCCTCATACTCCTCACCTTATCCTACGTGTCAAGAAATCATTGTGTCTTGCCTCACTTTAAGGGCCATGACACTATTCATTGTCACATTGTGGCAGTTATCACTGCCACATATCACATCGATGCGCGGATCCTCGATTGTCGTAGCAGCCAGAGGATGCAATTGTGCATCTGCACTTTGCAACCGCACCTATGGCATGTTCTCCCTAACTGCTTCACGCAATACACGTAAACATCGTGGGGTCCGTGGGTGCAACGGATCCTACTACGCATGACACGCTACGCTAGTTAAATAGGGGAGTAGGAGAAACCCTTGGTCAGTTTCCCCCACTCCTGCTCCCTTTCTTCCTTGCACCGCTGCTGCTGCGCTCTACAACTTGCGACCGTGTCGCTCCTCCATTTCCTCTGCATTGCTGCATCGCCCAATCGCCGCCCTCCAACGCTGCTACGGGACCATGGCAATATTTGCCTTGCACTCCCGAGGCAAGCTCTGCATTAGAGGAGAGCGATACATATATGGATCCTCAAGACGTTGTTGCCATCGATGAGCACAAAGAAGAGGCCATCTCTGAGCGAGGCTCCTAAGAGGGGCCTGACATCACTTGGGGAGAGATCGATTAGCTCATGTGGACCCGATGGATTCCGCCAGAGGTTACTTGCCGCGTCCCTAGCGATGAGTAGATCCCCGGTGCCAAAGAGGGTGAGTACGTGGTTTTTTGTCGCCCACTTTGCTAGGGGGTTCGTCCTACCCATTATCGATTTCTCCAAGGAGTTTCTCGAGACATTTGGCCTCTAGCCCCACCATCTTTCGGCTAATGCCATCGCTTCTTAGTCCGGGTTTATTTCTTGTTGTGAGGGATACCTCAGCCTCTGGCCTAGCGTAAACTTCTGGGCAAAGTACTTCCAACTTCGCACCAATGTTGTTCCCTGTAAGGATCTTCCTCCTGGCGAGAAGCCTATAAAACAATGTGGTGCTGCTTCTATTACACCCCAGAGGAAATCTATCTTCCCCCGGATCCAAGGCCTCGACTCATGCAAGAAATGGCTCAGATCCTTCTTCTATGTGAAGAATAACACCGACAGAGACCTGATTTGGCTCCCCGCCTTCTCTGTCAGCATTCCTTCCAAGATCAAATGGGACCATAAACTGAAAAACAAGAGCTCGTTTATTAACGAGGTCACCTCGTATATTGAGGATCTGATGGTGACATTCATCAGTAGCCGGGTTTGCCCCTACAGCGTCGTAGCCATAAGATATGTCATATGAGCGGTTGCTTTAACCTGAATCGTGTCTCCACTGTGGAGCTTACCAAGGCTCAAATCTGCAAGTGAGTCAATTCCATATTGAAGACGGACATGACTGAGACATGGGATTGGAGCAAATCTCCCTTTAGCCGAGATAACCCAGCTCCCTAGGTAAAAAACTGAGTCATCCTTGCTGAGTTATATGTTATGTCGGTAGACTTGTTTATTTGACCTCTCTATATTTCTATGTGTAGAAATTTCTCTAGCAAACTGTTGAGGACACCCCGAATCCCTCCCTTACTTGGGGCAAGGACCACGATACCTTGGATTCGGAAAAACCGGATTCCAAGGAATGCATGCCTATTCCTGACGTTGGTTTCGGCTGACCCCGTGGTAAGACTTCTGTCTTATCACCATTAGGGGACTGGCCGAATGATGATGATGAGGAAGGTGATTGTCTTATTCTTGAGGTACTTGACCCGATGCCACTTTCATTTACCTATCCTCCTGACTTTACCCCAGCTAAACCGGCTGGTCAGGTGCTCGATGTGCCTCCCATTGATGTGGGAGGCCAATGGGTGGTGAAGAAACGTGCCACATCCTCCGCCCCGCCATCAGAGTCTTCCAAGCCCTCGAAGAGGCAAAAGAAGGGATTTAGGAAGGTTCGAAAACCGAGATCACCACCAGCTACTTCTGGGTAAGCTTCCTCTTATGGGTTAAACTTGTATTTCTTGTTTCCCTCTTTCTTATCTGACTCTTTTTGTCTTATTGTTTCTAACTGCAGGGTTACTTTGGATATTCTCCAAAGTTCTACAAGTATGGGCTCTCTCGTTGTCACACCACCATCTCTTCCTCCTCAAGATGATGTTCGAGTCCTTAGCCTAGTTTAGGCTAATACTCCTCTGGCGGCTGATACCAATATCTCTAGGCCAGAGAGTGAAATTGAGGTTGGAGGGGGAAGTGGTCCCCAACTGATGAGGCCATGCTAGATCAGAGGGGGAATACCTCTCCCCCTGACATAGAGAATGAAGAACGTGGCGCCAGCAGTAACGATGCTGAGATAGTTTCATTCGAGGTTCCGGTAATCCCGGAACCAGTTCAATCCAAATTATTGCGATTATCATGAGCCAACTTTGACTTAGCAGCAGCAATCACCACAACCATCATCCGAGTCAGCTAAGACTCGGCCAAAAGAACAATATCGGCAGAGCCCGCGACCCAAATCTCAACAAACCTCATAGCCTCAGCCTCCGCCAACATCACAAACTGAACCTCGGCCAACAACCTCTTAGCAGTGGGCCAATCCCGTTAGCAAGCAAAAGAAATCAGGCGTGGCAACCAAGGTGACTTAGAAGAAAACTGGGGTTGTACCCCAACAGCCATTAGTTGCCACCATGCTATAGAAATCTAGTGCCACCTCTAGTTCAGCCCAAAACAAACAACTAGCGCCTCATGTTAGTCCTACTGTGGCGATGACTACCACCAAGAGAACTTCTGCCAGGAAAGGTTTGGTCCTGACCTAGACTTTGAGCAGTCAAAGCCTAGGTTCGCTCACTCATTATGCCACAGATTGGAACAACGCCAATTATGGCAAAGTGACATCTGGAATTCCCAAGGAGCAGAAGTTTGGCTCGGCTAAGATTGTTGAGAGCATGTTCACTGCCCGAGTGGCCCTCACAAAGCTGAGAGGATTATGGAGGTAAATACCTTAGTTGCACTTCTTATATTTGCAATAGAAAACACATAACCTCTAGTCCCTGAGCCTCCGGGGGAGTAAGATATTACTCGGCTGGATGCTCTCAGACTAACACTTCGTAATTTAGTTTCGACTCTTAGCTCATCCGAGATATTGTGCCGAGTCACTATAACTTAGTCAAAATTCCCATTAGAATCGAATACACAAGCAACCTAGATTCAGGTTAAGTGTACTTGACTCGAATCTTGAGTAGAATCGAATATCCAGCCACCTAGATTTGGATCGAGTTTACTCGGTTCGAATATCAAGTAGAATCGAATATCTAGCCACCTAGATTTAGATCGAGTTTACTCAGTTCAAATCTTGAGTAGAATCGAATATCTAGCTACCTAGATTCAGATCGAGTTTACTCAGTTCGAATCTTGAGTAGAATCAAATATCCAACCACCTAGATTCATATTGAGTTTAATCGGTTCGAATCTTGAGTAGAATCGAATATCTAGCCACCAAGATTCGGATTGAGTTTACTCGGTTTGAATCTTGAGTAGAATCAAATATTCAGTTTACTTAGTGACTAATTACTTTGTTATTTTCATATCTCCACCAATAGGCGCACTATCGAGTTTCAAAAACTCCTCTCTGAGCACCGAGACCTCTCCACTGGGCACAAGAAATTGCTGCTTGACCTGGAGAATAAGGGTATGCTTCTGCCCCATTGGCCCAGTATTCACTTATTTTTCTATTGTTGGGTTAACCTTTGATTCGCTTTTACCAGCTGAGGTGGAAGCCAAAAATGAGGAGTTGCAGAAGCGCCTGGCTGATCTGGAAGGTATTCTCTTGCACCTTACTTTGCAGTTGCCTCTTTTGATTCAAAATGTAATTTTTAGCTCCGTACAGCCGGGACTAAATCAATTGCAGAGGTTCATCAGGATTGCATATCTATTCCCAAATTTATGAGTCATTTTCTCAAACAAGCAAGAGAACATCAAGCTCATCTGAAGGAGAAATATGATGAAATCTCTCAGCTTCGCGCCGAGAATGAAGAATTGAAGAAACTCCAAAAGCCTGAACTTGAGAAACTTGACCAGGAATTTGTCGAGGAGAAAAACCGGCTCACCACCCTGCTTGAGAAAGATCACGATTTACTCAAGGAAGCCAAGATCAAATTTGACTTGGTTTTCATTGAGTACAATAAACTCAAGAGGAAAGTTGGGACATGGTTGTCCAAGCTTGCCCGGATCAACAATATTGTGACCCATGAGTTTTGTCCCCTTGACTTTTTCCTTCCTTCCGATGTTTCCCTTATATTATATTTCTTCTCCTGACTTGTTCTTTTGTGCTTATTCCTTTAGGCAACTTCCTCGAGTCCAAACCTTGTGCCGCTAGCACTATCCAAAAGTTCCAGGAGAAAAAGTTGAGGCTGGTCATATCCCAGAAGATCACGATATTGATGATGCCTTGGTCGGTCTCTCGGCCAGCCTTGGGCCAATGAAAAAATTCAAGGTTAACCTTCTTGATACTAGAATCCGGGTTTTCAAAGTCCTCTGGCCGCAAGATTCCACTCCCAAACATGTGAAGAAACTGGTCAAGAGACTGATGGAGTGCGAAGAGCGGGTGAGTCTATGATGTGAGTCGGCTGCTCGAGTCGGTGCTGATACTGCTCTGACTTTTGTGCTCTCCCAGTATGAGAGTATCAATTTGGAAATTCTCCAGCACATGCACACCGGTTCCAAATGGATCACTGACCTGGCCTTTGTTAAGAAACGTCAAGTCCGAGCCTATGAGCTTATTCAATATGCCCTGGTTCACGCTTGGAATGAAGGGCCAAGTTATCTGGGCGAAGTTGACGACAAAGTCGAAGAAACCTCTGAAGGAGATGAAGAAAATCCGGATGAAAATTTAGGAAACTTGGATGGTGAAGAAGAAGTCGAAGCTGATACCCCTGAAGTTGCAACTCCTCCTCCATCAGCTGAAGCTTCTGATTCGGCTATTGTTGCCCCTGATATGGCTACTGCTGCTCCTTAGGCAGAAAAACTTTATATTTGGTTAAATCCCCGGTATGCCGGGCACAAGTGTAATATATACAGTTTAAGTTGTTTTGCTACTGCTAGATTTTTATGGCGGATTCCTTTGGGCGGAGTCCTCAAGTTTATTTTCTTGTTTACTCAATCTTATGATGTGGCTCATGTCTACCATTTTTTGGCATTCGACTTATGAGTCACAAGATCATAAAATTAAATTACCAATACTTCAAACCACAAGAATTAGCTCAGAGTTATTCGACATAATAATAAAGAAAGTAAATACAGGGGTTAGTCGAAAAAACAAGTGTTGGCTCGCCTTATTTTTTCTATCCTTAGTTGTTTTTCATGTGCACAAAACTTGCCAGCTTTAGCTCTTGCTTGCCATGAAGCCGGGCTTCGGATAGCAGCAAGTCGAAGAGTGGGCCTTTGGTGCTGACACTACAAACTCGGCCTAAAGGGTAAGAAACTTAAGCCAACCGACATAAATAATGAAAGTACATAAAAAATTACTACTACGGTAGTCCCTGAGTAACTGCTCGAGGTGCCGAGATTTTTTTCATAAGCTCATTGCCGGTATACAAACCGACATATGAGAGTTCGGGATACATACACTTCTGCTAAGTGTAAAATGGACGAAGTAGCGCTACATTCCATGGCCTCTTTGACTCTTCTCCTGACATGTCCACCTTATTCTTCTCCTATGCTTGAGCATCCATGAGATAATATGCATCATTGTGCAATGCCTTGCTCACAATAAATGGCCCCTCCCATGGAGGTGATAGTTTATGCATGCCGGCAGTGTGTTGCACTAGCCAAAGCACCAAATATCCTTCTAGAAAAACTCGAGGGTTTACTTTCCGGCTATGGTAGCATCGGAGATTTTGCTGATATATGGCGGACTTGGACAGTGCCAATTCTCTCGCTTCTTATAGCAGATCAACATCATTTTGTCGGGCTTCCTGCACTTCGGCCTCTGTGTATTGGGTGACTCTTGGCAAGTCATGCACTATGTCGGCTAGTTATACAGCTTCTACCCGATATACCAGAAAAAATGGTGTATAGCCAGTTGATCGATTCAGAGTTGTCCTTAGGCTCCATATTATTGCTAGGAGTTCATCAATGTAGCACCCATCTGATCGCTGCAGTGGCTTAGTGAGCCGGGATTTTATCCTGAACAATACTAGCCCATTGGATCTCTCCACTTGCCCGTTCGATGCGGGATGTGCGACTGATGCAACATCAAGTATTATCTTCTTTTCGCTACAAAATTGAGCAAAAGCTCCTTCCGCAAAGTTCATGCCATTATCAGTTATTATGTTGTGTGGGTATCCGTATCTTAAGATTATATCTTTGAGGAATGATATGGCCGTGGGACCATCACATTTTCTGATTTGTTTGACCTCAATCCACTTTGTAAACTTATCAACCATGACCAGGTCATGTTGCCACGTGTCGGCTTAAACGGCCCAATCATGTCTAAACACCACACTGCAAATGGCCAAGTGATAGGTATAGTTTTGAGTTTAGAGGCCAGCATATGTATCTTACTCGAATACCTCTGACGCGAATTGCAATTTCTCACTAAGTCATCGGCTTCTTGCAATAGCCAATAAAATTTATGTCGGAAAGCTTTGGCAACTAGGGACCTAAATGAGGAATGATGCCCACATTCGCCCCGATGGATATCTCTAAGTATTTCCTACCCTTCTTGTGGGTCAACACATCGCTGGAGAACATTAGTGATACTCCTTTTATATAACTCGCCATTTATTATGGTATAGGCTTTTTCCCTTCTGTGAACTTGTCTGGCGAGAACCTCGTCACTTGGCAAATTTCTATCTTTCAAAAAAGACAAAATCGGTTGCGCCTAGACTGGTACAGCATGGGCCGGGAAAACAACTTTATCAACTTCCATTGGATCTACTGACATAACTTATGCCGGGTGTGGCTGAATAGTCCTAAGGTTTTGCGAGGCAGTCCTCGGGTTTGCCAAAGTAGTCCCTAGGTTACTCGAAACACTCCCCCAATCAATATCCATTGGGACAATCTCTGGCCCTGGATTTGCCGGGATATGGATTGACTCGGATTCTGGTGATTGGTTGATGGATGGTTTCCGGAGGTGCTCGAGAGTTATACCTGGTGGGATTGACTCTCTGGATGAACCAAGTTTCGATATCACGCCAGCTGCATCATTTTTAGCACGAGGTACATGATGGGATTCACATCCTTCCAAGTATCCGCTGATTTTCTAGACATGAAATCTATACAAGGCCTGTTTTGAATCGAGCGCAACCTAATGACCTGAAAGCTGTTGCACCACAATATCCGAATCACCAAAGCATTTCTATGAATACAAAACTCCTTTGCTACTTTGAGCCCATGCACAAGTGCCTCATACTCGGCCACATTGTTTGATGTGGCAAAATGAATTTGCAACACATATCTCAATTGATCCTTCTTGAGCGAGGTAAGGACTATCCTAGCGCCTAACCCAGTTTTCATTTTTGACCCATCAAAGTTCATTCTCCAAAAGTTGGAGTCAGGCAAGGTCGGCTCATATTGCATTCTAGCCCAATCGACAAGAAAGTCAGCCAATACCTGAGATTTAATAGAATCTCTCTCCTATCATATTGGGGGGCATATGGAGCTAACTCAATGGCCCATTTGGTGACTCGGCCACTAGCATCTTTATTACCCATTACCTCTGATATAGGCGCTTCACATATAACTCGAATAAGATGCTCCTCAAAATATTGTTTGATCTTTTTGGCTGCCATATAGACGCCATAAGTCATTTTCTGATAATGTGGATAATTCTTTTTGATGCTAAAAGTACTTCACTCAAGTAATAGACTGGCCTCTGCATCGACTTACCCTCTTCGTCATGCTCCACTACTACCAAGGCACTTACAACTTGGTTAGTCGCAGCTATGTAGAGCAACATTGGCTCTTTGGATAGTGGTGAGGCTAACACTGGTGCAGAGGCTATTATCTTTTTTAATTCGTGGAATGCATTATCTATCTGCAGTGTCCAAATGAACTTGCCCGACTTTTTCATCAGTTGGTATAAAGGCAATGCCTTTTCCCCTAGCCGACTGACGAAGTGCCTGAATGATGTCAGGCAACCAGTAAACTTTTGGACATCATTAAGACACTTTAGCAGTTCCACAAGCTAAATGGCACTGATTTTGGTCGGGTTAGCCTCGATACCTCGGCTAGACACGAGGAATCTGAGTAATTTTCCTGCCGAGACACCGAAGGTTCATTTTTCCAGGTTTGACTTCATTTGGAACCTTCTCAAGTTCGCAAATGTTTGTGTGATATCATCTAGGAGAGTATGACTCTCATTGGTTTTAATCACCACATTGTCAACATATATTTGCACATTTTTACCAATTTGGTCATGTAGACATTTCTGCATGCACCTCTGATATGAGGCCCCTTCATTGCGTAAACCAAATGGCATAGTGAGATAACAATAAGCCTCATACGGGGTAATAAAGGCAGTTTTCAATTGATCGGATGGGTTTAACGGTATCTAGTGGAAACCAGAATACGCGTCCACAAATGACAGAAGTTCACAACCAATGGTCGAATCAATAGCTTGATCAATTCTAGGAAAAGGAAACGGGTCCTTTGGGCATGCCTTGCTCAGATTGGTGTAGTCAATGCACATTTGCCACACCATGCAACATTTGGATCATCTTTCTTCTTTTCAACTAAAACCGGATTATAGCACCAATCCGAATGTAGTACTTTGATAATAAACCCGGCTGCAAGGAGCCAAGCTATCTCATCACCAATAATTTTTCTCCCGTCCTCGGCGAAGCGGCGGAGAGGTTGCCTCACCGGCCTTGCATCAGGCCTAACATGCAAAGAGTGCTCAGTCAGCTCCCTCGGAACACCTTGCAGATCCTGTGTGGACCAAACAAATGTCCTGATTCTCACAGAGGAAGCTAACGAGCTCGCTTTACTATTTATCTATCAGACCCTCACAAATAGTGATGGTGCTCTCCAGAAATTTCTCATCCACTTGAACTTTCTTGGTGTCCTTAGTCGGCTGAAAAGACACACTCCCATGTGGGTTACTCAGCGCCGGCATATTTAGCTGAGCCGACTGAGCTAGTGCCACACCCTCCTAAATCCACTTTTTCTCTTGAGCTATCACCAATGACTCGGCTAGATTTGATCCGGCCAAGGCACACTCCATTGAGCACCTAAAATCGTCTGCAATGGTGATGATCCCATTTGGCCCTATCATCTTCATCTTTAGATAGCTGATATGGATATTGGCCATAAACTTGAATATTGTTGGCCTGCCCAGCAAAGCATGGTAACAACTATCAAGGTCCACCACTTCAAACAACAATTTTTTTGTCCTGCAATTATCTCTCATGCCGAATAAGGAATCTATTTGGACTTTTCCAATCGGCTCACAAGACAACCCCGGCACAATGCCATGGAAGGTGGTCTTAGTCGCCTGGTGCATATTCTCTGAGATACCCAACTTGTGCATTATGTCCTTGTACAGTACATTGATATTGTTGCCATTGTCAATAAGCACCTTGGAGAACTTCATGTTCAGATTTGGCCCAATGAAAGTTGGGTCAAGCATCAAGGCATAAGCCCCAGGACTCGGCATGATCTTGGGGTGATCCTTTATGCTCCAGGTGATCTCCTGGTCTGACCAGTACACATATTTCGGCACTACCGCAATAACTGCATTTACCTCCATATGGTGCCTCTACACACTTTGCCTATCAGTTTCTTATGTTGTGAAGACAACATAACTCTGGTGATGTTCTTTGTACTCATTGTGACCTCCATGGTTGGGGTTTTTGTATTCCCCTTGATTGCGGTTTCCAACTAGATGAACTTCTCTTCTCTCCTGATTCTCATACCTTGGCGGTGCTGGTGGTAAAATTATTGGCTGAGCATTTTCTCATGTGAGCTATGGTGGTGGGCGAGGTGCCTGGGGCGGACCGATTTCACCTTGTCCAGCATGCTACATCCACGCACACTACCGAGTCGTATGATTCACTAGCTTACTCGGATTGAGCATGTGAAACTTACATGGCTGATCCAACATAGTCGCATACGTGTATCTCAGCCTTTCTTGCCACTGTTTCTTCTGCTCATTGGTCCATGTTTTCTTGCCATCAGTTTTTTGTGTCCACTACTAGCCACTGCTCTTTTGTCGCTGGCTATTTCTAGCACTTGGCTGATCTTGGTTCACAACAACCACTTGATTAGAACCATACCGGTAATGCGGCCTCTTGTATCTTCTTTTACCTCGGAAATCATTCCTTCGGGATGACCCGGCCCCATCTCTGGAGTAATAGTCCTCATTCATCTCCACTGACATAAGTAAGGGTTGGGTCGGGTCACCCAATGCATATGAATCTGCGATCTTGATTGTCTCATCCAAGGTGGTTGGCATATCTCTCTATAGCCTCTGCCACAAGACACTTATGTGCCTGCAACCTTGTGCAAACCATGCTATAGCATGTGACTCGATTATCCCCTCGCACGAGTTACGCAAGGTGCACCACTAGGTCAGAAACTTCTGGACGGTCTCATTCGGCCTCTGCTTGCACATTGCAAGATGCTGAGATCGATTCAGCCTCTTGTACGTACTAGTGAAGTTTCTAACAAACACTTCCTCAAAATCCAACCAGCAGTTGATACTTCCTACCGGCAGATTATTCAGCCACACTCTTGTTGGTCCCTCTAACATCTGTTGGACATATCTTACTACCCATATGAGGTTTCCCTATGCGATGTGCACAACATTGGCATAATCTATCAGCCAATATTGAGGCTTGGTATTGTCGTCATATGTTTTTGTTCCTCTCACCAACTAGAAATTCGGCATAGCTGGTTCCCTCAGAATCCGAGGTCCAAAACATGCTAGACCCGGAGGACCTTGTCCCTCCATCAATTCCGACATATAAATTATGTCCAACTTCAAACTTGCATCATCCAGCTGCAAGTTCCTATTTCCCAGCCATGAACCCAATGCGTTCCCCATCATCTGATGATCCGGCCTGGAAAACCCGGCATTGGCCATAGTCGAATAACCATCATTGTATCTATTCTGTGTCGGGTAAGCATTCTAGTGCGGCATAGCTGGTCCTGCACTTTGCATGTGACGAGGTGGGTACTTCTGCTAATATGGTGGTTGCGGATTCACCCCTCCTGCCGAATGATGACCCTGATGATTCGGGTTATGCTGTCCGGAATTGCCGTGCCCAGCATTCCCCTGACCTGCATTGCCTTGACCAGGATTTCCCTAGCCACCATTTCCACGACCCACACTTACTTGCTCGGCATTTCCCTGTACTGCCTTACACTTCCCGACCATGTTCGGGTCATAAGGCACAATCTGCTTATTCTTTATACCAGAATTCACACTTCCCTCTCTCCATGGGCCTATGTCAGGTGAGGACGCTACCTCGGCCAATTTTGCGGGAGCACCCCCAGCCGAATGAATGACATGGGAGACACTTGCTCTTGCCGGGTTTTCCCTGAGCAATTCCTCATTCTGCCGATTCGCAATGTGCACCAGCTCATTGACTCTGTCCTGCTACCTTTGTCGGGCCTCGATGGACAAAGCAGCTATCTTGGCCACTGCCGCATCTGTGGCTTTGAGGTTCTTTGCTGGAGTACTATACCTCGGCAAACCTATAGATAGTGGGTTACCCAAAACTACTGACTTGGGTGCATACTCTTTATCTATCTCATTGATTAGTTTCTTTCCTCTACTCTTTACACCATCAATATGAATTGGACTCGTGTTGATCCTATTAGCCTTGTTATACTCACGTAAGGTGATGTTCAACGTCTGTTGAGCTAAAGCTACTTGCTTGGATCCCTCGAGCACCTTCTACCGGGTCTCCTCCAGCTCGGCATGTGCCTAAGTTGGATCCACTATTGGAGCTACTAGAGTAGTTAGACTCTCTATGGCCTATTGGAGGATGTTCTGTGGCCTCTCTAGTGGAGGGAACCTCGACCTTGGAGCTTTGGGAATTACCCCCATTCTTCAGCTGGCTCTTTGCTAGAGGGCTCTCCTGGCGCCACCATCATCACCTCGGCGCAGCTGGCGGGGCGAGCAATACACTAACCACGAGCCACGTAGAGAGGAGGGTCTGCAGCTACAATGAATCACTGCGGGAATGCACATGAGACTTCGACCACGATGTAGACCTTGTGCGCGCTGAAGCTGACGATCTTGTCGTTGCGTGGGAAGGGGCGGTTGCCGAAGTTGCCCACGTTGTCATTGACAAAGTCCAGCGAGCCAAATCACTGGACTAAACTGAAGACAATGCGCCCCCTGATGTGATGAGGTTTCCTGTCTGGATGAGAACACCAGCTAGCGCCGCTGCTAACCCCATGATGGGCACGAACTGTCGTGGTTGTGTCACGGAAAATGCCATGGGATGGCTAAAGAAGGGGCCGGACACTAGTGGAATCTGAGAGGGATAGTGTGGTGATTACCGCACATGAAGCACACACTCATAGAGACTCGATATACCCAGGTTTGAGGCTCTCCTAGTGAGATAAAACCTCTACTCTTGCCGCTAGATCTTATAATATGATCAATGGACTAGTACAAGTGCTCCTTGAGCTGTAACGAGAGGAGGAACAAGATGAATTTCTTCTGCCTCTCTCTATCTCTATTACTTGCTCGTATCTCAGATGAACCAACCCTTTCCTTGGAGGCCCTGTCGCACCTTATAAAGGGGTGGCCAGGTTACATCTAGGGATTACGTGGCCCGAATATTCCCAGTATATGCTTGTACCGAAATAGCTAGTTAGGCGAAATCCTTTTCCCATCATGGGCCTCTGGATGGCACCTGACCTGCGGCCAACCTGTCTGACCATTGGCGGTCTGACACTGTCCCCTCCGGGAATCCTGCACCGAGACCTCGTTTAATGTTTTAGGGGCTTACTTGACTTAGCACTTATCTCTTCCAGGAATTCCAAGATAGAGAGAAGCATTGACTCTGACACCGGCTCACTCCTTCCTGAGCACGCCAACCCCTAAGTCGTCCCTACCCAGATGACTCGGCAAGGATGGTATCTGCACATAGAAAATAACATAGCTATTATGCCGACATAAAATATATGTCGGCCAGGTCTTGTCGGGCTAACTCGGCTTTGGGTAACTCGGCCTTTACCCGGCTGACCCATTTATACCTCGGCCAACTTATACCTCGGTCGACCTTGTATTTATACCTTAGCTTGACCCTATCTGGGGTCATCCCCCTAACATCGAGGTTCCTACAAATGAGAAGTTAGGCATGGAGAGAAACGGTTCATGGTAATAGTGAAGGTGCCAGATGAATAAGATGGAATAAGTGATTGTGATACTTATTATTTATAAGTGAGTAGGCAAGCAACCCATATATCGACTAGGAGTCCTCATGGCTAATTCTTCCTAGTCCCAATGATCCATCTACCTGTTACCACAGTAATGGTCAGCACATTAATTAAGGTCTTCTGACCGGATCAAGGCTTTAATCTTGATGGTTCCTTGTTGTCCTCGAGTAGTACTAGCTCCTCATTGAGATCGGTCGTGTCACTCGGGGGTCACCAATTCGCTAGCGTACAAGTTCATACCTATGAGATCTCTGGATCATGTTACCCGGACCCTTAAATTGGATAACAAGCATTAGGCGAACATAGATATTCATTCTCACAATTTAATAAACAAATGGATGGAATAAAGAAGGCAAAACACATCTTACCAATCCCCTACATCTCCCACATCTATGAGGATTTACTCAGACATGAGAGGAAGATAGATCAAAGGCATAATTGTATTGCAAATGGAAATCATCTCAAAGCTATCGTAGCAAGCCTCAATACAGTTTGAAGATCGAATCAAATACAAACCAAGGTAGATCAAAGTATCAAACCCTAATCTTACAAGGGAAAATCTCTCTCTCTCTAAGTACAAATGGGGATGATAGTGGAGCGAATGTTTTTGAGCCTAGGGATCATCGAAGAATGAGACGGTGTTCTTCTCCTTCTCCAGATCTGATCTCCCCTATTCTGGATGTGTTTGCGGTGGTTGTATTGTGTTTTTTGTTATCTCCTCTTCAAGAAAGTTGCTTGTATTGATATAACAGAGCTAGCAGCGGGCCATATGGGCAAACGGTACGGGCGCGTCCCGACTGTACCTGTGGTCGTTATGCGCTCAGAATGCTTCTTATGAAAGGGGCTCCAATTGGGGATTTGTTTCTTCATGTGTAATTAGCCCATAAATGCCATCAGATCTTCCAAAAATGTTCATTGCCTAAAAACCATCACAAGAAACCAAGGTTTCGCTAGTTGCGATGTTAACATTAGTGAAAATGGTTAACTTAAGTGAAATCCGGCAATAAACAAGAGGAAAAACAATGATAAAAAGTGTTGAAATTTGGAGCTATCAACTTCCCCAAGCTTAGCTGTTACTCTCTCTTAAGTGACAAAGGTATAATGAATAATAGCGAGAATTGAATCAAGAGGAAAGTCTCACAAGTTTGAGGTTGTGTCATATTCCATTGTCTCAAATCCTGCAACCTTAAACATGAGCATAATATATCTAAACAATTGCACTTAAGTTCACTTCCTAACCACAAGTAACTCGCTAGCTAATAGTTCTTAAACTCAAAAGAGACCATAAAAAATTTGGCTAAGATTGTGAATCAATTCTTTTCAGCGCCCCTCTTTTATGAGAGTAAAAATATTTTCAAGCGAGGATGCTTTCAGTCAAAATTAAGGGTGCACATGTAGATGTCAAAAGAAGGATAAACTTAGAGCTTTTCTTTAACACCCACTTCGAAAATCATGGCTATCTTACACCCCATATCTTCCTTGTTTTTCAAGAACTCTAGTTTTCTTCAGTTTAGGTGGTGAGGTGATACCAATGCTCTCATAAGAATTGAATATTTTTAGCTCATATCTCCATGACAGTTCTCTATTTTTACTCAAGTACTTGGGCCCATTGAGCTAAAATTTTGCCCACAATGTTGTTAATGTCTAACCAACTCACAAATGAAATCTGAGATGAACTCAAGATCGTTCGTAAGCCATAGGAGTTGTTAGTTCCATGAAGTTTGGGTACTCTCATAATTCTTTTTCTCATGAAGTATCTCTTTTCAACTGATCAAAACAGGTTTGGCATCTCCCATAACCACCATAAAAAGTTCGTTGCATCAAATAATTCTTTTCAGAAGGTATTATTAAGTCAAATGATTAGGATGCAGAATTGAGTACTACTAAGATTAAGCCCTTATGACAAAAACATGGCAGCAAAGTTGTCAAAAGACACTTTCTCTTGTTCTCAAAAGTTTTGCAATTTAATCCAAAGGGTTGCTTTCTAACCAATCATAATTGTCATCAGTCTAAACCAAAGTAGTGACATTAACCTTGAGATTAAGTCCTAAAAGATAACGAGCTAAGCATGGAGTGGAACTCAAGTGCAACCAAATAGACACAATATGTTCATGAATAAACATACACAAAGAGGGAAAATAGGAATGTGGTACCTCCTCTTTCTTGCTCATCTCCCACTTGGGTCAACTCCTCACGTTCGTCTCTATATCTAAGTCACTAGGAGTGAATAACCTGTAGAAAAATCAATGAGATCCAAGAGACCTTTGCACAAATCAAGATAAAAGCTAGTCTAATATTTTTGGGTTTTATTTTTATCAATGCAAACTGAAAGTAAACATGCACTATAAGGAAAACAAATAAATCAAAAGAAGAACGGAAAAATATGAATGCAAATGGTGGGGAGGAGTTCAACCTCTCCAAGCTTAGGCTCTTGGCCTAACTCGAATCAGTTATTACCGCCATCACTAGGTGGCGGTTGCTGATATGGGAAGTACGGATAGTGGCTTGGAAATTCAGTTATGAAGGTGGTGAAGTCTTGGGTGAGGTTGACAATGTTGGCATTCACATCGTGCAACGTATTCTATGTTGTCGATGCAATGCACCACCTGGTCAAAATCACTCCTCGAGACATAGTTGAATCCCGGCTGAGGTGGAGGCATACCTTGCTACTGGTGCTAGGGAAAAGGTTGTTGGTGATGATGCTGCTAACCGTAGCCATCCCAACCTGCTGTGTTCCAGTCATCTCCACCTTGATCCTACTGTTGTTGGCCAGCGGTTGCGTCCTCCTAGTGGGGGTGGCCTTCCGGTGGTGCAATCCTCCCTGAGGAGATCAATGCCTGCTAGAACTCTTCCTCATTGAGGACCCAATTCTGTTTACCTGCCAAACCAAAAGCTTGGAAAAAAAGAAGAAAAACTTGGTGGCGATCACCATTAGGATCAAACTAAAATTGATAAGCATGGAGGGAGCATTAGGTTCTACATACCCCCATGAATTTGGTGTTATCCATGTGAATGTCATCCAGAATCTTACTGCCAACCATAGCTCTCTCATGGGGCATGACAAACTCGCTTGTGTAGGCGATTTGTGTGATTAAGCCACCACAACGGATGTCACCCGAGGAAGCCGACCTTTGGCGACGGAAGTGCTGGATGAGCAAAGCAGCCAAGTTTACCTTGTGCTCCATCTCAGGATGCATAGCCATATATATTACACTTATCTCTGGGCCTGCCATTGCCCCGGCATCTCCTTTCCCAAAAATAGAATTCACCAAGAAGGTGGCAAAGTAACGGATCATGGGATTCTAGATGGTGGCGCTCTTTTTGCGCAAATAATTGGTGTTCCTATGGACAGAAATCTGTTCCCAAGAATGCATTGCCTCTACGTGGATATTATCGTTGATATCGAGCTTCCCCTCATAAGAGAACCCAAATAAATCACAAAATTGATGGAAAGTGAGGATATGGGGTTACCCATTGAGCACAAAACTTATAATGGAATTATGCTCTTGGACCTCAAGGTCATCGTGGAACGATGACAGGAACTCTTACGTGCTGAGACGTAAGTGTCAGTGTAGAGGTAGGAGAAAGGGACCATGCCAACTTGCACGGTCATCCAGTTGAAGTCCTCCAGCTGGCCCTGGTGGGAGAGAAACTCATGGCTTACCCACTTAGTGGGTTGCATTGGCTCACCCTCTCATAGTCCTTGTTCATGGTTGCTCTCAAGTTGTCCGCCTCCGAGCGCCTCTTCTTTGAGCCAGGCAGCCTGGTGGAGCCCGAGGCCCCTGTTGTTCCTGAGCCCTTTTTTGAGCAGAAAATCCTCCCAATGTTATGAATTATGCTGCATAACTTTCAAAGAAAACTATAGGCATCAGGTTTCTATCATACAAACAAATGGTTATAGGCAGAAATTACAAATCCTAACGTGAGGAATCAAAAATAATCTCAAAATATGATGAACTCATCTAGATAGTCAATGTGAGGAATTCAACCATGGATTTCAGAAAATAAAACATGGATCTGATGAGAAACTTACCGATGTAAAGATTTCCCCACTCAAAAACACAAAATTGGTGAAGAATCGAAGGTTCTAAAGGATTAGGGTTTGAGGTGGAGAAAGAAAGAATGACGGAGGAACAAGAAATGGGGTGGTTGTGAGCCAGCCGCCGTCGGTCTTTACCTGGCGACGTAGTAAATGCAGACGGAGATGGGAGGTAGCGTCTCGCCCGTCTGGGTGGTAAATCCTTTGGACCAAGATTAGGGTTCCGAGATCAAACCTGGAGGTCCAATACGGGCACGTCCCGACCGTACCAGTGCTCATTATCGCGGCAGTAAGGTTGGAGCGAATCGTCGAAGTTTGGTACATGCGGACTGTACGGGTACCTCCGACCGTACCAGTGCATGTTATGAGTGTTGTGCTGAAAAGAACTTATTGAATGATTTTTCTTCAATGGTACAGGCGCGTGGTACGGTCACCTCCGGTCGTAGTGCTGCTCGTTACGCAGTATGAACCCTATTTTATTCTTCCTTTCACTATTCTTTAAACTTCACAAAAGTATAAGTTCTCTACAAGTCTAAAAACTTGAACAAATTTATTAAGACACACAAAAATGAAGCAAAATAAAACTTAACTACTAAGAATGGGTTGACTCCCATTAAGCATTTTATTAAGGAGGGTTAGCTTATCAACCAACTTCCGAGTCTTTAGCGTTTAACTCAAGCTGCTCTTCATTGATGGCATTTGCCACTTGGATACACTTAGGTGGTGGAACACATTTGTATGCTCTTGTTTCTTTGGAAAATAAAAAAAAATATGATCATCATAAATCTTGAAAACAATCTTACCGCTAGAACAATTGACATTAGCTCCAACAGTGCTAAGAAAAGGTCTTCCAAGGATGATTGAAAGTTTGTCATCTTCGGAAACATCTAGTATGATGAACTCAGTGGGTATAACATGTTGGTCAATTCTAAGTAAAACATCTTCGATCATACCGACAGGTTTTTTAGTTGTCTTATCAGCCATTTTGCAAAGTAATTAAAGTAGGAGAATACTCTCCAAGATATTGAATAGTGAATAAGGCATGACACTAACACCTTTCCCTAGGTCACAAAGAGCATTAAGGATATTAGTTTTCCCAATTGCACAAGAGATAGTTGGTATACTTGGGTCCCCAAGCTTAGTAGGCATCTTATCACCAAAGCTTGTCATTACTGCTACATTCCTAGTTACCTTCTTTTTTCTATTAAGAATATCTCGCATAAACTTTTTATAACTAGGAACTTGAATAGCATTAGTTAGAGGAGGTTCTAAACGAAGTCGTCCTAGGGCTTCGGCAAAACAATCAAATAGCTTTATCTGATTCATACTAAACACGGTTAGGATAAGGAATTTTCTTTCTAGTGGGTATTACCTTTACCACTGGTTCAGCATCCTTTTTAGTTTTCTTCTTCGCTGAAGATTTTTTCTTATCGGCACACTCTTCACTCGAGGTGATAGCCTACTGATGACCCACAAGTATAGGGGGTGTATCGCAGTATTTTCGAGGGAAGTGAAACCCAATTTATTAATTCGACACAAGGGGAGCCGTAGCATCCCAATTGTCTAACAATTGCAATGCTACTAGCCTAGTCTATATAATGCTACCTTCCTACATATAATTGTTGCATCATAATTATATCATGCTCATGTCATCATGCCACCTTGCATTTGAGCATCATATAAAACCCTTTTTGTTTTGGATCTTCTCTCATATGCATTGTAAATTGTATTTGCCTCTTGATATTGTATTTGGTTATTGATATATTGTTTAAATGCCCAAGTTGAGTTGGGGGCATATCTCTTTCAACTCCACCACCTTAACCTTGTCACCACCTTATAATTCCACCATCCCGTTATCCATGAGCTGGCATTTGTTTTTCTTTTGGTATTTAATCTAGCTCATGGGAGATAGGATGGATTTACTTCTACTATTCTTTTGCTTGGCTTAATCCCACTTTTGGAAATGCATAGGAATAATGCCATGTAAATATTATTGTTTTCACAAGATTAAGCATGGCATTAATTGTTTTGCATGGGCCATGCAAGAACCACCTTTTTCTAGCCTTTTGGGTTTATTTGAATCTTTGAGTGGATCTTCCCCATATCTCTCTATACCCTCTTCATGCTTGATCTTGCTTGATTCATGCAAGCATCCAAAACCCTACACCCATCTCCATCCTTTTCCATCACCTCTTATCTCAACCATATCTTTTCTTTTAAATAAAACTCTTAGGCATGATCATGTGAGGCTTAATCTTTTCCTCCTCTCTTTTCTCTCCTAGCCTAGTTCTTCTAACCCTAATCTCCCTTTTCCCCTCTCTCTTTTCTAAACCCTAATCCCTCACCACACCCTCTCTCTTTATCCTCTCCTCTAAACCCTAGCTTCCCCTCTAACCTAACCCGAGACCACCTCTCTCTAACCCTAATCAAAACCTAACCCGAGCCCCAAACTACCCTCGCCCGAGCTACCCCTTCCCCTCTCCCTCTCTTGGCTTCCCCTCTCTCCCTACCAGGCAGTCTCCACCACGCCACCCTCTTCTGCCCCACCTCTTTCTTTGGCTTCAAGACAAGGAGAAGGAGGGAGAGACCTAGCCCGATCACCCCTCCTCACCTTTTTCTAAAGCCACCACCCCATGTGCCCTACCCTCCTCCCTCATCTGCCCACACCTCACCCCACCCAGATCCCATCTAGGAGGCGCCCAAGCCCCCTCCCTTCTCCTTCTTCCTCGCAAGCTGCCATGACCCTCTCCTCCTCCTAAACCCTAGCCACGACCTCTCGCTTCTTCATTGCTGGTGGACGTCAAGACGATCTAGGAGTTCCAGCACCTTCCCCTGCCTCTTCACCGTCGCCCTGGACCTGCGGCAGCGCCTGGACCTCGCCGGAGCGTCGCCGTCGCCACCATGCCGCGAGGGAGCCGACGAAGCCGGCCACGAGCCACGCCGTTGATCTGGTCCACCTCGAGCATGTTTGTCTGCACCGTACGGTCGCTGGTGAGCCCCTCTCCCTCCCGGACATCTCCCTTTCCCTTCTAGCTCGTCGTAGCTCCGCCGCCTTCCGTCGAACGCTCTGCGCTGCTGCAAGCGCCTCGCAGCAGTAGCTGCAGCAGTTTTCCGTCCCGCCTCTGTTCTTCGTCGTGCCCCGCGCGCTGTAGGCCGTCTCCGTGTGAGCGTGCTAAACGAGAGTTGTAGCCCGTGGATCCCTCTACCTTTTTCGTTTTTGGGTCGACGCGATTCGACCAGCGTACGCGTCGCCATCGTCGCCGGAAGACGGCCAGTCTTTCGCCGCCGGCAGCACCGCGTCCGTCAGATTCAGCAGCAGCCGTTGTCGTTTTGCGCTTAGCCCCCTGCCCTTTTTCCCGCCTAAACCCGTGGTCCTCCGAACCCCACCAGTCAGCCAGCCCTTTGGTTTTCTAAAAACACCCCTAGGAGAAACCGACCGACACGGACCAGTCCCCCCGCGCGCAGGATCGCCCACGTGTCCAAAGACGCGTTGGTCATGTACAAGTGGGCCCTGCACTGGACCCACTTAGGCCTCCTCTGTGGTGGCGGTCATGATGATAAAAGCTTTTACAGCGTGCTCCCAGTCGACCCGGCCCCACTTGTCTGTGTCTTTGGCTAGGTGTGGCTGAGTAACAAAAGTTTCTGTTTATTTCTTTTTTTTAATTTAAACTTTTTCAAATTAATTTAAATTCAAATTTCAAATCTGTTTTCCAATAACTTTTAAAATATAAATCCAAATAATACAAATAATATATGTTTTCAAATCAGAAAAATATGAGGAATTCAAATATGCCCTTCAAAATATATTTTGAACACTTTAATTTCCAAGTTGATTTTAAATTACAATAAAATGCCCTTTTTCTTAATTAATTAATAACTTTTGATTTATAACTCCAAATTTAACAAATAATATGTCTAAAATGATTAGCTCGACGAGACCTTTCTGTTTATGCATTCCATGTTTTGTTTGGCAGCATGCATCATATAAATATATTGTGTATAGCAACTAATATGAGGATAAAATGTGGTCAAAACTCAATAAAATGCTTATTTCTTGTATTCCACACCTCACCCATGCCATGCTACCTTATTGCCATGCAAATTGTGCATCATTCATCATGGCATGATTGTTTGCTTGTCGCATTTTATTCATATGCTTGTGCACTTTATTTATGTTGGCCCTTGTTTGTTTGGTTCTTCTTGAATAGGCTATGAAAGGGGGATATATCAAGAGAACCAGGAGCACTACCCAGATCCATCCCTTGCTTCAACTGAGCTGCCAGGCAAGCACTACCACATGCTTGCATACATATAGTACCTATTGCCTCTATCTTATTCTTGCATCATTGAGTCGTGATTGCATTAAATTAAATCCCAAGTATTGCATAGCCTTTATTTTTTAAACCCCACCGAAGCTTGTTCCTCCATCCCATGAGCCATTACTACAGGAGTTGTTTGAGCCATGTGAGTCGTAGAACAGCATGTGTAGGGTATGTGAGTGTCTTATGGATAACGAGGTACCTAAACAACTTAACCTGAGTAGTAATGGGATAACTAATGAAAGTGGCATCGGTGAGCCATATTTGCTTTTTGGTTTTCAGGCTCACTTATGTCCGTGGGACCCCGAGTACTTGATTCCTGTTCCTTGAATATTCGCGCTATCCACATCCGGGAGGCTTATGAACCCCCCTGAGCCAGAGCTTGATTCATTCTTATTTCTTGGGGCCACAAACTAGTTTGAGGTTTTATTTACTATCATGTACTTATGCCATGCTTTACTGCTTTATTTAAATTGTGTGAGGTGTCTTTTGTCTTTAGGGTCGTGACCTTTTATTGTATCGACAAGCCCAGTCACACTTTCGGGTTCCCGATCGTTCTGGCCACACAAACCTTGAGTCCGTCCTCAGAGCCGGCCAGTTCTTTGGGTAGCTTAATGGGGTGGCCCCCAAAAATATTTCTGAATCTGTGATCGCTTTGTCGTGATCGCCTCGTTGGTTTTTGATTTGGTTTTTCCGAGGTTGATCGAGTGTGTGTTGCTATTTGTGCACCCTCAGGTAAAACTTTCTGAAAGCCGTGTCGCGGTTATGGGCGACTTAGCACGGTTCTCGATCATAGACAAGTATAACTAAAGTACCGCTTTTAACTTGACTAAGTATCGACTAGTAAATAGTGCAACACTCATGGAATGGATAATAAAACTGCCAACGGATGGGGGTTGTTCGCTTCCTCGTCGATGTAGCGAGGAGGATGGATCTGTTGATATTACTGTTATAACTGTTGTTATTAATTCACAGACATTCGTCTATCTCTGGTTAGGCGGATGGTTAGCGAGTATCTATAGAATTGTTAGGGTTTATCTTTTGCTGCAATTGCGTCACCCCAGGTTGTGTCCCCTTTAGAGGCATAAAGACTTGCTGAGTACCCCTAGGGTCTCACACGATAAATTGTTTGATTCAGATGAACAGGTAAACCCGCAAGATGGATACTGGGTGGAGGAGACGGACGATGTGGGCAACGATCATTCGGTGTAGAGATTCCGGGAACGGGGATCCGTGTGATCTGTGGGCGGGATGTGTTTATTTATGGGGCATCTTATGCCGATTTGCTTCTTATCCGTACTCGGATCTTGTTTTCCGCTTCCGCTTGATACTCTGATGTTTGATGTATGAGGAAATATCCTAAACTATTATATCTATCTAGGGTATTTGGATCTTGCCGTATGGCGTTGCAATATTTCCTTTCTTTTTAGATGGAATGACTCTGAGAACCATTGTATGGTGGCTTGCATACATACTCATTTGTGTATGTAGTTGATCCCTTCGCCTGCCGATTACGCCGCTCGTTCTTGTCCCGATTACGGCCGAAAGGTCTACCTGTGAGTGGCATTTGGGCCTCACCGTACTATTTTAACCATTTCCGCTCATCCAGGCTTGTAACTAGGAGCGTAATTCACCGAGGTAGTTACAGGAGCCAAAGAATATTTATAATCCTTAACAACTGAGTTGTCAATTCAGATGCACCTGGAAACAATCTTGCTCACAGCAGTTTATCAGTAGCAACAGTTTTGTAGTAGGAATAGCAAACTAACAGCAGTAGTAAAGCAAAGACAGCAGTAACAATAGCAGTAAACAGTGGGATTCGAGTGCGGTAGGCATAGGGATGGATGGACGGGCGTTGCATGGACAAGACAATTCACATAGCAATCACAACATAGGGTAATTGTAGATAAATAAGATAAAGCATCCAAGTACTAGATAATCCTAGGCATGTGTTCCATATATAGTCATACGTGCTCGCAATGAGAACTTGCACAACATCTTTTGTCCTGCCAGCCTGTTTGCAGCAGGGCCTCAAGGGAACTACAGGCAATTAAGGTGCTCCTTTTAATAGAGCACCGGAGCAAAGCATTAACACTCCGTGAACACATGTGATCCTCACATCAAAGCCATTCCCTTCGGTTATCCCGATTGTTGTCACTTCGGGGCCATTGGTTCCGGACAACGATGTGTGTATACAACTTGCAGATAAGACCATAAACAATACTATCATAATGAATCAATAACATGTTCAGATATGAAATCATGGCACTCGGGCCCTAGTGACAAGCATTAAGCACAACAAGTCGCAACAAAGCCATAAAGCACTAATAAAAGATACTAGGCACCATGCCCTAACAATCTGATGCCATTACATGAACGATCTCATCCAATCCCTACCATCCCCATAGCCTACAGCGGGAGATTACTCACTCATAGATGGGGGAAACATGGATGGTCGATGGAGACGCGATGGTGATGATGATGGCGATGATCTCCTCCAATTCCCCGTCCCGGCAGGGTGCCAGAACGGAGTTTCTGGTGCTGTTTCATGGAATCTGATGGTGGTGGCGAAGCGGAACTCCTTCTAGAAAAACATCGAACCCCCCGAAGTTTTTAGGTCAGAAGGCTCCTTATAGGCGAAGAGGGAGACCGAGGGTTTAGGGGCCCACACCACCTGGCGCCTGGCCTGGCTCAAGGCCAGCAGGTGGTGTGGCCACCCCCTAGCTCTTCTCCGTCTCATATTCTGGCTCCTAGAGTCTTCAGGTGAAATAGGATTTTTGGCATATTTTCCCGGATTTTTCCTGATAGTTGGTTTTCTGCACAAAAATTAGACACCAAGGCAATTCTGCTGAAAATAGCGGCAGTCCGCGTTAGTTGTATCCAAATCACACAAGTATAGAGGAGAAACAATAGAAAAAGTGTTCAGGAAAGTAGATACGTTTTGGACGTATCAACTCCCCCCAAGCTTAGCTTATTGCTTGTCCTCAAGCAATTCAGTTGAAAACTGAGTGCGATAAAAGAACTTTCACGAACACATTTGCTTCATATGATGTAAATATTCTCAGCAATGTGATCAACTACTTAGACAATTCATAATAAAGAGTATGCAACTAAACTTACTTAATAGGCATTGCAAGCTATGAAGATATTCCAACTCAAAAATAATAAGTAGCATGAGGCATAAACATAAGCAACATTACAATGCTCATAGAAAGGTATGATAGAGTGGTATTCCGCTTGCCTTTGATTATGAATATCAAGGCACCTCTAAAGTTCAAGTGATGACTAGAAGTAAAGATATCAATGATACAAGCATCAAAGTCATAACACAAATAATCAAGTAATGGGACAAGCACAACGAATGACAACTATGCTCTCAAGAAGGTGCTCCAAGAATAAATGGAGACTCAACAAGTAAAGGAAAAGGTTTTGAATAATTTGAAAGGCTTCCAAATGCTGAAAGTATGGTACTCATTAGCTTTGAGCTCTCATTGCCCCTATCATAAGCATCTTTAATGTGGTTAAGGTGAAAGTGAGGTCCAATCTGAGTTATATGCTTGAGAGACTATAAACTGAAAATCCCATGTCCTTTGAGTACGAGGGCCGCTCCTCATGCTACTCAACTTTAGTTACCGGTAAGTTCTTGTCATCGTAAATATGTGCGTATCATTGAGAACCGCCAACGGGGTACCCCTTGCCCAATGATACGGAAGAATCCCCATATCAAAATGACAAGGCAAGCAGACAATGAGTATATCAGCAATCTTCTTATTTACCATGGGAAAATGGTGCTTTTTTCTCTCTTTCCTCTTTTCATAAATCTCTTTTTTTTTCTTTTTCGCAATAGTTATCTCTCTCTTTTTTATAAGAAGAATGCTTCATAGATATCATTATGGTTACGCTGCAGGTTTCCACCATGTCAGCATGGATTAGACCAGCGGCCCTGGCGTTTCTCTAACACACATACATAACTCCATGGACTTACAAGCTCCTCTTTTATTTCACACCGACAACATCCGCAAACAAAAGAGCAAGGTATCAACTGGGTATATATTTACAAGTGTTGAAAGCGTTCCTCGTGACAGCACGGTTCTGCTAATCCCCAGCCTATAATTAGCAAGCATATAACATTCATGGAGAGTTCACAATGGTTCAGGTTTATTAAGTGCAGGAAATAAAGTGTGCCATCAAGTTCGTGAGAGCTTTACTAACTAACTTTCTCATAACAAGCAAACATTTTATTCGAAAGAAAACAAGGCATATTGAATATGCACGGAAGTAGCAAATGATGCTAATAGGTAGGTATGGTGGACACCTTGGCAATATTTGGTTTAAGGGAGTTGAAAACATGAGTAAAACACTCAGTGGAAGTGAAGGCTAGCAATAGTAAGGGAGCGACAAACGAGAGAGCAAAAGCTGTCATTATCATGCTTGCAACAAAACAGGACTACTCATGGCATGAAAGTGATTCAAGATCCTCAAGGCAAAATAATTCATCGAGGCTCAACTGATTATTACAGTCATGTGCATGCGTGAGCATGTGCCAAGTCAATTCAAATGAAACATTCAGAGGAGGATACCACGGTGTCATACCAATTTATGAATAGAGCAATGCAAGCAAACATTCATAAGACATGCTACAAACTATTAGCGAGTTGGAGCTAATCATAAGAAAGCAAGAACTACTAAGCATCCAAAGAAAACATACACTCTACATGAACGGACTAAGCATGCCCACAGTGATGAGTATATGTACAAAAATGAAAACAAATAGAGTTCGTTACCAGCCTCTTACCATGCCTCAAGTTGTCATTAATCCTCATTATTGCTCTTCACTTGTGTGGCTTGAATAATAATATGAAACCAATATTCCACTAAGGACTGTCGAACCCTGTAGCAAACTCACAAAAACCAAAGAAGAATGACAAATATTTTTGTTGTTTTTGATTTTTTTTAAACAAGAACCAAAGGAAAAAAAAGCAAAGCAAAATCTTTTTGGGTTTTTCAAATAGTTCAAACAAAGCAAAAAGGGAAAAACAAACCAAGGCAAAAAGAACAAGCAAACAAAAGAAAAACAACAGAAATATTTTTGGTCTTTTTGTGTTTTAGAAATCAAAAGCAAAGAAGAACGAAAACTAAAAAGAGAACGAAAACATGAATATACAAAGTACCGACACAACATGATATGAAGATGAGTGCGGTGTCGGCGTACCTCCCCCCAAGCTTAGGCTTTTGGCCTAAGTGGGTATCAATCTCAAGCCAGCCAGGATGATGTGTCACCGTAGTATGACGAGGAGGTCCCCTCGTCCTGGTGCGAGCTCGAGTACGTCCCTCCGTAATGCACGGAGTAATCATAGGAGGGCACATCCTCCTGGTGCTGCTCGTGGAAACCCAGCAAGCAAAGCTGCTCGTCCACCTCCTCCTTGGAGCGCGACCACGGTCTCCTGTGAACACTAAACAAATAAGGTTGTGGCAAAAGGATCTCCCTTTCATCCCCGTCAGTGAAAAGCATCCTATATACTAGACTGTATAAATCAGAAGTAGTAGTGACAAAGTGATGAGTTTTCATAGCAACAAGGTCAAGCCTCTATGGTGCCAGCATAGTATCATTGGGATCCACTAAAATACCTAACGCATTGACTATACGTGAGGCAATGATGCCCCCATAGATAGGCCCCCTAGCAGCTAGGCGGCGAGCAATAAGCGAGCCAAGATTGTACCAAGTATCATTGTTAAGCGTAGTAGCAAGGAATGCTAAATGATAGTTGGAGATATTACTTGTGTTCTCCCTACCCAGTACACTAGTAGCAAGATAATATGCAAAGTATCTAAGAGCGGGGAGTTGGATATTTCTTATCTTTCCGCGTTGCGCCATGCGGTCATCATCATTGGTCACCCCTCGGTAAAGCTCCAACAAATCAGCGGGTCGCCCTTGAATTTTCTTTTGTCCCTCATCATGCGTACACCTACAATACTGCAAAATCTCTCGAAAGGCATGGTGAAGGGTAGATTATAGATTTTAAAAGAGACAGTCGACTGATAGGGTGTGTTAGTAAACGTGAAGCTCTCAACAAAAGTTTTGGTGAGCATAGTGTATTGCGCACTCTCATCTTGCATATATGAGGTCAAACCAACCCTCTCAATCAGTAGCAAGAAATCATCAAGAATACCTGCAGCTTGTAAGAAAGTAAAACAAGGAAAACAGGATGGGTGAGCATCCCCATCATCCCTTTCACTACCAATACGAGTTGCAATGAGATCTTCGTTGTATGATGGCCTAGCCTGAGAGGCTGATCTTGAGGGCCTCGACCTCCTAGGTGCATCACTCTCAAAAATCTCTCCAAAAGTATGGTTGTTCATGCTTGGTATTCTGAAATTTAAACACCTATTAAACAAGTGATTGCAAAGTAAATATAATGAAGGATTCTACTCATAGGGACTTGTAAGAGGCCTAAACATGCATCAAAACTATATCTCTAAGCATTAAACAAGCTTACAAGCTCTCATAACCAGTCACCTACAGCAGCAAAATACTCAATATATAATCCACTAAACACAAATCTACTTGGACAAGGGGAGGAGTCACATACCAGGGAACAAATGCTCCAAATTTCAGCAAGAAAGATGGGCTGAGCAAGGAGATCGAAAAAATCGAGAGCAAGCACAGCAAGAACGCGATTTTGAGCAATGAACTGGATCTTACTCGAGAGAGAGAAGAAAGTGGCAGGTGAGAGAGTTAGTGGGGCGCCAGGGGTGGCCCACACCAGGGCATGGCGCCACCCAGGGCTGGCCGTGCCACCATGTGGTGTGTCTGTCTGGTGGGCCCCCTGGTACCTCCCAGGTACTCCTCTGCCCCTTTTTTCACGTAAAAATTTAATATGAATTTTCTGGAATTTTTTGAGACACTTTATTTTTGGGCATTTTTCAGAAATAGAAGAATGATTTTTCTGACAGACATATTTTTTTGGAAACATGATGCAAGGACAAAACAAGGCTAGAACTACAGAAGTTCTAAGACACTCTAACATGCAAGCAACTAACAACAAAAAGAAAGCTAAACGAAAGCAAAAAACAAAAATGCAAAGGATAGAAATAAACAGAGATAATCACAATGAAAACATTGTTTTGTTCAATGAAATCCTTTTGTTAACAAGGTTGATCAAGTCTTGCTACCAAAACAATTCCATATGAGACAAAACTTTGTATTCCACTAATGATTATGTTACCTCAACCTTGATAGCAATGGTCCCAATCATAATAGTTTCAAATTTTTCTCTTGGTATGGGACAATATATTTCTCCAACTTGAATGCCTTCAACATGTTCAATTGAATTCAAACCATAAGTCCTTTCAATCTTCTTGGAGAAATAGACAGTATGTTCCTTGTCATTAACATTGAAAGTCACCTTTCCTTGATTACAATTAATAATAGCTCCTGCAGTATTAAGAAAAGGTCTCCCAAGAATAATAGACATATTATCATCTTCAGGCATTTCAAGCACAACAAAATCAGTTAATATCAAGCAATTGTGAGCCACCTGAACAGGTACATCCTCACATATACCCACAGGAATAGTGGTAGATTTATCAGCCATTTGCAAAGATATATCAGTTGGTATTAATTTTTCAAGTTGAAGCCTCTTATAGAGAGAGAAAGGCATAACACTAACTCCAGCTCCCAAATCACACAAAGCAGTTCTAACATAACTGTTCTTAATAGAGCAAGGGATAGTTGGAATCCCTGGGTCTCCAAGTTTCTTAGGAACCTTACCATTGAAGGAATAATTAGCAAGCAAAGTAGAAATTTCTTCATTAGGGATCTTCCTTTTATTCGAGACAATATCCTTCATATACTTTGAGTAAGGAGACAATTTAATAGCATCAGTCAAAGGAATTTGCAGGAATAAAGGTTTCATCCACTCACAAAACTTATTATAGTGTTCATCTTCCTTTGACTTGTGTTTCTTATCAGGGAAAGGCATAGGTTTTTGGACCCAAGGCTCTCTTTCACTACCATGTTTCTTAGCAATAAAATCTTCTTTGGTGTATTTAGTATTATTAGTGTGGTTTTCAGGTTCTTCTTCAACTTTTTCTTCATTAGGAACTTCATTTTCTTCATTACCACTTTCAGTTTTAGCATCAGAGATAGATATACTATTAGGATCTATAGCAGGTTTAGAGGGTTCTACAATAGTTTTATGCTTATTTTTCCTTTTCTTACGAGTAGGACCACTATTTTCAGTTTGTTGAGAATCCTGCTCAATTCTTTTGGGATGCCCCTCAGGATATAGAGGATCCTGGGTAGCAGCTCCACTTCTAGTTCTAATTTCATAAGCATGTTTTTCTTTAGCAGCATTAACTAGCAAGTCGTTTTGCACTTTAACGAGTTGATCTATTTGAGTTTGAACCATTTGAAAGTGTTTAACAATCATTTTAACATCATTAGAGGTTCTTTCCACAATATCTTTCAACTCAACAATAGCTCTAGTGTTTTCCATTAGATGATTTTGCACTCTTTTATTAAAGTTATCTTGCTTAACAATAAAGATATCAAATTCTTCTAAGCATTGATCAGGAGGTTTAGAGTAAGAAATATCACCTTCATCAAAGTGTTGGAGAGAGTGTACCTCAATAGTGGATGAGTAGGGAATAGGCTTACATAATTCTTCTATAGGAGGTAAATTCTTGACATCTGCAGCTTTAATTCCCTTCTCCTTAAGACATTTCTTAGCTTCCTTCATCACTTCATCGTTTAATTCAATAACTCCCCTCTTCTTTGATGATGGAATAGGCGCAGGAATAGATGGTTCAGGTACAATTACTTCAGGTATAGCCGGTTCAGGAGGAGTCCAATCTTCATAGTTCTTGCTTATTTTAGCCATTAATTCCTCAGCTTCCTTAGGAGTCCTATTCCTGAAAACACAATCAGCACAACTAACTAGGTATGTCCTAGATTCTTCAGTTAGTCCATTATAAAATATATCAAGAAGCTCATTCTTAGGTAATGGACTTCCAGCATGTGCATGAATCAAAGCACAAAACCTTGCCCAAGATTCGGGCAATACCTCTTTTTCTCCCTATTTAAAATCAAAAAGTTCCTGCAAAATAGCATGTTTAGCACTAGGAGGAAAATATTTCTGCAGGAAAGTACTAATCAAGCACTCAGGGCTATCAATAGATCTAGGAGGTAAATTACTAAACCAAGTTTTAGCTTCTCCTTTCAGTGAAAAGGGGAAAATCTTGGCAACAAAGTAAGTACGCATCTTAATATCATCAGAAAACAAGCCATTCATGGTAGAAAGTTCATTCATATGTGCTACCGCACTTTCATTCTTAGTCCCACAAAAAGGTTCTTTCTCGACAATAGCTATGTAAGATAGATCAAGAGAGAAATCATAATGTTCATCTATAATGTTTATGGGAGAAGCAGCAAACTTAGCAGTAGGAGCCAATTTGGGTCTAATAGTACGCCTCTCAAGGAGACTCTTAGCAGCGCTCCTATCATGGGTGTTTTTACATTCTTTAATAAATTCATCGGTCATCTCAACATAACCATCTTCAATATCATAACTTTCACTAGACTCAGGTGAACTAACAGGTGTAGTAGTGTCTTCATTAGGAGTTTCAGTATTTCCAGCTATAGTTCTAGCAATCATAGCATCTAGGAAAGGACCTAATGAACCACTCTTATCAAGCATAGTAGAAGCAGCATCATAAGCATCAAAAGTTTCAGATTCAGCAGTAGTAGTAGTGTGTGTAGCATGTGTATGTGGTGGTGTAACGAGCTTACTTATAACAGATGGTGAATCAAGAGCCGTAGAGGTGTTCAGAACCGTACCTCTTCTTGTAGTGGATGGTAAAATAGGAAACTTGCCATCACGAGACTTACCCATGATGGATGGATAGCAGCGAACAATAGAGAATCCAAGTGAACTTGATAAATAAAGCTATGCTCCCCGGCAACGGCGCCAGAAAATAGTCTTGATGACCCACAAGTATAGGAGGTGTATCGCAGTATTTTCGAGGGAAGTGAAACCAAATTTATTGATTCGACACAAGGGAGCCAAAGAATATTTATAAGCCTTAACAACTGAGTTGTCAATTCAGCTGCACCTGGAAACAATCTTGCTCACAGCAGTTTATCAGTAGCAACAGTTTTGTAGTAGGAATAGCAAAGTAACAACAGTAGTAAAGCAAAGACAGCAGTAACAATAGCAGTAAACAGTGGGATTCAAGTGCGGTAGGCATAGGGATGGATGGACGGGTGTTGCATGGACAAGACAATTCACATAGCAATCAGAACATAGGGCAATTGCAGATAAATAAGATAAAGCATCCAAGTACTAGATAATCCTAGGCATGTGTTCCATATATAGTCATACGTGCTCCCAATGAGAACTTGCACAACATCTTTTGTCCTGCCAGCCCGTTTGCAGCGGGGCCTCAAGGGAACTACTGGCAATTAAGGTGCTCCTTTTAATAGAGCACCAGAGCAAAGCATTAACACTCTAACACATGTGATCCTCACATCAAAGCCATTCCCTCCGGTTATCCTGATTTCTGTCACTTCGGGGCCATTGGTTCCGGACAACAATGTGTGTATACAACTTGCAGATAAGACCATAAACAATACTATCATAATGAATCAATAACATGTTCAGATCTGAAATCATGACACTCGGGCCCTAGTGACAAGCATTAAGCACAACAAGTCGCAACAAAGTCATAAAGCACTAACAAAAGATACTAGGCACCATGCCCTAACAATATGATGCCATTACATGAACGATCTCATCCAATCCCTACCATCCCCATAGCCTATAGCGGGGGATTACTCACTCATAGATGGGGGAAACATGGATGGTCGATGGAGAAGTGATGGTGATGATGATGGCGATGATCTCCAATTCCCCGTCCCAGCAGGGTGCCAGAATGGAGTTTCTGGTGCTATTTCGTGGAATCTGATGGTGGAGGCCGAGCGGAACTCCTTCTGGAAAAATGTCGAACCCCCCGAAGTTTTTAAGTCAGAAGGCTACTTATAGGCGAAGAGGGAGACCAGGGGGTGCTGGGGCCACCACCCACCTGGCGTGGCTTGGCAGCCAGCAGTGGTGTGGCCACCAGCTCTTCTCCGCCTCGTATTCAGCTCTGAGTCTTCGGGTGAAATAGGATTTTTGGCATATTTTCTCGGATTTTTTCTAATAGTTGGTTTTCTGCACAAAAAGTAGACACCAAGCCAATTCTGCTGAAAATAGCGTCAGTCCGTGTTAGTTGTATCCAAATCACACAAGTATAGAGGAGAAACAATAGCAAAAGTGTTCGGGAAAGTAGATACGTTTTGGACGTATCACCTACTCTTCTTATTCTTTTTGAGATCAACCTCTTCTCTTGAGTCTACTATCTCAGCATCTTAATCTTATTGTTTATTTTTATCTCTTGCTACTTCTTCTTTTTTATCTTTAGAAGTATCATGCTCTCTTTTTTAAGCTTCGTAATCAATATCATCTTGAGGATCCACAAGGTCCTCTTCTTCTTGCCTCATTTTTTGAGTCTCTTTTGCCTTGCGGGCTTGTTCTTCTTGATACCAAGGGGTCCCCTGGGGTTCCTGTGTCTCCGTACCACGTCAAGTGACAATGTTAGTAGAAACAATATTGTAATTAAAATTACCTTGGTATAAAATAAGAGCTTGAGTTTCAACTATCTGATCACATTGAGTTTTAACCATACTCAAGTATTTATCCAAATGCCTAGTGGCATGTCCTAAGTCATCAAAGACTTCAGTTAATTCTTTTATATTCTTTTCTTGAATCGTTATACGTTTATAATATTTCTCACAGAACTGATTTTTTTGATATCTAAACCTTTGCATTACAAGATTTATTTCATCTTCTATAACAAAGCTTGAAGAATAGCAACTTTATTTTCTTCAACAAGTTCCGTTGCTATTCTTTTTTCTTTCATGGACTTCTTAACTTTAGGCATAAGTTCTTGGGGTATATGAAACATACCTTTTTGTGTTTAACATCCTCAATAGGATTAAATTGTTCATTGTTGAAGGATCTTACCTCAAAATGTTTTATGCATTCTAGCAACGTCAAGTTGCAAATAGTTTCTCCTACAGATAAGTCAATCATTTCTTTTCTATCTTCATTAAGCCCATTATAAAAAAATTGGATAATTAAATGCTCATGGAAAACATTATTTGGGACTTCCATAATCATTCCATAAAATCTATTCCATGCTTGATAAAAGTTTTCTCCAATTGTTTGAAGAAAGTTTGTAATGATGTGCTTAATCGGCATGATTTTAGTAAACGAGCAGTAAGTTGGAAAGATTGCATCTGAGTATTTATGCATAAATACTCAGATGCAATCTTTCCAACTTTTTGTAATGTGATTGGGTAATGATTGTAACCAAGTAAAAGCATTATCTTTTAGAGACCAGCAAAGAAGTTTAAGGAGTACAAACTCTATTGGTAGACTTGCTGGTTTAAGAGTAGCACAAAGGTCATAGACCTTTGTCAAATTATTACTAGGATCTTCCTCTTCTTTTTCTATGAAAGCAATTTCTTTCATCATATAAATTAGTTCAGGATATATTTCAAATTCCTATCTTTCAAGATCAGGACAAAGAATAGGCATTTTTATTAAGTGCCTAGATGCATTACCACATTCTCCCAATGGTAGCTCGGGCTCTTAGGCCCCCTTGGTGATGCTTAAGTCTACCATCAAAGGATCAAACTATTCATGTCTATATTACGTGAGTTAGAAAATCTTTCAGTAAATTCTAGGCATCTTTTAGTTGGAATACAGTCAATATATGGAGGTAAATAAGTTCTTCTAGAACGACTAGTACCTCTATCTTCAACGGAGATCATGGATGGTGTCAACAGTCACTTATGTCAAGAAATAACACTTAGCGCTTAGCTCCCCGGCAACGGCGCCAGAAAATAGCTTGATGGCATGCAAGTGCATAGGTTCGTCAGAGCATGTTTTCGCCGAAGTATTAATTCCTGTTTTTATATCGATCCCAATAAGGAGCCTAGGTAAGTGTCTTTATGAGGTGTTTCCGTCGTACTCAAGATGTCACCTGTCTTGAGTGAATTGATTGTAATTGTTGAAGGTGGAAGGGGTGAGTGAATAATAGAAGAAACTTGTTGAAAGGAAAAAAGCAAGAATTAAATAACATAAAAATAAAGGTGAGAAAAGTATTCAAGGTTCCTAGAGATGAGAAGTTAGGAGCGGAGAGAAACAGTTCATGGTAATAGTGAAGGTGCTAGATGAATAAGATGGAATAAGTGATTGTGATATTTCTTATTTATAAGTGAGTAGGCAAGCAACCCATATATCGACAAGGAGACCTCATGGCCAATTCTTCCCAGTCCCAATGATCCATCTACATGTTACCATACTAATGATCAGCACATTTTAAGGTCTTCCGACCGGATCAAGGCTTTAATCTTGATGGTCCCTTGTTGTCCTCAAGTAGTACTCGCTCCTCATTGATATCGGCCGTGTCACTCCAGGGTTGTCGATTCACTAGCATACAATTTCATACCTATGAGATCTCTAGATCATGTTACCTGGGCCCTTAAATTGGATAACAAGCGTTAGGCAAACATAGATATTCATTCTCTCAATTTAATAAAGACTACAACAATCACAAATGGATGAAATTAAAGAAGGCACAACACATCTTACCAATCTCCTACATCTCCTACGCCTATGGGGATTTACTCAGACATGAGAGGAAGACAGATCAAAGGCATAATTGTATTGCAAATGGAAATCATCACAAAGTTACCATAGCAAGCCACAATACCGTTTGAAGATCGAATCAAATAAAAACCAAGGTGGATCAAAGTATCAAACCCTAATCTTACAAGTGCCAATCTCTCTCTATATATATGTACAAATGGGTATGATGGTGGAGTGAATGGTTTTGAGGCTAGGGATCGTCGAAGAATGAGACGGTGTTCTTCTCCTTCTCCATATCTGATCTCTCCTCTTCTGGATGTGTTTGTGGCGGTTGTGTTGTGTTTTTCATCATCTCCTCTTCATGAAAGTTGCTTGTGTTGATACAATGGAGCTGGCGGCAGGACGTATGGGCAGAGAGTACGCGCGCATCCGACCGTACCAGTGGTCGTTGTGCGCTCAGAATGCTTCTGATGAATGGGGCTCCAAATGGGGATTTGTTTATTTAGGTGTAATTAGCCCATAAATGCCATTAGATCTTCCAAAAAGGTTCATTGCCTGAAACCATCACAAGAAACCAAGGTTTCACTAGTTGCGATGTTAACATTAGTGAAAAGGGTAAACTTCAGTGAAATCCAGCAATAAACAAGAGGAAAAACAATGATAAAAAGTGTTGAAATTTGGATCTATCAATAGGCCCAAAATGACATCTAAACTAATTGGACTCTAAAAAGGATACAACTGGTTCGAACTGATCTGAACATGGCTAGACACTCCGGTCGGCACAGGACGGACTATCCGGTGTGGCCGTATTCCGGATGATTAGGACGGGTACTCCGGTCTTAGTCCCTCATCATCCTCCCCTTCTTCAAAAAGGCATTGTCCTCAACACCAGAAGGCCATCTCCAGAACGTGGTGCAGATTAGCAACATCGCCACTCTTCATCTTCAAGCCTCGCTAGTCTTCCACACCTCATCCTCCTACTCGACTAGCTATCTTCATGCCTTTCTCGCCTTCCATGCCTCATCCTACCTCTCGGCTTGCTTGACTTGATACTGCCCTTGTTGCTCTTTTGTCATCGACACCATCAACCTGACCGAGACACAAGCATCCTCCAACTGCAACTGACGGTATACCATACATATCACCCATAATAGACAGAACAAATTCCTGTATGACATGGATCCAAATAAGCCGAATACACATGAGTATGCATTCAACTAAAACAAGTTTTCGTAGACTATTTAACGATATCCGTAGAAATGCTTCATGAACTAGTAGAAAAAAATTGGTGTGACTCCTGTGAACCGCTGCCCACGTCCACGTACTTCCTCTCCTGCAACTTAGTCTGCTGGAAAACTAATCGGTATTGGCCCAACTTAGGCCCACCGGATACTCCGGTCGGTACACACTGGACACTCCGGTCTGCGTCAGTCGAATTTGAATGGTCGCGAATTTCTTCCTGGACTCCACACACACCACCATAGAAACGGATATGGGATGATCGCCTTATTCTCCCTTGATTCTTCTGGCCACCTCTGCACGAACAAAGGCCTCCTAGATCTTCACCAACAGTATGGCGATGGATTACCCAAAGGTACCCACTGCAAATCGAGCAAAAACAGATGAACAACAAACCAATCTGCATCGTGATCAACTTAGGGCTCTGATACCAAGATGATATGGGGTGGTTTGGTCTAATGTTTCATGATAGACCTCCTGGTCCAATGGATCTGATAGATCTCCCAATCACATGAGAGGAAATACGTAACCTGGAGATTAGGGAATGCCAATCTTGCGAGCAACTCGACAACAAACGACAAACCTCACGCCGGGATAGACACGCCAAAGCTCGACAACCCTCGACAATTCGAGGACCTTCGTGCACACACGATTACTCTTGACAATTCAAGAACTCTCTTGTCTTTATTCATGGATAACTGGACGAATGTCCGAGACGCTGTTACACACGCCGATCCTAGAGGGACAGTGATAATATGAACTTCAAGTTCTACATTATTCTGAATAAACTCAAAGCTAACCTAAACCCTAACCGACTTACTCCTTTATATAAGAAACCTGAACCTAGTCGGTTGGACAGGCCCAAAACGACATCTAAACTAATTGGACTCTAAACAAGATACAACAGGTTCGGACTGATCCGAACACAGTAGGACACCCCGGTCGGCCCAAGACGGACTATCCGGTGTGGCTGGATATTCTGGGATGATTAGGCCGGATATTCTAGTCTTGGTCCCTCATCAAATAGGTTAGAAGAGAGCATATACTATTAATCAACAGTAAGTTCATAGAGAGAGCACCATGAGGAGTAGAAAGAGTGTAACAGAGATAATCTCAAAAGGATTCAGACAACTAACTAACATGCAAAAATTCAATTGCTGAATTTGGTTCCACATGAGCATCACTACACTGTATCTCATAACCAATATCACTAGACATTCTAAACATACTAGTAACAACATCAGTTCAATAACGGCTACCATTGGGTGTAGTTAATCAACCTATTTGTCTTCAATCATGAAGCAATAGAGAGTGAGTGTAAGTACAGAGAGGAGATATGAGATAGAGGGAAAAAGAAGATAAAATGAGGTGAAGGGGGAAACTTACATGTGATCCTCGCTAGGTGATTAAAGAGGTCAAGATGGTGCCTATGGCACGGAGGCACCGGGAGCACCGTAGTGTTCAACTCGCCCCGAGCCACGCCAACAGTTGCACCATGTCGATGAAAGATGGCAGTGGTAGACGACCTCCATGGCATCCCATGTCACCACTAATTCAACCCCATAACCACTGGAGCCACTGAATAACTAACGCAACGGAGACCAGAATTCTACCCATAGGGATGGGGCCAAAGAGGGCGCTAAAGGTGGCAATAATAAAATAGACGTGGATGGTGGGGTGTAGCGTCGAGTGGCGCATCGCCCGCTACTAGCGACGGTGGCCAAGATGGTTGGATCTGGCCGTGGCAGCACGGCAACAGCGGCAGCGACTCTAGCATCGCAAGGGCACACATGACAGGGACAAGGAGGTACGGTGCGGTCAGTTTGACCGATCTAGACCGACTGGAATGGTCTGGCTGGGTTATACCTAGTCAAGTCTGACCAGTGGGCCCTAGTTTTTATTTTTTATTCAAGGAAAATGATAAAACAAATTCCGGTAATTCTAAATGGAGAAATAAAAATCCACAAAAATGCTTAAAAAATATCATTTTAGTTATACCTAATATTCTAGTATCTCAGAAAAATGCAAAATTGGATTTTTCATAAGGATTTTATAATCTAAATATTATGTCTTATTATAAGACTTTAAAATAGATTAAATATTATCTTAACATATTAAAAATATCATAAAAATATATTTTGGTCCAATAAATATTGTATTATTTTATAAAATCACTACTTATGAAATTCTAAGCAAAATTAGAATTATTAAAAATTAAGGCTATAAAAAGGGATTATTAAATCCATTTATTATATTTAAAGAAAAGGAAAATACTTTCTATATAACTTATAAATAAAAAAACTATTTAAGTTTTTTAAACTAATTATAATTTATTTAAGTACATAAAGTTAGTTTAGTACTGGATAAATTATAAATAATCAATAGTATTATTTTAGAACCATTAATCACTTAATCACCATTCATCAAAAAAATAGAGGATGTTTATTTAAAACGATCAAAGAAAGTTTTTAAGAATTAAAAAGTAATATTAATTTCTTAATAATAAATTATTGCATCTATTTTTTATTGCCAAAGGATTCCACATAGTTAGAGAAGTAATAAAATACAACTCAAATGGAAGTAATGCTTTTTATTCATTAAATAATATTTTCTTCAAAAGTTATTCTTTTAAAATACATCACACATAAACTTTAATGGCTCCTTTAAGTCTCAAAGTGAATACCCAATTCTAAACTTGTAAGACATTTCCTAAAACCATCACAAACTTAATAAGAACTGCAATGCAGGAACCAATGTAAAAGGACCACCCATTCTAAAGAAAGCACCACAACTCAACAAATACTAAGCCAACAAAGTTTATTTTGGGGTTTAGGGTATAATGCAAATGCATCACATATCTTATGCATAATACCATATTGCTTATTTATACATTATTCCTTATGGGACCGATGATGTTGTTTCATATTTGGATTTATATCGACTAGAAGACCTTGATTGCATAATATTATAGTCAAAATGGAAAGTTCATACTTGCTTATGTTATTTGATTATTTTATATCAAGTAGTTGCACTCTACTATTGTTATCACCTGCATTTTGAAAAGAATGGCAGAAAATACTATTTTCATAATAATAAGACTTACTTGTTATCGCCCCGAGTGGTGGTAACCTAGTATGGTAAAATGGAACCATGGTATGATGTATGTGGTTGATGGAGGTTTCATTCACACAGGAATGTATCATCTAGGATTTAATAACCAATATTATTAGTGAGTCTGGCACTATATATTATGCGTTAACCATAAGATCTAGAATGGGATAAGAAAGTTAGCTGGATCTTCTTCCTTTCACATGTTAATGGACCACTTTATTGTGGCGTTGTAGATTTCTTGAAGAGGATCCAACATATGGGTGGGACCCCTTAATTCCCCCACGATACTTGGGGTCTATGAGGGTCTGTAAGGGGTTATCAGAGGTAGGTTCTGCCATTTTGATGGGGGATACTAGGGGCTGGTTTTTTTTATAGATTTTGGTGGACATATAGGGTCGTGATCGTCTTGGATCATCGATTAGGCCCCACACCAAAGGAAGTGTGGATGTGAAAGATCGATCGATTATGCAACAAGGATTTGGTCTCTTATTGGTAAAGCAACATATCTCTACAGAGTATGAAAAAAGTATGACATGTTATTCTCTGCTCTAGAAAGGAGCTACATACACAGCAGGAAATGAACACAGTAAAGTTCTAGTAAACCTATGAAGGCTGATAGACATAGATTTTTAGAATAAAAGCAACCTTTAGAAGAAATGTTTACAGAAAACTTGCATAGCTTTAGATCTATGGTCTATGGCTATATATAGTGCATCAAACAGTCCACTTTAGTGAACTTTATGAGTACGCACGTAATCAACTGTATCTTCTTAACATTTTCTAGATTTCAAAGTTACTGAAGACATCATCAAACCAAATAAGTTGCAGCTGAGAATTACTACAAACTACCAAAGTTACCAAGTGCAGATAGTGGAGCCAACAACTATCCATCATGGTGAAGATAGAGCTTCAAGTAGATAGAAGTTCAATCCTAAAAAATAGAACCTATTCTATAGCGGTAATTGAAAGCCTAATAGAATTGAGGGTAGACTTAATCTTAGGTTAGTCTACGAGTTGTTATTTCTATTTTTATTTTAGTCTTTATTCTACTCATTATACTGAGGAGGCTTTTCTGGATCTTCTGTAATGATCTTAGAGTAGTCACTTGTAATATTGTGGACCCGCGCACTAACAAAATACCCCCATCGTCAGCACTCTTGTGGGACGTGCACAAGAAAAAGGTACCAGCAAAAGTTGGTTAGCCAGTGGAACCATTTGGTCATGATGTTGAATTTATCGCCACGGTTGTGCCATTTGTAGCGTTATTTAGCACGGTAATCCATATTTGTTGCGTCCCACCATCGATTTCCCTATTCCCACCCCACTTGTCGTTTTTCCCACCATTCTTTTTGCTGGTCCCGCTAAGATTTTGAATGGCCCGCATGAAATCATATTGTAGCGCCCCTCCATAGGCATTTCTATCGCTGTCCCCTTTGCAAATTACCCATTCCACTCGACAATAAACCCTTGACACCATCGACACCGATCGAATACGGCCAGAAGTGACTCCCTTTTGCCGCCTCCTGCCTCGGTCGCTGCCTCCGCCTTCCCTCCACCATGCATCCCCGATGTCGCCTAGGTCATTAGTAAGTCTTCCTTGCTTACACAACTCTGTGTCCATTTCCCTTTACTACCAATACCATATGTGCCTTCGGCATGGCTCAATCTATTCCCATCGTTTTTCCTAGATTATGTTAGATGGAACGAGGAGAAAAGAGAAAGGCCTCTTCGCAGCAGCAAGAACCCCCGCCCCTGGCTACAAAACCATAATATGAAAAGCAAGGGATGAAAACCATAGAAGCAAACAATGCAAGGATCAGGTAGCAGAATTTTGCACACAGGTTCCTCATACGGCCAACCTCTAACAAAGAACCAATTGTTCTTAAAGAGAACATGGTTAGAGCAGAGGTGTGTATTCATTATGAAGATGCTCATTGTCTGGCTATCCATATTATTCGCCATCTTCTTGAAAGCGATGAAGAATTCATTAAATTTCCCATGTAACTATTGAGTTGGTTCCTATAAAAACAGATGTGTACTTGTAAAATGGTTGTGACTCGAAGTTTTTGATGAAAATATAATGCAGTTTTTTGTCGAAGCTTTTTGCGCCAAGTACTTTTTACACGAGACCTTTTTGTTAGCCTGCTACTGGTTAGGCTAAAGCAACTATTTGGGTCATGGCGTTTCGAGTGTTTTGGCGCTCAAAGTTTATTAGTTTTTAGCGATGTCGCCCCAAGTATCAGGTGCATTTGTGCTAAGATTAGTTAACGCAACCCCCAAGTATCGGGTGTACTTGACTAAGCTAGCTTGGCGAAGCCCGCGAGTATTAGGCATATTGCGATGATAAATTGATACATCCCCCGAGTGTCGGGTACAATGAATAATGAAATTTGAAAATGAGACTTAGTTTGAGAGAACTTAGCTTTATTATTGTCGAATATGGAGATACATGTTTTAGCATGATCGTCGGGTCGTAGGCCTTACTGTAAGAAAATACGAGTTTGAGCTAAGTAGTCTGGCCATAAGCCTTATTGAACACAAGATGCGGAAAATAAAAAATCCTAGGCGTAGAAACGTCGCAGTTGCGCAACGTTCCACGGACTGGAGTACTTGACTCTTGTCTTGTTGTCCTGGAGGCAATATTCTTCCCCAGGGATCACTTCTGTAACGATGTAGAGTCATTTCCATGGTTACTCTAGCTTGGGGTGGCCATCCTGCTTGAGGCAAAGGACCATGTGCCCTATGTTGAAGGACCTGGGATGTAGTTCGACAGTTATGATAGTTGCGCCGGTTCTACTGGTATATTGCCAATCCGGTGAGTGTGATGTCTCGGGATTCATCGAGTGCACCAACATCGTATTCGATTGCCTCTATGGAGGCGGCTTCATCGTATGAAGTGACTCGTGGAGCCTCATGGGTTATTTCTATTAGAAGCACGGCCTCAGCTCCGCGGACTAGGAAGAAAGGTATTTCATGCATAGCAGTATTTGGAGTTGTTAGTAGGATCCACAAGATGAAGGGTAGTTCGTCTACCCAAGTGCTTTTTTCTCTTTCGACTGGTGCCAAGAGTCTTTTATTGATGCCGCTCCACATGAGCCCATTGGCCTTCTGCACATGGTCGTTAGTTTGTGGGTGGGAAACCGATGCGTAGTTTAGTTGTATGCCCATCGCTTTATAGTAATCATGGAACTCCCCCGAGGTGAAGTTGGATCCATTGTCTGTGATGATGTTGTGCGGCACCAAAGCGGAAAACAATCAACTTTATGAAGTTTACGGCTGATGTAGCGCCTTGGCTCGTAACATGCATTGTCTTTATCCACTTGGTGAATTTTTTGACTACGACGAGCAGAAAGACGTGTCCGCCGGGAGATGATCTATGGACCTTTCCTACCATATCGAGTCCCCACAGGGCGAACTACCAATCCAAGGGGATGGGAGCCAGCTCAGCCGTGGGTGCGTGCGGTTTTGTGGCAAATCGCTGGCATGCCTCGCACGTGCATACGATGTCCTTAGCGTACTGGACCATTGTGAGCTAGTAAAATCCTGCTTGGAAGGACTTTGCTGCTATTGCTCGGGTGTTGGCATGATGGTCGCATACTCCCTCGTGGATGTCCTTGAGGATTATTACCCCTTCTTTGGGTGTGACGCATCTTTGGAGGACGCCCGATATACTCCGTTTGTTCAGTTGTCCTTTTACAATCTGAAAGCTTTGGAGCGACGGGTTATCCTTCGTGCTTCGATTGTGTCGTGAGTTTGTTGTTCACGTTGTAAGCCAAGTACGGTTGTATCCAAGTGAGCTCAATCATCATGACGTCTTCGGGTTCTTCAACGTCCTCGGGCTCTAGTGCGGTCTCCGAGTCAGCTTGTGGTTTCACCCCTTTGCGCCTTTTCGGCTCCTTGTCATCTGCGTCTTTTTTGACTTTGATGGATCGCTCGCTGATTTTCTCCTAGAACACTCCTGGTGGTATGGGTAGGCAGAGGGAGCCGATATTTGCCAGATCACCGGCTTCCTCGTTGCTCCCCCTGCTAATGTGGGAGACCTGGCACCCGTCAAAGTGGCCCTCCATGATATTGTTCATGTCACAGTATGTGATCATGTTGTCGATGATGGCATCGCAATTGTTCATTACTTGTTGTGCAATGAGGTTTGAGTCACCGAAGATTCTGAGGTGAGTTGCACCGCATGCCTTTCTATGCGCATGTCATGCAATAGGGCCTCGTATTCTGCCTCATTGTTGGATGCGTCCGGGAAGCTCATCCGAAATATGTACCGCATCTTATCTCCATGTGGCGACACCAGTATGACACTAATGCCTGCTCCCTCTGTTCTTGGATCCGTCAAAGTAAATGGTCCAAGCACTCGAGAGATCTGGCGGACCCACACTTTGGAGTTCCAAGCACTCCGTGATGAAATCATGTAGTACCTGAGACTTTATTGTTTTGCGTTTCTCGTACGTGATGTCTCGAGGGGATAACTCAATTCCCCAAAGAGAGACACGCCGTATTTCTTCAGAATTGTTGAGGATGTTAGATAGGTGGGATCATCTATACCTAATAATAAAGAAAGGAGTATTTCTTCTTTTCCTATACTTTTTATGACTTTTTTCTCCTGACAGTTTAAGGATATTACCCATCATGCCACCCATAAGTCATAAGGTAACTGTTCGTTATTTATTTCTTTCTTTATTTACAACTCGAGGCGCGGTGAACGTACGCCTCCGGCTTGTCCACGTTTGCTGCATGAGCACGTTGAACAAGGAGACCAGGATGACGTTGCTGTTAGCGTCATCTGTTAGAGACTCACAGATCTACACCACCCACCGGAGCTCGCCGAACACCAGCAACGACACGTCCTGGCGGCCGCGGCCACTTCTCTCCTGATCGGAGGCGATCACTGATTCTTTTTTGGTTCGCTACATCGTACGTGTGCAGCACCAGCAGCGACACGCCCCAGCGGCCGCTGCTCTCCTGATCGGAGGCGGTCACTGATTCTTTTTCGGCTCTCTATGTCGTACGTGTGTAGTGTAGGGCACCGTGTGCTATTCTGCCTCGTGCGGATGGCCAATCGCTACTGCAAGTCTGCAACTACGTATGTTGGTTCTTAAGCTCACGAGTGGTGGCAATATATTGTTGTACTAGAGATCGATAGATACCACTGGTGAAAGTGATAAAGAGTGGAAATTAAGAACAAAGACGGTTCGACGTCAGAGTCCAAATGTTATGACTTCCTTTTTGTTCCTTTCCTTTTTGTTCCTTTGTACTTTTTTAACGAACAAATTACATATAGGACTACAATACTTTGTCGTGTCTCACTTGATCGGTGGGCATCAGTAGCCCTTGTCTCGTGATTGGTTTTTCACATGTTTACTTTCGCTGGTCACCAGGGACAGCCGGAAACCAGGTTTGCGTACTACCCTCGTCGTCCTAACTATACACACGCTTCTTTCATCTCGTTTTTTTCTTTCATCAAGGATCGAACTGTTGGTCCGGGAGACTGGCTAGCAGGCGAGGCCATGACCAGCCGTCGAGATGAGAGGACAAAGGAGGGGTGGCGGAGCATGTACTGTGCTTCGGTCGGGAATTGGATGGCGTGCGGCTGTCAGTAGGACCAGCTTGCTCCAGACGGTGGTGTTAGAGTATATTTGTATATTGTAGTTTTCCCATATGTTAGGGGTTTCCTGTATATTTGCACCTGTACATGTACTATATATTCTGGCCTTTTGGCCATCTGGTAATATAAGATCTATTACCCTAACATGGTATCAGAGCCGTAAGGCTTTTCTTTTCTCTTCTCTCGCCGCCCGCCTCAAAGACTCGCCGCCGCCCTCGCCTGCCTCGCCGCCGTCTGCCACACCTGCCGCCGCCTCCTCTCCCGCCGTCGCCGGCCGCCCTCGTCGCCGGCCACTCCCGCCGCCACCGCCGCCTCCTCGTCCCGCCATCGCAGGCCGCCCCCGCCGCCAAGGTAGAGGTGGCGGTGGCTAGGAAAAAAGCATGGCGGTGGGCGCTAGGTGCGGCGTCGGAGGTCGCGCATTGAGGTGAAGCCTGAGGACGACCAATGACGGAGGTGTCGATCGCTCCTAGGACTCGAACACACTCACAAGCACACATGCGCGAAGCCCAACGCACGCACACATGTCCCGGGTTTGAAAAAATCGGCATGCACCCACCGCATTAGGCGTATGCAAAGACAATACGTTTGTGCTTTTTTAGGGAAGTCGGTACGAGTGTACAAATCATATCAATATAGGTAGTGGAAATAGTTTCTTTGTTCCAGCATAGCTCCGTAGCTGGTGTGAATAGGTTTGGCCAAGATAATAAAAGTATCCAGCTCGAGACCGCTGTTGTGAGGCAAGACAAAAATTTCTCCACGCGTACTGGATCGATATTCCCGGTGCAACGTACAAGCATTTTTGCTAGTTAATCACTAATATTGGGTGTGTATTTTTCGTACCCGGCAGTGCTACCATACTATTTAAATAACACAAAGAATAGGAAAACTTATAACATAAAGATATTTGAATATGTCGTCCGGACTAGCCTAGTACTTACCGAACTTAATTCGGAAGCCATCGAAACAGTCTCTCACTGGACTAACATAAAAAGAATAGCCACCGGACTAGCCCACAAGCAAATAATTCTCACCAAAGTTTATCGGAGTAGCCATTTGGAAGAGTTTCTCACCGATTTAGCTCAAAAAATAAGAAACACGATATTTGTGAAAATGAAGAGATAAATCAAAGCGAAAGAATCGAAACAAGTCTAAGTTTAAGCAAATTGGATACAAGAATATGAAGTCCAATAAAAACAAACAATCACACGTTCACACAACGGACAAGTATAAAAAACAAGGGTTCATCATGCACTTATCTTAACCTCGATGGTCAATAGAAGATACTTCTGAATAAACAGACTAGCTTCGCAACTGAGGGCGACAACAAAACAGTTCTACCACCAGCGACAATGTACTCCAAGGCCTAGATGAAACAACCATTGGACACCATGATGTGCAACTGTACCAGAACAAAATAGAGACAATAACGACTAGAACTTGCTAGCATCAATTAGGTCACAGATTTGCAAACAATAAATTATCGGGAGTTAGTGGGACTACACATTTTTGCAAGGAAGCAGATTTATATATACTAGCACAAATGCTAAAAAATTAATATTTTCTGAGTATGTCGGCATGATCCAAAATTTTCCCGTAAGTCCATCGACTCATAACCTTGGCCCCAGTTTTTCCTCTTATCTTAATCTTTAGCTATTTTTATTGTATCTACTCTTTTATACAGTACTTCATAAGAAACATGTTGGTACGTTGCAACGGGAGTGAAAAAATTACAATAATTATTCCCCTGGCCTCTCTGCTCGTTGTTCCTCCCGTCGCCCTCCCCTCGATCCCGCTCGCGTCGCTAGCCATCGCCACCCTCGTCCCCCTGCGCGCCTCCCTCCAGCTTGCCCGAGCTTCCGCGAGCGCCATAGCCGGCAGGAGCCCAGGATTCCTGGCGCCGCTTCTACCATCCCCTCTTCAGCGCCGCCGTGGATGTCGTCGGTCGCCCTCCTCTTTGCCCCGCTATAGGTCGTCGCCGCCTCCCTTGCTGGCCTTGCCCGAGCTCGCTCAAGGCCGTGCCCCCGCGAGCCCCTCCGTCACGCGCCTCCTCTACCTCCCCTCTACAGCGACCTCGCCTCCGGCCGCCATGGGTCCCGCCTCGTCCTTGCCCCGTCTCGACCCGCTCATCTTCGAGCAATGCCCTCCCCCTGAGCTTCCTCCGCTGCCTCCCTCGTCGCCCCGTCTCTCCTAGCCGTCCTTGCTCAGAGCCCCGGCGTCCTCCACCCCGATGTTCGTCGTCGCGCCTGCAGACCCTCCCATCCGCCACTCCCTCCAGCACACCTCCGAGCACCGCCGTGCCCTGCCACCAAGAACAGTTCCGCGCAGCTCCATGTCGTCATCATGTGCCTCAGCAACAGGCTGGTGCTCTGCCTCGCCTCCCTGCCACGATCTCCTCTCTGCACCGCCCAGTGCCACCCGCTGTAGCTCGCCCAGACCTCCTTTGCGCGTCCTTGCCGTGTGGTGCCCCAACCAGTACCTACACGCATGTAAGCTGTTCACGCTATACGTCGTCTTGCCTCCTCTTCCCTTCCCCTCACACGTGTCCACCCTCCCCTCCTCACTCGCAAGCCACCTCTCCTCCCTTCGCTCAGGCGATGCAACGGCTCATGGGCAGAGAAAGGCAGGTTGCGAGTGGCTGCGGCGGCTCCACTCAGGCAGGCGTGAAGGGGCTAAGTCGGCCAGTAGTGGCCACCAAGAACTTCATGGCGGATGCGGCATGCGTTGGCACAGAGCAGTTTTGCTCGGGGGAGTCTCGCAGCTTCCGCGCACCATGCTTGCGCAGGCAGCAGCGGACAGACTAGGCTAGGTCGATGGGAGAAAAGAAAAAGAAAATAACGTTCCGTGGAATTGGTGGGTAATAATCAATTTTGTGGGAGCGTAAAAAAAGTTCTAAAAACTGGTTGATAGAAGCATTATGTACTTTATTATTATAGGAAACATGCCCGCGCGTTGCGGCTGGAGAAAAAGAATCCCGTAATGTAACACCCTCGAATCGGCCCTATGCAAGTTTTAGCGATTCCCGCCAAATCCGCATAGAAACGATTCAAAGATATCCACCAGACACTTGCGTGCGGGTGGGAAACGAAGTAATATCATTACACAATAGTTCACGATAGAACCCACAGAACATATATATACAACAGCGACTCAACGAGACAAGAATATATATAGACAATATAAAGATCCAAATCATCTTGAAAATGATACACATCCGAGTACGGATAAGAAGCAAATGGAGCTAAGAGCCCTAAAGAATAATCAATGGTGTCCATAACCTTGCCCGGGACAAGCGGGAAGGGTAACCCAGCTAACGACGTCGATCTCAAACCTGCTAAAACAAAAGGGGTGCCGTCAAAGGGCAAAGGAAAAGGAGAGCGGTCAGTACTGAGGCCAGTACATGGTGAGTCTAGAATTCGGCGGCTCTCGCCTACATAGGTATGATGAGCTGAAGCGGCAGTGAAGCATGCACTAAACAACATATAGAGACTCGGCTCAACTGTCAGCTATCAGAGAGGGATAAGAAAGACCTATTCGGAACCAATCTAATACTAACACCAATCATACCCTTCCTGGTATTTCCCCCTCGAGGAAGTCCTTCCGAGGAAAACTCACACAGTTGGCAGTTTTATTCATTCTTTCCATGGTGGTTATCCAACTTACTATTCATATCAGATACAAGTCAAATTATAATAGTAAACTTTAGTTATAGTTGTCTATGATCGAGAAACTATGCTCCAAGTTGTCCATAACCGTGGACACAACTTTTCAAAAAGATTTAACCCTGCAGGGATGCACTAAAGTTTTCACACGCACTTCAACCTTTTTTGCCAAATCAATTAACATACTTCTATCGGTATGTTGGCGGGGCTTCGGACATGACGGTTTCCCAGACCCAAAGCAAGTAGAGGGGGTCCACCCGAAAGAGCTACCCGTACGAGGTTGTGTGGACTTGTCACGGGAGCAGAGACCATAGACAGAGTGTCACACCTACGCAACAGTAATAAACGCTCATCGAGCAATAGGTAATAAACAAGACATACATGGCATAAGTACAATAGGTAACGTATAAAGCCCAAACTAGTTTGTGGCCTTCAGTACAGTACTTTGATATCAGGTAATTAGCCGATAGGGGTGCCCAGACACCCCACATGTGGTTAGTGTGCTCAGTTTCTGAACAGGTGTCAAGAACTCGGGTCCTAGGTGGACACAAATGGGCGGGTAAAAACCAAATAATATCTATTACCCATTGGTGCATCTGCATTATATCTAATTTCAGCATTTTAATTGATAAGCATAATGAAAACCATGATCATCTCCATCATTAATTATATGCCAACCTTCCAACAATGCTAGAACAACAACGACGCGAAGCAGGACCTGAACAAGCAACTACGACTCGCAAGGCCAACTGTCTATCAATCAACGGGTAATAGGATGTGTATAAGTGGTGCACGGAAACTAAAGCATCACAACACGAATAGCCATAGATTAATAGGAGGAACTAAAGACTATAAATGCAAAATAGATAGAAAGGGGAGAATGCTCGCCTGGGAAACATTGCTGAATATGCATATCCGAAGGACTTGTCGATACTCACATCAACTCAACGGCCTAATCCGCAAAGAACCAAAGCACTAAAAGAAACACCAAATGCACTATTTAATACTACGGCAGAAGAACGGGCATGATGCATGTATGATGCATGACATGGCAACGATCCGATGCAATTAGACAATATTAAGCGTAACCGGGTCCCGACAATTAATTAGATGGTTCAAGGTGTTTAGATACCCCGCAATTTAAATGTTGTATGAACAAGCTAAACATGGCACCGGTTCGCTACACAGATTTAAATGAAGCCAATATAAGACTAGAATAGCTCACATATAGTCTTCATATTTAATTATTAGGTGGATCGACAAAGAAGCCCCAAACAAATGAACATGTATGCGAGTATGGATGATTTCATATGCAACAAGTTTATATGGCATTTTATAAAATAGAGGCTAGGAAAGGGGATCACACATTAGGGTCGGGGGACTTGGGGTTCCGAAAGATCGGGCTCGGCTTCGGACTCCGGAAGATCTTCGGGGTTCGGCGGGATCGGTCTTCAGGTCTAGGTTCGAGGTCTTTGGTTCCAAGACGACGATCTTGTCGTTTCATGTCGAAGGCCCTGGGGTTCCGTGAAGTAGAACTTGCGTCGAGGGGTCTTCAGGTACCACCACATGATCCCTCTGTTCAGCTTCAAAAACGAGTTTGGCCCTTCAGTGACCACGCTTCAACGATGGCAACCAACAGACCTAGCCGGATCTAACCCACACGAGCACGGAAACACATCCATACGACAGTGTATTCATACACAGCTTGAGGGTACCGAATCCAAAGGCAGGAACAAGGAGGCGTGCGTGAAGGCGAGGTGGATGTGAAGGTACCAACGGTGCGGACAAAAACATGTGGCCATGGTACGGTCAGAGCCGGGGCTCAGGGCGCAATTGAGCTGGGCCGGGGATTGGGGCGCGGATCAGCGACGGTGGCACTGGCTGCGAGGGGGCCGGTCGCATGGAAGAGGACAAGCGACGGAGCTAGGCGAGCTTGCGGGCGAGGGTGGCGAGCAGCACCAGCGAAGAGGACGATGCAGCATGGGGTCAGCAGCAGGGGAAGGGTGATGGCGGAGTTCCAGTTGGAGGCGGGTCGAGGCGTCGAGGACGATGACGTGTGCATGGTCGGGTGACGCGGCTCGAGGCTACAGGGGTGCGGAAAGGCGGTGACGAGCGGTTGGGGACGGCGCTGACGCGGGGCCGAGCTCAGACGGAGGGAGAGCGAGCTCCTGTCGACGGTGAAAAGGACGACCGGGGGCGGGCCTCGCATAGGTGGCGACCTTGAGAGGCGGCGGATCAGAACCAAGGCGAGCAGAGGGGTAGCCCTAGGTTGAGGAAGGGGCCATGGCGGTGGCGCCTAGAGCAGAAAGGAGGGGATCGGCGCCGGCGGCGCCTTGGCGGTTTCGATCGGGGAAGGGGGAAGGTGCCAGGGTTGGTGAGGAGGTACGGAGAGGCGAGGTCGAGCGCACGGGCGGCACGCTCATAGGCGGGAGGGACGTGCAGAGGGTGGCAAGGAGACGCAGAGTAGGCGGCGTTGTCAGTAGCGAGAGAGAGGCATGGCAGGAGGCGTGCGGAGCAGAGAGAAGGTGGGTGGGACCCGCATGCGGTTGGTGGCAAGCAAAGTCGTGTGAGGGGCGTGTATGTGATGTGCTACACGCCGGGGCGTGTTTGCGGTGTGGCGGCGGTGGTTGCTGGGGTGGGACTAGGTGGGATTAGGTAGGATAGAGTTAGGGTTTGGTCTAGAGGTGGTCGACTAGGCTTTTGGGCCTGGCTGGCTGCCTTCCAAAAATAATATAAGTTTTATTTATTCATTTATAAGACTATTATAATTAATTTTAGACAAATAAAATATCTAGGTAGACCCATAGTTTTCATTTGAAGTAAAGACGGGATATTTAGAAAACAAAGATAGGCTTTTCAAAAATAGTTTTAGGCAAAAATATGTATGATGACATGACGATGCTCAAATGCAATATGGCATGATGACATGAGCATGCGGTCATGATGATGCACAAAACAGAAACATCAAGCGATTTTCTAGTAGTGGTTTTACCGGGGTGTTACAATTGGACACCACTAACAATGGATCTCGCCCTCGAGATCCGCCTCATGGTACGGGGAAGAAAGCTGATGATCGGACTGCTTCATGTAGATCCTCGTGACACCACTAACAAAGATTTTTGCTCCTTCTTCAAATTGACGACAGCACCAACAAGGGGTCGTTGCTCACGTCCATCGAGAGAGCACTCCGGATAAACAAAGGACAAAGGTAGAGCTCTCAAAAGGTAAGGCCACCGCTAACTTATGGGGAAAGAGTAAAATTGCATTGTTCCACCGATTCAATGTACAAAAGCGAATGATAAGAGTAGGGGTATGGTCGCCACTCCATCTCGCACTCAAAGCATTACTATGTACATGAATAGAAGAATTATGCAATCAACCCTCGGAATCAGACTAAAGATCTTGACAAATAGCGCTTGGAAACAAAGGAGTGATGCGGCTCCAATGTAGATGATGTCGACGTGTCGGAAATCACCGGAAGATACAAAGAACAAATTTAATGAATTTTAGGTCACTTGAATGGGTACACAAAGGAAGGTTCCTCAGATAGCATGCAGACTAGATGCAAAACACTGTTACAAAAAGGAAGGAATCAAAATCCTGGAGCTACGATGGAAACCCAACCACGAGAATTCCTAGAATTAAGAAGAAGGTAAGAGAAAAGATTCAAAACACGTAAAGTTAAGAGGAGAATAACATAGAGGTAAGGAGTAAAAGCATACTTAATTAGATCTATCCAACCGATTTTGCAAAATAGTTTTGACACTCTATATCTTCCGTTAGCTAGGTTATCTTAGAGGCTGGACCAGTGGGGTATCGAAATTGTTGAGCTCTGATACCACTTTGTAACACCCTCGAATCGGTCCTATGCAAGTTTTAGAGATTCCCGCCAAACCTACATAGAAACGATTCAAAGATGCCCACCAGGCACTTGCGTGCGGGTGAAAAACAAAGTAATATCATTACACAATAGTTCACGATGGAACCAACAGAACATATATATACAACAGCGACTCAGTGAGTCAAGAATAGATATATACAATACAGAGATCCAAATCACCTTGAAAACGATACACATCCGAGTACGGATAAGAAAAAAATGGGGCTAAGAGCCCTGAAGAATAACCAATGGCGTCCATAACCCTGTCTAGGCCAAGCCGAAAGGGTAACCCTGCTAACGACGTCGATCTCAAACCTACTAAAACAAAAGGGGTGCCGACAAAGGTCAAAGTAAAAGGAGAGCGGTTAGTACTGAGGCTAGTACACGGCGAGTCTACAATTCAGCAGCTCTCGCCTACATAGGTATGGTGGGCTGAAGCGGCAGCGAAGCATGCACTAAACAACCTATAGAGACTCGGTTCAACTGTCGGCTATCAGAGAGGGATAAGAAAGACCTATTCAGAACCAACTTGATACTAACACCACCCTTCCTAGCATTTCCCCCTCGAGACCAACGAGGAAGTCTTTCCGAGGACAACTCACACAGTTGGCAGTTTTATTCATTCTTTCCATGGTGGTTATCCAATTTACTATTCATATCAGATACAAGTCAAATTATAACAGTAAACTTTAGTTATAGTTGTATATGATCGAGAAACTATGCTCCAAGTCATCCATAACCGCGGACACGGTTTTTTGAAAAGATTTAACCCTGCAGGGGTGCACCAAAGTTTCCACACGCACTTCAACCATTTTTGCCAGATCAATTAACATACTTCCATCAGTATGTCGGCGGGCTTCGGACACGACGCTTTCCCAGAACCAAAGCAAGTACATGGGGGCCACCCGAAATAGCTACCCGTATGAGGTATAGCTAATCCTCCTCGTACGGACCCTGAGGTTGCGTGGACTTGTCACGCGAGCAGAGATCATAGACAATACATTCTCGTGACAGACTGTCGCACCTACGCAACAGTAATAAACGCTCATCGAGCAACAGGTGATAAACATGGCATACATGGCATAAGTACAGTAGATAACATATAAAGTCTAAACTAGTTTGTGGCCCCCAGTACAGTACTTTGAAATCAGGTAATCAGCCGATAGGGGTGCCCAGACACCCCACATGTGGTTAGCGCGCTCAGTCTCGGAACAGGTATTAAGAACTCGGGTCATAGGTGAACACAAGTGGGCGGGTAAAAACCAAATAAATCTATTACCCACCGGTGCCTCTGCATTATATCTAATTCTAGCATTTTAATTGATAAGCATAATGAAAACCATGATCATCTCCACCATTAATTATGTGCCAACCACCCAACAACGATGGAACAACAACGACGCGAAGCAGCAACTGAGCAAGCAACTACAACTCGCAAGGCCGACTGTCTATCAATAAACAGGATAGGATGTGTCCAAGGCAATATAGAGGCTACAAAGAATATAAATGGTGCACGGAAACTAAAGCATCGCAACACGGATAGCCATAGATCAACAGGAGGAAGTAAAGATTGTAAATGCAAAATAGGTAGAAAGAGGGAGAATGCTCGACTGGGAAACACTACTCAAGATACATATCCGAAGGACTTGTCGATACTCGCATCAACTCAACGGCCTAATCCGTGAAGAACCAAAGCACTAAAAGAAACACCAAATACACTTTTTAATACTACGATAGAAGAACGGGCATGATGCGTGTATGATGCATGACACGGCAACGATCCGATGCAATTAGACAATATTAAGCGGAACCGGGTCCCAACAATTAATTAGACGGTTCAAGGTGTTTAGATACCCTGCAATTTAAATATTGTATTAACAAGCAAAACATGGCACTGGTTCACTACACAAATTTAAATGGAGCCAATATAAGACTAGAATAGCCCGCATATAGTCTCCATATTTAATTATTAGGTTGATCGACAAAGCAGCCCCAAACAAATAAACATGTATGCAAGTATGGATGATTTCATATGCAATAAGTTTATATGGCATTTTATAAAATAGAGGCTCGGAAAGGGGATCACACATTAGGGTCGGAGGACTTGGGGTTCCGAAAGATCGCGCTCGGCTTCGGACTCCGGAAGATCTTCGGGGTTCGGCGGGATCGGTCTTCAGGTCTAGGTTCGGGGTCTTCGGTTCCAAGACGATGATCTTGTCGTTCCGTGTCGAAGGCCCTGGGTTCCGTGAAGTAGAACTTGCATCGGGGGGTCTTCAGGTACCACCACATGATCCCTCTGTTTAACTTCGAAAACGAGTTTGGCCCTTCAGTGACCTCGCTTCAACGGTGACAACCAACAGACCTGGCCGGATCTAACCCACACGATCACGGAAACACATCCATACGCGAGCGTATTCATACACAACTAGAGGGTACCAAACCCAAAGGCAGGAACAAGGAGGTGTGCGTGAAGGCGAGGTCGATGTGCAGGTACCACTAGTGTGGACAAAAACATGCGGCCACGGTACGGTCAGGGCCGGGGCTCAGGGCGCGGTGGAACTGGGTCGGGGATTGGGGCGTGGACCGGCAACGGTGGCGCTGGCTGCGAGGGTGGCCGGCCGCGTGGAAGAGGACAAGCGGCGGGGCTAGGCGAGCTTGTGGGTGATGGTGGCGAGCAGCGCTAGTGGAGAGGGCGATGTGGCATGGGGTTGGCAGCAGGGGGAGGGTGATGGCGGAGTTCCAGCCGGAGGCGGGTCGAGGCGTCGAGGACGACGACGTGGTCGTGGTCGGGCGGCGCGGCTCGAGGCTGCAGGGGCACAGAAAGGCGGTGACGAACGGTTGGGGACGGCGCTGGTGTGGGGCCGAGCTCCGGTGGAGGGTGGGCGAGCTCCTGTCGGCGGTGAAAAGGACGACCAGGGGCGAGCCTCGCGCAAGCGGCGACCTTGAGAGGCGGCGGATCGGAACCGAGGCGAGCAGAGGGGCAGCCCTAGGTCGGGGAAGGGGCCATGGCGGCGGTGCCTAGAGCAGAGAGGAGGGGATCGGCGCCGGTGGTTCCTTGGCGATTTCAATCGGGGAAGGGGGAAGGAGCCAGGGTTGGTGAGGAGAGACGGAGAGGCGAGTCCGGGCGCACGGGTAGCACGCTCGCAGGCGGGAGGGACGTGCATAGGGCGGCGAGGAGACGCAGAGCAGGCGGCATTGTTGGTAGCGAGAGAGAGGCGGGGCAGGAGGCGTGCGGGGCAGAGAGAAGGTGGGTGGGACCCGCATGCGGTTGGTGGCGAGCAAAGTCGCATGAGTGGCGCGTACGTGGTGTGCTACACGTTGGGGCGTGTTTGCTGTGTGGCGGAGGTGGTTGTTGGGGTGGGACTAGGTGGGATTAGGTAGGATAGAGTTAGGGTTTGGTCTGGAGGTGGTAGGCTAGGCTTTTGGGCTGGCTGACTACCTTCCAAAAATAATATAAATTTTATTTATTCATTTATAAGACTATTGTAATTAGTTTTTAGACAAATAAAATATTTAGGTAGACCCATAGTTTTCATTTGAAGTAAAGACATGATATTTAGAAAACAAAGATAAGCTTTTCAAAAATAGTTTTAGGCAAAAAATATGTATGATGACATGACGATGCTCAAATACAATGTGGCATGATGACATGAGCATGCGGTCATGACGATGCATAAAATAGAAACACCAAGCGATTTTCATATAGTGGTTTTACCGGGGTGTTACACGTAACACACGAATTCATAAAATCGACTAACAAGATTAATTGTGGATAGCATCTGAGAACGACAAATCAATGTAATTAGAAAAAAAAAAGATCGACTAGATTTAGCTAGCAAAAAGGCATGCAATAATTTGGAAAATTGGGTGGTATTAATTTAGAAAGTGGAGTTCCAGTTAAAAAAATGTAAAAACTGTGACATCATACTTGGACGGCTTTCGTCCACTAATTTTTTTAGCTTTCTCACATAGTGTTTTCAGCTGCCAACTTATGTTTATATGCCAACTTAGTGTAACTCAGTAGAAGACCAAACAATTCAGGCACCAGGTAGACTCCAAACCCATCCATGATCCCACGACGACATAAGTTCTTTTGTGGTACCCTCAAATGAATAATAGCCCTTTATTTTAGTGCATCTAAAGGCCCTTAACAATCTATACTAGTGTTAAAAAAGAGACTAGTATAATTTATATTAGTGTGTAAATTGGGATCGTTGGTTAGACAGGCCATAGTCGGGCCCCTCTCAAACGGTTCTTCCAGCCCAGGTTAGGAAAAACAGCGAAGGCCGCCTCCCTCGCGTCGCTTTCAAGCTGAGAATGGAGTTAAATCCTCCCAAATCCAGTCCACAGAAGTTACCAAATTAAAATGTGTGACAACCCGTTTGCTGGTTCAGCAGCCGAATATGAAGACGAGGATAATCACCAATGATCACGATCAAGCCGGCCATGCTAAAATGCTTCATTAGCGCACGTTGTGGGTTGGATTTTCCACCAGATTCAGGTCGTCAGACATTTGAGTAGAATTAAAATGCTTCATTAGCGATATACGCTGGTCGCTGGGACACCATCACACTGGCTGCGGGCAGCTGCCCGCTGGGTGTTGCTAGTTGCTAGCTCTGGTAAGCTAACAATAGCTCATTTGCTTGTACTGCTACGTCCAAGTGAATTACAATGCCACACAAAAATATTATGAATAAAATATGTGCATGAAATATTCCCAAAAAATAACATTAATCTTGATGCCATCTTCAGCAACTCACAAGACAGAATATCTAGTACAGTGGATACTAGGTGTCTAATTTTCATCAGTACAAATATTTTCTATACAGAACATTTTTTTCAGAACAAACTGGAGATAAAATAAACTAGACCTAAAGCATCTCCATACATAGGCGACGACGAGGTGGAAAATTAGGAGGAACCGAGACCTGAAAACAACAAGTAAACCATTCATTTAGATCATAAATCATCATTGCATAATAATCACTTGGTTGTGCAAGCAACGAAGTTCAGAAATCATACATCATCAAATTCAAAACCGGGATCAAGTTCGGACGAGGTGGATAAAAAAACTGGCATTTTTACTGGAACGAACTCCCCCCATATATACCTGTAGAAGCTCTCTACATTGCAGAAAGTATGATGATTCAGAAAATGAATTTGATGGAGAAGGTGCATTGTTCTGCACGTTATGTAATGCCGAGGTACACTCACATATGTGGATGTTTAAGTTTGAACTGTTTAACTGCCCATGTATCAGATTTTATCAATGGGCCTTATCAGCTTAGTCTGCTGCACGAACTTAGAAGTGAAAAACTGAAAACTAGTACTGTCAGATCTTGCCAATTTACAAAATAAAACAGGAGTCCAGAGCCTAACTAGAAGCAAGTCGATTACCTATTAACCTCCACCAAATTGACAGAACTCTACAAGCAAAGAGAAGGAGGAACGAACTCCCCCACTACGTGTAGAAGCTTTCTACATGGGCGTTCTAATACTGAAGAGATTTAGCTGCTAGAGATAAATATATAAATAACTTGGTACAGAAAATTACTACATATATGAAATCTTCTACCAGGAAGAAGGAATTATTTTACCACCGACATGGTGTATCATCTATAACTGCCCAAGCTTCGTAATACAATACTAGTATTTCTCAGAAGTTTAATCTACGAATCTGGATACCTCATCTTCAAATGTACTACTGCCACGTTAGTTATGACTTGACATTGACACTTGAGAACATGGTCTCCATGATAATAATGGCCACAGTAGAGAGCAACTGTCGAAGCCTTTTGCCCCATAGTCCACTCCAGTAAGTTGCATCTTTCTGCTACTTTACTTAATTAATTCAGGCTCCAACAATTTATTATGAAGCAATTGTTATGTACGAAACTTCAGATTAATTCCTATGATGAAAGTAATTCCCTGCACCTCGTCAAATTCAGAGTTCAGACTGCATGTTCTTCAGATAACAACAACATTATACTAACCTCATGCGAAGAAAACTGCGCCAAGGGCGTCATGCGGGTCGGCGTCGGTGACGGCTCTGTCGGAGCTAGGGTTTGGCGACGTGTGGATGAATGTGGAGGCAACCTCCTGTTTGTAGGTGGCAGCGGCGTGCACGCGGACTTGGAGAGCGTAGAGAGGGTTGGCGGCGGCGCTATTGCGGGGAGGCGATTGGCGGCGGCGCTAGTGCGGGAGGCGATTGGCGGCGGCGCTAGTGCGGGGGATGAATGTGGAGGCGACCTCCTATTTGTAGGTGGCGGCGGCGTGCACACGGACTTGGAGAGCGTAGAGAGGGTTGGCGGTGGCGCTATTGCGGGGATGCGGGTGGCAGCGGCGCTAGTGCGGGGAGGCGATTGGCGGCGGCGCTAGTGCGGGGGATGAATGTGGAGGCGACCTCCTGTTTGTAGGTGGTGGCGGCGTGCACGCGGACTTGGAGAGCGTAGAGAGGGTTGGCGGCGGCTCTATTGTGGGGAGGCGATTGGCGGCGGCGCTAGTGCGGGGAGGCAGCGGCGTTCTGTTCGTCGAGTTCGTCGGCAGATTTTTTTTTATCAATCATCCAAATCTTGTTCAATTTTGTTCGTCAACTACAAGCTAGGCCTTGTGGTTCCACTTTTTTTTTCACAAAGTTATAAGCTGGGCCTGTTGGACCGAATATTTCTCTACCGTTAGATCAAATTATATTAGTCTTATTTTAGTCTTATTTAAGGAGTAGTAAAAGGTACTATAAAACATGCCACGACATAATAGACTTCTCCTTATAAGTTGAATTGTAACCTTCTACCTGTGGCAAACAAAATAAAGATATCATCAACTAATAAACCGGTATCTATCTTCTCTTTGAGCTCTCAAGTAATTTGCAGACTATCATATTAATTAATAACTAAACAATAATATACACATTAGAATTAACATCACCCGAAGCAATGTATGTCTGGTGAAGGAAAAGTTGAGTGGTCTATGGAAAATCTTAGGCCCGCTTGGGAACTTTGGTTTAACTTTCCTCCTCCCGAGTCCCGACTGTTGGGCAGACATATCTTGTAGCCTCAAGAAAACCGACGTATCTGAGTACACCTCATATCTCCTCTGCCGTCTAGACTCACTTGTGGAAGCTCACGTCGATGGAGCAAGAGAAGATGTTGACATCGCCGTCTTGTGCCTGAATAAATGGTTCTTTGATCACATAGGTCAGCGACACCCGCCGGAGCTGCTGGAGCCGCTGCGCTGGTGTCCTCGAAGGAGGAGATGGGTGCGTATGGCATGCCGACGGCACGCGCGCGACTCAGTGATGGCAGCGGACACGGAGTCTTGTCGTCAATTAGCGCTGGTCGGCTTCTAGACAATGGCTAGCGACCTTGGCACACACGACGGGTTGGACGGCAGCTAGAGTGCAGCTTCCAAAATTCGGTGCCGTCGTAGAGCTCCTACTCCGTTGCGCTGCCACTGATTTCCTCCTTCTATTGTTTAGATTGGATTCCTCTGATTTCTTCCCTGTAACGTTTTGATCTCTCTTGTTTATATGTAATCTAGGCAATCGATTCCTGAGCCAAGCCTTAGGTGCGACGAAACAAAACCAAAACGGATCGTAACCAAGCACGACTTGGCAGTTGACGAACGATTGGTATACTATATTTTTTTGTGGAAGGGTAAAAAGTCTAAAAAAATGTTGGACCGCAAGAAATAATCCGTTATTTATTATTAGTATAGATATAGATAGGGAATAATGCATGTACGTTGCACCTGGCGTAAACCAAATTTTGCTCCAAAATTGTTCAGCCATCGTAACCCTACCCAACGGAAAGTCTAACAGAAGCGTCATTTGATTTTCTATATGTCAATTTGGAGGACCCTCTAAATTTTTTGCGATGTTTATTTGCATTAACATTTTGACGGACCCTCTAATTCTCAATCTCCAAATTCCATCTCTCTCTCTCTCTTTATTGTAGCTACCGGAACAATAGTACAACCTGAGTTTATTTTGCTATAAAAGCACCCCAACTATGAGCATTCCTTGTCGAGCATTCTTTTTTGAGATGTACCTTATATTTCTTCCATGTGCTATTTTCCACCGCATTTTCTTATACAGTTTTTAAGATGCAATTTTGGTCCTAGTTCGTCATATTTTTCAGATTCAATTAGCAAAGCACCCTGGCCTAATAAATAAAATGCGTGATGTTCAATCAACAATATTTTCTAGCACAGATACATGCAGTAGCTAGGTTAGCGTCAGACTGAGCAACACTACACTTATGAAATAATGCTACATAGCTCGAGCGAGCTGTTCAACGATACCAACACTCGAAAACTTGAAATAGTGCTAGTTTAGGATGGCTAGGATAGTTCGGAGCCAGAGGCGATCTTTCACATGGGGTTCTATATGGGAATTAACATGATGAGCGGGGAAGAATAAATGGGACGGGTGTGACGTTATTCGTGCATGCATGGGGTTTGTGTACTTGATGATAACGTGGGGTCCTGGTTCGAGAAGAACTCTCATGTCCCACAGCTTCCTTCACTGGTTTCAGCCCCGGTGCCGGCCTATGTCAATCTTATTAGACATGTCATATTGGTCATATACAATATGGTGTAGTACACCAATTGTATATGTACCAGGACTCTGTATTTGCCACGATAGGGGCTTTTCCTATCCAATATAACACGTAACCGAACCTCCGAGAGGAGGTATCGTTCCACCAACTAATCTAACATGGTATCAGGCCCCTCCCTTCCCTCCTAGCCGCCGCCGGTGCTCTCATCGCCGCCGCCGCTACACCACCGATCGGCCAGCCGATCATCTCACAAGATTCTCCCTCCACACCTCTACCAATTCCCCTATACAAAACCTCTCTTCTCTACAAATCCCAGGACCTATATAAAACCCTAGTTCCACATCCCGCCTAGCTCCTTCGCTCGCTTCTCTCTTCGATCGATCTGATGGCGACGCCATCCTCCGTCCCAGCTGCTTCGGCCCCTATTGGTGCGCCGCCCTCTACAAAACTTATCCGGGAGAATTTTTTGTACTGGCAGGCGCAGATTCTCCCCACACTTCGAGGTGCTCGGGTTATGGGACTTCTGGAAGGATCCGATTCGGCTCCACCTGAAACACTCGATGCTGAAGATGCTAACAAGCAAAAGATCTCAATTCCCAATCCTGCATATGATTCCTGGATTACAAGGGATCAATAAGTTGCCAGTTTTCTTATTAACTCTCTTTCCGAGGATGTTCTTCCACAGGTTTTTGGGCTTGCTCATGCTGCTGATGTTTGGCGTGCCCTTAAGGATCTTTATTCCTCGCAATCCAAGTCAAGGGTTTCTACTCTGCGTGGTGCACTCACCAATACCAAGAAGCTTGATATGACGGCTCAACAATATATCTCGAAGATGAAAGGTTTTGCATCTGAACTTGCTGCTGCTGGGAAGCCTGTTGATGAGGATGAACTAAAAGATTATATGCTCAATGGTTTGGATGGCACCTTTAATCCCCTTGTTGCTGCTATCAATGCTGCTCCGACGACGTCTCTCAGTGATGTGTGTTCTCAACTGCTGGCTGCTGAAAATCGGGACACCATGTTGCAATCAACCGGATAGTCTCCAGGTTCTTTCACCTCTTCAGTTAATGATGCTGCACGTTACACGCATTCGCCCTATGGGGGAGGACCTCCTCGGCCAACACAGCCGACATACCCCCCCCCCCCCAAGTAGCCGCCACAACCACCACCACCACAGCCGACATACCCCTATCAACAGCCGCCACAACCGTATGCCACACCATACCATCCACCTCCATATCCCCAGCCGCCTCACCCGTATGCCCCTGCCTATCCACAATACCATCCCCCACTACTGCCCTACCCTCCTACACCCTATGCCCCTACACCTTATACTCTTCCACCAGCTCCATATCGCCAGCCCCACCCATCGCCTGAATACTGTCCCCCACAGCATCAACCGCGTCCTGATCAGCCCCGGCCATCTTCCCAGGGACGGCGTCCCAAAGGGGGGCGCAAGGATAAAGGACGCGTGGCCTCTCCCTGGCAGGACGACATCTACTGCCAAATTTGTAAAAAGGAAGGGCATCCTGCAAATGAGTGTTGGTAGCGCTATGGTGATGATGATGATGATGATGACACTTCCAAGGAGAACAAGGGGCATATGGTGTAGATTCCAATTGGATCATGGACACTGGGGAAACAAATCATACCACAGGACAACTCAACAAACTTCAAATTCATGAGAACTACAATGGGCGTGATCAAGTTCACAATGCTAGTGGACAAGGTATGGAAATTGCTAATATTGGTCATTCTGTTTTGCACACCCCACATTGTTCCTTAAAACTCAATAGTATTCTTCATGTTCCTTCATCATCCATGAACTTGCTCTCTGCACATAAACTTGCTCTAGACAATAATGCCTTTATTGAAATTCACTCGTTCTTTTTCTTGATCAAGGACCAGGCCACGCAGCAAATCATGTTTAGAGGTCCGATCCTCTTGTTCCTGTTTCCATGGGGTCATCATCCAAGCATGCTCTTGTCACCATCAAGCCTTCATCCTCCACGTGGCATCGTTGTCTAGGGCACCCTTTGTAACATCCCAAAACTTTAATCCAAACTTATCAAGATCAAATCATCCAAAACTAGGGTTAACAAAAACTTTTCCAAATTTAAAATGAAAGCAATCATATGGGTATGCATTTAAAATAGGAGTTGTTTGAATTGCCATGATTGATTGATCCAATGCTTGTAAAATGTTTCTTAGGTGATTTAAACATCATCTACATCATTCCCAAACTTTTCCTAAAGAAAATCAAATAAAAAAGAATTAAAAGGAAGGAATGGTCATTTTGGCAAATTTAACTCTCATGCCTACTTTGGCTATTCCTAGTACTCAATTCTTAACAGAAACAATTCTTGATCTTTGCACCCCTTGCTAGTACACATAATGAGGTACCAAGGCCCACCTTTGGATCTGCTAAAAACATTATGTTAACTATTTTAAATGACAGTTTAAAATTGAATCTAATGCATATGCATAAATCACCCCTATTTCAAAAACCATCTATTTGAGCTCCACTTTCAAAACCCTTGCAGCCAGAGACTACCTATCACTAGTGGAGATCACTCAAAAATTTTGAACTCAAAATTCAAAACTTTTTCTCTTGCGGCCATTTCATCAAACACATGGCAGGCAGAATCAAACACAAATAGCTAGCTCACTGTTTCTATAGAGTTTAGCCACCCATTTGACCACAAAACACTCCCTCTGTCTCCACTTGATCAAACCATGCCATTACCACCCCAACCCCTACACCCTAGTGGCCAGGCCAAGCCATGCCGAGCACCAACTCGCCGGCCAACCTTGCCCTCACCCCAGCCGACCACCTCCTCCTTCCTCTCCATGTCTAGGAGGTAGCCAGCACCTCACCGCCCCTCTCTGTCCCCTGCCCGAGCCAAGTGCTGCCATGGACCACCGAGGAAAGCCCGCGCCCAGTGCCACCGCACCATGCCGATGCCGCCCGCAGAGCACGCTCTGTCATCCCAGCGTGCTGACAAAGACATCCATGTTCGCCGCCCAAAGCCTCACAGCCACCGCTCGCCGTGGACACCGCCGCTTCGGCCGCACAGAGCGCCACCTCGCCCAGACCGCGTACCACCGCCCCTACGGCCGCATTTAAGTCCTAGAGCACCGCCAGGGAACCGCCCATCGATCGCCACCCCCAGCCATGCCTCTAGCTCGCCGTAGCCATGTCGCCACCGTCGACCGCCCATCCCGCTCGGTCTCACCGTCGGGCCTATAAAAGGAGCCCTCCCCAGCCATTCTTCTCCACACCATTCCACTCCCCTCACCTCTCTGAACCTCACCCACCTCTAGCCGGAGCAAGTGGAGCAGCAGCTCACCGGAATTGGAACCGGAGCCGCCGCCTCCGGAGGAGAAGGGCGCCATTGATTTCGACCGTCCCAAGCTCCGCCGCAACCGCGCCTCGCCTCGCCGTCGTCTTCCACGTTGTTTGCTCGCCTCGCCGACCCTGCTGGAGCCCTTGTACGCCCCCAGTAGACCCCCACCGAGCCGCTAGGGTTTGAGCTCGCCGGCGACCTATTAAATCGTCGGCAGCGACCGTCGAATTGATCTCGCTTCTAATCGCACGGCCACAGCGCGCGTACCGTTTCGCGTGTTAAGTGTCGCTGACACGTGGGACCCCTCCTGTTAGCTGAGGCCCGCTCCATGGAGCACCACTGGGCCGGCCCATTTCTTTTCCCGCGCTAACCCATCCATTCAAATCTGGATTTTTCTTTTTAGTTAAATATAGTTTCTGTCCACTATTTCAAAATTCAATTCTGTGAGTTCGACTAATCCAAATAGCATGAAACAAATTTTTTTTGAAAGTTATTGAAATAATCTATCCAAGTCCGTTGGATTTATTTCAATTAGAGTTATAGATCTCTCCTAATAAAAATAACAAAACAGAAGCTTTTGCAACTTGCAACATTTTTATAAAATCAACCAAGTTAGCTTTTGAGTTGAGTCCAACTCTCAAAAATCACATTTCATCATATCTATCCAAATATGTAATAATATTAAGGTTTACATGCAATGACTTTAGACTAGTACCAAAATAATGCTATATAGGCATTTCTAGTCACTTTAAATCATTAAATAATGAACTTAAACTAAAGTAATATTGATCCAACATTTAAATCTCATTCCCACATGTTAGAATATGTGGTGAGGACATGTGTCCACATGCCCATATTTTGGTGGTGAATATTAAATTTTAGTTAAAATTTCAATGAGTAGAAATTACTTTTCTAAAATAAAAAGGTTGAAACTATTGAATTAAACTTGTGATGCTTGTGATGATAATAGATCATCAATTGTGTGTTTTAGAATGCTACTTAGCCTAGTTAAGTATTGTTTGGTGATTGTCTACTCCCTATGTATTTATAGACGCTAGTACCGACCAAACTTTCGAGGAGGAGGAGTTCTACCAAGAAGAAGAAGAAGAAGAAGAAGAAGAAAACTTCAACCACTGCACCAACTAAGGCAAGCTATTGTTAGCAGGCTAGATTTAAAACTAGATGGTTTAGCAAAGATGCCTTAAGCATGCTTTGATCACACCCCTTTAACTATTAGTACCCCAAGTATTATTGACAAGTTTTACCTCCCTTAGTTCACACAAAGTTCTTTACTTGTTTTGAAGGTAGCATAAGAAGTATAAAACTTGACCTACTTAGAAACCTTTAGATGTCATTCTATGGCATGAGATTGAAACCATCTTTTCCACCTTAGTGAATACTCTTAACTTAGTATTTTAGAATAGATCAAAAACTTGAGTCACTTTAGATGGGAACACTTGGTGAAAATGAATTGTGAAAACCTTGGAATGATGAGTCATTCTATTGAGATGGTTTGACATGTGTTGAGAGACACAACTGGTTTATGATGATGAAAATGATGAGGCATGAGCCTTAACCCCTTTTATAAAACTGATGGTTGGATTCGGATGCGATACCATTCCAAATTTACCGTACAACCACATTACCTGAATTGGGTAAGGCTTAGCTGGAAATTTATATGCATTAGTATTAGTTCCCTCACGGGAGAGGTTTGAGCTGAGGCTACCTCTCAATGATGTCCACCTATGCAGTGCCCAAGATGACTGATGGTCATGGTTGGGAGGCCATGCTCATAGGAGAGGTGCTTGTACTAGGGTGTGTAAAGGGAAGGTTATGTTTGATTATCAGCATACTAAGTATGATGATTCAGGTTATCCACAGCGGATGTATCGAATCTTGTGGTGAAAGTGTACCACCTCTGCAGTGTCAAACTATTGAATAGCGCGTCATGATTATGGACAGTTGGAATGGCCATACTGTTTTGTTGTCAGATGTTTTCTAAATAACTTGAAATGAATGATGAACTTTGACTTGACCACAACAGGGTTGTGTTGATGATAATAGCTTCCCAACTTAAGTGATTCTAGAACCTTATTTTATCTTTCTTTGCTTCTGAACTCAGCTTAGGTTTCAAACTTAACTTGATAGTTAACTTAGATTCAGTACTTTAACTTAGAATTATACTTCTTGCTAGTAGTAGTTTGCGAGTACTTAAAGAGTACTCATGGCTTTTGTCCCTGGCTATTATCATGGCCAGACTATGAAGGAGATTATCAAGATGATGGTCAGCAGGACGGCTATGATAACTAGGACTATCTGCCTTCGTCAGCATTGCATGTGCCCCTGAAGATGGACCCCACCGCTACGCTATCGTTTATTTCCGCTGCTTGTTGTATTAAAGACTGGATCATGAGATCCTTATTTGTGTAAAACCTTACGTATGGTTTGTAATGGATGATGTACTGTGATATCCAATCCGTTATGTCTCGCAAAAATGGTAATCCTGGGATTGCGAGATATGGCATAACGGGCATCTGGGATTAAAAATCCGGGTGTTGACACCCTTCGTCTTTTATTGTTCAGCAAGTTCTTAGAAAAAATAAGTTGTCTTATACTCCTGAAATAAATTCTTACATATGTGATCCATGCCAGCAAGCTAAGAGTCATCAGTTGCCATATCCTGTTTCCACTAGTGTTTCCACAGTTCCTTTGGAACAGATATTTTCTGATGTATGGGGACCTGCTCCTCCCTCTGTAAGCAAACATGCATACTATGTAAGCTTCATTGATGATTTTAGCAAATATACTTGGATCTACTTACTTAAGAGACGTTCTGATGTCTACCAAGTTTTCCTTGATTTCCAACAATATGTTGAACGACAGTTTGGTAGAAAAATCCTCACTATGCAAACTGACTAGGGTGGTGAGTATGAAAAACTTAATGGTTTCTTTCAACGAGTAGGCATTGTTCATCATGTTTCTTGCCCTCATGCTCATCAACAAAATGGCTCTGCAGAGCGCAAACATAGACACATTGTTGAGGTAGGACTTGCTCTTCTTTCAAACGCTTCTATGCCTCTCAAATATTGGGATGAAGCTTTCATTACAGCCACCTTTCTTATCAATTTATTGCCCACAAAAGTTCTAAATCTTGAGACCCCTACAGAAAAACTCCTACAAGTCAAACCACATTATGAGTCTCTTCGTGTTTTTGGTTGTGCCTGTTGGCTCAATCTTCGCCCCTACAATAAACACAAACTCTCTTTTCGCTTTAAATGTTGTGTTTTTCTTGGCTATAGTTTTCGTCATAAAGGAGTTAAATGCCTAGACACTACCACTGGTCGTGTTTATATTTCCCGTGATGTCGTGTTTGATGAGAATATTTTTCCCTTTGCATCCTTACATCCTAATGATGGTCGTCGGCTTCATGAAGAAATTCTTCTCTTTTCTTCTAATACATCCTCGGACGCTCAGGATAGGGGTGTGCATACTAATGATCATTATTTGTCAGTTATTCGTGTTGTTGACACTCTTCAGGTTGTTGCCGTTGAGCCTCCTCATACCGCCGATCAGCATCATGGGCAAAATTCTGAAGAAATCAGTACCATTGGCACATCAAATGATGAATCTACCAGTAATAATGAACCAATCGTTGGCAGCAGTAATAATGATCCTCCCGCATCTGCCTCGGATCCGACGCATGCAGATTCTCCCGCGCCCGCCTCGGGTCCGCCGCCAGCTGCTTCTCCCGCGCGCGGACGGCCGCGTCCACGGTTGATGTCTCCATCTGGGGCCCGCCGGTCGCTGTCCCCTGCTCCTGTTCCACGACATGCTGCGTCACCATCCCGCACGTCGCTGTCTCCTGACAGCTTCGACAGTGACGGGTCTAGCTCTCCTATTGGCCAGCACCGTACACAGGAGGTACACTCCGCAGGATCTTCTGCGGACTCTGTGCCCACACCGCCTCCTCCTATTGGCGTTCAGACACGGTTGCAAAAAGGTATTCACAATCCAAAAAAATACACTGATGGTACTATTCGATATGCATTGCTCACAACTACAGGTGAACCGAAAAATTTGAAAGAAGCTCTATCTGATGAGAACTGGAAGCACGCTATGGAGGAGGAGTATGATGCTTTAGTTCACAATAATACTTGGCATCTTGTTCCACCAAGTTCCAACAAAAATATTATTGACTGCAAATGGGTGTATCGAATTAAAAGAAATGCGGATGGCAGTATTGACAGAATAAAGCAAGGCTTGTTGCAAAAGGTTTCAAACAAAGGTATGGACTTGACTATGAGGATACTTTTAGTCCTGTTATTAAGGCTGCAACTATCAGATTAGTACTTTCTATATCTATTTCAAATGGATGGAGTTTACAGCAGCTAGATGTAAAGAATGTGTTTCTTCATGGTGTTCTGGAAGAGGAGGTTTATATGAAACAATCACCAGGTTTCCAGTCTTCCGCTACTCCAAATTATATTTGTAGACTTGATAAGGCCTTGTATGGATTGAAACAGGCTCCGAGAGCGTGGTACTCTCGTCTCAGTTCCAAGCTGTGCACTCTGGGGTTTCTTCCCTCCAAGGCTGACACATCCCTGTTTCTGTTCAAGAAAGTTGGCGTCACAATGTTCCTTCTTATTTATGTTGATGATATTATTGTGACCAGTTCTTCAGACTCTGCTATATCAGCTCTTTTACACAACCTTCGCACAGATTTTGCTCTCAAGGATCTTGGAGATTTGCATTTCTTTTTAGGACTTGAGGCTCATAAGAAAGGAAATGTTCTCTTGCTAAATCAGGAGAAATATGCTACTGACATCATCAAGCGTGTGGGTATGAGTCATTGTGCGCCATGTTCCACACCTCTGACAGTAGATGACAAGCTTTCTCTCAATATTGGCACGTTACTTGGACCAGAGGTATGAGATCCAGGCACATGGCTTAATAGGATTGATATATGTGAGATCCAGGCACATGGCTTAATAGGATTGATAGGATATCCATATCAACAAGTTGCAACTTCTTTTCCGGAAGCTCATTCGAAAAGAACTCTAAGGTTAAGCGTGCTTGGCCTAGAGCAATTCTAGGATGGGTGACCGACCGGGAAGTGGGTAACCGGGTGCGCACGAGTGAGGACAAAGTGCACAGAAAAGACTAGTATTGGTCTGTGGGGCCAGTCTAGATATCCTATTGTCGCTAGAGTGACATCCCGCCTGTGGAGTGGACGGGTGTTACAAGTGGTATCGAGCCGACCCTTGCGATTACACGGTGTAAAGTGGTCAATGGCGGGACATGTGGAGCATGGCGTGTGGCCCGGAGTGGACACGGCATGGCACATGTTTCAAGATCGGACGCACAGACGCGTGCCAAGAGGGAACGTTCCTGGGGTGTGCTTGATCGATGAGGGCATCGATCTTCTAAAGGGTGGGTGTATGTGAGATCCAGGTACATGGCTTAATAGGATTGATAGGATACCCATATCAACAAGTTGCAACTTCTTTCCTAAGCTCATTCAAAAGAACTCTAAGGTTAAGTGCTTGGCCTAGAGCAATTCTAGGATGGGTGACCGACCGAAGTGGGTAACTGCGCGCATTTGCAGTGAGGACAAAGTGCACAGAAAAGACTAGTATTGGTCTGTGGGGCCAGTCTAGATATCCTATTAAGCTGCTAGGAGTGACACCCCCCGGGCCCAGGAGTGGACGGGGTGTTACAAGAGGACAGCACTCAATACAGGAGCATTGTTGGAGCTCTTCAGTATCTTACTTTAACACGCCCAGATTTATGCTTTTCTGTTAATAAGGTTTGCCAATACCTTCATGCTCTAACCACAATTCATTGGACTGTTGTTAAGAGAATTTTGAGGTATATTCAGGGTACCAAACAGGTTGGTCTCACTTTTCAGCAGTCCTCCTCTACACTTCTTAGTGCTTATTCTGATGCAGATTGGGCAGGTGACCTCGATGATCGAAGGTCAACAGATGGGTTTGCTATATTTTTTTGGTCCTAATCTTATCTCTTGGAGTGCCAGAAAGGCTATCGCTCTCGCTCCAAAGACAGAGGCTGAATATAAAGCACTAGCAAATGCCACTGCTAAACTGATTTGGCTTGAAGCACTTGTTCGTGAACTTGGTATATCACTCGAGGAAAAACCATGTTTATGGTGTGATAACCTTGGTGCTACATATCTGTCTGCAAATCCAGTATTTCATGCTCGCACTAAGCATATTGAGATTGATATCTTTTTTGTTCGAGAACGAGTTGCCTCTAAGAAACTTGATGTCAGGTTTATCTCAAGCAAGGATCAGACTGTTGATGGCTTCACCAAGACTTTATGTTCTAAGAGTCTAGCTGAGTTTAAGCGTAATCTAAACCTCTCCCAGGTCAAGATTAAGGGGTATTAGACATGTAATATTGGTCATATACAATATGGTGTAGTACACCAATTGTATATGTACCAGGACTCTGTATTTGCCACGATAGGAGCTTTTCCTATCCAATATAACACGTAACCGAACCTCCGAGAGGAGGTATCGTTCCACCAACGAATCTAACACCTATCTTGGAAAATCTTGCTGACCTGCTCTGCCTCGTCGTCCCCTACGGCACGTTCTTTGAGTACCTCACAAACACAGTCATGATCAAGATCATCAAGAGACGGGCCAACGACACCCAACAGCGAATCGTCATGGTTGCGGTCGTGGACTCTGCCTTCGTGGCCGTCGACAGTGGCGTTGTCCAACCTCACCACCGATAAGGAACTACTCAATCTCAGTCTTGTTTGTGCTGGTCGCGGTGAGCCTGTTGTCCATGTTCGCCTACACCGCAGGCACGATACGTCTCGTGTCCGGCCGGGCCACCGCACCGACGGAGGAGGGCAATGCGGCCATGTACTCAGCAGTACATAAGCGTAATTTTTAGCATGATAACAGAAGAACGATACCCTTCATGGATAGTCCAGTACCCAAGCAAGCCCAAAATATTTGGACCATGCCAAGAAGCTGATCTGGGACATGACTTGGGATGGTTCAAGGTGGCCGGCCTACTCCAGCGTAGAGACATAGCTCGCTCTGCAAGATGAGCAGATGGCCGAGAATGCATGCACCGCCATGGCGTCCACCAACGACTCCGGCCGTCCAGCACCGCAGACGAGGTTGTGCGTACGATGATTCGATGTCAAACCTAGAGCTAACTCTGCAAGATGAACAGATGGCCGGGAATACATGCACCCGCCATGGTGTCCACCGATGACTCCGGCCATCGAGAACCGCAGGCGAGGTTGTGTGTACGATGATCCGATGTCGAGCCTCGAGCTCGCTCTGCAAGATGAGCAGATGGTCGGGAATGCATGCACCCGCCATGGCTTGCACCGACGAGTCCGGTTGTCCAGCACCGCAGGCGAGGTTGTGCGTACGATGATCCGACGTCGAACCTAGAGCTTGTTCTGCAAGATGAGCAGATGGCCGGGAATGAATGCACCCGCCATGGCGTCCACCGACGTCTCCGGCCATCCAGCAGGCAAGGTTGTGCGTATATGATGATCCGATCGAATGCGAGCCATGTGGGCACCATCCAGACTCCATCTCCCAGTGACGGCAAACGTCATAGTCGCCGCCCTTTGTTCTCTAGTTTTCTCGCGGTGGCGGCGACGATGGGTGTAGAGTAGATTAGAGTTTCGCTGCGTTTCTTTATACCAGGACAGGAGGAGGCGTGCTTTGTGCTGATTTCTTTTTCCTTCTCCTATCCTATCTGTACTCCATCGCTTCCAGGATCGTACGAAGGAAAACTTTCAAAGAAAAAACAACTCGGTGCGATGGAAGGCACCCCGGACCACAGTTGAAGGCGTAATTTGTACGAACGAAGAGAGGAAAGTTGCTTCTTTTATTATTACTAGCTGAATGCCCGTGCGTTGCTACGACACGACTACTTTATTATCTTGATGCCAATATCCACATGCAAATTTGTGTGGATAAAGAAGTAGCATTGTGGGTTGCTATGGATAGATAATTCTTCAACACATATTTTTAACAAAATATATTGATTCCTTTTATTGTTCTATATGAAAAATGACCTATTGAAACTTGTCTTTCTTACATCTCTAAATATCTAATGTTCACAAGATTCACCTTCAAATGGCCCGTGCATTGCTAGTGTAGTTTTTAATTTTAAAATTTAGACTATTGCATATTACGGACTTTCATGTAATCATCTAATTTTTGTGCAAAATAAATATGAAAATAAATTCTACCTGATATAAAATAAACTTTGTAAAATAATAATAAAATTTTGGACCAAAAAACCTGAGCTTCTTGGATTCACTGAGTGAAGAGCGACCTTCTATATTTTTATAGAGCGAACCGCCAATTTTGCACATACTCTCTCTGTTTTAAAATATAAGATGTTTTATATTTGTGAAAGAAGTGTATCTAGATTCTTTTAGTATGTAGGTTTATTTAGGTTTAGAGTGAATCTACACACTAAAAGAAGTTCAGATACACTCCATTCACAAAACTAAAACATCTTATATTTTAAAACGGGGAAGTACTTTATAGAGTGAAGCACGATATTATTTGTTTATAGGAGGAAGATGAAATACACTATCTGCAAAGTGTACCAGTAAAAGTGAAAAAAAAATCAAAGAGATGCACGATGCATGTGCGTGGTTGTTTGGGTAGAATTTCAGAACCAGCCCCACCTAGATTCAGTAGAAGGGACAACCGCGAGGCACAAATACTCCCAATTTAGATAGCCCAACCGTAAATTTCCATCGTCAAGCTAGCTACCATGCCAATCGGAGAACAACCGTGGCCAAATTTTTTTTTTCCAGAAAACACAAAGCAAAACGGAAAATTGATTTGCCTCCCCGTGCGACAGGTGCATGTGCCACTCGACAGCCTGTGTGCACCTCTTTGCTCACCCTCGCTGGTACGGATGCACGCACCAGTTCTTCCACCTGCTCTCTCCAGCGGCAACTACAGCTGCCTGTACCGGTTTAGACGACACCAGGCTCCGGCGTCCACACCGAGAGTGCGTCCACACTCGTCGAGCTTCCCCTCTCCGTCTTCAGTTGTGATGGTCGATGCTGGCCAGGAAGACGCTGTCGTAGAGGAGCAGGGGAGCGTGTAGCGACCGCATTGGGCCTCTGGTTCTTGGATGACCCAAGGTACTGCTCCAGCTCGGCTCAGGACGACATACGCGTAGCAGTGGGCTCATCGGTGCAAGAGCACGCTGGTGATATTCTCATGTACTGTACCCTGTCAGCCTAGCGGTTGCTGCTGGGTCAGTAGTAGAGTACCTCTCGAGGAAGGAGAAGAAGATGTAGATCAAGGCGCTTGATATGACGGTGGCGCACGTCGTCGAGGATGAGCTCCAGGAACAACGCTTGCGCGGGCGTCTTGATTGGATCCTCTCCGTCCCTGCTATATGGCCACCGCTGCTAACTCGATCGGCTCCGATCGAGGAAAGAATTGTTCTGACGATTGAGGAAAGAATTGTTCTGACGAACCGATGTAGGAGTGGACACCGATCGAGGAAAGAATTGTTCTGACGATCGAGGAAAGAATTGTTCTGACGAACCGATCTAAGAGTGGACACCGGCTCCGATGAGGGAAGAACTGTTGTGATGTACGTCTCCAAGGATGCCTCGGATCGGGACACTCGTCCCGAACCCAACCGGCCTGGTGCAACATATGACAGACACAAAATTGTGGGTTATGATTTTTTCACTAAGTGGTGTCCGGAATCTAGGGGCAAACTCGTCTAAATAAAAAGACGTACCATCAAAACCGTAATAGTAAAGAAGAGGGCAAACTCGTCCAAATAAAAAGACGTACCATCAAGACCATAAGCATTTTAATAGTAAAAAAGATTAGGTATAGGTATTAGGTATATATATTATGGACCAAACTACCCATCCGCCCATACCAGTGATTTGAAGGCTAAAGAAAACTACGTTTGTACCGGTACTAACCACATGTCCAAAACTATTGAACCGCTCGCTGGAAACAAAGGAACTACCAGAACAGCTAGGAGGCAAACCGATCGATAATGAGGACTACCTCTTGCGTGCGGCGTGGCGGCGACGGTGCTGCGTTGCCCCCGGGGTCTCCCCCGCCACCCCTCCTCGAGACCCCTCCCACATCACCCTCCCCCTCCGCCGTCGCCGGTGGTGTCACTGACCAAAGGGTGCGCGGCATGGCGGCGGAGGAGCGTCTGCTGATTGCGGCCATGAGTGGGAGGTGGCGTCCTCCTTTCCTCTGATCCATGGTGGCGCATGGTGTTGGCGGCCTGAGATCGCAGGGGTGGTGGTCGATCTTGACCTCCTTTGCATTGGCGACGAAGGAAGCGGCGCCAACGCGTCATCTGGGCGCCGGGACGGTGGCCTCGGGCATGGCTGCGACAACTTCCTCCTCTGGAGGTGGTTGGCCAAGTTGGGATCTGGTGTGGAGGATCTCGGGATCTCACACCGATCTCCGGTGGTGGATTTCTAGACGGCGTCGAGTTTGGAGGGGACATGACAGCCGGTGAAAACCGAGCCTTGACTCTGATCTTGGCGGACGATGGTGACGTCACTCGACATCGCTACCTGTTGGAGGCATCATCTTTGCTGGTGTCGTCACTTTACTCGAGTTGTTCCGGGGGAAACCCGAGATCTGGGTCTCCCGGATCAGATGATAGCGGCGCCTGGCGTCGGTTCCCCTCTTGAGGGCATCGTTTTTGGAACAGACGTCGGCTAGAGGTCATGTCCACTCCTGCTGCTCCGAGGGAAACCCTAATCTGGTTATCCGGATTAGGCAATGGCGGCGCTTTGGTGTCGCATTCTCTCTTGGGAGCTTTGCTTGTGGTGCAACACTGGATGGCAGAGGCTGGTGGTGGAGCGGCTTCATCTTGCACGGAGGCTCTATTGGAGATGTCAAGCCATGCCTAACCGCCAGGTGCTACGCTCAGTCATGCCTAGTGCGGTAGGTGCTACGGACGACAGATCTTCTAGAGGTCTCTAGCTGTGGTGGTTGGTTAGACTCGGCGGCATGGCGCAGAGAGGTCTCAGTGGCGATCGCACGTGCTTGTTGATGGATGTGCGCAGGGCGGTGGTGCCGTCTGGCGTCATGGCGACGTCGATGACAGGCCTTGCAAGGTCTTTGCATCGATCTCTCCTGAAGATGGGTTGGCGTAAGACGGCAATAGCAGGAGATTCAGCGTGCACGATGGTGTGAGCTACGGATCAGCTGGACCGTTTTGTGCTCCTGACCCGCCGTGGGGCGGTTTTCGGGACCTCCGGTATGTTGATAATGTGTTGGTGTTGCGGTTAGAGTGTTCTGACATGGCCACCCCTTCATCAAGTTGTTTTTAGAGAGGTGGAGCTTCAATAGATCTTTGTATTCTCTTTGTAAGGTTTCGTTGAATAATTAATAAAGCAGGTTGTGTCTATCTTTTTGATGCAGAGGCCGGAGGTAATACCTCCATTTCGAAAAGAAAAAAAAAACTCTTGCGCACCGCGTTCTCTTTGGAATATGTGGCCGGGACTCAAGCGAATATTCATCCAGCAACTTGAGATCCTTACTCACACCACGGTAATGGGATTGGGGATCTTGATGCGGCGGCGGAGAATACTGCGGGCTGACTAGGGCAGGGACATTGGGTGAGGAAATAGAAGCCGGTTCAACTGGGCTGGGCTTTATATTTATTTGTTTTTTAGTCCAAATATATTTGGAGCTGCATGCTATGGAAATTCTAATGGTCCAGATTACGCCGAATTCTTCACAATCAATCGGGACTCAAAACAGAACAATATCGTTGAGCATTAGTTTTATATAAGACGAACTCATTCGTTGTCTCAGATTTGCCACAGCTCACTGTTAAAAAATCAGTCCTAGACAACTCTCTATATTTTATTTCAAAAATACATTTTCAAATATTCTGGGGCATTACAGCCGCGAAGTAGGGACGCAGTTTCTGTTCCGTCATGAAGATGTCATATGCAAGATTTTGATAGTGCGGGTACCGTTGTTTGGACGTAGATAACACCTTGCTGGGGTGGTAGATCAGTCGCTAGACTCCGTTGGTTTTCCCTTCTTCGGGTCTTTCGACGATCAGCACCGTGCTAACCACTTGGTTGGTGGTGACGATGTACAACAATAGTGGTTCTTTTTTATTGGGTGACATTAAAACAGGCGATGTTGATAGTGTTTGCTTGAGGTCTTCAAAGTCTCTGCTTCATCGGTCCACTTGAAGGTATAAGATTTTTTCAGTAATGCTTAGAAAGGCAGTGATTTTTCACCCAGCCGGGCGATAAATCGGCTAAGTGTCGCCACACGCCCAGCTAGCTGTTGGATGCCCCTTAGATTTGTGGGCTTCTTTGTATTCGGGATAGCCTGTATTTTTTGAGGGTTGGCCTCGATTCCCCTAGCCGATACTAGGTACCTGAGGATTTGTCCCACAGGAACTCCAAAGGAGCATTTTGTCGGGTTGATCTTGATACGATACTTGTCAAGATTATCAAATGTCTCACACCGATCACTAATAAAAGTCGACTCCTGCCTTATCATGATCACGACATCGTTAATGTAGACTTGGACATTCCTGCCGATTTGTTCTCCTAAACAGTTTTGCATCATCCGCTAGTACGTGGCACTCACATTTTTTTAGCCTCAAGGCATTGTTTCGTAGCACAATACACCATAGGATATGATAAATGTTATTTTATCTTGGTCTTTGAATTTCATCCTGATCTCATTGTAACCACAGTATGCATCCAAAAAAGGAAAGACACTTGCACCATGTAGTTAAGTCAATTATTTGATCGATTCGTGGGAGCGGGAAGTGATCGTTTGGACAGTTCTTATTTAAGGCGATGAAGTCGATGCACATGCGGAGGTTGACTATATTTTTCTTCGGGGCGCACACTGGGTTAGCCAACCAAGTTGCTTTCTTGATTTTTCAGATGAATTTGGCCTCTAGTAGCCGATGAAGATCTTTGCTGATGGTCTTGCATTGTGGCCCCGCGAAGTAGTGTAAGGATTGCTTGACTGGTTTGGCATCGTGATATATATTTAATGCGTGCTCGGCGAGTTATCTAGGAATTCATGGCATGTCCACGGGACACCATGTGAAGATGTTTCAGCGCTCACGGAGGAACTCGACGAGCGTGCTTTCCTATGCGGGGCCAAGGCTGGAGGCCACAAAGGCCGTTTTCTTTGAGTCGGTTGGGTAGATCTGGACCTCTCGTGTATCTTTTGCGGAGTCGAAGGATTTGTCAGGTATCGACCTTGCTGCTTCTGGCAGAACGTCATGATCCGTAGCGATCTTGAGCTAGGCGAACTCCGTTTTCATTCCAAAGGACTCGGAGATTTTGTTGAACTCTCGGTTGCAATTGTCCGAGCGAGAAAAACTTTCCCTTACGGTTATGATTTCATTGGGTGCTGGAATTTTCATCATAAGATATGCATAGTGCGGAACTTCCATGAACCACGCAAACGCGGGTCACCCTAGGATTGCATGGTATTATGATGGCTAGTCCATGACTTCAAACTCGTTTTTCTCACGTCTGGAATTTTCCCGTGATCTGAAGACAGCGTCGAGTATGATCTTTCATAGGGGAACATATGCTTTCCCCTGGACTATACCATGGAAGGAGGTATCTGTTGGTGCCAAGTTGGTCAGGGAGCAGTTCATTACATGGAGAGTTTTGGAATAAATGAGGTTGATGTCGCTTCCCGCATCAATGAAGACCTTGCTCATATCAAACCCACCGATTTGATCCTCAACTATCAGTGCGTAATGACCCGGTCATGGGACCTGTAGGGGTGATCGGCTCTACTAAAGGTGATCTCTTGCTCAGACCAGTTGAGGTACTCGGGTGTTGGGGGTGGTGCCCTGATCACGAGATTGACTTGTCGGGTGATTAGCTTCTATGTCTTGTTGGATAGGCGCCCTTTCAGAATCATGTGCATTGCTCCCCTAGATCGCATGTACTAGTCGTTTTGTACCCTGTTTGCCACGGGTTGCAGCTGAATTGCCGCGACTACCGGAGGTGGCCCTAGCGGCGGTGGAGGCGCATTGATTGCTAGAGCTCCGAGTGTGGTGTTGTACCCTTGGTTCATAGCTTCAGCTACCTTGCTTTTGTAGGCTCCCTGGAGTTCCAGAAAGGTGCCGCAGTCCTTCATGAGGTGACTCAACTATTTCCTCCCTTCCAAATCAACGTAGTAGTGCATGTGGAATGGTCCTTCTAGCATTTGCATGGGTGATAGAGGGGCGTCCTGCGGTGGTCTTGGCCGGTACTGTTGGGTTATCCTGATGTTTCCGGCTTTGTCTCTGTTGTTGTGGTACTCGCTCATGTGGTTGTTCTCATGGTGAAGCCAGCTGCGACTTGACTGGGTGCCCGTAATCGTCGTAATTGCGGTCACGTCTCCTCCTGGCATCACTGTTGTGTCTATCGCGGTCTTCTTTGGGTGAGAGGCGCCGCTTGTTTTTTACTGCGTCCTCGCCGTCCGCCCATCAATTGGTGATGTCCATGAGGTGTGAAATTGTTTTTGGCTTAGCGTGGCTCAAATCCTCAATAAACTCTATTCGGTGTAGACCATTGTTGAAAGCATCGATTGCCCTCTCGTCGGAGATATTTTTGACTATGTTTTCGATGATGTTCCAATGCTGGATGTACGCGCATATCATTTCCCCGGACTTCTACACACACGCCCATAACTCTTCAATGGACGCGGGTCGCTTGAAGGTCGGCCTGAAGTTTCGGATGAACTTTTCCTCCAGATCACTCCAGCTGCTGATGGATTCTTTGGGTAGCTTCTCCAACCAAGATCGCACGACACCACTGAGGTGAAGTTGCAGACTTTACATAGCAATGGCCTTTGAGCCACCTTGGAGTTTCATAGTTTGCAGGTAGTCCCCCAACCATGCCTCTGGCTCCTGAAGCCCGTCATATTTTTCCCAATCATGGGGTAGCTTGAAATCCTTGGGTATTGGCGTGTTGCAAACTTGACGGGTAAAGCAAGTCACACCACAAGGCTCATGGTCATCCTCATCCTCAACATCTGAGTACCTTCGGGTGTTGCTTCATCCCGAGACCTGTCAACTCTGCATTTTCTGATGTCATTCCTAGTGTCTTGATTGTGCCAAGGTTTGTTGAACCGCACATGGTGCGGTGAGCTAGATCTTCGGGTTTCCAGCACCTACAGAGGGCTGCTACAACGGCGTGGTGATCTCTTGAGTTGGGGTACAACCTCTTTATCTCCTTGCGCAAGTGATGCCCCGACCATACCGAGGCCCATGAGGGTGGAGCGTTGGATAGTTGGCCGCGGATCGTCGGCTACTGGCTGAGTAGAGAGTAGGTATGTTTGGGCCGTGACGATGGCGGCTTGAGGTGTCTTGGCCTTTATGTTGCCTCCAGAATCTATCGACATGAAAGATAGATCTAAATCTTGGGTTACATCACGCCTTTTTTTCCAGGGATGTACTACAGCCGTGAGCCACCCCTCCTAGGTTGTGCTCCTCCTATGACGCTTGCAGAGTTGCGGGTGGAGCTTAACTATGCCCGTCGGAGACTTGATTCATCGGCGAGTCTCCTGGACTCATCTAGTTTCCTTTTCATCTTGACCAATTCCCGCTTTTGGCGATGAAGCAGGCACTGGTAGGCCATGAGTTCTTCGCGCGTGGCGTCCATTGTCATAGGGACAACCCCCTGATGGCGTTCCTTGCCTTTTCCCAGGACTCGACAGAGATCCGAACAGTTAGCCGATTTCCCCTGTTTGCACCATCTCTTTCACGCCCCTGAATGACGTGGTTGTCTGTGGGAGTTTCCGACCAGGTTCTATGAGCTTCCGCATCATCTTAAATGGCGAATTCATCGGTGTTGACGATAGGGTTACCATTGGAGTCGTGTGGTTCCGAGGTTTCTCCGTCCGTCATCACATCTCCTATGATTACGCACACCTCTGGTGGCACGTCATGTAGGGGCTGCTGTTGCAGCTGTTAGAGGTGTAGGAGACACTATCCCGAGGACGGGTGAAGTCCCACGGGTCCTGTTCTAGATATGAATCATCTTTCTTGATCCCCGAGTCAATGCTTGTGTCGGGTTCATCGTTCATGATGTTTGTCGAGTCCACGATGCAGGGTGGTGGAGCTGATGTTGGATTGCTATCTGATCTGAAAGAGAGGCCATCATAGAGATCAGCCAAATCTCCTAGCTCCACGGTGTAGTCGCAATTGTTCATGATGTTTGCTGGGGACGAGGTTGCCCCCTTAGTGGAGCCGACGGAAGACTCCTGAGTTGCCTTTGGTGCTATGATTGCTGCCAACTGACCCGAATAGATTGGTTTCGCGAGGTAGAATGTCCCTATTGGCCCGGTGCGGAAGTTGAGGCTCCCGGTCATCAGATCTCTTGGTCGAGGTTGTCAGAGGCCAGGAGAAAGGCGGACGGGTGTGGATTAATGTCGATGGAGCTGGAGCGAATATGACCATCCCCGATTGTCGAGTCGTGTCTTGGTGAAGAGGGTGTCGTCAAATTCATGACTCTAGTGCTCAGAGTTCCCATAGATGATGCCAATTGACAAGGGGACCTCGGGAATGTCCATTGTTATGGACATGGTTTTATGAGAAGAGTGAGTGCTGGTGATTTCATCGGCTTATTAAACAAACAAGGAAGACGATTTACCCGGATTCAGGCCCTCATAAAGGAAACCTTGCTCCTGCTTATCTGATCTTTATTGATGGGGAGTACAAAGTCTCTGAGTTGCTAGATGCAATCTAGCTTACAACGGATTGTTATGACAGGAAAATGGTACCCTCCCTGTCGGCTCCTCCCAGCCCTTATATGAGGGGTCGAGTCCTAAAGTCATGTACATGTCAGATTACAATTCAAATACAAATTTAGGACTATGTCAGTTTACAGGTTTAAACTGTTGGAGATATGCCCAAGAGGCAATAATAAAGTGGTTATTATCATATCTTCATACTTATGATAAATGTTTACATACCATGCTATAATTGTATTAACCGGAAACATTAATACTTGTGTGATTTGTAAACATAAAAGAGTTCCTAGTAAAGCCTCTTGTTAAACTAGCTTGTTGGTTAATATATGATCATGGTTTCCTGATCATGAACATAGAGATGTTATTAACAACAGGGTCATATCATTAGGAGAATGATGTGATGGACATACTCCTATAGTTAAGCGTAGCATAAAGATCAAGTCATTTAATATAGTTCATTTGCTATAAGCTTTCTGATACATAGTAACCTAATTCCTTCGACCATGAGATCATGCATATCACCTTTACTGGAAGGATGCTTTGATGACATCAAACACCACACCGTAACAGGGTGGCTATAAAGGTGGCATTGAGTGTTCGGAGAGTATTGGTTGAGACACATGGATCAAGAGTGGGATTTGTCCATCCATATGACGGATAGATATACTCTGGGCCCTCTCGGTGGAATGTCATCCAATTAGCTTGCAAGCATGTGACTGGCTCACAAGGGATCACATATCACGAACGAGAAAAGAGTACTTATCAAGAACGAGGTTGAACTAGGTATGCGTAGATACCGATCATAACCTCGGATAAGTAAAATATCGTGAGACAAAGGGAAATTGGTATCGTATGTAAGTGGTTCATTCGATCGCAAAGTAATCGTAGAAATATGTGGAGCCATATGAATTTCCAGATTCCTCTATTGGTTATTGATCGAGAAGTGTCTCGATCATGTCCGCATAATTCACGAACCGTAGGGAGACACACTTAAGGATTCGATGTTGTTGAGTAGTTATGGAATGATGAGTAAGAGACCGAATGTTGTTCGGAGTCTCGGATGGGATCCGGGATATCACGAGGAGATCCGAAATGGTCCGGAGAATAAGATTCATATAAGGAAAGTCCCGCTTCGGAGTTGGGGAATGGTTCCGGTGTTTTCATCGGGAACATTCTAGAAGGGGGGAAGGGTACATGAATGTGTCATTGTAAGTTGGAATGATTGCATCATGTACTAGGTGTCTTTGCTGTCCAAAATAAAGGGTTTATTCAAATCCTAATTTGAAAAGTCAAACGGCTAGTTTAAAAGTCAAACGGCAAGTTTTGGAAAGAGGAGAAGAGGTGGAAACCGAGTTGGGGACGGAGTCCTCCTCCCAAGCCAAGGCAAGACCACCTAAGCCGAGTTGGGGAGGGACTCCACTCCTCCCTTGGCCGCCCCTCCACCTATATAAGGAGGGGCAGGGCTCCCTCCTAGTACACACAAGTCCCTCCCCTCTAAACCTAAACCCTAGCCACAGCCTAGGGATTTCTCCCAAGCCGTCAAGTTAGAGCTTCTAATTTCCCTAGCCTCCGGTTTAGATCCTTCTAATTGGTGTATCTAAACCCTAGATCACCAAAGCTCTCTCATACTCCACCATACTCGCTCCGGCTTAAGGCGAAGCCCTGCAAGATCTCCCCTCTACTTCCGGTACCACGCCGTTGTGCTGCCGGAATCGCGAGGAGAGTGCTACAACCTCCGTTGCCTGCTGGAACAAGGGAGAGGAAGGTCTTCATCGAGTACCGAACGTGTGACCGACTGCGGAAGCGCTGCCGAACGCAGCGCCGTAAAGGATCGCTCACGCGATCTTGAGATCGGCAAGTGTACGACTACATCACCCACGAGAATCTGCTCTCGTTAACCGCTTTGAAATCTTCGAGGGTGAGTTCCTCTATCAACTTGTTGCTACAATCTAGTTGATAGATCTTGGCTTGATCATAGATTAGATCTTGATTGTGTGTTCATGCGGTAGAAATTTTTTGTTTTCCATGCTACGAACCCCTACATAAACTTCTTCCTTGATCATCATGTCTGGTTCTTGTGCTTCGGAGGCTCCTAGATTTTTTTTTGTTTTTGGTAGGCTTTGTGGGCCTTAGTTTAGATATGTACCAAGTATATTAGTCACGATAACCCGATAAGTCATACCCATGTCACAAACCGTGCAATTGGATGTTTTGTTGATAAACTTGTTACACATAGAGATAATAAATTAATCACTTAAATTTCCACACAAAAATAGAAGTCAATAAGTTAAAAAGGAAACAATAAACCAGACTCCATCCTTCCGTCCTTGTAGCTTCTAAAAAGTGGAGGCGGTCAAATGACTATAATATTGACCAGTTTTCTAGCACTTTCGGTAGTACAATACTCTATTTACGGTCTTTTTAGATCTAGCAGGCTACACATTGCCTCCATCTCTGGCTTTATTCATGTGTTGCTGCCTCCCTCTGTTTCATCAGGGGTCTTCTTTTCCCAGCACCAGCACCATCAGCGATAAGAAACACCAGGAGCACAAAGGGAAGGGTTATCTGGAGAAGAACAAGCCCAGAACCACCCCTGCAAGGTTGGTTGCTGCCACCGTTCCTACCCGTCTATCTAGGGTTAGGGAGATCTTGGAGAGGGGGGTGTTGACCGTAGGGTTCGGCAAAGGAGCGTGACGAGGGTTGGGACGACATGCGAGATGGCACCCGGAGGCAAGGAAAGAGGAGGGCGACGAGGTCGATTACCTGTGCTGGTGCCTGCTCCCTGATCGCAAGAGCGCTCCATCGCTCTATTTCCCCTCCCACTTGACCCTTCAGGATGAAGCGGTATGCGTGGGAAGCAATTCCATGCCGATACAGAGGGAGGGAGCTCTGTATCGGTCGTGCGAGCGAATACGCGCAAGGGTACGGGGTAGGCGTGAAATTGGGCCTCGTTTCTAGGCCCCAATACTAGACCAAACCAAATGGTAGAATTCGGTGCCAATTCACAAATACCAATTTAGAAGGCCAATTTTTTACCTCCAAACACAACATAAGGCCCTGTTTACTTCTCGTATTCGCTAGTATATTTGCAGGGACCGGAGGTTTTTTTCTAATTTCCACAAAATCCCCGTAGGCCGCTCACCACACCGAGTTTGTTTGGGATAATTCCCGAATATCTCACAAATCCTTCCATAGGAGAGAAGCAAACAAGGGAGGAAATTGCACAAACCACCACTTATTGCGGTACCAACTTTTCATGTTTTTTTCATAAACCACCAACTATTGGTGTAATAGGTTGCACATAGGTCTAAATCTATACCTAATAATAAAGGACGGATTGTTTCTTCCGGTCCAACATTTTTTTGGACGTTTTTATCCCTGCTCCAAAACATAATTAACAGGCCTGCCACGGCCAAGTCGAACTGAAGCCAACGCTTTTTTTTAGACGGTCCCTGTCGGACTGCTGTTTTTCTTTACTCTAGCTCCCAACTTATTTTCTTTGCGCGCATACACCCGTTCGGTCCAGCTGGCAGTTGCCGCCGCCGTCTACCTCCGCTCGCGCGAGCCAAGAAGGTTGGTGGCTTGCAAGCAAGGCCCGTCCGTCCCGAACTCGCAGTCCGCGCATACGTCCTCATTCGACCACCGTCCTAGCAAGGACGTCCCAGCAAGGATGGGACAGGACCCATCCGGCGAGCGCCGCATTCTTCCGTTCTCATATATGGAGATGATCTCGGCGACGAGCGGTGCCTTCCTTGCCGGCAGACCAACATTCCGCTGCTGAGACCCATGGTCCTCCACAAGTGAATTCAGCTACAGCTATCGGGGCACGCGAGCAGAACGGAGAGTCAGCCTCGGAATTTTACCCGAGCAATTTGTTAGCGGCTCCCACGCCCAGCGCTTCCTCGGCCTCCCAGCGGCCACCACGTCGAACATGTCGGCGTCTAGGACCGGTACCTGCTCGTTGTGACCCTTCTGCTTCTACCAAAGAACAAGGAATGTTTTGGCGTTCAGTTTTTCCCATGAAACATTAAGTGGCGGATATAAGTAATAGATTGATGGATAAAGACTTACAGCGGCAGTGGTAGTAGAAAAGGCGACATCACCGTTCGGTGGCCAAGCCTGGCTTGGTCGCGTTCACGCGTACACATGGGCCAAGGCCCAACATTAATTATACACTGGTTCGACCGTCGGGTGTAATTAAGACCTAGGACATCTCACAATTAGTCCCACCGTGCTCCTTTAAACCAAGCCCCACCGATTTATATTCCTGGGCAAGTTGGCTGAAGTATCAGCAAGCCAACTCGATAACAGTAAGCAGCCGCACGCTGATTGGACCTTTGGCATGAGTAAAGAAAAGGATTGCACTCTGATTAAGCGGAGGGATTAAAGGGAAGGATTGTGGGCATATGCTTAAGTGCGGAAGGTAAATGATGGATTGCACTCTGATTAAGCGGAGGAATTAAAGAAAAGGATTGTGGGCATATGCTTATAAGCGAGAGAGGTAAAGGAGACGTGCATAATTAAATAAGTCGAGGTCCACTTAAGAAGAAATTAAGAATATTGCATAGCAAGCAAGATTAATCTGCGTCATCCTTACTTTTCCAAGCTAATAATTTATTTTTCTCATTTTTCTCCTGATTTTGTATGAGAGAGCAGCCACAAGTCCGTCGACACCCATCATCGAGCGTTCTCTAGCCGTCGCCGGTGGCGGCGGGACCTAGGAGATGAGAGATCAACGCCCGTCTGAACGTTATCCTAATGTCGTGTCATGGTTTGTACTTGTAGGAAACGCAACCGAGCGCTCTCACGTCTATTCTTCTCTGTGCCGCCCCAACTACCGAGTTGATTTTATCTGACTGGATAAAAATTTAGCGATGTTTTTAAAAGTTTGGCCAGAGAGAACCGCGGTAGTCCGACTTCAGTGGTCTTCCGGCGCTTGCTACTAGGCCACATGAGTCTCCTCGCCGTGGAGAACTCAGACATCAACCAATTTTTGAGTCATTATAGTGTAAAATACATAAAAAATATGCATTTTATGTCGTATTTTTATACGGTATGTAAACAAAAAAAATTACGACATGTCTAAATTTTCTTATGTTCTTCTTGACTTCTGAGGTAAGAAAAAATTTACGTGACATAAAAATCATGTACGGTTTGAAAGATGGAGGGTGGGTGAAGAATAACTGGATGTCAAATAGCGCCACTATATATATATATATATATATATATATATATATATACATACACACATACATCGAGCTAGCGCTTGCTTCTGGCCGTCGGCGCCCGGTGCCACACCCTGGACGAGATCCTCCGCGTCCTCGACGCCTCGCCTGTGAGCTGGTGGAGTGCTTCTCCGGCGTGGTGGAGGATGCTTTCAAGGACCATCCGTCTCCAACAGGTCACCCGTTCATCAACATGCATGATATGGCATTGTGCTCATGTTAGACTAAAAAATTCAGTAAATAGACCTATAACAACACCCGGACAAATTTGCTATATACCTTTTAAGATTTGATTTCACCAACACTTAAGATTATCGGGATAGTTGGTGTGATATGAGAGATCAGTATATATTATTATATTATAAATAAGTAAACATATATTACTGTCCTTTTCGGCCCGTAGCAACGCACGGACGGATTGTTTCTTCCGGTCCAACACTTTTCTGGACCAGTTTTGCCCCCATTAGTTCGGATGTATTATTACATTTGCCACCGCCGAGTAAAAAACTAGAAAGGCACGGGACGCGCTTCGTATCTAGCTGGGCGAGAGGCGGACAAATGGTTGGATATATGTTCATCAGCCAAGCCGTCGTAACTAACGCCTAGGATCCGACGTGCTCGAGGCCTCGAGCCAAGCCATTGTGGGCAGAAACCTCGCTGAATCCCAACAACCTTTCAAGGAAACAGCAAGGAAGGACCCTGGTGGCTGGATCCATTGACAAAACCATGGCGGCTGGTGAAGGACAGGGCGGCCACGACACAGCGGGGGATTTCTTGATGCTCCAAACACGGAGGATTTCTCTAGATTGATATTCATGAAGTTTTTCCTGAACCCCTTTCAATGTTTGAGATGTCTTTTTTAATGCAAACTATGATCTTTTTTCTATGATTTTTAGTGCAATCTTTTCATCAACGAGATTGGAAGGCTGATTTGTTCTCTTACTCTATGTACTCTGATTCATGTGAAGAGCCAGCGCTGATCGCATGCCACCACTACTAGCTAGAATCATCCAAGATCCGCCACTACTAGAATCGTCCTAGATCCATCGACAAAACCATGGCGGCTGGTGAAGGACAGGGTGGCCACAACACAGCAGGAGATTTCTTGATGCTCCAAACACGGGGAATTTCTATAGATTTTTCGTCACTGGAGTAGAAGATATTCATGAAGTTTTTCCTGAACCTCTTTCAATGTTTGAGATCTTCTTTTAGATGCAAACTATGATCCTTTTCCTATGATTTTCAGTGCAATCTTTTCATCAACGAGATTGGAAGGCTGATTTGTTTTCTTACTCTGTGTACTCTGAGTCTCTGATTCATGTGAAGAGCATGCCACCACTACTAGAATCATCCAAGATCCACCACTACTAGAATCGTCCAAGATCCATTGCTCAAGATGCATCGCACGAGGCGGTAGCGAACGTCTCCAACCTGATCATTGATCACCTGAATTTTCGACACGGTTCACGTCCAACAAAGATGCAGGTGGATAACCACAAACTACTCCGTTACACTCATCTTGGGAAAAAAATTACAAGAAGCATGTTCAAAATCGGTAGTACTCCATCATTAGTTCACCACATTATTGCTCCATACTATCGAAACATTGCTTCATTCCAGAGAAGTACACGGTCTTAGCTAGCTGCTAGGCAGCCTATGAAATAGTGACACATTGATCATCAGCTACGGGCTGATGTAATATTTGATCTCAATGGTAAAACTGTGTTAGGTCGAAATGCAAATAAGTATTCATGTTTATGGAGAAATGTATATTCTTAATTTATGGTTTTTTCGTTGAAAGTCAAGTAAACGAAATGCAATCTAAATAAATTATCTGAATGATTTTTGTTACTGCTCACCAGCGTTTGTTGGATGGTGTCGGTGCCGTCGACACGAATAAACCTTCCTAGGCTCCAGGATAATCAATGCATCGTCCATGATGAAGAGGAGGAGGTCATAGGATTATTTTCTAGACAGTCTTAGATTTAGAGAGTTAGTGTGTTTCAGTGGTATCTGTACGGTGGAGGCGTCCTCCGACATCGATGCATGTTTCTAAAAGAGGACCAGTTTCATTTCATCCCTGATGTGTGCAACGAAGACATAAACCATTGTATTAAATAAAAATAAATCCGTAGCAAGGCACGGGCTGGAGGGCCTATTTGAAGGGCGTTTGTTATATCAAGATCGACCCCTGGTTCTCGCTGGATAACATCATCTGCATGCACACCGGCAACCATGTCCGCGCGCCATTAATGTCGAGCAACAAGTGACAGTACATCACCTGCCATTTAGACTACAAGGTGTTGAAGCTTTTGTACGCGCTCAATGGCGAGAGATAGTACTTCTACTACTTCTCCATGTATATCTACTTGCATAGATTATACTAGCTCCATTCCTATTCTCTTCTCTAGATCCAAAAGTAACTTTCTAGATAACCGTAATTTGTATTAATTATATAAGCAGGTTCGAAGAGGGCGGATTGCAATGTGCCAACGACGGCGCGAAGGGTTTTGGACAAGCATGCTGGCAGTACACACGGAGGTGCAGGGTCCTCGAGGTCAAGGAGCAAGGACCCCGGAGACGTGGAGGCCAGAGTTGTGCCGGTGAGGCGGGGAACCGAGCAGGTCGGGCAGGAGGGAGGTCGAGCCAGTGCCATACCGATGTAGTAAGTATGCTTAGCTTATATCGATTAATGTGGTAATCATTTATTTTCCCAGTGCAACGCATAGACACTTTTGCTAGTATTATATTAAATGGATTAACCGCAATCCTTATGACTGGGCCCATGACATAAGGATCTGATGTCCATGTGTCATTATCTAGTATTTTTTAATCTTTAAAAAAAATTCAACTATTGAAAAAATATTCTTTCAAAATATTCTGGATTAGTTAGTTTAGGGTTGTTTATATTATTTCAATTATCAAAAGTTTTTTATTTTTGAAAAAGTTTAAAAACAACTCACTAGATAATTATCTGTTGACACCACATCATCACTGTCTTGTGGATCCTGGTCGTCATATTTCAATTAAACAACCTAATTTAGGATTTAAATTTGTGTACAACGTATCACACCAATAGTTGGTGATCCATGCAAAAATCAAGTAAAATTGATGTTTTGCGCAACAATGACAACAATATGTGGTGGTTTGTGCAATTTTTGCTAGGCTAGGTGGGCAATCAACTCTATCTATATCTAATAATAAAGGACGGATTGTTTCTTCCGGTCCAACAACTTTTTGGACCAGTTTACCCTTCCACCAATTTACATATTACACACTGTGCCAACATAAGTAAAAAAACAAATGGTCTCGACCTGAGGCCCGATTGCCGTTGGTGCCAACGAAGATGGGGGCGGAAGTCACGCTGGGGAGTCGATTGAGACCGGGTCACCAGGAGCCCTTACCAGTGAGGAGCGCATCAATATGTTGTCGTGTCTGATGAATCCCAGAGGTCCCGGTGGCCGGCACCGCCAATCTGGCGCTGAAGGCGGAGTGTGAAGCTCTAGGCATGGCCGATCGGGTCTCGCAAGCCAGGAGCATTCCTCGATGCACGCGGGGAACGGCGACCAGATGATGTGTTTAGAGACGGAACAACGACATATGTGGTGCATGGTGCATGGAACATGAAACACGGGCGGTGACCAACTGTTGATAGACGGGTTGCATGTTGTGTCGTGGGGCGGCGCTGGACTCCGGTGTGGGTTTGCTCAGGCATGGGAGTGAGAGAGAAAGTAGACAGACTCCTACAGATGCACTAGGTCCAGAACAACACTGCATCCTGACAAGCGTTGCGCCGGCACGACGAATAAGTGCGCCACCTTGGTGCTATCTTGCCAATTAAATCCAGGCGATGGTATCGCGTAGAGCAGAGCACCAATCTGGAGCGAGGTTCAAAAAACTGAAATGAGCGTGCAATGTCGGACTGCTTTCTCTAAATGGTTTTGTTGATTTTTAGGTGGCTGATTTGGATATATGTGTTCTACTGTTGGCGGTTTCGATGGCTTACAGGACGGACACACTTGCTAGGGAGGTGGAGAACATCAAATCGGAGCTGATCTTCATGCAGGAGAGGTATGAGACGAAGAAAAGGCTCAGAGACGGGTACACCACTTCTTTTTTTAAGAAACGTCCAATAAGCATATTTAGTTCAGAATGTGAAGAACAATCCCGGCCAATAGAGCATAGAAATATTAATTACTCACACGACATTAACTACTCCCTCTAGTCGACTAGATGCATTCGTATCAAAACAAAGTTGAGTATGAACTGAAGGGAGTAAGACATTTCTGATGTCAGGCAAGCAGTGTGGACGCAATGCGGGAATTCTGTCAAATTCAGTAGAACGGTGAGACCACGAAGAAGTAGGTAGAACGGTGACAAAGTCAATGTTGGAGTGCGGGCTCCAACGAGGTCGGTGTGGGATCGTGAAGCGCCATAACGTGATGAATGTGGCGGATTTCCGCAACTATCCATGACGCTACTAAGATAACATGGCTTTATTTTGTTTGAGAATTTCTATCTCTTGTTTGCACGAGGGATCAATTCTTATAAAATATTATATAGATTGTTATCTCCCGTTACAACGTATGGGCATGTTTACTATATAAAAAATCCGTCACCCCACCACACGGCTAGGTCTAGGATGCATATATGGTCCCCTCCACTTTCCGGACAGTTTCTTTGCACATACACGTGGGCCCTACTGTCATAAGGTAAAGTCACATCATCGCTGACGATTCGCTATGCCCCTTCGTGTTGAGGGCAAACCTCTAAGATGGCCCGATCTTTCACGATTCCCTTTCAAATCGAGGATGGAGTGCGGGGAGAGGAGGGGGAGGATGAACACGACGAACACACGCACGAAGAACGCAAAGAACACACACACAAAACCACGATACACACCAATAGCTCACGCCGGCGGTGACCGGTCTGGCGCAATCCCTAGGATCAGCGTCGGGCGGAGGACTCTCTCTCGAACCGACACGGCGAGATGGGAGACTCAGTGAGATCTTGACGTCTAGGCAAAGGGACACCGATGCCTAGGCCTTGTACAACGCGGAGGCACGATGCAAACTCCAACGAGGTTTGGGGATATTGGTGCTCCTTTGTCAAGGAGCATGATGCAAGAATTAGATAGATCCACAAAGGGGTTTCCACTAATTTCAATATCATGCCTAGGGTTTACAATGGAGGTGGAGGACTATATATAGGCCAGCCACTTAAACAGGTGTACTTTAGGAATAAAAGACAAGTTCTGGACGGACTAGGGGTTACATGGGCCGCAGGCCCAAAGGCCTTTTCATGCCTGGCGACGGTCGGACAGGAGACTCCGGTCGGTCTCCGGACTGGCCTCCGGAGGGGCCTTCAGATTGTCCCAGCGCCTGGTTCCGGGGGCAGACCGGAGGTGGGTCCGGAGACTCCAGTGTCTTCAGGCCGGAGACTTTGGCAGGCCGGAGACTCCGGTGTGAGCAGACCGGAGACTCCGGTCTGAGCAGCTCCAGCTGCCTCGCTTCACGCCTGCCTCCTTGTTCTCCATCCTTGGGTGCTTGGTGATGTGTCGAAGCTTCATACCTGATGATGCATAGGGTAGTTGCATGAAGTAGCATGCCATCCAAGGAGGTATCAAATTGGCACGAGGAAAGGACCGAGTTCACCTTAGCTTGTAGGAGTTTGGCTCGTGCACGAGTCATGGGTCCACTTGGGGGACTTGTTGGTGTAGATGTAGGAGCGTCCGTAGGACGGGCTGCATCAGCTCCCCCCCTTGGGAAAGAGTCGTCCTCGACTCTTCATGGTTATCATCTTGAACATCTCCATGGTAGGGTAAGAGATCCTTGACATTGAATGTATTGCTTGCAAGGTACTTGGAGGTCGGTATGTCGATGATGTAGGCGTTGTTGTTGATTCTTTTAAGGACCTTGAAGGGACCATATCCTCTAGGCTTGAGCTTGGAGTCACGTTCCTTGGGGAAGTGGTCTTTGCTTAGGTGTATCCACACACGGTCACCTACTTCAAAGATCATTTCCTTCTTGTCCTTGTTTAACCTTGAAGCTTGGCGAAGGACTTGTTGTTCGATAGTAGCTCTTGTTTCTTCATGAAGTTTCTTCATAGCTTGTGCGCGTTTCTTGACGTCCATGTTCGTTCGCTCATGGAGAGGTAGTGGTAGGATGTCGAGTGCGATGAGGGGCTCGAAACCATAGACGATCATGAATGGACTCATCGTGGTTGTTGAGTGCTTGGCTCGATTGTAGGCGAACTCGGCGTGTGGGATGCATTCCTCCCAATCCTTCAGGTTTTTCTTGATCAACACACGAAGGAGAGTTCCGAGGTTTTGCTGACAACTTCGGTTTGGCCATCAGTTTGAGGATGTGATGCGGATGAAAAGAGGAGCTTGACGCCGAGCTTGGCCATGAGGGTCTTCCATAAGTAGCTCATGAATTTGACGTTGCGGTCGGAAACGATTGTCCTTGGCACACCGTGAAGACGGACGATTTCCCTAAAAAACAGATTTGCGACATGTGAAGCATCATTGGTCTTATGGCACGGTATGAAGTGTGCCATTTTGGAAAAACGATCCACAACAACAAATATAGAATCATGACCATGCTTAGATCTAGGCAATCCTAACACGAAATCCATGCTAATGTCGGACCAAGGTGTATGAGGAATAGGCAATGGCATATAAAGACCATAGGGATTAGCTTGCGACTTAGCTTGAACACATGTCGTGCATCGTTGAACGTAGCGCTCCACGTCACGCTTCATCTTGGGCCAAAAGTAGTGATTGGAGAGCATGTCCAATGTCTTGTCACGACCAAAGTGACCCATAAGGCCTCTACCATGAGATTCTTGGAGGAGCAAAAGTTGAAGCGACGACTTCGGAATGCATGGCTTGTTTTGTTTAAATAGAAAGCCCTTATGCAAATAGAAATCATCAACTCCTTTGTCATTGGAGCACTTTGCGAAAATTGGTTTGAAGAACGGGTCGGAAGCATACAAAGATTTTATTTCCTCAAGACCCAACACGTTGATTTCAAGTCTCGTAAGAAGGATTGTGTGTTTGCGAGACAATGCGTCCGCAACTACATTATCTTTGCCCTTCTTATACTTGAAAATGTACGGAAAAGACTCCATGAACTCAACCCACTTAGCGTGTCTCTTGCTCAAGTTAGCTTGGCCTTTGAGATATTTCAATGACTCGTGGTCGGAATGTATGATAAATTCCTTGGGCCAAAGGTAGTGTTGCCAAACTTGAAGGACACGAACTAAGGCAAAAAGCTCTTTGTCATAAATCGGATAGTTGAGGCGAGCACCATCAAGTTTCTCGCTATGGTAGGCTATAGTGTTGGGTCCGCAGCATAGAAAACAAAAAATTTCCTACGATGAGAACTATACGCCAAGATCTATCTACTAGATACAGAGCAACGGGTGGACATACATCCATGGAGAACTTACCCTCGAAGACAACGAGCTTTGTTAACGAGTAGGAACTCGTGGTTGATGTAGTCGTACACTTGCCGATCTCAAGATCGTGAGGAAGTCCGAGCGCCGCAACTCAGCAGATCCGCATCGCACACATGTTCAAGCCACGGACAACCTCCACCTCCTCGCTCCAGCGATCCAGTGAAGTAGCAACTCCTTCCGCATTTAAATGCCACCGGGAACATGTATCTCGCTAATCCGAGACCATGGGGGAATAATTCTAGAGGGGGAGAGAGATCCTTCACAAGGAGGTGTGAGGATGAAGGAGGGAATGAGTGGCCTTTTATAGGAGGAGGGGGTGCCCCCTCTCCATGGTCATGCATGGGGTGACCCTCACCTCCCCATTCATGTGGTGGTAACCCTCCACATTAAAATGCCTCTTCACATTCCCTTTTAAAGTTCAAGATTATAAATGCATTAAATTTCTCCAAATTTAATGCTCTCTCATTTAATAAAACTCTTTTTATTAAATTTATTCAGAATTTTGTTAATTACTTTAATTAACAAACATTCACATATAGCCCCTTGCAATATTTCAATATCACATGCAGAACCACCTTATGCAATTTCACCTCAAACAATTTCTGGTTTCTATTGAAACAATTCCTACGCTTTGCAATTCTTTCGTCTGAAACATATGTGCTCCAAAATGGTGTCCGGTAACTCTTAAGTGTGCCACCCTACGGTTCACAAATAATGCAGACATGATCGAGACCCTTCTCCGATCAATAATCAGCAGCGGAACCTGGAGATCCGTACTGACTCCTACACATTCAACGATGACTCCTGTGATCGTGAGAACCTTTAACGCTTGTAACTAAATCCCTTTGTCTCTCGATATATTACATGTCCGAGATTCGATCATCGGTATCTCCATACCTAGTTTGATCTCGTTACCGACATGCACTCTTTTCTTGTTCCCGTGATATAACATTCTAGTGATCACATCACTTGCTTGCAAGCTATCCTAATGTGATATCACCGAAAGGGCCCAGAGTATATCTATCCGTCATCTGGATTGACAAATTCCACTCTTGATCCATGAGCCTCAACATAACACCTTCGTAGTACTGAACCCATCTTTACAGTCACCCTGTTATGGTGTAACGTTTGATGTTATCAAGATACTCTTCCGGTGTTAGCAATTAACATGATCTCATGGTCTAAGGATAAAGATTACTTCGTATGATGTTATAGCAATATAAACATAATGACTTGATCGTAATGCTATACTTCGGATGAATGTTCATCACATCATTTCACAAATGTTGTGACTTTGTTATTAACAACATCCAATGTCCATGATCAGGAAACCTTGATCATCTCGTTAATCAACAAGCTAGTCTATAAGAGAGGCATAACTAGGAACCCTTTTTGTTTATTAAACACACATGTATTGATGTTTCCTATCAATACAATTATAGCATGCAAAATAAACATCTATCATATACAAGGAATACATAATAACAACTTTATTATTGCCTCTCAGGGCATATTTCTTTCAGTCTCCCACTTGCACTAGAGACAATAATCAAGTTTATATAGTGATAAAACTAACACCCATGGAGTTCTGGTGTTGATCATGTTTTGCCCTAGGGAGTACTTTAGTCAACGGATCTGCTACATTCAGGTCCGTGTGTACTTTACAAATCTTTATATCTCCATCCTTGACATGCTCGTGGATGGAGTGAAACCGGCGCTTAATATGCTTGGAATTCTTGTGAGACCTTGGTTCCTTTGCGTTGGCTATGGCTCCATTGTTGTCACAATAGATCACCATCGGGTCCAACGCACTGGGAACCACACCCAGTTCCGTAATGAACTTTTTCATCCAAACTGCCTCCGGCGCCGCTTCTGAAGTAGCAACATATTCTGCCTCCGTTGTTGATCCTGCCACCACAGGTTGTTTGGAACTCCTCCAACTAACTGCTGCTCCGTTCAAGAGAAATACGTATCTGGATTGAGACTTAGAGTCATCCGGATCAGTGTCAAAGCTAGCATCGACATAACACTTAGCGACTAGCTCTTCTTCACCTCCGTATATGAGAAACATATCCTTAGTTCTTCTCAAGTACTTGAAGATGTTCTTTACCGCTATCCAGTGTTCCGAACCTGGATCAGATTGGTACCTACTAGTCAAACTAATAGCATGTGCCACATCCGGTCTTGTACATAGCATGGCATACATAATAGAGCCTATGGCCGAGGCATAGGGGATCTTATCCATCATCTCTCTTTCTTCCGCTGTAGCCGGACTTTGAGTCTTACTCAATGTCTTGCCTTGCAACATAGGTAAGTACCCCTTCTTACTTCCGTCCATATTAAACTTCTTTAATATCTTATCAAGGTATGTACTCTGCGATAGCCCAATTAGGCGTCTTGATCTATCTCTATAGGTTTTAATGCCTAATATATATGAAGCTTCACCAAGGTCCTTCATCGAAAATTTGCTGTTTAGATAACTTTTAACACTGTTTAAAAGATCTATATCATTTCCAATCAATAATATGTCATCCACATATAATATCAGAAATGCCACATTGCTCCCACTCACTTTCTTGTAAATACAAGCCTCTCCATAAGTTTGGACAAATCCAAACTCTTTGATCACCTCATCAAAGCGGAGATTCCAACTCTGGGATGCTTGCTTCAGTCCATAGATGGATCGCTGAAGTTTGCACACCTTATCAGCATCCTTAGGATTGACAAAACCCTTAGGTTGTATCATATACAACTCTTCTTCAATATTACCATTGAGGAACGCAGTTTTGACATCCATCTGCCATATTTCATAATCGAAATATGCAGCAATTGCTAACATAATCCTAACCGACTTAAGCATCGCTACGGGAGAGAATGTCTCATCGTAGTCAACTCCTTGAATTTGTCGAAACCCCTTTGCGACAAGTCGAGCCTTATAGATGGTTACATTACCATCAGCATCAGTTTTTTTTTGAAAATCCATTTATTCTCAACGGCCTTTCGATCGTGAGGTAAGTCCACCAAGGTCCAAACCTGGTTTTCGTACATGGATTCCATCTCGGATTTCATGGCCTATAGCCATTTGTTGGAATCAGGGCTCATCATCGCTTCTTCATACGTCGCAGGGTCATCTATTTCATCAATCATGAAATTCATAACAGGATTGCCGTGATTCAGAGCTGCATGTGTCCCTTGACTGCGAGGTTCGGTAGTGTCCTCTTTCGGAGTTTCATGATCAATATCATTAGCTCTCTCTTCATTAGGTGAAGTCAACTCCGAAACAACTTCTGGAGCTGCGCTACTCGCCATTTCATGAAGAGAAGGTTCAATAACCTCTTCGAGTTCTACCTTCCGACTACTCACACCTTTCGCGAGAAACTCCTTCTCAAGAAAGGATCCATTCTTGGCAACAAAGACCTTGCCCTCGGATCTGTGATAGAAGGTATACCCAATCGTTTCCTTAGGGTATCCTATGAAGACGCATTTTCCGCTTTGGGTTCGAGTTTATCCGGTTGAAGTTTCTTCACATAAACATCGCATCCCCAAACTTTAAGAAATGACAGCTTAGGTTTGTTTCCAAACCATAATTCATACGGTGTCTTTTCAACGGATTTAGATGGTGCCCTATTAAAAGTGAATGCAGCGGTTTCCGATTGCATAACCCCAAAATGATGGCAAGTCGATCAGAGACATCATAGATCGAACCATATCCAATAAAGTACGATTACGACGTTACGACACACCATTACGTTAGTGTTCCGGCGTGAGTTGTGAAACTATTCCACGATCTTTCATATGTGCTAAACTCGTAACTAAGATACTCCCTCCACGGTCGGACCAGAAATTTGATCCTACATTACGATGATTTTCCACTTCATTCTGAAATTCTTTGAACCTTTCAAAGGTTTCAGACTTATGTTTCATCAAATAGATATACCCGTATCTACTCAAATCATCCGTGAAAGTAACAAAATAACGATATCCACCTCGCGCTGACACACTCATTGGTCCACACATCAGTATGTATGATTTCCAATAAATCTATCGCCCGTTCCATTGAAGGAAAAGCGTTCTAGTCATCTTGCCCATAAGGCATGGCTCACATGTATCAAATGATTCAAAATCAAGTGATTCCAAAAGTCCATCGAATGGAGTTTCTTCATGCGTTTAACGCCAATATGACCTAGACGGCGATTACCACATATATGTAGATATATCATTATCAAGTTTAATCCTTTTAGCATCAACATTATGAATATGCGTAATACTACTATCGAGATCCAACAGAAATAAACCATTCAACATAGGTGCATGACCATAAAAGATATTATTCATATAAATCGAACAACCATTGTTTTCAAACTTAAACGAATAACCACTTTGCATCAAACACGATCCGGATACAATGTTCATGCTCAGTGCAGGCACCAAATAACAATTATTCAGGTTTATAACTAATCCCGACGGCATATGGAGAGGCAGCGTTCCGACGGCGATCACATCAACTCTGGATCCATTGCCAACCCGCATCGTGACCTCATCCCTTGCTAGTTGTCGCTTGTTCCGCAGCCCCTGAACCGAGTTACATATATTAGCAACCGATCCCGTATCAAATACCCAGGTGCTACTGCGAGTACTAGTCAAGTACACATCAATAACATGTATATCACATATACCTTTGTTTGCCTTGCCGGCCTTCTTGTCCGCCAAATACTTGCGGCAGTTGCGCTTCCAATGGCCAGTCCCATTGCAATAGTAGCACTCGGTGTCAGACTTAGGGCCAGCTCGGGGTTTCTTTTCAGGCGCGGCAACAGATTTGCCACCCTTCTTGAAACCGGTGGTCTTATTGATCATCAACACTTGATGTTCTTTCCTAATCTCCACTTCTGTAGTCTTAAGCATTGACAGAATCTCGGGAAGAGACTTCTTCATGCCCTGCATATTATAGTTCATCGCGAAGCTCTTGTAGCTAGGTGGCAGAGATTGGAGAACACGATGTATGCCTAAGTCAATGGGAATCGTTATTCCCAAGGACACAAGCTTATCGGCGTACCCAGACATTTTGAGTACATGCTCACTAACGGAGCTGTTCTCTTCCATCATGCAGCTAAAGAACTTTTCAGAAGCATTATAACTCTCTATGGCAGCGTAGGTATCGAAAATCATTTTCAATTCTCCCATGGTATCAAAGGCATTGCCATTTTCGAAAAAAATTCGAAGTTCTGGCTCCAGCCCATACAGTATGCCACAATGAACTAAGTTGTGGTCCTCCTGACGAGTTATATAGACGTTCTTTTCCTCGTCAGGGGCATCAGGAGCTGGTGGGGGGCCTAGCGGCGCCTCTAGCACATATTGCTTTTGTGCAGGAGTGAGGAGAATCCTCAAATTCATAACCCAGTTGGTGAAGTTGCTACCATTCGCAGCAAGCTTCTCTTTCTCCATGAACACATTGAAATTAAAAGCAGGTGGTGCCATCTACAACAGAATTTGTAAAATATGTTTAGACTAAGTTTATGATAGATTGAGTTCAACTAATCCAAATTACTAATGAACTCCCACTCAAAAACGACATCCCTCGTGTCCTTTTGGTGATTACATGAACCAAATCCACTACACCAAGTCCGATCATCACGTGAGTCGGTGTAGCTTCAAAGGCGAGCATCTATATGGGCATCATATCAACTATATGACTCACGCTTAACCTTTCGGTCCGTGTTCCGAGGCCATGTCTGTACATGCTAGGCTCGTCAAGTAAGAACCTTAGTATTTGCGTGTGTAAAACTGTCTTACACCCATTGTATGAAAGCGTAGAGTCGAGAACACCCGATCATCACGTGATGCCTCAAAACACGATCCACACAACGGTGCATACTTAAGGAAGAACACATTTTATCTTTATATCTAAATGAGGGATCATCTTATAATGCTACCAAAAGCGCCAAACTAGCAATATAAGATGCTAATGTGTGAAGTGAGGTGATATGGTCCATGCATTTGATCTCTATCATTTGCATCGTGGTATGATCTCTATCATTCCTTTGTGTGTAAGGCCAAGGTCTATGGAACTTACACGTTAAGTGAGTTGTAAGAGTATCTATCATACATCTACTTACAACAATACCATATCAAGACACTAGCCCAGCAACGATCTAAAATAGACGCCTCTAATTTATCAATTGCAAGTTTTACGTGGCTTAGGGATTTCGGAGATAGAACCGGTCTTACCTACGAACATGAACCACAACGAGGATAACCAAGTTATTAGCAACTCGTTGTAAATCAGATATTGACTATAGTAGGAGAGACAGACACCCACTAGCCACTTATGCAAAACTAGTTGCATGTCAGTCGTGGAACCAGTCTCATGTACGATGACATGTAAGGTTGGTCCGAGCCGCTTCATCCCACTATGCCACCAATATCCAAAGTACATAGAAGATGCAATAACATAATCATCATTGCCCACATATAAACATATGTGTACTACCCGTGCAAAGCACCTACGCATAGATCAGGCTCTGATACCACTGTTGGGTCCGTAGCATAGAAAACAAAAAAATTCCTACGATGAGAACTATACGCCAAGATCTATCTACTAGATACAGAGCAACGGGTGGACATACATCCATGGAGAACTTACCCTCGAAGACAACGAGCTTTGTTAACGAGTAGGAACTCGTGGTTGATGTAGTCGTACACTTGCCGATCTCAAGATCGTGAGGAAGTCCGGAAGCCGCAACTCAAGCGCATCCGCACTGCACACACGCTCAAGCCACTGACAACCTCCACCTCCTCGCTCCAGCGATCCAGTGAAGCAAAGAACCTTCCGCATTTAAATGCCACCGGGAACATGTATCTCGCTAATCCGAGACCATGGGGGAATAATTCTAGAGGGGGAGAGAGATCCTTCACAAGGAGGTGTGAGGATGAAGGAGGGAATGGGTGGCCTTTTATAGGAGGAGGGGGGTGCCCCCTCTCTCCATGGCCGGCGCATGGGGGTGACCCCACTCCCCCATTCATGTGGTGGTAACCCTCCACATTAAAATGCCTCTTCACATTCCCTTTTAAAGTTCAAGATTTTAAATGCATTAAATTTCGCCACATTTAATGCTCTCTCATTTAATAAAACTCTTTTTATTAAATTTATTCAGAATTTTGTTAATTACTTTAATTAACAAACATTCACATATAGCCCCTTGCAATATTTCAATATCACATGCAGAACCACCTTCTGCAATTTCACCCGAAACAATTCCTACGCTTTGCAATTCTTTCGTCTGAAACATATGTGCTCCAAAATGGTGTCCGGTAACTCTTAAGTGTGCCACCCTATGGTTCGCGAATAATGTAGACATGATCGAGACCCTTCTCCGATCAATAATCAGCAGGACTGAGATCCGTCGACTCCTACACATTCAACGATGACTCATGTGATCGTGAGAACCTTTAACGCTTGTAACTAAATCCCTTTGTCTCTCGATATATTACATGTCCGAGATTCGATCATCCAGATTCCATACCTAGTTTGATCTTGTTATCGACATGCACTCTTTTCTCGTTCCCGTGATATAACATTCTAGTGATCACATCACTTGCTTGGAAGCTATCCTAATGTGATATCACCAAAAGGGCCCAGAGTATATCTATCTGTCATCTGGATTGACAAATTCCACTCTTGATCCATGAGCGTCAACATAACACCTTTGTAGTACTGAACCCATCTTTATAGTCACCCTGTTACGGTGTGACGTTTGATGTTATCAAGATACTCTTCCGGTGTTAGCAATTAACATGATCTCATGGTATAAGGATAAAGATTACTTCGTATGATGTTATAGCAATATAAACATAATGACTTGATCGTAATGCTATACTTCGGATGAATGTTCATCACATCATTTCACAAATGATGTGACCTTGTTATTAACAACATCCAATGTCCATGATCAGGAAACCTTGATCATCTCGTTAATCAACAAGCTAGTCTATAAGAGAGGCATAACTAGGAACCCTTTTTTTTTATTAAACACACATGTATTGATGTTTCCTATCAATATAATTATAGCATGCAAAATAAACATCTATCATATACAAGGAATACATAATAACAACTTTATTATTGCCTCTCAGGGCATATTTCCTTCATATAGGACGTCTGTTTTGCATAAGGACTCCTCCAATGCCAATACCACTAGCATCGCACTCTATCTCAAAAGTTTTTGTGAAATCCGGTAAAGCAAGGAGAGGTGCTTTGGTGGGCCTCTTTTTGAGTTCATCAAAAGCTTTTTGTTGTGCTTTGCCCCACACGAAGGTGACATTCTTCTTCATCAACTCGTTGAGAGGACAAGCAATAGTGGAAAAGTCTTTCATAAAGCGACGATAGAAACCAGCCAACCCATGAAAACTTCGGAGTTCACTCACATTTGTTGGGATGGGCCAATCTCGTATGTCTTTTACCTTGGAAACATCAACTTCAATTCCCTTCAAAGAAACGACAAATCCAAGAAAAATCAACTTGTCTTTAGCAAAAGTGCACTTGGGAAGATTAGCATAAAGCTTTTCATGTCGAAGGATTTGCAAAACTTCCTTGACATGTGTTATATGGTCCTCAAGTGATTTGCTATAAACGAGAATATCATCGAAATAGACAACAACACTTTTCCCAATGAGAGAACGCAAGATATGATTCATTAGGCGCATGAAGGTTGATGGGGCATTAGAAAAACCAAAGGGCATAACCAACCATTCATAGAGACCAAGTTTGGTCTTGAAGGCGGTTTTCCACTCATCACCTTCAGCCATGCGTATTTGATGGTAACCACTATGAAGATCAATTTTCGAAAAAATAGTGGCTCCACACAACTCATCAAGCATGTCATCGAGACGTGGTATGGGATGTCGATAATGCATGGTGATAGCATTGATTGGACGGCAGTCCATGCATAACCGTAACGTATCATCCGTCTTTGGAACAAGAATCACGGGTACGACACTTGGACTAGTGCTAACTTGGATCAAACCTTTGGAGACGAGTTGGTTGATTTGACGTTCAATCTCCTTTGTCTCCTCCGGGTTCGTGCGGTAGGCAGCGCGGTTGGGAAGTGGTGCACCGGGGATGAGGTCAATGCGATGTTCGATGCCACGAATAGGAGGTAGTCCATGTGGAAGCTCTTCGGGAAACACATCCTTGAATTCCTGCAAAACACTCATCAAATATGGAGGAACATTGGTTAATTCATTAGTTCGTTGTGCTAGTCCCTTGCAAAGGAGGACATATTGCAAGATGGATGGGTTGTTCCGAACATCTCTCATCTCACTTTTGGTGGCAAGGATAACACTCTTAGTTTTTCCACTCGAGTTTGGCTTGTGGCTCTCACTCACTATGAGGTGGTTCTCTCTCTCACCGCTCTTCTCACAAGTAGGTGTTGTGCTTTGCACCCTCGCTAAAGCCTTTGCGTTGTCCGCAATTATTTGGCTAGGAGTCATCGGTTGCAAAACACATGTTTTGTTGAGCCATTTGAAGGTGTATACATTGGTGCGACCATCATGTTGAGCAGCCTTGTCAAATTTCCATAGTCGACCAAGAAGCATGTGGCAAACTGTCATAGGAACCACATCGCACTCCACCGTATCTTTGTAAGGACCAATGGCGAAGGAGACCGATACGGTATGCTTGATCTTCACGGACCCTTGGTCACTTAGCCATTGCACGTGGTAGGGGTGCTTGTGCGGATGGAGGGTGAGGTTGAGCTTCTCGCACAATTCGGTACTAGCAAGGTTGTGACAACTCCCTCCGTCAATGATCACCTTGATAGATTTGCCATTGATGTCGGCTCGTGTTTGGAAGATATTGGAGAGTTGGTCTTCATGCTCTTGTGCTTGAGTGGTCAAGATCCTTGTGACGACAAGCGATGGACTTGCGTCATGTTCACACATGAGGAGTTCTTGATCATCTTCCACTTGTTACCTTGCCATTGCTTCCTTGACGCGGGCATCAAACTCATCTTCACTCAAGTACTCTTCATCACCATTGTCATGGATGAACAAGACTTTCTTGTTTCCACAGTCGGCTGACTTGTGTACTTTACCTCCACACTTGTAGCATTCACCATTGAAAGGTGTATCACTCTTTGCTTGCTTGATACTTGGGGGCAGTTTTCCTTGCGGAAGTGTGGGCTTGAAGGAAGGCTTGGAGGTACTTGATGAGCTTCCATTGAAAGTTCTTGGTGTAGTGGTTGAAGCTTGCTTGTACCTGAAGTACGTCTTGGGCTTATTGTACTTGATATCCTCTTGCACTTGACGTTCAGCCTTTGTTGCTATGTGCACAAGCTCAACCATGGTGTTGTATGTTTGGAACTCGACGATGCGCTTGATTGGGTGGTTCAACCCAATAAGGAAACGTGCCATTGTTTGCTCCATGCGCTCATCAATGTTAGCGCGAATCAAGTTGAGTTCTATTTCCTTGAAGTACTCTTCCACGGTCTTTGTCCCTTGACGAAGCGCTTGAAGGTTGTTGAAGAGGTCAAGCGTGTAGTGCGCGGGGACGAACCGGGATCTCATGTGAGCCTTCATATCATGCCAAGTTGTGATTGGCGGCTCTTGTCTTGCATCACGAGCAACTTGAACTTGTTCCCACCAAAGGTTGGCGTAATCATCAAACTCAAGCGAATCCATGGCGACCATCTTCTCGTTGCTATAGTTGTGCATGCGGAAGATCTTGTCCATTTTGAGTGCCCACGAGAGGTATTCTTCGGGGTCATTGGATCCGGTGAACTTGGGCATTGTGAACTTGATCTTGCCAAAAGTTTCTTCATCATTGCGGTCATTGCGACGAGCTTGGTGACCTTGTTGATGATCTTGTAGTTGGGGAGGTGGAACTTGGTTCTCGCGTCCTTGTTGCGCAGCTTGCTCTTGATATTGTTGTTGAGGAGCTTGATCTTGCTCTTGGCGCGGTTGTTGACGTGGTTGAGGCGCTTGGGCTTCATGGTGGCGAGGGTGTGGAGCCTCGTGGCGCGGTTGATGATGAAGAGGAGGCTCGTTCCTCGGTTGGTGATGTTGGTTAGGCACATGGGCCTCACGACGAAGAACATGGTCATGAGCCTCTTGACATGGTGGGCGTCGCTCAACTTGTATCACTTGACGCTCCAAGTTTTGTAGAGGTGGAGGAGGCGCCTCGTGATAACCATGGTGTCGGTATGGACGTTCATGACGTTGATGACGAGGAGGAGGATCTTGGAGAGCTTCACGTCGATGACGAGCTCGATTCTCCAAATTGGAGTCATCACTTGTTGTGTCAATTATATGTCGCGGTCTATGGTGGTAGACTTGCGGTTGCACTTGTGGCTGCGCTTGCGGCTCCTCTTGTGGTTGCTCTTGTTGGATCACTAGTGCCCTTGCGTGATGACGGTGTGCTTCTTGCCTTGCTCGTGGCCTTAAAGAGAGTTCACCATCATAGCTTGACGTTGCGGCGTGCCGTGGAGAAGGTACATAGTTTGAAGAGGTTCCATCTTCAACCACGCGGGCATCATTGCATCTTGGAGCACTGATGACCCACAAGTATAGGGGGTGTATCGCAGTATTTTCAAGGGAAGTGAAACCCAATTTATTGATTCGACACAAGGGGAGCCAAAGAATATTTATAAGCCTTAACAACTGAGTTGTCAATTCAGCTGCACCTGGAAACAATCTTGCTCACAGTAGTTTATCAGTAGCAACAGTTTTGTAGTAGGAATAGTAAAGCAACAGCAGTAGTAAAGCAAAGGCAGCAATAACAAAAGCATTAAACTGTAGGATTCGAGTGCGGTAGGCATAGGGATGGATGGACGAGCGTTGCATGGACAAGACAATTCACATAGCAATCAGAAAATAGGGCAATTGCAGATAAATAAGATAAAGCATCCAAGTACTAGACAATCCTAGGCATGTGTTCCATATATAGTCATACGTGCTCGCAATGAGAACTTGCACAACATCTTTTGTCCTGCCAAATGCTTGCCGGGGCCTCTAGGAACTATCGGCAATTAAGGTGCTCCTTTAATAGAGCACCGAGCAAAGCATTAACACTCCGTGAACACATGTGATCCTCACATCAAAGCCTTTCCTTCCGTTATCCCGATTTACGCCACTGGGCCATAGGTTCCGGACAACAACGTGTGTATACAACTTGCAAATAAGACCAGAAACAATACTATCATAATAAATCAATAACATGTTCAGATCTGAGATCATGGCAATCGGGCCCTAGTGACAAGCATTAAGCACTACAAGTCGCAACAAAGTCATAAAGCACTAATAAAAGATACTAGGCACCATGCCCTGACAATCTGATGCCATTACATGAATGATCTCATCCAATCCCTACCATCCCCATAGCCTACAGCGGGGGATTACTCACTCATAGATGGGGGAAACATGGATGGTCAATGGAGATGATGGTGGAGATCGATGGAGATGGCTCCGGGGGCACTTCCCCATCCCGGCAGGGTGCCTGAATAGAGACTTTCTGTCCCCTAAATCTCCCCTTCGGTGGCGGCGGCGCAGCGGAACTTTTCGTGGAAAAATGTCGAACCCCCCGGAGTTTTTAGGTCAGAAGGCTTCTTATAGGCGAAGAGGGAGACCGAGGGGGTGCCTGGGGCCACCACACCATGCCCTGGAGCAGCCAGGCCCAGCCAGCACTGGGGTGTGGGCCAGCCTGGCCTCCTCCGCCTCGTGATTCGCTCTGGAGTCTTCTGGAAAAATAGGCACTTTGGCTTTTGTCCCGTCCAATTCCGAGAATATTCATTTTCTGACTTTCCTGGAACCAAAAACAGCAGAAAACAGGCAGCTGGCATTGTAGCTCTTGTTAATAGGTTAGTCCAAGAAATCATATGAAAAGTACTCCAAACTGTGGACAAAACACAAGAAAGTGCATAAAACCAAGCATGGAGCATCAAAAATTATAGATACATTTGCAATGTATCAACATCCCCAAGCTTAACTCCTGCTCGTCCTCGAGTAGGTAAGTGATAAAAAGAAAAAATAATTTTTGAGGTGACATGCACCATCAAAGACTTGATCAAAATATTTGTAAAACATTCAAAGCTAGGATCATAGTACTTCAATCATAACATGAAAGACAAAGTTCTAGCAATAAGACAAAGAAACTATGATGCAACATGAAAAGGCACAAACAAAAGATTCATGAATAACAATGCTTTGCAAGACGTTTGTTTGTTTCACATAAAGAAAACATAGCATAGTGGCATTCAGCTTGTCCCTCATAGAGTAGCAAATATAAATGCATAGGACACCTTCAAATTTTACAAGAGTGACTAGATACAGATAGTTTAAAACAAGCAATATCAAGTTATGCATCAATCAACTAGTCTTGGGACAATGCACATAGAACTAAGAATGGCCACTATGCTCTCAAGAAAGTGCTCATAGAATGTGTGAAGACTCAATAAGGAAATGAAAAGGTTTTGAATAGTTTGAAAGGCTTCCAAATGCTGAAAGTATGGTACTCATTAGCTTTGAGCTCTCATTGCCCCTATCATAAGCATCTTTAATGTGGTTAAGGTGAAAGTGAGGTCCAATCTGAGTTATATGCTTGATAGACTATAAACTGAAAATCCCAAGTCCCTTGAGTACGAGGGCCGCTCCTCATGCTACTCAACTTTAGTTACCGGTAAGTTCTTGTCATCGTAAGTATGTGCGTATCATAGAGAACCGCCAACGGGGTACCCCTTGCCCGATGATACGGAAGAATCCCCGTATCAAAATGACAAGGCAAGCAGACAACAAGTATCTCAGCAATCTTCTTATTTACCATGGGAATATGGTGCCTTTTTCTCTCTTTCCTCTTTTCATAATATCTCTTTTTTCTTTTTCTCTTTTTTCTCAATCTCTATCTCTTTTTTTATAAGAAGAATGCTTCATAGATACTCGTTATGGTTACGTTGCAGGTTTCCACCATGTCAGCATGGATTAGACCAGCGGCCCAGGCGTTTCTCTAACACACATACATAACTCCATGGACTTACAAGATCCCCTTTTAATTCACACCGACGACATCCGCAAACAAAAGAGCAAGGTATCAACTGGGTATATATTTACAAGTGTTGAAAGCGTTCCCCGTGACAGCACGGTTCTGCTAATCCCCAGCCTATAATTTGCAAGCATATAACTTTCATGGAGAATTACAATGGTTCAGGTTTATTAAGTGCAGGAAATAGTGTGCCATCAAGTTCGTGAGAGCTTTACTAACTAACTTTCTCATAACAAGCAAACATTTTATTCGGAAGAAAACAAGGCATAATGAATATGCACGGAAGTAGCAAATGATGCTAATAGGTAGGTATGGTGGACATTTTGGCAATATTTGGTTTAAGGGAGTTGGAAACATGAGTAAAACACTCAGTGTAAGTGAAGACTAGCAATAGTAAGGGACCGACAAATGAGAGAGCAATAATGGCCATAATCATGCAGAGCGACAAAACATGATTGATCAAAGCATAAAGTGATACTACAAGTTGAAAACTAAAGGATCATGAAGGCTTATGGTGAATTGAGATAGTCATAACATGGTGTGAGCATGTGCCAAGTCAACCCAAATAAAACATCAAAGGAGAATACCACTATACTATGCTTTAATATGCTAAAACAACACATGATTCATCCAAGGCACATTAAGCAATCTCAATTGTCTATAACAAGTCATGCTACAGCAAAGAATACTAAGCATAAAGCCAAAACAATATCAAGCATGGCATGACAAAGCATAGGCCACAGTCAAAAACAAGCTCTTTTTACCACTTAAGCATGAGCTTTCCTACTCTTTTCCAATCCAAACCAAACTATTTGAAAACCAACGCATGAAAGAGGAGGTCCAACCAATTTATTCAGCAAACTAAGCAAACGAAAAACCAAAACGAAAACGAAAAAGAAGACGCTCCAAGAGCAACACAATTGTGCATGAAACGATAAAAAATGAAGTGGTTGGAAGAAACCTGAGATTTTTATTGATGAAGAAGGGGATGCCTTGGGCATCCCCAAGTTTTGACGCTTGTACTTCTTGGATATTTCTTGGGGTGACACGCGTGGAATCCCCAAGCTTGAGCTTTAGTCCATCCTTCATCTTATTACTCATTCCTTCCATACACCTGAATTTTTTTCCTTCATACAAAACTTCACACAATCTTTATTAGCAACATTAGTGCACTCAAGATAAATAAGTCTTAAGGTCAGTAAAAACACCAAATAAACTTCTATTAGAACACTAGATACTGTAGCACTTCCCTCAAGAAGCTCAATTCCCCAAAAGAACTCAAAAAGGAACCAACAAGAAGCAAATGCAGAAAATGGCAGAAATCTGTCAAAACAGACCAGCAGGTAAAGACCAATTTTTTCAAAGACCTTATGTTGCTCAAATCAAAAAGTGTTGAACTAACGAAAGTTAGATAACAACCTGGGTCAGAAGCACAAAAAGTATAGCTCAATCCGACATAAAGAGCTCTGTCACGAATTTTTACGGTGAAGCACAAAAATATGTTTCGGGACAGCAACTTTCCCAATCATTACTTCTCTCTCATTAGAGGTTACTCTTGGCACAAAAAGCAAATGAAAAGGATAAGGAGCGGTTATTACTGAGATAATAACTTTCAAGACTCATTTAAAACTTTTGGGTTATCTCCCAGTAAGTACTTTTTTAATGCCTTTAAGTTAGGCATAAGCAAAAACTGAAATGGATAGAATAGAAGTAAACAGAGATAATCATAGTGAAAACACTGTTTTGTTCAATGAAATCCTTTTGTTAACAAGGTTGATCAGGTCTTGCTACCAAAACAATTTCATATGAGACAAAAGTTTGTATTCCACTAATGATTATGTTACCTCAACCTTGATAGCAATGGTCCCAATCATAATAGTTTCAAATTTTTCTCTTGATATGGGACAATATATTTATGCAACTTGAATGCCTTCAACATGTTCAATTGAATTCAAACTATAAGTCCTTTCAATCTTCTTGGGGAAATAGACAGTATGTTCCTTGTCATTAACATTGAATGTCACCTTCCCTTGATTACAATTAATAATAGCTCCTGTAGTATTTAAGGAAAAGGTCTCCCAAGAATAATAGACATATTATCATCTTCAGGCATAAAAGTTTGAGAGGATGCTCTCATAAGGAATATGAGTTGAAGTAAAAGAGACCATCAAGGAGTAAATTCAAAACACATTTAAGTCTAACCCACTTCCTATGCATAGGAATCGTGTAAGCAAATAACAAAGTGACAGGCATAGGAAGATAAAACAAGAGTAACTTCAAAACTTTCAGCACATAGAGAGGTGTTTCAATACCATGAAAACTTCTACAACCATATTTTCCTCTCTCATAATAATTTTCAGTAGCCTCATGAATAAACTCAACAATATAACTATCACAAAAAGCATGCTCTTCATGATATACAAGCACTAGAGCTTTATCATAAACATCTTCAAAAGAATCCTCAGGAACATAACATTCATCCTTCTTTAGTAAGCATGGGGGACAATCAAATAATATAAGGGATAAAGAGTTACTCTCATTAGAAGGTAAGCATGGGTAGCTAATCCATTCTTCCTCCTTTTGTTCATCACTCTCCTTCTCTTTTTCATCTAATGAGATTTCAGGTTCATCAATTTCTTCTTCCATAGGATCCTGCAAGGCATTAGTCTCTTACATTTGTGAAAAGCATCTATTAAAATATTCAAGAATATAGCCATTTTCATCCTTGTAATTATCAAAGCAAAATTTAAGTATACCATAAACCTCATACTTATAAGGAGAATCATCAATATTTTCAAGCAAACTAGCAAGTTCAAATGCACCCTTCCAAGCAATAAATTCCTCAATTTGTTCCACATCATAAAGGTCATAATTTCCCTTAACATAGGAAGATAAGGTAACATTATCATTATATTCACATTGAAAAGGGAGGTGTTTGTACCTCCTACAGCAACAAGATTTATCAAGGCAATAAGTAACATTATAAGTAGAGCACACATTTCTAGCAATGGTATACAATCTATCAATTTGTCCCCATAAGTGTTTCCCTTTTTGTGACAAGCGGTGTTCCTTATAATAATATTTTTCATCTTCCGTGAACCCAATAAGATTCAGTTTCAAAGAAACCAACCATTAACAACAAGCATGATAAAGCAAGACAATAACCGACCAGCGAAAATAACAACTAGAGAAGGAACTACTTTTTTTGTATTTTTGATAAAGAAACAAGCAAACAAGGAGAAAATAAACTTAGCTTGAACAATAGTGAATCCAAGTGAACTTGATAAATAAAGCTATGCTCAAGAACGGCGCGTAAAATAGTCTTGATGACCCATAAGTATAGGGGGTGTATCGTAGTATTTTCGAGGGAAGTGAAACCCAAATTATTGATTCGACACAAGGGGAGCCAAAGAATATTTATAAGCCTTAACAACTGAGTTGTCAATTCAGCTGCACCTGGAAACAATCTTGCTCACAGCTGTTTATCAGTAGCAACAGTTTTGTAGTAGGAATAGTAAAGCAACAGCAGTAGTAAAGCAAACACAACAATAACAAAAGCAGTAAACAGTGGGATTCGAGTGCGGTACGCATAGGGATGGATGGACAGGCATTGCATGGACAAGACAATTCACATAGCAATCAGATCATAGGGCAATTGCAGATAAATAAGATAAAGCATCCAAGTACTAGACAATCCTAGGCATGTGTTCCATATATAGTCATACGTGCTCGCAATGAGAACTTGCACAACATCTTTTGTCGTGCTAGCCCGTTTGCAGCGGGGCCTCTAGGGAACTACTGGCAATTAAGGTGCTCCTTTTAATAGAGCACCGGAGCAAAGCATTAACACTCCGTGAACACATGTGATCCTCACATCAAAGCCTTTCCCTTCCGGTTATCCCGATTTCTGTCACTTCGGGGCCATAGGTTCCGGACAACGACGTGTGTATACAACTTGCAGATAATACCAAGAACAATACTATCATAATGAATCAATAATACATTCAGATCTGAAATCATGGCACTCGGGCCCTAGTGACAAGCATTAAGCACAACAAGTTGCAACAAAGTCATAAAGCACTAACAAAAGATACTAGGCACCATGCCCTAACAATCTGATGCCATTACATGAATGATCTCATCCAATCCCTACCATCCCCATAGCCTATAGCGGGGGATTACTCACTCATAGATGGGGGAAACATGGATGGTCAATGGAGATGATGGTGGAGATCGATGGAGATGGCTCCGGGGGCACTTTCCCGTCTCGGCAGGGTGTCGGAACAGAGACTTTCTATCCCCCGAATCTCCCCTTCGGTGGCGACGGCGCAACAGAACTTTTCGTGGAAAAACGTCAAACCCCCCCGGAGTTTTTAGGTCAGAAGGCTTCTTATAGGCGAAGAGGGAGACCGAGGGGGTGCCTGGTGCCACCACACCATGCCCTGGCGTGACCAGGCCCAGCCCGCGCCTAGGGGGGTGTGGCCAGCCCCTAGCCCTCCTCCGTCTCGTATTCTGGCTCCTAGAGTCTTCTGGAAAAATAGGCACTTTGGCTTTTGTCCCGTCCAATTCCGAGAATATTCATTTTCTGACTTTCCTGGAACCAAAAACAGCAGAAAACATGCAGCTGGCACTGTGGCTCTTGTTAATAGGTTAGTCCAAGAAATCATATGAAAAGTACTCCAAAGTGTGGACAAAACACAAGAAAGTGGATAAAACCAAGCATGGAGCATCAAAATTTATAGATACATTTGCAATGTATCAAGCACTTGGTTGAAGATCTTGTTGAGGAGGAGCATGACAACGCGATGAGCTTGAATCACGTGAACACGGTCTTGCCATTCCGTCAATGAGTCGTCGAAGATTGTAATTTGTTTCAGCGACGGAGCGTTGAAGCGCTTCATTTTGGTGGCCGAAGTTGTGATGCATTGCATGCATTTGTCGTTCGAGGCCGTCGAAGCGGTTGTCAATGTTCTTGAACTCGGCTTGCATCTCTCCAAATTGTTCATCTTGTCGCGTCTCAAGAGCTTGGAAACGTTCACGGAACTCTTGGCGGATGATGAAGTGACTTGCGCGCGTCATGTATGGTCCTTGATCTTCTTCTTGGGGAGGTGGTTGGCTCGACTCACCGTGCCTATCCATCATGCAAGACACACACGTATTGTATATGGAAATGGAATATGGTGGTGTTAGCCTTGTACCTCACGTTGGGGATTGCACCAAACTAGAAACCACAAGTGAGAGCTATAAGCGTGCAAAGTGGAAATGCAAAGAAAACTCACACTAAAGAAAGAACTAACTCTCAAAAGCTTGTTGGTGGTAGGTTAGGATTGTGGAAAGCCAAAGAACCAACCAAAAGAAAAGGGATAGTAAAAAGTGGGTAAAATCCAACAAAATTCAAGTCAAAGGCGAAGGTCAACAACTCAAAAGGGTGACGGGAACCTACGACTATATACACACACAAGGAGAAAGTTGGGATTGACACGATGATACATTGCAAATGTATCTATAATTTTTTATGCTACATGCTTGGTTTTATCCACTTTCTTGTGTTTTGTCCACACTTTGGAGTACTTTTCATATGATTTCTTGGACTAACCTATTAACAAGAGCCACAGTGCCAACTGCCTGTTTTCTGCTGTTTTTGGTTCCAGGAAAGTCCGAAAATGAATATTCTCGGAATTGGACGGGACAAAAGCCAAAGTGCCTATTTTTCCAGAAGACTCCAGGAGCCAGAATACAAGAAGGAGGAGGGCCAGGGGCTGGCCACCCCCCCCAGGCGCGGGCTGGGCCTGGCCGCGCTAGGGCATGGTGTGGTGGCCCCAGGTACCCCCTCGGTCTCCCTCTTCACCTATAAGAAGCCTTCTGACCTAAAAACTCTGGGGGGTTCACGTTTTTCCAAAAAAAGTTCTGCAGAGCCGCCACCACCGAAGGGGAGATTCGAGGAACAGAAAGTATTTGTTCCGGCACCCTGTCGGGACGGGGAAGTGCCCCCGGAGCCATCTCCATCGATCTCCACCATCGCTTCTCCATCGACCATCCATGTTTCCCCCATCTATGAGTGAGTAATCTCCCGCTGTAGGCTATGGGGATGGTAGGGATTGGATGAGATCGTTCATGTAATGGCATCAGATTGTCAGGGCATGGTGCCTAGTATCTTTTGTTAGTGCTTTATGACTTTGTTGCGACTTGTTGTGCTTAATGCTTGTCACTAGGGCCCGAGTGCCATGATTTCAGATCTGAATGTATTATTGATTCATTATGATAGTATTGTTCTTGGTATTATCTGCAAGTTGTATACATCGCCGTTGTCCGGAACCTATGGCCCCGGCGATGTAAATCGGGATAACCGGAAGGGAAAGGCTTTGATGTGAGGATCACATGTGTTCACGGAGTGTTAATGCTTTGCTCCGGTGCTCTATTAAAAGGAGCACCTTAATTGCTAGTAGTTCCCTAGGGGCCCCGCTGCAAACGGGCTGGCAGGACAAAAGATGCTGTGCAAGTTCTCATTGCGAGCACGTATGACTATATATGGAACACATGCCTAGGATTGTCTAGTACTTGGGTGCTTTATCTTATTTATCTGCAATTTCCCTATGTTCTGATTGCTATGTGAATTGTCTTGTCCATGCAACGCCCGTCCATCCATCCCTATGCCTACCGCACTCGAATCCCACTGTTTACTGCTTTTGTTACTACTGTCTTTGCTTTACTACTGTTGTTGCTTTACTACTCCTACTACAAATCGGTTGCTACTGATAAACTGCTGTGAGCAAGATTGTTTCCAGGTGTAGCTGAATTGACAACTCAGTTGTTAAGGCTGATAAATATTCTTTGGCTCCCCTCGTATCGAATCAATAAATTGGGTTTCACTTCCCTCGAAAATATTGCGATACACCCCCTATACTTGTTGGTCATCAAGACTATTTTCTGGCGCTGTTGCCGGGGAGCATAGCTTTATTTATCAAGTCCACTTGGGTTCACTATTGTTCAAGCTAAGTTTATTTTCTCCTTGTTTGCTTGTTTCTTTATCAAAAATACAAAAAAAAATTAGTTCCTACTCTAGTTGTTATTTTCGTTGCTCTGTTATTGTCTTGCCTTATCATGCTTGTTGACAATGGTTGGTTTCTTTGAAACTGAAGCTTATTCGCAAGGTGGGTTCACGGAAGATGAAAAATACTATTATAAGGAACACCGCTTGTCACAAAAAGGGAAACACTTATGGGAACAAATTGATAGATTGTATACCATTGCTATAAACGTGTGCTCTACTTATAATGTTACTTATTTCTTTAATAAATCTTGTTGCTGTAGGAGGTACAAACACCTCCCTTTTCAATGTGAGTATAATGATAATGTTACCATATCTTCCTATGTTAAGGGAAATTATGATCTTTGTGATGTGGAACAAATTGAGGAATTTATTTCTTGGAAGGGTGCATTTGAACTTGCTAGTTTGCTTGAAAATATTGATGATTCACCTTATAAGTATGAGGTTTATGGTATACTTACATTTTGCTTTGGTAATTACAAGGATGAAAATGGCTATATTCTTGAATATTTTAATAGATGCTCCACAAATGGAAGAGACTAATGCCTTGCAGGATCCTATGGAAGAAGAATTTAATGAACCTGAAATCTCATTAGATGAAAAAGAGGAGGAGAGTGATGAACAAAAGGAGGAAGAATGGATTAGCTACCCATGCCTACCTTCTAATGAGAGTAACTCTTTATCCCTTACATTATTTGATTGTCCTCCATGCTTACTAAAGGAGGATGAATGTTATGTTCCCGAGGTTTATTTTGAAAATGTTTATAATAAAGCTCTAGTGCTTGTAGGTCATGAAGAGAATGCTTTATGTGATAGTTATATTGTTGAGTTTATTCATGAGGCTGCTGAAAATTATTATGAGAGAGGAAAATATGGTTGTAGAAGTTTTCATGGTATTGAAACACCTCTCTATGTGCTGAAAGTTTTGAAGTTACTCTTGTTTTATGTTCCTATGCCTGTCACTTTGTTATTTGCTTACACGATTCCTATGCATAGGAAGTGGGTTAGACTTAAATGTGTTTTGAATCTGCTTCTTAATGCTCTCTTTTACTTCAACTCATATTTCTTATGAGAGCATCTTCTCAAACTTTTATGCCTGAAGATGATAATATGTCTATTATTCTTGGGAGACCTTTTCTTAAATACTGCAGGAGTTGTTATTAATTATAATCAAGGGAAGGTGACCTTCAATGTCAATTACAAGGAACATATTGTCTATTTCCCCAAAAAGATTGAAAGGACTTATGGCTTGAATTCAATTGAACATGTTGAGGGCATTCAAGTTGGAGAAATATATTGTCCCATACCAAGAGAAAAATTTGATACTATTATGATTGGGACCATTGCTATCAAGGTTGAGGTAACATAATCATTAGTGGAATACAAAGTTTTGTATCATATAAAATTGTTTTGGTAACAAGATCTGATCAACCTTGTTAACAAAAGGATTTCATTGAACAAAACAATGTTTTCACCATGCTTATCTCCGCTTACTTCTATTCTATCCATATTAGTTTTTGCTTTTGTCTAACTTAAAGGCGTTAAAGAAAAGTACTCATTGGGAGATAACCCAAAAGTTTTAAATGAGTCTTGGAAGTTGTTACTTTAGTAATAACCGCTCCTTATCCTTTTTATTTGCTTTTTGTGCCAAGAGTAACCTCTAATGAGAGAGAAGTAATGATTGGGAAAGTTGCTGTCCCGAAACAGATTTTTGTGCTTCACCGTAAAAATTCATGAGAGAGCTTTGTATGTCGGATTGAGCTGTATTTTTTTTGCTTCTGCCCCAGGTTGTTATCTAACTTTTGTTAGTTCAACACTTTTTGATTTGAGCAACAGAAGGTCTTCGAAAAAATTCGTCTTTACCTGCTGGTCTGTTTTGACAGATTTCTGCCATTTTCTGCATTTGCTTCTTGTTGGTTCCTTTTTGAGTTCTTTTGGGGAATTGAGCTTTTTTAGGGAAGTTCTACAGTAGCTAGTGTTCTAATGGAATTTTATTTGGTGTTAGAACTGACCTTAAGACTTATTTATCTTGAGTGCACTAATGTTGCTAATAAAGATTGTGTGAAGTTTTGTATGAAGGAAAAAATTTCAGGTGTATGGAAGGAATGAGTAATGAGATGAAGGATGGACTAAAGCTCAAGCTTGGGGATTCCATGCGTGTCACCACAAGAAATATCCAAGAAGTACAAGCGTCAAAACTTGGGGATGCCCAAGGCATCCCCTTCTTCATCAATAAAAATCTCAGGTTTCTTCCAACCACTTCATTTTTTATTGTTTCATGCACAATTGTGTTGTTCTTGGAGCGTCTTCTTTTTCGTTTTCGTTTTGGTTTTTCGTTTGCTTTGGTTTGCTTAGTTTGCTGAATAAATTGGTTGGACCTCCTCTTTCATGCGTTGGTTTTCAAATAGTTTGGTTTGGATTGGAAAAGAGTAGGAAAGCTCATGCTTAAGTGGTAAAAAGAGCTTGTTTTTGACTGTGGCCTATGCTTTGTCATGCCATGCTTGATATTGTTTTGGCTGTATGCTTAGTATTCTTTGTTGTAGCATGACGTGTTATAGACAATTGAGATTGCTTAATGTGCCTTGGATGAATCATGCGTTGTTTTAGCATATTAAAGCATAGTATAGTGGTATTCTCCTTTGATGTTTTATTTGGGTTGACTTGGCACATGCTCACACCATGTTATGACTATCTCAAGTCACCATAAGCCTTTATGATCCTTTAGTTTTCAACTTGTAGTATCACTTTATGCTTTTATCAATGATGTTTTGTCGCTCTGCATGATTATGGCCATTATTGCTCTCTCGTTTGTCGCTCCCTTACTATTGCTAGCCTTCACTTACACTGAGTGTTTTACTCATGTTTCCAACTCCCTTAAACCAAATATTGCCAAAGTGTCCACCATACCTACCTATTAGCATCATTTGCTACTTCTGTGCATATTCCATATGCCTTGTTTCTTCCGAATAAAATGTTTGCTTGTTTTGAGAAAGTTAGTTAGTAAAGCTCTCACGAACTTGATGGCACACTTTATTTCCTGCACTTAATAAACCTGAACCATTGTGAAATCTCCATGAAAGTTATATGCTTGCTAATTATAGGCTAGGGATTAGCAGAACTGTGCTGTCACGGGGAACGCTTTCAACACTTGTAAATATATACCCAGTTAATACCTTGCTCTTTTGTTTGCGAATGTCATCGGTGTGAAATAAAAGGGGAGCTTGTAAGTCCATGGAGTTATGTATGTGTGTTAGAGAAACGCCTGGTCATTGGTTCAATCCATGCTGACATGGTGGAAACCTGCAGCGTAACCATAACGAGTATCTATGAAGCATTCTTCTTATAAAAAAAGAGATAGAGATTGAGAAAAAAGAGAAAAAGAAAAAAGAGATATTATGAAAAGAGGAAAGAGAGAAAAAGGCACCATATTCCCATGGTAAATAAGAAGATTGCTGAGATACTTGTTGTCTGCTTGTCTTGTCATTTTGATATGGGGATTCTTCCGTATCATCGGGCAAGGGGTACCCCGTTGGCGGTTCTCAATGATACGCACATACTTACGATGACAAGAACTTACCGGTAACTAAAGTTGAGTAGCATGAGGAGCGGCCCTCGTACTCAAGGGACTTGGGATTTTCAGTTTATAGTCTGTCAAGCATATGACTCAGATCGGACCTCACTTTCACCTTAACCACATTAAAGATGCTTATGATAGGGGCAATGAGAGCTCAAAGCTAACGAGTACCATACTTTCAGCATTTGGAAGCCTTTCAAACTTTTCAAAACCTTTTCATTTCCTTGTTGAGTCTCCACACATTCTATGAGCACTTTCTTGAGAGCATAGTGGCCATTCTTAGTTCTATGTGCATTGTCCCAAGACTTGCTGATTGATGCATACCTTGATATTGCTTGTTTTAAACTATTTGTATCTAGTCACTCTTGTAAACTTTGAAGGTGTCCTATGCATTTATGTTTGCTACTCTATGAGGGACAAGCTGAGTGCCACTATGCTATGTTTTCTTTATGAGAAACAAACAAACGTCTTGCAAAGCATTGTTATTCATGAATCTTTTGTTTGTGCTTTTTCTTGTTGCATCATAGTTTCTTTGTCTTATTGCTAGAACTTTGTCTTTCATGTTATGATTGAAGTGCTATGATCCCAGCTTTGAATGTTTTACAAATATTTTGATCAAGTCTTTGATGGTGCATGTCACCTCAAAAATTATTCTTTCTTTTTATCACTTACCTACTCGAGGACGAGCAGGAGTTAAGCTTGGGGATGTTGATACATTGCAAATGTATCTATAATTTTTGATGCTCCATGCTTGGTTTTATGCACTTTCTTGTGTTTTGTCCACACTTTGGAGTACTTTTCATATGATTTCTTGGACTAACCTATTAACAAGAGCCTAGTGCCAGCTGCCTGTTTTCTGCTGTTTTTGGTTCTAGGAAAGTCAGAAAATGAATATTCTCGGAATTGGACGGGACAAAAGCCAAAGTGCCTATTTTTCCAGAAGACTCTAGGAGCCAGAATACGAGACGGAGGAGGGTCAGGGGCTGGCCACCCCCCCCAGGCGCGGGCTAGGCCTGGCCACGCCAGGGCATGGTGTGGTGGCCCCAGGCACCCCCTCGGTCTCCCTCTTCGCTTATAAGAAGCCTTCTGACCTAAAAACTCCGGGGGGTTCGACGTTTTTCCAGAAAAAGTTTCGCAGCGCCACCACCACCGAAGGGGAGATTCGGGGGACAGAAAGTCTCTACTCCGGCACCCTGCTGGGATGGGGAAGTGCCCCCAGAGCCATCTCCATCGATCTCCACCATCGCTTCTCCATCGACCATCCATGTTTCCCCCATCTATGAGTGAGTAATCCCCCGCTATAGGCTATGGGGATGGTAGGGATTGGATGAGATCGTTCATGTAATGGCATCAGATTGTTAGGGCATGGTGCCTAGTATCTTTTATTAGTGCTTTATGACTTTGTTGCGACTTGTTGTGCTTAATGATTGTCACTAGGGCCCGAGTGCCATGATCTCAGATCTGAACATGTTATTGATTTATTATGATAGTATTGTTTCTGGTCTTATCTGCAAGTTGTATACACACGTTGTTGTGCGGAACCTATGGCCCCGAAGTGACAGAAATCGGGATAACCGGAAGGGAATGGCTTTGATGTGAGGATCACATGTGTTCACGGAGTGTTAATGCTTTGCTCCGGTGCTCTATTAAAAGGAGCACCTTAATTGCTAGTAGTTCCCTAGGGGCCCCGCTGCAAACGGGCTGGCAGGACAAAAGATGTTGTGCAAGTTCTCATTGCGAGCACGTATGACTATATATGCAACACATGCCTAGGATTGTCTAGTACTTGGGTGCTTTATCTTATTTATCTGCAATTGCCCTATGTTCTGATTGCTATGTGAATTGTCTTATCCATGCAATGCCCGTCCATCCATCCCTGCCTACCGCACTCGAATCCCACTGTTTACTGCTTTTGTTACTACTGTCTTTGCTTTACTACTGTTGTTACTTTACTACTCCTACTACAAAACTGTTGCTACTGATAAACTTCTGTGAGCAAGATTGTTTCCATGTGCAGCTGAATTGACAACTCAGTTGTTAAGGCTGATAAATATTCTTTGGCTCCCCTCGTGTCGAATCAATAAATTGGGTTTCACTTCCCTCGAAAATACTGCGATACACCCCCTATACTTGTGGGTCATCACACGACTATGAAAATGAGCAAACAAAATGTCCTAACAAAGACTAAGCTCGTTGTCATGCCAATGCAAGGAGAGACCGTGGCTCGTTTGCAAAGAAGAAACGTGAGCAACGGATTTGTGCACTTGCCTTGGGCGCTCTTCTTTCTCTCTTGCTTACAAGCTTTGAGACTCTCTTTGGCAATGGGAGACTATTTTTCTTTTGCTTTTTCTTTGTATCTTTTTCTTTCTTTTGTATCTTTTTTTGCTCTCCCTTGATGCTACATAGTCACACTTGATGTTGCTCTTGCACACTCACTATCCAAGGACAAATGCACAATGCTCAAGCAAACACAAGATGAGCCACTCTCATAGGATAGGTACACACAAAAGAAGATAGGGGTTAACAAGGTGACACAAGTTATACCTTCGTTGGTGATGATGAACTTGGCGTCGGTGGTGCGGGATGATGTTCATAGGCCGTGGTGTCGATGAGCGCGGGGGTTGTCGATGCGGAAGCTTGTTGTTAGTTAACGACACGCACACGGGCACAAACAAACAAGAAGAAATTAGCCAATGCAAGATTAGAGGCAAAACTGTCAAAATCAGGCGTTAGGCCGGAGACTACGGGGTTTCAGGCCGGAAACTCCGGTCCAGGCCGGAGACTCTGGTGTGCAGGCCGGAGACTCCGGTCTGGAGTCAGATCATGAACTGCTCGTGTTCTTGAGCAGAAATCTACGCCTTGGGTCCTCAAATCCGCGAAAATTGGCCAAATTGGGCTAGGAAAACGCAGGATAAAGCTGGACCAACACCTAAAACAAGGTTTGGTCGGATCAAAACCACAAATAACACTCCAAATCAAGAGATCGATCCAAAGGCAAATATGGGCTTTTTTTTTGGGATTTTCGAATTTTTGGTGGATAGAAGAAAAATTTGTGGGGGAAATCGTAAGCAACGAAGCTCTGATACCAATATGTTGAGGGCAAACCTCTAGGGTGGCCTGATCTTTCACGATTCCCTTTCAAATCGAGGATGGAGTGCGGGGAGAGGAGGGGGAGGATGAACACAACGAACACACGCACGAAGAATGCGAAGAACACACACACAAAACCACGATACACACCAATAGCTCACGCCGGCGGTGATCGGTCCAGCGCAATCCATAGGATCGACGTCGGGCGGAGGACTCTCTCTCGAACCGACACGGCGAGATGGGAGACTCGGTGAGATCTTGACGTCTAGGCAAAGGGACACCGATGCCTAGGCCTTGTACAACGCGGAGGCACGATGCAAACTCCAACGAGGTTTGGGGATATTGGTGCTCCTTTGTCAAGGAGCATGAGGCAAGAATTAGATAGATCCACAAAGGGGTTTCCACTAATTCCAATATCATGCCTAGGGTTTACAATGGAGGTGGGGGACTATATATAGGCCAGCCACTTAAACAGGGGTACTTTAGGAATAAAAGACAAGTTCTGGACGGACTAGGGGTTACATGGGCCGCAGGCCCAAAGGCCTTTCATGCTGGCGACGGCCAGACCGGAGACTCGGTCTGGGCGGAGAGACTCAGTCGATCTCGGACTGGCCTCGGAGGGCCTTCAGATTGTCCCAGCCTTTGGTTCCGGGGGCAGAGGTGGGTCCGGAGACTCCGGTGTCTTCAGCCGAGACTTTGGCGGAGAGACTCCAGTGTGAGCAGACCGGAGACTCTGGTCTGAGCAACTCCAGCGGCTCCTGCTTCATGCTCTGCTCCTTGTTCTCCGTCCTTGGGTGCTTGGTGATGTGTCGAAGCTTCGTACCTGATGATGCATAGGGTAGTTGCATGAAGTAGCATGCCATCCAAGGAGGTATCAAATTGGCACGATGAAAGGAGCGAGTTCACCTTAGCTTGTAGGAGTTTGGCTCGTGCACGAGTCATGGGTCCACTTGGGGGACTTGTTGGTGCAGATGTAGGAGCGTCCGTAGGACGGGCTGCATCACTTCGCTTCTCCGATTTGCCGTCCCCCATCTCCCCTCACTGACGCTCGGGCTCGACAGCTGAGAGAGAGAGAGAGAGTCGGCGGCTGAGAGAGAGAGAGAGATGACGGGACTACGAGATAGCGGCCCCTGGGGACTACGTCTACTTCAAGTCCGTCGTCCCGCTCCACAAGATCTCTATAAGGATCATACCTCCCGAATCACCCTCTACGATCTAGCGCGGTGTTGGGACATTGATACCTTCGATCCGGATTATGGATGTAGTGTAGCTTCTTTTTCCCTAGTAGACCTAGGTTATCGAATCCTCGGGAAGCAAATGCATAGTGAAGTTACTTTAACAGACCTTTGGGAGTTTTAGAATTCCTTTTGTGTTTTTACCGGACCAATAGCTTGCATCTTTTTGTTGTTGTCGCTGATGGAGAGAGAGGGCCTAGGGCGTTCGGTTTCACCTATAGCTGTGCAAAACATCTGATGGGAATAAAAGATAGAAATAAAGTATGCATGTACTTGTTATAGCAAGATAAATTATATGTGCGCAGTGCATCTATAATTGCTATTGCCTCCGCAACCGCTTATAGCAATAACCTACTAGTCTCATCCATAGAAGAAAGAGAACTAATGATATGCATAGTGATGTCACCATTAATCCTAAGCAAATCCCTCACATACAGCCGTACTATCCCTTCTGTCACTGGGGTTCCCAACCTGCAGATCGGTCATTACTCATACTCCCTATACCTGGATCAATCCTCGGGGTCTTGGGTACCTGACAAGTCCTTGGATTGAGGCAAGAGAGGATACAATAATCATCATGTCGTACAAACTAATACACAATTGCACCTATGGTAAATAACATGCACAATCGCTACATGGCTAGGCCGAAGCCCTTAGCCCAAGGAGAATTACTCACACATAGAGATGACATCAACAATCACAAACATTATAATGAAAATCATAAGATTGATAGTAATAGTCTTACAATATCGTCAATCAAAGAAGAGATGTACTATTACAAGTGATGGAATATGCCTATGAAGATGGAGAAGGGTTTTGAGATCTGGAAGCGGCTGGTGATCTGTGGTAGAGACTTTTTGGCGAGGTCTGGCCTATTTTCTCGTCGTCTGAAGCTTCTTTATATAGGGGTCCATTCACGAAAGTTGTTATGTTTGACCTAACAGTGGCGGCGCAAACTATACGACCGGAGCTATACGACCGGAATTTTGCTCCGGTCGTATAATTGGTTGTTAAAGCGTTTGCCTTTGCTTTACGGCTACTGATTTCTTCTGGTTGTTGGAAATCTCGTATCTTTGACTTTAATGTAGTGATTCCCATCTTCATACCCATCTGAATATTAGACATTAGTGGCAGGGTTTAGAGAGATATTTCATCAAAATTATAAATAATATACAGTTTAAATGTGGATGTAGATGGCTATATTTCAGAGTCATCAACCTCCCCAAGCTTAAACTTGATCTTCCCCGAGCAAGAAAACCAAAATCAAAAAGTAAATCATCATTTAAACTGAAATAACGAGATGGTGATCTTACTCATGATTGGTAGACTCATGTTTCCTCCACTTTATAAATCTGAAAAACTTCAGCATAGATAGAGTAGTGGCAAGCATATCATACGGGTTTTATGCATCCTTATAGTGCAGCAAAATTATAGTTATCATGGATGATTCAAATGAGTAAACTTTATTCCATGTCATGTAATTAACTCATAGGCTTGTCTTTGAATAATAAAGTATAATCATGTAAATTAAGAGTGTGAGAGTTGTCATAAAAAGCATATACACTAGAGTATCTCAATTCTCCCACATCAATAAATCAAGAATTTTCAAGCACTACTTTTCTATTCATTGTCCTTTAAGAATTTCAGTTTTTAAGTAATTGAGAGCATACCAAAGATTTTTATTAGTTTATCGGGCTGTGATGGACACTCATGGCATCACTAAGGTTTTTATTACTTTTGCATAATGATTACTCATAATAGCCAGAGGAGTGATTCCATCATGATTACAGCTACCTGGGAGTGCCAACAATCTTACCCACTATAGCATTGCTGCTACAAGTGTGATGACCCACAAGTATAGGGGGTGTATCGCAGTATTTTCGATAAGTAAGAGTGTCAAACCCAGCGAGGAGCAGAAGGTGCTGGCTAGTGGTATGGATCAGGAATTCTCTGCAAATACTTAGCAAACGGATTTTTAGGGGTTTTCGATAAAGCAAGTAAACAAAGTACGAGTAAATAAAAGACAGTAGGAATAAATGCAGCAAGTGGCCCAATTCTTTATGCAGCAAAGGACAAGCCGATTGTATTACTTAAGATGACCAAACGTTCTCGAGGACACATGGGAAGACTTTCAAGTGCTTTCGCTTCATATAGTTGATTAATCTTCTTTAGCTTGCTAAGTGTTGTGTGGGTGAACCTGTGCTAATGTACCGACCTTCGTAGAACTAATACATACTTGTGATTATACCCCTTGCAAACATCCGTAAGTACAAGAAAGTAATTAAGGTAGAAACCTAACCACAACTTTAAACTCTAAGACCCTTACGTCCCTTGTGCAATGGTTTCCTAACGGGGGTTCAGGTTTCACATCCGCAACCCCTGCGATTAGTAGCCAAATACACAATGCATTCCCCTAGGCCCATATAGGTGAAGTGTCATGTAGTCGATGTTCACATGACACCACTAGAAGAAGTACACCACAACTTAAATATCAAACTATTGAATCTTTCTCAACACAACTCCACTACTAACAACATGACTTCTCCCATGTCCTCAAGAACAAAACGAACTACTCACAAGACATCATATGGATCATGATCAGAGATGGAATAATGATGTATAACAATCTGAACATAAACAATAATTCAATGGTTCACTCAATGGCATCAACTACAAAGAGTAATCAACACTAGGAAAGTTTCCCCTATGAACTATGCAAGATTCAACCCAATTGTTACAACAATATGGAGATGGTGATGAGGGTGCTGATGGTGATGATGGTGGTGATGATGATGATGATCCCGATGAAGTCCAGCTTGATGGTGGTGTTGATGGCGACGATCTCTCCTCTCCGGGAAGGAATTCCCCCGGCAGAAATATGTCTGCCGGAGAGATCTTTCTCTCTCGGTGTTTTTCGCCCCGTAGAGGCGGCGGAATCTTTCTATGGTCGCTCCTCGAGTCTTAGGGTTTCGGGAGGATAATATACACCAGAGGGGAGTGCCAGGGGTGGACCAGGACGGCCACACCACCTGCTGGCGCGGCCTAGGCTGGCCCGCGCCAGGGGGTGGTGTGGGCCCCCTGTGGCCCATATCTAGCCCCCCTTCTGGCTTCCTTCGTCTTCTGGAAAAATAGGATTTTTCGTATATTTTCCCGGATTTTCTGATCTTTGTGAATTTTGCCTCCAAACAACACCTTTTCCATCAGAATCCTGACTACAGCGGTCCATGCTCCAAAAGTCATCAACCATGCAAAAACAGATGAAATAACATAAGTATCACCTCTCTTCCTTTTTTATTTGTTTCTTGGAAACTCGAAGTCGATCACTCTCCTGCAAACATATGAAGACCTCGAGGCAGAAAGAAAAGAAAGAGGGAAAATAAGGAAAAATGGAGAAATCCTTTTGTGATTTTTAAGAGAGGGAATTTAAAGAATAAAAAATTGGCGGCAAAGCTCGGCTAGAAAATCTCGAAAGCAAATAGAAAGAACTAAAAAATAAAGTGTTGGGGAAACCAACACGAGTGCTTATAAACTCAAATAAAAACACAACCTTGAAATAAATAAAAGCAAATAAACGCCAAATAAAGATACATGAGGAAACTTCCCCAAGCTTAGGATTTTGCAAGCCCTTCAAATCATTGTGGTGGTAGGAAAAAGTCATTACTCCAGTTCGTGAATTGAGTTGAGAGTTTACTAGTTGATTCTCAGAGGTTCAAAGAGAGGCTATGCATCCTCTCCATAGTCCCTCCAAGTCCTTGGAAATCTTGGTATGTGATGAACCGAGTTTGTGGTTTCTCCCTCTTGGTAAGGAACTTCTTGCTACTCCTCTTGGTCCTCATTCTCTTCCGGAAGCTCTAGCAATATGCAGATAATAAACACCACCTCTCCTAGTGATCATTCCACAAGCTTTCAAGGTGGAGAAACCAACATGTGTCTCACCTAGTATGGTTGCAACTCACCTAGGTTGATGCCTAGGGCAGTGGCAAGCACGGTGATGACGCCTCCACCTGTGATTGGTCCTTGGCTTTGGGAGGCTTGGTGCTCCAGTTAGCACACAAGGATGGCGCCCAAGTTGAGTGAGAAGCCGCAGTTGATGTAAGCAGCCTTTGCAAGGACCAAGATGTCCTCCTCGTTGAGTCTTGTGAACTCATTTCTTGCCTGCAAGGTGTTAGCAATAACATAGAACAAATAGCGAATTGCAGGATGTTGAATATTTTTCCCCTTGTTCACTCTACTAGTGAAACTCATTCTATTATAATATTGTTCAGGGGAAGAATTTAAGATAGTAAATGATGCACGTAAGGCATGAACATCATTTTTTGGCAAATTAAAACATATGCACCATTCATCTAATGTTAAAGTGTAGTTGTTGTTCATCAATCGGAAAGAAATAGTGTCCTCTCCTTGCCATTGTTTAATGGTGCTTTGCAAGGAACTTAAAAATTCAATGGTTAAGCGACGATAAGTAGGCACATCATTGTACACAAAGTTTTGCAGGCCAGCTCTATTGCAAAATAAATTGAAGTCATCAGAAATACTGAGTTGGTTCAATATAATGGGGCAAGCCCACTTGGTGTCCTTCACTTTGCGGTTCTTGATCCTGTTGAAGCGATCATGTTGGGGCTCATCCTTGAACTTGATCCCCATGCGTTCTTGAGCGGTAACCCGAGAAGCGCTAGTGGTGGTATGAGCCCGAGTTTGGATCCTTGTGTTAATCATCTAAAATATTGAAGACAAAAATAAAACTTTTTGATCTAACAACAGTAAGTGCAATATATTCCTCATCATAGCACACTAAAGAATCTCCTAAAAAATAATAATCTAGGCAAGAAAATCATGGCAATAGGTTCTTAGTATGTCTTACCCTAGATTGATAATGACAATAGATTAAAGATGAATTTGCAAAAAGTAATTGGAGGATCGGAGGAGAAACATACCGCAGATCACTTGTGTGCAAGGAAATCGAACGGAATTGAGTAGAGATGAAGATCTCTTGAGGTTTTAAGAGAGTTTGGAGGTAGAAGAGAGAAAAATGATTAAAGTTTTGGAGTTGGAGGTACCTTCCCGTGCGATTTTGTGGTCGGACGCAACTATACGGGCGCAACTATACGGCCGGAATGTTGTGTTTCCACCGTATAGTTGGCCTTCTCTAAAAAATTTAGGGTTTCCTCCTGGCGGCGCAACTATACGGCCAGAACAAAATATTTTTGCTATATAGTTGGTCTTCAAACTATATGTTCCTGGAAAATAAAATATTCAAAGGCATCGATATCTATACGACCGGAACTATACGGCCGAAATTTTTATTCCCGCCGTATAGTTGGTCGTTAAACTCTCGGTATATTAGAAAAGAATTATATGGAGGTACCGATATTTATACGACCGGAACTATATGGCTGGAATTTTTATTCCTACCGTATAGTTGGTCATTAAACTCTCAGTATATTTTAAAGAAAAATTGACAATGACAAAGATATCTATACGGCCGGAACTATAAAGACAGAATTTTTATTCCCGCCGTATAGTTGGTCGTTAAACTCTCTGTGTGCATCAAAAAAATTCTATTTCTTCGAGAATTATTTCTTTTCCTGTAACTTAGTGATATATCTTGTTTATGACAGAAAATTGACAGTAAAAATTGTCGACCAACAATAGCATATATATAGCAGAATTTTAAGTACTACCGAATTTCTTCTCCTCAAATGGAGTTTTCTAGCACTCTTTATTAAACATAAACTTAAACTAAAAACTAAAAACCTTAACTCAAACCTTTATTTAACATGGGTTGCCTCCCATGGAGTGCTTTATTATGGTCAATAGCTTGACCTTGACGATACTTACTTGGGCCAGATGAGTGGAACACTCACTCCAAAGTAATTGGCCTTCAAAGTGATGGCCTCCTTTTCGTCATGTTTGGCTTTCTTTTTCCTAGGGAAATGGATAACAAAAGGATCTCGCGAAGGCAATTGCAGCTTCACGTTCCCTTCATGGAGGTTAATTAAAACCTTTATAGTTTTCAAGAAAGGACGGCCTAGTATTATAGGAGCAATAGTATCTTCATGCATGTCAATAATAACAAAGTCAATTAGAGCAGGACAACCTTTAATGTAAACTAAAGTGTTCTCCTTAATTCCTATAGCTTGTTTGTAGATAGAATCTGCTAGATGCAATTTTAATTCAGTGATCTCAAAATATCCAAGATTTAACTTGTTAAAAAGACTCTTTGAAATTGTTGAGACGCTTGCACCTAGATCACAAATTATAGCTATCTCATTGGTTCCAATTTTTATCTTAATAGTAGGCTCAAATGTGTTATCTAGTTTAATAGGTAACTTTTTAGCAATTTTCTTGTATTTCTATTCAAGCTCGCGTACCTTAATTGCTACTTGATCAACAAAGTGTTGATACATGGCTTCATCGTTACCTTCACTTACCAAAATTTTGACGTCCTCTTTACGAGGTCTTCGATGGTGTAGCTTGGTGAAGGGACATTACTACAATCAAGTTCTTCAGGCTCCTCCCTTTGGATCCTCATCATTTTGAGTTCTTCAACAGGATTAGGCTCAGCTTTACCTGCAAATTTAGCTAGAATGAGAGTTTGACTCTCGGTTATCTTACCTAGCTATGCCTCAACGATCCACGTTCTTTCTTGGAGATCCTGCAAATCATTTCTCAAACTAACAGCTTGGTTAGATAATTTACCAAGCATGGCATCATGGTTCTCCGTTATTTTAACAAGAATATTGTTTTATTTATTTTGTGAGTCTATAAAAGACTTAAGTGTTTCTTGGAGACTACCATTACTAGCTCCCATATTGTTATTAGAATTATCTGCAGGACTAGAACAATGTTTCTAAAAGTTAGGATTGTAACTCTTCTTCCAAGCATGGTTATAATCATTACGAGCTATACAATCTTTTTCTTCAATATTCGTTTCAGGGATAGCTCTTACCTGGGTTTCCTTACCTTTTACGACTAATATAAGCTCATCCAACTTAGCATTGGGTTCTTCATTTTCTTGTGGTGAGATAGCGTTCACCTTCTTCGTGTTTGATCTATCCACATGCCATTGAGCATGGTTGTCTTGCATATTGTCTAACAGCTGCTTTGCTTCGGTAATATGTTTACCCATAAACGTTCCTCCAGCTATAGTATCAAGCATAGATTTAGACATAGGATTAAGAGCATTATAAAATAAATGAAGGATTAACCAATATTCCATCCCATGACTAGGACAATTTCTTAAGCATTTTTTCATCCTCACCCATGCAAGCGCTAGTGCCTCACGCTCTTCCTGTCTAAAGCTAGTAATATTAGATCTGAGTTGCATAGTCTTTGTAGGTGGGAAAATTTTAGTCATAAATAAAGAAGTACATCCCACCCATGATGTAATAGTATTTCTAGGCAAAGATAGTGTGACATCCCGCTAAAACCACTACCAGAAAATCCCGGTGTTTTTGTGCATTGCATCATCATGACCGCATACTCATGTCATCATGCCACCTTGCATTTGAGCATCGTCATGTTATCTTGCATGGTTTGTTTAAAAACTATTTTCTAAAAGCCTAGTTTTGTTTTCTAAAATATCCCCCGTATTTATTCAAATTAAAACTCTAGTCTTTTCGAATCTTTTATTTGCCTAAAATCTATTTACCAAAGCCTCTCTAAAAATAAAACAAATAAAATAAAAGTTTTAGTGGGGGAGGCAGCCGCTGGCCAGGCCCAAAAGGCCCAGCCGACAGCCACCTACCACCCCACAAACAAAATCCCTAAGCAGCAGAACCCAAACCCTAGGCTAATCCCCACCCCACCTAATCCCTACCACCCGCGCGCAGCACACACCACACGTCGGCCACCAACCAGTGCCCGCGCCACGTCTCCTGAGCCAATCCCTCGACGCCACGTCCCCGCTGCACGCCCACGCGAGCAGGTCTCCAACCCGCCTGGCCCCACGCGCCCAACTCCCGCTCAACCCCGCCGCCTTGCACGCGTTCCACCCCCCTGGTCGCCACTGCAGGTCGCATTCCAGCTCGCGCTTCACCCAATCAAGGCAGCGCCAAGACTGGCTACTACACGCCAACGCCATCCCCGACCCGGTCCTACACCCAGGCCTCTCTCTCCCCTCGATCCTCGCTCCTCTCTCTCCCCAGCCCCGCCTTCTCCTCCACGCAGCCCTGTCGCCTGCCTCGGCAGCCGCCTCGCCGGCCGCCCGAGGGCGTCCTCCTCTTCCCCTGCGCCTCCCGTTTCCGTCGCCGGCCGTGGGCCTCTTTTTCCTTCCCCTCTCCAGCCTCAAGCTACTCCGCTGCCTTAGGAGCTCTGCCTCGCCGCCGACCTCTGCGCCGGTCGCCCTCCTCTCCGGAGCCGGCCTCGCCGTCGTATTCCCCGGGGCCTTGCCGTGCCAGGCCCTCCTCCTCGCGAGCCTGGCGACCTCACCGGTCCGAGCGGCTCTGCCCTGCCTCGTCTCACTGCAAGCCGCAGCTCTCCCTCGTCGGCCACCGTCTCCTCACCCAGCGCCGCCTCGCCTCCGCTCGCGGCCGACGCCCCCGCGCCCGAGCTCGACCTGCCGCCACCGCAAGCCTCTCTCACCGCCGTCCCGCATGGCGGCCGTGGCCGCCTCGCCTCGGCCTCTCCTTCCTCGCCGCGCCTCCAGCCGAGCCCCTCGCCGCCGCCCCTCCCAAGAAGGCACCGCCACCGGTCCCCCGTCCTCCTCGTCTCCGGCCCGGCCGCTGCCTCGGCCTGCTCGAGCCGCGCGCCAAGACCCAAGCCCCTGCCTCGTCACCACAAGCCACGACCCCGCCTGCTCGGTCACGTGACCCCGTGGTCGCCTCCCTCGCCTCAAGGCGTGATCACGTGGAGGATGCCCCTCCTCGGTTTTTACTCCTGAGCCGCCCCAGGTCGTGTGTCACCTTCCCAAGCGCGCTTGCAGCCCTGTTCCGTCTGTGTTTGAGCCATTGTTTTCCCTGTGCAGCTGACACAGTTGAGGGGCTGATGTGATATGGTGGTGAGTTGATGGTACATGTTGCAGTGGAATGCTACCGATGTGAGGTGATGTGCGTGTAACCCGAGAACTCCATCGTGGAACCCGAAGATCCGAAGACCGATCTAGCTGAACCGAACCATCGAAGCGACAAGTTCTCCATTCCGAAACGCCATGACCTCCTTCACGGATCCGACTACACCAGAGCAACAAGATCTCCATCCAGGACCTGAAAGAACTTCCACCCCGAAATCCGAAGACCGACCCCGGCGTGCCCGAGCCCCGTCGAACACCAAGACCCTGGAGACCCGATCCCGAAGTCCGAAGCCGAGACCGATCCCTCGAGACCCCAAGATCTTCGAACCCCAAACATGTGTGACTCCTTTTCTCGAAACCCTATTTTATAAATGATATAAAACTTGTTGCATATTAAATTGTTCATCTCGCATGCATATCATGTGGGTTGGGGGCATTATGCCGATTCACCTCATAATTAATATGGAGTCCATCTGCGGGATACTTTTGCCTTATTCCGGACTCCATTTAAATTGGTGTAGCGAACCGATGCCATGATTTGCCCTGTTAATACAACATTTAAATTGCGGGGTATCTAAATAACTTGAACCATATAATTATTTGTCGGGACCCCGGTTCCGCTTAATGTTGCCTAATTGCACCGCATCTGCATCATATCATAAAGCATGCCGGATCTTCTGCCGTAGTATTAAATATTGCATCCGGTGTTTCTTCTAGTGTTTGCTTCTTTGCGGATTAGGCCGATGAGTTGATGCGAGTATCGACAAGTTCTCCGGATATGAACCTTTGGCAGTGTTTCCCAGGCGAGCATCTCTCCCCCTTCTACCTATTTTGCATTTATAGTCTTTATTTTCCTCCTGTTGATCTATTGCTATCCGTGTCGCGATGCTTTAGTTTCCGTGCACCAGTTATATCCCGTGCAACCTCTATATTGCCTTGGACACCTCCTATTACCTGTGTTTGGTAGATAGCTAGCCTTGCGAGTCGTAGTTGCTTGCTCAGGTGCAATCTCGTGTTGTCGAGTACCACAGTTGTTGGTATGTCGGCAGATGTTTACGGTGGAGATGCTTAATGGTGGAGATGATCATGACTTTAAATACAACTATTAAAATGCTAGATATAACTAATGCAGAGGCATCGGTGGGCAATAGATATTATTTGGTTTTTCCACGCTCACTTGTGTCCCATAGGACCCCGAGTACTTGATACCTGTTCCTTGATATTTCGCACTATCCACATCCGGGAGGCCTTATGGACCCCCTGAGCCAGAGCTTGATTCATTTCTATTTCTTGGGGCCACAAAGTAGTTTGGGGCTTTATTACTATCCTGTACCTATGTCATGCTTTACTGCTTTATTTAAGATTATGCATGGAGCACCTGTACTATTTAGGATTGCAGAGTGTTTTCGCGGTATCGACAAGCCCAGTCACACTTTCGGGTTCCCAGTCGTTTACAGCCATTGGTGCAAACCTTGGGTCCATCTCAGAGCCGGCCAACTTTGTTGCGGGTACCTTAATGGGGTGCCCCCCTGAAATATTTATGAATCCTGTGATTGCTTTGTCGTGAAAGCCTCGTTGGGTTTTGAGTTGGTTTTTCCGAGGTTGATCGAGTGTGTGTTGCTATTTGTGCACCCCTGCAGGGTAATACTTTCTGAAAGCCGTGTCCGCGGTTATGGACGACTTGGAGCACAGTATCTCGATCATAGACAAGCATAACTAAAGTAGTGCTATAAATTTAACTTAATATGTGACTAGTAATCAGCTCAAGTATAACGGAATGGATATTAAAAATGCCAACAGCTGGTGGATCTGGGTTGTTTTGTGACATGCTATATGCCTAGTCAGTATTGCAACTCCAATGGAATGTGATAAAAGTGCCAACAACTGCTGGGTTTTGGGATTCCTCAGGACAATTATATCTGACTAGTAAATGTTCCAACTACCATGGAATGGTTAACTAAAACTGCCCACTACTTATGCTATCAGGATGACTCATGCTATCTATACCTGATTAGTAATTGCTGCAACTATAACGGAATGAGTAAAATTACCAACTGTGTGAGTTCCTTGGTCCGACTTCCTCGTTTGGTCTCGAGGAGGAAATACCAGGACGGGTTTGTTTGGTGTTAGCTTCAGGTTGGATCCGAGTAGGTCTTTCTTATCCCTCTCTGATAACCGCCAGTTGTATCGACTCTCTATAGGTTGTTTAGTGCCGCTGCGCTGCCGCTTCAGCCCACCATACCTATGTAGGCGAGAGCCGCCGAATTCTAGCCTCGCTGCATCGCCTCGATCGACGACGCCTCTTTTTCCTTTGCCCTTTGTCGGCACCCCTTTTGTTTTAGTAGGTTGAGATCGACGTCGTTAGCAGGGTTATCCTTCCGGCTTGGCCTGGGCAGGGTTATGGATGCCATTGGTTATTTTTTAGGGCTCTTAGCCCCATTTGCATCTTGCCCGTAGTCGGACGCTCTATCGTTTTCAAGGTGATTTGGATCTTTGTATTGTATATCTGTATTCTTGACTCATGGAGTCGTTGTTGTATATATATGTTCTGTGAGTTCCATCAAGGACTAATGTGTAATGGTATTACTTCGTTTTCCACCTGCACGGAAGTGCCTGGTGGGCGTCCTTGAATCGTTTCTATGCGGGTTTGGCGGGAAGCGCTAAAACTTGCATACGGCCGATTCGAGGGTGTTACAGATAGCAACCATTCTTCTGCTCTCCCTCTTAGAGAGAAAGGAAATAGACGTAATTTAACCGCATCAGGGTCAACTTTTTTTATACGCATCATATCACATATTTCAGTGAAAGTATTTAAATGCATACCTGCGTCTTCAACAGTAGAGCCTCCAAATTGATTCCGTTGAACCAAACTTAAATAATAGGGCTTAATTTCATAGTCATCAGCAGCAATTGCTGGCTGAGTAATAGGAGTACGCAAATAATCATTGTTAGGAGTAGAAAACTCCCCAAGCTTATTTTCAGCCATATTTCCTATGTTTTGGGGTTTTCTTAAATAAAGAATTATAATAGTAAAAGCAAGAATTTAAAGGCTAACTAATTTTTTTGGTTTATCAAATAAAGACTGAAAGCAAACTAACAAAATTAAAAACAAGAATTAAAACTAGCAAAATTCCTAATAACCTCACCAGGATAGATATTGCTTCCCCGGCAACGGCGCTAGAAAAAGGGTTGATACCTTCAATCCGGATTACGGATGTAGTATCGCTTCTTTTTCCCTAATAGACTTTAGGTTATCGAATCCTTGGGAAACGAATGCGTAGTGAAGTTACTTTAACGGACCTTTAAGAGTTTTAGAATTCCTTTTGTGTTTTTATCAGACCAATAGGTTGCGTCTTTTTGTTGTTGTCGATGATGGAGAGAGAGGGCCTAGGGCATTCGGTTTCACCTGTAGCTGTGCAAAACATCTAATGGGAATAAAGTATACATGTACTTGTTAGAGCAAGATAAATTATACGTGGGCAGTGAATCCATAATTGTTATTGCCTCCGCAACCGCTTATAATAATAACCTACTAGTTGCAGCCATAGAAGAAAGAGAACTAATGATATGCATAGTGATGCCACCATTAATCTCAAGCAAATCTCTCACATACAACCGTACTATCCCTTCTGTCACTAGGGTTCCCAACCTGCAGATCAGTCATTACTCATACTCCCTACACCTGGATCAACACTCGGGGTCTTGGTACCTGACAAGTTCTTGGATTAAGGCAAGAGAGGATACAATAATCATCATGTCATACAAACTAATACACGATCTCATCTATGATAAATAACATGCACAATCGCTACATGGCTAGGACGAAGCCCTTAGCAAAGGAGAATTACTCACACATAGAGATGAGATCAACAATCACAAACATTGTAATGAAATTATAAGATTGATAGCAATAGTCTTATAATGTCCCCAATCGAAGAAGAAATCTACTATTACAAGTGGTGGAATATGGCTATGGAGATGGAGAAGGGTTTTGAGATCTGAAGGCGGCTGGTGATCTATGACAGAGACTTTTTTGGCGAGGTCTGGCCTGTTTTCTCGTCGCCCAAGTTTTTTTTAGATAGGGGTCCTTTCACGAAAGTTGTTCTGTTTGACCTAACGGTGGCGGCGCCAACTATACGACCGGAGCTATACGGCCGGAATTTTGCTCCGGTCACATAGTTGGTCGTTAAAGCGTCTGCCTCCGCTTTACGGCTTCTGATTTCTTCTGGTTGTTGGAAATCTCGTATCTTTGACTTTAATGTAGTGATTCCCATCTTCAAACGACATTATCTGCGCAGGAAAAATATAAAAAAAAGAATTGCATACCCCTCTGAATATTAGGCATTAGTGACAGGGTTTAGAGAGATATTTCATCAAAATTATGAATAATATCCAGTTTAAATATGGACGTAGGTGGCTATATTTCAGAGCAGAGCCATCAGGCGTACTCCTAAGCTCGGCCCATTCTAGAGTACTATATATTCGTGTCCCGTTTCGTTCAGGGGTTGCGGATAGTGCGTTGTCGCCTCAAATCTGATTGTTCCGTTGATAGGCTAAGACTAGCAATTCAAACGTTTTTTTAGTCTTGAGATCATCTGGGCATAGTTTAAAAAACCGGTCCGGCGATCGAACTGGTAAGGTTGTTAGTTTAGGTTTTTACAGTTCGGACCATCGGTTCACTGGTTCACTGTCTGTTTTTTTAAGCTACAAAATCATATATATTTATTAATAAATAATGTAATAAATAGATAAATATACATGTACAAATATTGTAGTGTGTCTACACTTGGAATCTACGAGAACAATAATTCACATAATAAAGTTGTTAATAGTTTCAAATGCCAATTTCATATCTTTTCCAAATTCTAAGTTGTAACATGATGTATCTAGGATGAATTGATAGTTTGAGACAATAATTTAAAACCCTTTTTAAGTTCTCACACGTATATCACTAGGTCCGTTTGTCTAAAATATCACGCGAATCTTCCCGTGCCGTTGAATTAATCAAACACTCAAACAAGAAATTTGTGTTCTCGAGAATCTATTGTATACATGTCTTGCCTCTGAATATGTAATCTTTTCATGAGAGATAATCATCCTGGACTCCATCACAACAACCTGTCCCTCAGATTTTAAAAACAACCGAGGGCAACCATTAGTACTACTAAAATAATTACAAAATAGGTCCGTGTCTCTTATTAATAATAAAGGCGTGATGATCAGGTGGTTATTAGATTGTTCCTGTGCAAGGTTCAACTCCCACACGCGGTAATTAATTTTTACAATTCTTAGAGAGTTGAGCTGGTCAAACCGGTTTCTGGATTAATGAAAAAACCCATCAATTTAATCGCGGTTCAAGCGGTTTATCTCGGTCCGCTTGCGCGTTCGGTCCACTGCGCTTAAACAACCGAAGATGCCTCCAGTTTTTTCTGGTTGAACCGACGGTCCGGTCTAGTTTTTAAAGCTATGCTCATGGAGCAACAACATATGCTGCCAAGAAAGCTCAGGCTAGCGGCAGTCACAGCACGCTCCGAGGTGCTATTTAACACAATAATGTTTGACATGTAAAATTTGGGTGAGAGAATTATATGAAGGTGTATCACATTTCAAAATCCTCGATTAGCCATTGCGCGAAGCTCTAAAACCATTAATGTAAGCACCACGATAGTCATCTTGATAAAAAGAGAAGATATGCATGTGTAGAAAACATATAAATATACAAGTTTTTTGTGTGTGCATGATAAAATTTGAACCATTTTGTCTAATTAAGTGCCCTAAGATCATCTCACATCTCATCTGATTCACCAGTTCGCCAGTGACTGACGCTGATTACAAGTTGTTAGTTTTACACTGTCGTAATGCTCATGAAAACTTACAGAGCGGTAGCAACACGCGGACATTCAACTAGTTCTTATAAAATATTACGTATATTTTTCTCTCACGTTACGGGTACGGTCATGTTTACTGTAAAAAAAATCCGCTACCCACTACACACGTCTAGTCTAGGATGCATATATGGTCCCCTCTACTTTCCGGACGGTTTCTCTGCACATACACGTGGGCCCTACTGTCATAAGGTAAAGTCACATCATCGCTGACGATTCGCTCTGCCCCTTCGCTTCTCCGATTTGCCGTCCCCCGTCTCTCCTCGCTGCCGCTCGGGCTCGGCGGCTGAGAGAGAGAGAGAGAGAGATGACGGGACTACGAGGCAGCGGTGAAGCGGTCCCTGGGGACTACGTCTACTTCAAGTCCGTCGTCCCGCTCCACAAGATCTCTGTAAGCGTCATACCTCCCGAATCACCCTCTACGATCTCCCTGTGTACCCACGCGCGCATGGACTCTAGCGCGGCGTTGGGGCGTGCTCCCGAGCTCGGCCCATTCTAGAGTACTGTATATTCGTGTCCCGTTTCGTTCAGGGGTCGTGGATAGTGCGTTGTCGCCTCGAATCTGATCGTTCCGTTGATAGGCTAAGACTAGCAATTCAAAGGGGAATCGAAGAATCACGCAACATCAGGGGAAATTCATACAGGAATTGGCCACTTGCAGAGGGCAGATTATCTAGGGTTCGGTGGCTTACAACTAGGAAGTCCAACCTGTATCAGAGGTGGCTAGGGTTATACCCAGTACAAGAGATAAGATGAGCACATACGCTCCAGATCCATGGCTATAAAGCTAAAAGGTAAAAGATGAGCTGGTGGTAAGAATATCCAGATGAGGTAATTTAACGAGAGCCGTTGATTGGTTATCGTGCAGCTGCGTACCGGTTCAGGTATCAATCTATCGGAATGGGCCTGACAATTCCCCGGGAGAAGCATTAGACTTGTCCACAAGGCTGGAAATGATGTAAAATCTTCTGAATGAATGTGGAATCCTCCCATGTAGCAGCCTCCTTAGGTAGGTTGATCCATTCAATGAGCCATTGCACCACTGGTATTGTGATATCTCCTTGCTTCCCGAGAACTAGTTTTCTCTTCAGAATTGCAGCAGGACCAGTTTGTATGTTGCCTTGTGCATCTACCAGTGGAAGAGTAGGTTTAGGAACTACCAGTGGACCATGATGCTTCTTGAGTTGGCTTACATGAAATGTGGGATGAAGTTTGCATCCTTCAGGCAGAAGTAATTTGTGTGTAGTTTGGCCAATCTTTTCTAGGACTCTGAAGGGCCCATAATACTTTGAGTGTAGTTTAATACACCGGTGGATGCTGAGAGATGTATGCCTGTAGGGTTGCACTGTTACGTACACCATATCCCTGATTGCCAGTTCTCTCTCACTTCTGTTCTGTCTGCACTGATCTTCATCCTTTCTTGAGCTTGTAAAAGGTTTTCCCTTATAACTTGGTTTGTTTGTCGCCTTCTCTGCAACATTGTTTTAGCATCTTCCACATTGTCTTCTATGAGAAACATCTCAGCCACTTGAGGGGGAGCAAACCCATAGATAGCTTGGAAAGGAGTCATTTTGAGTGGTGTGTGTGGAAATTAGTGCTGTACCACCATTCAGCCATAGAGAGCCATGAGTGCCATTTCTTTGGTTGGGCAAATGCCATGCGTCTGAGATAGTTTTCCAAACATTGGTTCACTCTCTCAGTCTGACCATCAGATTGAGGATGATAAGCAGTACTGAGATGCAATTTAACCCCTAGAGCCTTGAATAAATCTTGCCACAGATGACTAGTGAATATCCTATCTCTGTCTGTGACAATGACAGAGGGCAAGCTGTGTAATTTGAAAATGTGGTCCACAAAGGCCTTTGCAACATGCTTGACAGTGATATGATGTTTTAATGCCAAGAGGTGGGCATATTTGGTAAATCTGCCAACTACAACTAAGACCAAGTCGTTGTTTTCAGACATAGGAAATCCCTCCACAAAGTCCATGCTTATATGAGTCCAAGCAAAAACAGGAACATGAAGTGGCTGTAGTTTACCAGGGTACTTGTATGTTCTGGCTTGTTGATTTGGCATATCGGGCACTGCTTGATGAATTGCATGACAGACTGCCTTATGCCAGGCCAGTGGAACAGTAGTTGCAGCATATGGAATGTTGCCCTTTCTCCTGAATGTCCTCCCAATTCAGACTGGTGGAATGCAGTGCTTAGTTTGTTCCTTAATTTCCCATGAGAGCCTACCACAATCTTGCCCTTGAATTTTAGAATTCCTTTTGCTATGACATAATTCTCATGAGAAGTGTTGTCAATGGCTAATTCTGTCAGAAGTTTCTTGCATGCTTCATCATTTTCATAGCTTGTTGTCACTTCAAATATACAAGCAGGCAATGCTGTAGATGTGAACAAAGCAGAGATGTGATGTTTGACTCTAGATAGGGCATCAGCCCCTATTTTCTCTTCCTTCGTATATTTATATTCAACTGTGCAGTTGTAACCTAGCAGTTTAATGAATAGTTTGTGTTGTACTCCTTCTGTAAATTTCTGCCCCTGAATATTTTTAAGGCTCTGTTGGTCAGTTCTGATGACTACAGAGGTTGCTGCAAAATAGTGTTTCCATTTTAAGCCTCAAGAATGGCCAGTGCTCATGAAAGCTAGCAGCTTTGGGACCAATAGCAGCTTTGGGACCAATAGCCTTGCTCATGAAAGCAATAGGTTGTCCCTGTTCAAGGATTATGAGTCCAAAGACTAGTCTAGACTAGTCCAACAACTAGTCTACAAGTCCTAAACTGACTGTCGACTCGGTTGGTCGACTCGACTATTTCTCGAGTCGACTGAGTCGAACGACTAATCCTGGACTAGTCTAGACTAGTCCCGCTGTTTGAGTCCATCGACTCAATTTTATCCGGATAAGTGAGGCACTTGGGAAGAAAATTGGGAACCCCAACTATTCTAGACTCACTAAATGAAGTTCTAGATTCTAGCATTTATGTTATGTAATTTATGTTAAACTTATGTCAGTTTTAGTTATCAAATCTCCGTCTGGTTGCCATACATGATATATTATTTTGTACTAGCTACTGTTGAAGTACATGTCGACTAGTCGAGCAGTAGTCTAGACTAGTCTTGACTAGTCTATAAGTCGGTACCCCAGCGACTCGGCTCGACTCGTCGACTCGTAATCCTTGTCCCTGTTGCATAAGGACAGCTCCAATGCCTTGTCCACTAGCATCAGCTTTCCAATATAAATGGTTGAGCAAAGTTTGACATTGCTAGGACTGGAGCATTTGACATCTTCTGTTTGAGTGTTAGAAAGGCTTGTTCATGTCAGACCAGGAAAAGGAATCCTTCTTCAGTGCATCAAACAGAGGTCTGCACACTTGTCCATAACCAACAATAAACCTTTTATAATATCCTGCCAAACCAAGGAAGCTTCTCAACTCAGTAACATTCTTTGGGCTTGGCCATTTCACAATAGTAGCTATTTTGTCAGGATCAGTAGCCACCCCTGTTTTACTAATTATGTGGCATAAGTATTCCACTTGGCTTTGACCAAAACTGCATTTTTCCTTTTTAGCATGCAGTTTATTTTGCTTGAGGATCTCCAGTACCATTGTCAACTGATTTGCATGGTCAACATCAGTCTTACTATAGATTAGAATATCATCAAAGAAGACCAGTGCAAACTTCATCAAACAGGGCGCTAGAATCTTTTTCATCAATGCTTGAAAGGTTGCAGGAGCATTTGTTAAGCCAAAAGGCATCACTACATATTCATAATGCCCCAAATGTGTGCTAAAAGCAGTTTTTGGAATGTCACTTCCTTTCATCCTTATTTGATGGTAGCCACCTCTTAAGTCTTGTTTGGAAAATATTCTTGCACCATTAAACTCATGTAGCAAGTCTTCAATCACAGGTAT